>JACATO010000127.1:655000-1855000 GCA_018389105.1 Nautilus pompilius | reverse complement strand
TCTTGATAAAGCTGTTCATATCGCCATCTTCATGAAGAGTTGTCAAACCACCGCATGCCCGCTTGAAGCACTCGCTGCGCAATGGGATGAAACAGAACACTGTCAAAGTTTCGCTGGTTATCTCATAGCCAGATGCACAATCACTTATTTGAGCTTCAAGAGATCTGGAAATTTTTTTCTGGCATTGAATCTTCACTTGCGGAAAGGCTCAGTGATGCAGTTGCTTGCTTTACTCAAGTTATTTGACAGATGTGTTTGTTTGGATGGTAAGCACCTCTGCAAGGGTGATGTTATCGTGGAAAGAACAAGTGAATCACGGTGGTAAATGAACATTTTATGCATGATAGCAATGTATTAAAGAGTGATACAATATATAATCTGAATAGCCTACAAGTTTAATTTTGAGAATATTTTCTAAAAAAATGGCTGGAAAGCGCAGAGTTGGATAAGAACCCTCCACTCTCAGCTATACTACAAGCAGCGTTGACTGAATTTTCCTTTCTTATGATGAAACATTTAGCTCAACTTCTCTCAACAACTTCTTGCAAATTTCTAAGCAAAGGGATTACCCAGAGTTATCATCACCAGTGGCATTACAAATGCTCATGTTTTTTTTTTCCATTTACTTAGCTCTATGAAATGGGCTTTTCTGTACTTCAATAATTAAAAACAAATACCACACCAAAATTTCCATTGAAGACATCTTCACCTGTATCAGAATCAGGCAGAGCCCAATTTGAAGGATTTTTTGTTTATAACAAGCGAATCTCACTCCCTGAAGACACAAGCCATTTTCTCCTCACTTTGTTGTGCATATAATATTTCTATGCTAAAAATGCTTGTGATATCTTAATGTTTACAGATATATTACCAACATCCACACTTACTATATTGGTGTAGAGGGTTGCAGTCCAGATAAATGAGAGAACCGCTGCAAACACTAGCTTAATGCCATTCTTGCTACCCCCTGCTAGAATTAAAATACCCATTTTAAGTAATCCTAGACTTTTCTTTTAACAAAGTTATTGGTGGAATACTTTCGTACATTAACTTTAGCAGCTTGAAACACTACTAATAATCTATTAGTAACTTGTTTACTCACTTTCACTTGACAAGAATGTAAAAAAAAAAAAAATCTACATGATTAAAAATTAGCTGAAAGATATTATTACCACCCCACTAGTGTATATCTGACTCCTAACACAGATTTACTATAATAATTATAACCAATATTTGCATATGTAAATTTAAAACTTAATTTAGGTTTAGCCATAAAGCATGCTTCCTATACATGAAATATTTCTGGAAGCAATTAGGCAATGTTTGTAAGAGAAAACATTCACACAGTATGTTGGCCATTTTTGCTCAGATAATTTTTTCTAATAAAATAAATGTTCAATCAGTGGAAACCCTTTACTGTGTTTAGCCAGTTGGCATTTGTGCTGTTTGCTAAATATACTATTACCGTAGCTTGCCAGATGCAAGCACTTACCAGTAAATAATGTGTGAACAAATTTTTCTGAAATCTCTTATCTCACAGAAAACATATCATCATCTGATTTTTTGAGAGCCTAGATACATTTTGTATTTGTATCAGATGTGTTAAGCTAGGTCATGACTACAGACAGATTTTTTACTTGACCAGTTTCTCAACATTTCATTATGGTAAATAATTTTATCTACATTTAAAAGTTAAAATAATGTTATAGGAGGGTAACAGGTAAAAGATTTTAAGTTTATGAATCCAGTTTGAATAAAGCCAATATGACAGAGAAAGAACCATCAGAGAATTTCTGTCAGCAGTTCTCTCTCTCTCCCTTTTTTAATGTGATCCCTTTAACTGTGGAAATTCTTGCAATCACAACTTCTAGCATCATCAGTGCAAGCTGCATGCAACCACACCCTACTATTTTAAAATAACCTAGCAAAACAACGCAATCCCTGCATTCAGTGTGAAGCTGTGAGATTGGTGTTGCATGGCCTATTCACTGGTGTAGATCACACCATGATAAAATAGGGTACAGTATATATGTGTCAAAAGATTAAATGTTGCATGAAAATAATCATGATACTGCCAAGCTGTGAGACCTCTAGTTTGGGGTAACTGCTGATTTATTTACAAGTAAATGTTTCCGTAAACAAAACTAGGAAGTTCTCTTAAATGAGCGGAGGAACTTGTAGTATTTATTTGTGAACTCATGAAATCATACAGCATTTAACAAGTTGAAAAGCCTTTCTTCTACATCAAACATTTTTATATGAATGTCCACTAGATAATTCCTTTTAAGCATAATAGATAAACAAGTCTTTTATCTTCTTTTAAAAGGGTTAACGCAATAAGTTCAGTGGTTTCATTTTTTAAACAGGAAAATGTCAATAAAAACGCAAAAAAAAAAAAAAAAAGGAAATGGTGGACAGAAATAAGAAACAAATCATTGAGGTTAAAGAGAATGGAAAATGAGATATTTAAAATTATAATTCTGAGTTTATTTCAGTTTTAATCAACATTTCCAGAAAATATTTAAACTTTTTTTTTTAAAAAAAATCACAGCAAACAAAGATACAAGGAAGTGCAGTAAATTATCTAATCATTGTTTATCCACCTTACTCAAGAACCATTGCCATGCCTGAAAACCAGAGAGCTCAAATTTGCTACATTTCTCTCTCCATATATTTCTTAATTTAATCTGTGGGATAAGTTTATCATACCATCAACAACTAGATAATAGCAAAGTGATTTAGAAAAGAACAAATTTAAACATGGATAACATAGGAAAGTATTTAGTAAAACAGGATCTCAAGAGAACAATTCTAAAATCATCATCAACGACTTAGTTAAGCTGTGCCCGCCTCAAGCACAAACATGCCGACAGTTTTACTGTTACATAATTACAAGTATACAATCATCCACTGAAACCATACCAAAATATGCTAGTATCTTTATTCTGTTATCATTTAAAATAAACACACACACACACACATGATATCAGACTCTGTAAATTTCAGGATTGGCTTGTTTGGAATATTCCTTAAATTAAAAAGTCTGACCCTATTTAATTAAGATGATATAAGGGACAAAATTATTAAGTTAGTACACACATTCTTTGCAGTGTATGGCTATGATTCAACATTGTTAACTGATATATTCTGTTGATCCACTAAACCTGAGATCTTTTGTGAATGTGTGTATTTGTTGACTTTTCTTAATTTCCAGTTTAGTGTAAACACAGCAAACAGGAGGCACTGAACTCTGGGTAATCTATATGGATACTCTGGAGGTCATAGTCACCCAACAAAACATTAAACACATTAGACACACACACACACACATAGCTTATACATTTTTTTTTTTTCGTGCTGCAAAGGAAATATCGCGAGATTTAGTTGAGAAAATACCGGATACTTTTCCATTCTTGAGAACATTTTTAGGACTTCTAGCGCTATGATTTATTATTATGGGTAGATAAACACACATTTCTCAGTAACATTTGTTTAGTACAAAAGATTGTATCGCCACTAAGTTATGAATGTTAAAAAAGTTTCTTTTAAAAAAACTGGCACTTTCATTTCTCATTTAATTTTGTTGATAAACTAGAGAATATTGAGTTAAAAAAGGAAAGAAAATAAAGTTTAACTTGTGCATTTAGAGAGAGTCTAGAGTATATCTAAAGAATGTGGAAACATACATATTATACTGTCATCATAAGAACACAAGACAAATCACTTTTTTGCTTATATTACAAAAACCAATGCAATTGTTCAGTCTTTATTTAATGTGCCTCTCTCTATATTTGTCATGACACAATAATTTCTGTTTCCTGATTTATACAAATACATACTTAAGTGCAGTATTTAGTCATTTATTTTTGTTAATATGGTAAAAAAAAAACCAACAACAACCATACCTTATTTGGTTTCTTTGAAAGCTATGTGGAATGTATTTCTAAAAGGTTCCAGCATGAAGGATTTAAGTGCCTAGTGAATTCCTGGGTATTTTTAAATCTCCCCAGAAGAGGCAGTTGCTCATCTTTTAAGATACATCATCAAGCAAAGTTCATGAGAAATGTGCACTTCAGCAGTAAATAGTTGCCACTCTAGTTTTTTCCTCTTTGAAAGCTGATATGGAGACTGGTGACTTTATCAGTAAATGATGTTGAAAAGCAGCCTTGCTTCAAGGCTTGCACAGCATTCCACATGGTCAACTAATTTTCCTCCTCTCCTCTTCTCTCTCTCTCTCTCTCCTTAGCATCTATGGATAATGGGAAACTGACTGTCTGGATGGCATTCTCTTTCCACTCCTGACCTGGCATTTCAACATTTGCAACGAACTGTTTCCACAATTACAAACATCTGCATTCATGAGATGAAAATCGCCAGTACCCTGTCAGGGACCCCATACCATATAAACAAAACAGACAGACACAGCAACAATAATAAAACTAAACTAAACTAAAAGTTTAGGCAAATCTAACCCCCTCCCTGTTTGTTATATACCATTCTCTTCTTTAAAACATTCATTCATTCATTTATGTCTATTTCCCCAAATATTAATGAACGTTAGCATTATTTATCACACACACACACACACACACACATATATATATATATATATATAATGATATATAATTTAATTAAATCCACAGACCTTGGTACTATATCTGTAGTGGTTCCCACAGAACTAGTTTTAAGGTACACTGGTTAAAACTTCTGGATTTATTAGCTAATCAGTCAATGCATGTAAAGTTATTTTTTTAAAAATAAATGATAAATAATTAGCTGATATAGTACATCGATAAAGAATTTCATAAAAAATAGAGCCATTAGATTAGGTCTACAGCTAGTTAGTTACCTTGTCTACAGTAGCTTAATACTGCTTATTGTCTGTTTCTTTAATAAGCAAATGGATAAGTTGCTATAGATTTGCATACTCATTTATTAATAAATATATTTCTATTTGCTTGTTGGCAACAAAAATGTGCATCATAAGTTTTACACATTATTGTAGCTAAACAATTTTTTAAAGGATTTTCTTGAATAAGAGAAAATCGTATGCATTTGAGTGTGTACCAAAACAAGCAGCAGAATTAGCTGATTGCCTCAAAAGCATAATCTATCCTAAAGTATTTCTAAACAATAAACTTTAAATAGCTATCATTCTTTTGTAAACTATATATAATAAGTGCCTCAACAGTCATGACAAGCTTGGTTGACATACTATACAGAATAAGTAAATTAAAAAATGCAAACTTCTTTACAATCATGTATTGCCCATATACTAACATTAACCATGAAATAATACAATTTCTTAAAGCAGAGTTAGCTTCCAGCCAGTACACTGTAAACAGATGATCAAACTTTATCTTTATAAATGTTTTTCTTTTTTAAAATGCAGTTATAAGTAGTTCTGGCACTGAATCATTTCTAAATTTATAAATGAATTACTTTTTAAATCTGGTATATGTGTTTGTGCATGATTACATTCAATAGAGTACCAACAGCCATCCCTCATATGTGCGGAGAATCTGAGTGGCACTTGGGAGAATTTAAAAAAAAAAAAAAACAGTAGCAGAACAAAAGATTTTGCTAGGGGCCTTTTTGTCTACCCTCTATCAACTTTCCACATCAGTCAATTATGGTAGCGGAACTGGAATAGTGTTTATAAAATTTCCAAAATAATTCCAGAATCATCTTATAGCCTTCACGACATATTTGGTGAGTTCACATACACATCCAAAGTCTGTAATTTATGTTTATAGAAGTTTCCTCCATGTGTACATCATGTGACCCACTCTCAAAACAGTTACATATGTGCACTGTCTATTTTATCCCCCCCTTTTTTGTTTTTTGCGTTCTTTTGAGAAAAGCGTAGAAGGCAGCAAAGAAACATTGATAATATACAATGGTGTCTTTCTAATCTTCAGTGATGTCCGAATAATCCACACACGACTGTATATCATCAGAGAGGGAGAAAAAGAGGGGTTTTTCTACAGAAAATAAAACAAAATAAGATAACTTAAAACTAATCAAATCAAAAGTTTATAACAGAGATTTCTCTAAAAAGTCTGCTGTTTTGTAAAGATATTAATAAAAAATTGTTACCTACAAAAGTTAAATTTAATACTAACTTTCAGTGCATATTAAGAATAGGAAGCCAGCTTAGCCTTATTAAATTTTCAAATTAAATTTAGATGATGTTTCATTAAACTCACTCACTTACACGGGCGTGTTGGCTCGTTATGGTAGACTATCATATTTTTTTGGCATATAAGTTAATATTTCCCCCAAAAGTCCAGGTTTTGACTCATCCATGAATAGAATAATCGAAAATGCTTTAATTAAAAAAACATGTCAAAAGTTGGTTATTTTCTAAAATAAACTTGTAAAATTCTTCATTTGAAACAGGCTACAGAAATTACTGCCTAGAACATTTGTCGATTGGGCGAGCAATTGCCATTAATGCACTCACTGAAGCATGCAAAATTATCCAATCAATAACAAGCACATGCTCAGCAATTAAGTTCTGTTTATCCTTTTCAATTCTAATTATATCTAAAAACACCACCAACAAATCCATTATCTCTTCTCAAAATGCCTTCTGTAAATTCACGCAAGTTGTACAGGGTTAGCTTTTCAGCTGGAAGTTCACTGAAGAAACTGGTGGTAACATGGCAGAATACAGGAAATACAGCATCAGCAAGAAATGTGTTGACTGGTGTAAAGTGAAGGATACATTATGGATTATGAAGAAAGGCCAGAAGACAAATTGTGGCTACAAAGTCAAGTGAACTAACATTGAAGATAGGTTGGATAAATATGCGCTAAGCTAACATGCTGCATGTCATGGACTTAGTACTGTATGGCCAAGATTAAAGGCCAAACAGATCGTAACTGATTCTGTAGTTGACAGTTTCAGAGTTAATCCAATGCGGTACTTCAGGTTTGTGTGTAGAAAAGGATTTTGTATTAGGCAATGCACAACTATGACACAGAAATTCAAAATCAAATAAGTGTCAAAGACAGATAAAACTGACATATTTGGGTTTTTAAAGCAGGTAATTCAACAAAGTACAAATGACAGGATCACCTGATGATCACTGATGCCATGCAGTGGCTAAAAATAAACACCAAGCTTTCCATGCCAGAACCGATAATGATGTTTGCGGTTTGTTTCAAACATCTCTCTATGATTACAAATACGTTGAACATGAATTCCAACACCCTATTTATCTAAAACATCATTTCACAATGTAGTTCAATGGTATGCACAAAACAGTTCGTTAATTCTCAAGAACCTACAAGCATCATAGACATTGATGTGATGTAATGCTTGAGGAAGGACACGACAAATTGTCCTGACTGGTTGGATGTTTGTGATTGATCCAGCCCTGACTTCTTATACTCCAAACTGACTTATGTATGGGTGAAGGCAAAAGAAAGAAGGAAAGCACTCGTTGATCCAACTTATACTCCATATCGCTTTACTTTCTAAAAAATATGTTTTAAATCTGTTTGCTTTTGTTGTTGTTAAACTGGTGTTGCATTACACAAATATACATAATAAATGCAAAAAACTAATTAAAAATAATAAAGTTGTGCTTTTCTTCCATTACAACACAAGTTTCATCACATTGTAAGCATCTAAGACATCATCTGTTTCTTAATATAACTGTATTTTGTCTTGTCTTTGGAAGATTTTGTTCAACTTTGAACATTCAGTCTTTGCATTTAAAACTCACCTGGCTATACCTTCACTTAAACTTGTTTTTAAAGTGCTTTGTGGATTATTTATTTGTTTGGGTTCTTGTGAATCTCATCTCTTTAGCCAGGAGATGGCAGATGTGAGTAGCAGCAGTGTGCATTTGCAGTACACATGACAAATGACGCACTGAAAATTTTCTTTGTGGTTAAAAAGACATTACTATTCTTTTTCGAAGGAAAAGACAAACAGTTAAGAACTTTTAATGAAGGGAATAAACATGCAGATTTTTGACATCTGACTTATCAATGACAGCCTGTAAAAATGGTCATCCGAAGAACTACCACAAAATTGTAAGGTTTGTTTTCCTCTAAAAATGATAGCATTTCTCAGACAAGGTAGATATGAACTGAAAATAGCTTCTAAACAGACAAATTTGCTACAGTAATGTAAGGTTTGTTATTTTTTTTTTAAAAAGAGAAAAGATGTCAATTACTTAAACTGTAGATATTTATTAATATTTTCTATACAAAACATGTTTCTAAAATTCACCTTACTGTAATTAATAGTTATCAAAGCACCAAGAGCCTGAACACAGGGATAAATGTATACTGTTCATTAAATTGTTTTGTAATGGACCCAGTACATTGTGTAAACAGGCATGGTTGATAATTAGGTAGCTTTAGCTACATTTGGTACTCAAACATTATGAGTGTACAGTAGGAATGCAGCTTCAGTAGAAGTAAACTTTAAGAAAGTTTTACTCCATCTTCATATTTACTAACAAAATGCAAGAATTAATTTTTCATTTACTTGCAATTTCATGTAATCAGCAAATCTACAGATGAGCCATTACGTACAGTATAACCAGCAGAGCTTTTAGGTAACTTTTCATTAGTTACTAAAATTCATTATTAGCATGGTTACACTACTGACTTCCTTTAATACACAACTTCTTCTCTCACTCCATTAATCCTCAAAGCAATCAGTGCCACCTGGCAACTTAAAAAAATTAGTACAACTCAAGTTACAGTCTAAGGATTTTGCAAAAACCAACACCCAATCAGATCTTTAGAATTTCTAAGTTAATTAATGCTTAAGGGTGAGATAAAGAAGAAATCTGAAGATGTGATCATTAATAAGAGAGAGAGAAAAAAAAACACTTCTTCATGGTTCCTGATATAGTTCCCATGTGATGGAAATAATTCATAGATACTCTTTGATCTTAGTTTTCTCACTAATATGCAATTTGATCTTCTATTAGCAAAACGCCATTTTGAGTTAAGTCAGAGATGAAGTTCAAAAAAAGATGACTGGCTATAGATACATATAAAATAATTTAAAAAAAAAAAAGTTCCCAATAAACACATTTAGTTTTGATAATTTAACAGCTGGAATATATATATTTTAAAGGTATTTGTCAATGTAAGACATTCTTTGAGCTATTAGCATCACATTTATGGTAAAATAAGTTTAAAATATCTGAAAGTAAAATGTCAGTCAGGAATGCACAATATTTTTCTAAGAGCAGCTTGTATATCACTGAAAGTAAGCAACCAGATGACATCACTATTCATGTCACCATGAATCCTAACATTAGAGGAGTGAGCCAGCAGCAATGACCAGCTGATTTCTTTAGCACATGAAAATAGTTTTTCAAAAAAAAAAAAAAACGTTTCTTTTGGAATTCTACATGGCAAGGAGCAGCCAGTTATTTACATAATATCTAAATATCACAAATGCAACCTATTGTTTAAATATTTACCATTTTTTAAGTTCATTACACCACACTGCTGCTATCTTTAAGTGTACCTATGTATGTATATTTAAGTAATTTTAAACTAACATAGGCTTTCTGGAGGCTAACAAACCCAGCGTATCTGAAAAATTCTTAATCATATGGTTGGGAAAATGTTGTCATTTTTAACTATGCTGGAGCATAAACTTTCCAACAATATAATAATGATCTTGTTTTAAGTAATATTGTTGTTATTTAAAAGCAACAAAAATACGATCTATGGCAAAGTTTAGATGCTGGTGGGCTCACCTTTTGTTCTGCAGTTGCCGTTAGCTGTTGTAGCCTTGTTGTCATATTTGACAGACTTTGTTCAAACGCTGCCACTACATGGGCCTGGAATGACAAAGAAAATCTGTCAGTTACTGCATGCTGTGAGAAAGTTTTTACATTTTTTGGAGGGAAGGAATCTTTTAAATATGTTGTCACAAAAACACTACAAAAATATTTTGTGCTGCTTGATAATGAATATCATGTCATGTTAAAAAATCATCTTCAAAACCAAGAATTAAGTATTTTACAAGTATTTGTAAAAATGTTATTTTATTTGCTCAGCAGAAACTCAGTAATTTATCTTCCAGTGTAATTCTCTGTTTAATGTTTATTTTCCAGTAATTGTTGTTACCAAAAGCTCATTATACTAGAAGTGTGTAACTTGGCATATCTCCAACTGATGCGCTATAGTAAGACAGAATGCATCAGTATTTGCATGATGTTTGCTGGTCAGTTATAGGAATGAGTTATTGATATTGATGTCAAGCATCTGGTCCACATGGTCAGTTGAGAAGACAAAATATATATTGATACAAAAGTGCAAAGATAGAGAGATCTTGGGGTTGCATGGTGAAAAGATGAATAAACAGAAACAGATGGAAATGATTTCTACAAGAAGATTTTGTGAAATATTCAAGACTAAACTCAATATCTGATCAAATGAAGAGTTAGTTTGTAGTCACAATCACAAATATTTGATTTCACAGAATTAAGTAAAAAAATTAATAACTTTCTGCAACTAGATGAAAGTATTATGTATTTTCATTTTAATAAAAACAAAGTTAGCTGAAGAAAATTTTAAAAAATCTTTCAGAGAGAGAGAGAGATGGAGAGAGAGAGAGAGAGAAGAGAGAGAGAGAATGAGAGAGAGAGAATGTGTGTGTGTTTTGATTTAATTTCTTCCTGGGTTATCTATACTTTAATGGTATGTTCTTGTTGCTTTGGTTACAATATATTAAGTAAAACGGTATGTCAACTTCTACATAAAGCAAAGTGACTGATGACATCCAGCTGAGCCGACCATTTTGTTAATCAGAGCAGCAATTTTTTTTTTTTTGTAAATAAATTCAGCAAAGTATTTCTTTAGTTGTATTTATTTTTGTTGACAGTATTAACATCAGTTATTATATTATCTTTCATAATGTAAAGTCTCTTGAATGCCATCTATGATTTTTCTCATATTTCCCATAATCATCCCCATCAATTAGTTTTAATGTTTAACTATAAATTACACGTCTTCACAAAATATTATAAGCATTTCTTTTCTCTATAAACTTGCAAATGTTTATTAGATATCAGCCAATCTAGGTTTACCAATTTTACTTCAATGCAAATGCTGGTAGAAAATTAGTGACACACCATATATTGCAAACTAATTTCACTTTAGCTCTCAACACCGAAAGATGTACACTTTTAATTAAAATAGGTTGTCACAAACCCTAGTAATTAAAACTTAACATTGCGAAAATAAATGCCGACACCAGCTTTACAAGTGAATAATTTCAAAGTAGAATTTTCATATTTGAAATTACAAGATTTAAAAAGAAAAAGGTAAATCTGTAGTTTTATGTTGGACAGGTGCACTTCCATGACATAATTTATTTGGTAGTATTTTTAGCCTTTTTCCATGACTGGTTTTGTCCCACAAAGAGGGAAATTAAATTTTAATTAATTCTGGTAACAACCAGGAACTTTTGGTTGAGATCAGCAATATCTGCAGACATATGTATTCTCTTACCACTATATGGCATGCAAGAGATAATCAGTTTGCTGTGAGCCCAACCTTGTTGGTGGAAAAGAGGAAGCAGACTGATAATGAAGCATACCAACAAGGTCAGTACCAAGTCAGAAAAATATTTTTTCAACATCTGAAATACATATACTAACAGTATAGCACATTTCCTGATGGAGCATAGCTAAATGATTTCTAGAAAAGGTCCCAAAAGTGTACTACCTCAACACCTCAAATAATGCCCCATAATGAAACTCTTATATGGAACAACTAATAAAGAAGGCTTGTAGGGAATGAAAATGTGAGAATTACTTAATCACCAAATTATAAGTATGGTTAAGAAACAATGAATGAGGAATAACTTGTTTCTGGGAGCCAGGCTCAAACTGAAAAGGGGGATAGATATATGTAAAGAGCCTGTACATTACAAGATGAAACCTGGTTCTTTGCAAGAAACCCGAGTGTGAATGAATTTCAATGCTATCTATTCAAGATCAGAACAGAAAATAAAATTTCAAGCATCAATTCACAGGAAAATGAAGGAAAACAGGCTCAAATAGAGAATTCTTTAGCTTTTATAGTATCAAAGCAATATTCCAGTAAGTAATGTGAGATTGAATAATGCTAGGTAGCTATGAATAGTAAATACTGAAGGTATCCAGAGCAAAAAGCTGCAACTACAGAAATTCACTAGGACAGGTTTAATTGGTAAGAACATAGCTACTAACTGTCAGTCACATAAAGATGCCCAAGATGACTTGCCCCCTTTATCACAGAGAGCCAAAGTATAAGTCTGAGTTCAGAATGTCATTTATGTATAAATGTCTCAAGAAAACTGATAATATGGGTTATGGCAATATAGCATCCAAAGATTGAGATGAAAAATAGGCAGGTGAATTAGCAGTTTTATTTCCACTCTTGACATGAGAGGCCCTCAATATAAAGGAAGTCACAAGAGACTGATAAGGCTAATAGCAGTCACAGAGAAGACAAATATAGCTATACTGGTATTATGAACACCTGACAATGGTGTGTACATGTAGAAATCCTTTGGAGAAATCATGACAAATATAAGCTAGAATGTCATACCAAGATACAATAGCTTAGTTACCACAATTAGCAATCAGAGGACATTTGTGAATTGCATAATATATCAAATAAGTCTCAATGAGGGTGCTTCCAGTGAGGGGAAACTGCTGAGATGACAGTGATCCTGCCAAACCAACAGTGAGATCTGTTGGAGTGGTAAAAATAAAACAGAATACAGCAGGATAGATATGCATGACATGCCTATGATGTTGTTGTTTATGGATACCATCATAAAAAATATTGCAGTAAAGAAATGCCAAAATGACGACAGGCATTTTTCACACATCAATAAGAATCTATACACCATGCATCTGCATATAGCAGAAATGTGGTAGTAAGAGAACCCATTGAAGACCATCTGCTGGGCAACCACACAAAATAACACAGTGAAAGCAAGAAATTAAACAATTAACCAATTAACTTAGGCAATCCTGAGTGAGAGATTGGTAAAGAAGAAACTCCTATTGAATAAGTAACCAAAATGAAACAATAAATAAAACTACAATCTGTTGATTAGGCAGGTCTGTGACACGTAATACGTTATCTAAAATACTGATCATCATGATAGATAAATTTGAAGACGAGTTAACTCAGTTAAGAGTTGTTTATATTAATATTAGTAAATCTGTGATAAAAAGGCAAGGCATCTACTAAAAATGTAATATTTCTTATGAAAATAAATAATTTACAATGTTAATTACCATAATAGACCACTATGCTCACTGTAGTTATCATAACTATTATTGCAAATGCACCACATTTACAGTAATCATTGTGCACTTCAAATAAACTCGAGGCATTGCCTTTAAATAAATATCTGATTTAAAGAACTATTGATACTAGATAAAATAAACTGAATCTAGACAAAACTAAAGAATCAAGAATCAATTTTAGCCATCAGAATTATTTATAATAATATAGTAACATGAGAGAGGGAAGTGAAAGAATTTTTCAAAATACAATCTTGTAATTTTTGATGGCAATCATAATAACTTGATATCAAAAAGTAAATCTGTGATTCCTTTTTTTGAAATGTGCAGCACTAAAGTCTTGTTTTGTTCAGAAAGGTATGACATTTTAGCTAAACAAACATTAATGTAGTGCTAGTTTTCACACACACTGATTATTAGCAGTTGTTATACAGACATAAAACTTAATTTTATTTCATTTCAACACTAATTATAAATTGCTTCTAATGTATCTGTATCATTTGATGTGTACAATGTTTTTTCTTCATGGCCTAAAGAACCTTCTCTGTAAAATCTTTCATTCTATGGCCTGCCTTAGTTTGAACCAATCAAACTGGTCAATTTAACCCAACTTCATTGTTATCGTTTACTGTAATACATTCATCTTGTACTGAAAATGTTTAAAAGGAAATCTAGTGAAGAGAGTGGTTTTAAACGAAGAAACCGAAAATATCTTTGTCAGTACAACAAATCACGGTCCGATAAGTTTACAAGGATAAGTAAAAGTTTTCTTTGCACATTGCTACCGGGGAGATTTTCCTGTTTTCCCCATTTCCAGTCTGCATGGAAATAGCATCTCGGCAACAGCAGTTCAAATCTTTTAGAATATATAAGTAAAATAAACTACAACAAAGCCACAAAAAATGTGATCAGAATATTCCAGTTACTCAGTACAGATTTTACTGTGTTGATCACTTATGTCCATCATAAATTCTACTGTCACCAAGTTTACTTTACTAGTAAACATGTAGCTGAAAAGACTGACTGATGTAGATAAACCTTCAAGTAAGAGATGAAAGAGGAGAGTTTGGAATAAAATGTTATGCAAAATTACTCTCGGAAAAAAGGGTATGTGTAAAAGTAGTTTATTTAGAAAAGCCCCTGTACACTGCATTAAAGATGTATCAAGATGCTGACTTAAAGATAGACTGTAGTCATGAACTTTATTTTACACTCACAAGATAAGCTCTCTTTCATTCACAAAGCTTCAGCCTAAATCATGGTCAAATTCTAAACAACCATCAGAAACTGCATCTTTTAAAGCCATAATAACAGGATTTTTTAGTTTACTAAACTTGTTATTGTCTATTTTTCAATGAAGTCCTTCTGAAATATCTCAGAATTTTCCCAATGTTGTGCTTGCTTCCATATATTTTTCACTAAAGCTTTTAATATACGGAAACTGCAGGTTGATATATCCAGATGTTGTTGTGCAATTGCATTAATGGTGTGGAATGTCTTATTTGCTGCAGGAAAATGTCCCTGGAGATTAAGATGTTTTTTTAAAAACAGTTCTTCCCACTCTACTACTGTACCTTTAAGAAGTACGATTAGCTAAATCCATCTGGTAGAAAATCTGCATGAAATGCACACCTTCAATGAACCAACCTACCTGAAAACTCAAGCTTATTGTTTGTACAGCAACTCCAAACCAAGTGTGTGGTTCATGTGACACAGTGGTATTTTACCTGAGGGAGAAGGATCTGACACGTATGAAAACAAAAACAGGTAAATCCACACAAGCTAAGAACAAAGTAAAAAAAAAACAACCAAAAGTCCACATTGTTCCTTTGAAAACTTAGTCAGAAATAATTGCTTCATTTTGCTATCCTCTGTAGCAGTTACAAGTTTGGAAAAAGAACACAATAATCCATCATCTTGATAGAAACCTGCAGAAATTATGCACTCTGTTTTATTAAGCTGGCACCAGTAAATTATTAGTCCCGGCAAACCCTGTCAACATATTTGGTTGACACAAGGTTCAAACGCCCAGTAAAAGCCAGTTTTTTTTTTTTAATTTTAAAGATGTAGCTCAAACTTGCCAGAGATAAGTAAAAGTGGGAGAACAAATTCTAGGGTTAACAGGTTCTGTCTATCCTTATACGTGTAGGAAACAGGCCATCCTGCTTTTACTGCAAGATTTGTAAGCAAGATATAATCTAAAGGATACTGAAATCAGCTAAATTCTTAAAAAAATTATATATGCATTTTCGCTGTTACATTAAAAAAAAAACAACATATTTTGAACCTTTTAAAATGTTAATATAAAGAAGAAATTAGTCATTAAATAGTCTGGATAAATGAAGTCAGTAAGTGTTTATCAAAGTATCTGGAAAACAAGATTTACATTACAGATGTCATTTGACTTCCCATCCCCATTAATACAACTATGGATATTCTAACTTTACTGTTTTTGTATAATATGAGCCAAAAATGGGACTATACTGTAAGTCTGCATTTTCGGAAAACATTAGCTTAACATAAAAAAAACAAAACAAACTACACAACCTCAAAATTCCACCGTTGTCAGCCAACAACAATAAACAAATTTTTACTGCAAAATTAAAAAAAAAAACTGTTTTAAAAATTCATTGTTTGAAGCCACTTTCTGACCTTTTTTTTGAAGTATTTGTGTTCAGAAATAATACTACTACTAATAATAAGTTGCAAAACATCTAAAATTATAGAAAACCAGTTGATATCAATTTAATTTAAAAAAAAGATTCCAAATAAATAAATAAAGCGAGCAAATAAACTTTAACCCTCCTCCCCACAATAATCAGTAATGCCACCTCTTTTACTCTGCAGTAAATTTGCTCTCAACCACGAACAACTGTTCTGAAGTTTTTACCAGACCCTGTGGCTCTGTAGCTATTACAGCAGATGATGACCTCTGAGGCTACAGACTTTTAGGCATAAGTTTGACAGAGATGCCTTAGTAAAACTACCGATAAGAAATCCTTTTATAGTACCACACTGTTTTTTTTTGTCGTTGTTGTTGTTGTTGTTTTATTCTCTGCAACCTATGACAATTAAAACAGAAATTTTATTTTCTTTTGTGGAGAAAGGATTTCTTTCTTTGTCCCTTTGCATCTGTCAATTTTTGTCAGACAGCTGGTCAGGGTAATTTGAGAGATCCAGAAATATCCCAAAAATATTCATTTGATAAAAAAAAAGAAAAAAAAGAGGGGGGGGGGCAGGCAGGCAGACAGACAGACTTTTTTGGTTTTCTTTCTGTGGAAAAGCCAGTAATTTTTCAGGGGTGGAGGAAGCGGGTCAGTGAATTTATAGAACGGCACATTTCTCTATTTCCTGCAGAGTTGCAGGACCCAGCAAAACGACCGACCGAATACCAACTTCTGGCAGGAAACAACTGCAAAATACACAAAACAGATTACCCTCCAAACACACACACACACAATGTAACATTGTTATTGTCGGTGGTGAGCCATTATGGAGGAGGATCCCCTATATTTCCCTAACTGAGGC
Source organism: Nautilus pompilius (assembly GCA_018389105.1). NCBI lineage: Eukaryota > Metazoa > Mollusca > Cephalopoda > Nautilida > Nautilidae > Nautilus > Nautilus pompilius. The sequence goes on along the minus strand of JACATO010000127.1, from coordinate 1,838,177 downwards.
CTGCTTTGTTTTTTTTTAAAAAAACATTTTCATGAAAATGGGGGAGAGAAACAAACAGACCGTATGGTAGCTGTAACGATACAAACTCGCGCATTTAATGTAGAGATAAATGAAACAAAAATGGTTGAAAATTTAGTGTTATACCCTATAGCCAAAGCTGAGGTACAGATCAAGCACAATATACTGGTTAAAAGACGAGAGTAAATAGTAAGCAAACAAACAACAAACTTACTCCAAAGTTGTTCTTCAAGCCTGTATGCCAATGTCAGCACATAAGGCATCCCACTAAAGATACCCCCCCCCTCGTTGGTGTGCATTTCCTAAAGCAAGTGGAAAAGATCAAGGTGCAGAATGAAGCTGTACACCTACCACAGAAAATCCCTACTAGGGCCCTTCATTTTTTTAGATACGAGAAGAAACTCATGTGGCCAGCTGGTAAAGGAGAGGGGAAACCAGGCCAAACCAGGCTGGTCTGGCCCCTGACCATGGCAGCATTTTACCACGGTACCAGACACAACAAAGTTATAAAAGAATTTTATTTTTTAATATTTTCAAGATTTTAGTGTTATAAAAAAATCTCCAATCTCACTTCATTCGCCATAAAAAGAAAGAAAAATAGAGAAAAAAAAAGAAAAAAGAAGAAAAGACAAAATTAAACAATATATTTGTTTAATTTATTATAAATGTAAAAATTTGAACGTTTACTAAACACTATTCAAAGAAATTCATCATCTGAAGGTATAAATAAATATAAAAGTTAAAATAACCTGATTATATTTGCTAATATTTTCATTTATAAACTGGACTAATTTTGTAAAAGTGTTCATCACATGTCTGTAAGGGCAGATTTTTTCCTTTAATTATCTATAATAATAATAATAATCATCATCAAAAGGAAAACATCTGTATGTCTTGTCACATCATGTCATGGCTCTGGCAGACAGAAACACATTAACTCAAAGAAAATGGCCATTTCCAATGTATGTAACAACATGTGGAAACTTCAAGTTTTAGCTTTACAGATGTTTAATTCATGCACAATTAAGCAGCATTTAATTATCTGCTAATTACATATAACGAGATAACCAGACTTACAAATGGTCACAGCTATATTTTGAAGTTATGCTATGCAAGACTTGTCAGAAAAATTCTGAATTTTTATAAAACATTTTATTAATTTCCATTAATATCTAATGTTATTGTGGAAATGCTCATAAATTATCTTTTATGCTTGAAGTTATCTGAAAAATCAACAAAGTCATTAATGTGAGTTTATAATTTATGAGCTCTTTCAAACGTTAACAGTTTAGCCGAACCATGACTAACAAGAAAATGGTCAAAGTTAATTGTATCTATAATTAAAGACTATCTACTAATTTACTTCTTAAATATAGTACTTAATCTGATATTTAAATCTGGCAGATTTTCTACATGCCTAAAACAAGATCTTTATAGCAAATGTACATGCATTTGTAGGTAGGTATAGAAAAATGAAGCAAAGTATACATAAAACACAATATGATTAATAATGCATAAACAAGGAAAGGATTTGAACTATTTAGTGCATCTATTTTTATGTAATACGATAATATACTGTACTGGACATTGGTACTGGTCTTACAGATCACATGATAACCAGACATAGCAAGTAGCACAAATCAGCAATAACAAAGGGTAAAAAAGAGAGTTTCAAAGGCCTGACTGTGAAGTACAATTCTGATAAACATAGGAAGAATACTCAGAATTGTTGCTGATCATACTTTTAAAAAAAGCATAGTCTTATCATTTTAGCTTATATTTTCCTTTTCTATCAGTCTTATTTAATGTTAATGTGTTTTGAGAATAGAAAGATATGGGTGATGTGTTATTTTTTACAGAAATTAAAAGGCTAGTCCAGGCATTTCCACACCTTATCAGTATTGATACGACTGACTGACTAGTGAACCTTCCTGTTGCTAACTTTGGCGAAGGTTCATTGTTTTAGCATCTGCTACAGTGGTGCAGTGGGCTGAAGCATTGGTCAAACCATCACATCCAAAAAATAGTAGCCAAGAAGTTAAATGTTCCAAAAACAGAAGCAAACACTAAAAACAAAACAAATTTACTGTATAAATAACGTGGGACAGTTATTTTCAAGGCTAAGCCTTGCTGATGGTAACAGTGAAACAAAATAGGTTCATTGGTTACTTTTATTACTAACTTCTACATGTTAACAGTCTTGTCTTCTTTAATCAGAGAATCCATGCACTTTCTAGCTGATCTCAACTATGAATCAATGACAATGTAAACCAACGGTGCATGGTAGAGAAAAAAAAATGTCAAGTTTTGCTACGTTTTGACAGATGAGGAAAAGAAAAACAATTTCTCTATTGTATTCAAACAAAATATCGCTAAAGTGGACTAAGTGAAGTAATAAAAACATTATTGTTTACAGGGCTGTAAACCAAAATTCATTTTTACAAAACGAATACATAAAAAACATGACATATGATTGTTGAAATAAATCCCTCAACAATTCACCATCTTAGGTTAATTAATTAATACTAGACAGAGATTGACAAAAACATCCATAGAATAGTATGACACATACACAACAAAATACATGTATCTAAATTATACAGCAATCAGATTTTATTTAAAATTCACAAAGCAACCCTGGCTATCGTGTAATGCTGACTTTATTACAGCTACAGAAAGAGAATGGCAGAAATCAGATCTCAAAGATTTTCTTTCAAAGCCAGTGTTAATTTTCAGTTTATTTTTTAACTGTTTCAATAAAGATTTCTTGCTATATGCATTAATAAAACTTAGTTTTTTTAACCTCTTTAGCAAGATGGTAAATTATAAGAAAAAAACAAAAAAAGATATAAATTTTGTTTTGAAGTAGCTTTTATATTACTATTTCCAGGAATGACGACAGAAATCTAAAAATTCTTAACAGTTCAGATTTAAGCAGAGATTTTACAATGCACAGGCGTACAAAGTTCCAATGGTAGAGATTAATACTAAATACATATAGTTCTTATTAAGAGGAGAATTAACCACTTTAATTTGCTAATATAAATTTTAAATACTGACTATACAAATTAAATGGGCAACATGAATTCAAATGTTTAAGAATAAATATTTGAACTAAGAACCAAAATCAATGCTTTCTTTTTTTCGTTTTCTCACAGTAATGGAACTTTAAATGAATTAGCTTCACAAGAACCATGCCTATATTTAGATTTTTTATCTGTAGCACAGAGTAATCTCATTTACCAGATAATGCAATATATAGCATATGTGGAAAATAGAAAAGAAGAGCTGCAGAAGGCAGAATCATGATTTTAATTAAAGATGGAACTACTTGAATCTTGAACAAGTTCTTTGTTGATAAATCAGGAATTCATAGATGCTGAGCCAACCTGATGGGTTTGCTAATAGCTAGAATGTAGGATGATTTTGAAATTAAAAAATGTGCCACTTGGTTTAACCCACCTGTTGGCTCTCATCACCTGTTGAAGTATGTGAATCCCTGAGAGCAGATAACAGATGTTTTGGGAAGCTGATATTTATGTGATAAACAAGTGGAATCTATCTGTATCCACTAAGTTTCCCCTGAAAACCCAAGACCATTGTATGGTTCAATGATCACAGTTCTTCAGAGAGGTGATAGGGGAATTAACTACAAATGCACAATTCAGCAGACAGTCTTAAATATCACCAATAGCTGATGAAAGTTATCTTTGACTTTCCATGACTACCTAACGATATCACAATTGCACATGTCACCAATGATGTTATAGAACAAAGTGTACTAAATGAACAAAAAAAAAATAATGTTTGATTAATGCAATCTGGAAAGATGCCAATACATGAGTAGAATTTTCATTTGCAATCAAAGCAGTGATTAAACTCTGTACAAAAACTCGTTTGGTGTTCAGTTTTAAAAATGGTGGAAATAATGCAGATGCACAGGTGGTGGTGGTGAAGCTAGCGGGGAAACTCTAATAGAGGCCAGAGTTCAGAGAAGCTCTGCCCCCCCACTCCTCTCAGGTAAAACTCTTAAAAGTACATCAGAGTGATTTTGAAAACATTGTGTTTGCAAAAAAAAACAACAACAAAACTTCTGATCACTCTTTTAACCAATCAGTCTCATGATTTCTAAACTCTTTGTTGATCTATTTTCCCTGAAGCTATGATTAGTTAAATACTCTCAATTCCCTTTATTCTCAAAAGCATAGCAAACTAAAGCATGCTAACAACACCTTATGGCAAGAATAAGTGATTCCCCAACACCCAATTTGTCTGTCATAGGGTAACAAACTTTCCAAGAAAGAAACAGTAAAAACAATCTAATCACACTACTCTTAAAAATTTCTTGGATTTATATTGCTTAAAAATATTATCCATAACAAAGTAAACAGCAGAAATTCATTAAAAAGCAAAAAAATTCTCACCTTGACAATGGAGGAAAACCTGTTCACCATAGACATCTCCAGCTTTATAAGTAGAGTCTAATATAAGTTTTAGCTTCAGTTTTAATGTTACTAACAAACTAACAAATCCTTGCAATGATGATTTGAACACGCCTTAAAAGTGAGTTTATCCATAGTTTATGCACACTAAATAACACTGGCAACATTTTTTCACTTTTTTTCTGTTGACAAAGATCTGACACTTATTTTTAACTAATTTTGGGGCACTGATTTAAAAAATAAAATCAGTTTTTGCCCTACGGGATCTTAAAATGGTTAACTTTTTACTTGGTCAACAAGGACAACACACGAAATATCTATGTTTCTTGTGCCTGTGGGATAGTAGAGCTAAGGACAAGCATTGGACTCAGAAGAACTGGCCAGTGAGAACATGCTTAAATGTCGGAGAACCAAATATGAAAAACCAAACACTAGTAGATCAGGTAAAAATCATCTTTCCTCCTCTCCACATCAAATTTGGCCTAATGAAGCAGTATGTTAAAGCTCTGAACATAGAAGGTGACTGTTTTAAGTATATATGCACAATATTTCCTATCCTCATTTATGAAAAATTAAAAGCTGGTGTTTGATGGGCCACAAATCAGAAAACTGATGAGAGATCAACATTTCACAAGCTCCATGAATGATTTGGAGAAAAGAGCATGGAATTCTTTCGTGGCTGTTGTGAAAAATTTCCTGAGAAACAAAAAAGCTGAAAATTACAAAGATCTTACTCAAATATTGCATAAGAATTTTCATCATCTGGGTTGCAACATGAGCATAAAGGTTCATTTCCTCAATAGTCATCTTGATAAATTTCCTGAAAATCTAAGTGACGTAAATGATGAGCAAAGTGAAAGGTTCCATCAAGATATACAAGCTATGGAGGCCAAGGAGGGTGGAATACTCACATGTTGGCTGACTACTGTTGGAGTATTAAAAGAGAATGTCTGGAAATGAGGCACTCCAGAAAAGCCTATAAATGAAAATTTAATCCATGAAGGAAGAATGTGTCATTTACTGATATTGGTTAATGTAAATAAACCCATGTCTGTCATTGTTTTGTTTGTACGGTATTCTAAATGAAATGATAAGAATATTCTGGATTAGTTTGTGCCCATTTTTGACTAAAATTCATTCAATTATAGCATCGATCTATATTTTTCTATTTCAATATTTTGACCTGATATATCATAGTTAACCAATATGTTTGTTAATCTCAAAATCAATTCACGGTGTTGTTTGTTGGAATGGTATTCTAAGTAAAATGATAAGAATAGGATTGAGGTGATTGTGGAAATCATTGTAATCGGGTACTTTTTTATGGCGATTGATCGAAAATAGGGGTATGCTGTAGAGCAAAAAACTTGATGTGATATGTAAAAACCAATGTGATATTTGAGTTCAGCGCCCCCAAATTAGTCAGAAACAAGTCTCAGATATAAGTCAGCAAAAATTGTGTTGACCAGAGTAATTGTTGAGGTAGGCAATCATTTTCCTAAAAAGCATGATGTGAGATTCCAGAAGCATGTAGTAGATTAAAAATCCGAATAAAGGCAATCATTTTGCTTAAATCACTATTGACCAGGCCCCTTGTAGTTTGATGACATGTAGTTTTCAAAGATGAGTCAAACTTTCATCAATCCATGTTCTCTGAACATACAAACCTTGGAAATTTGCAGCAATTGTTCAGGTATATAATTTGCATATGGTTAAAACAGGCTTTGCATTTAAAGATAGATCATCTATATTCTGTTAGTTACATATCCATTCCTTTTAAAAATACCTCCCTGTCCATATTTGATCCTCACCTGTAATCACCATATTCTACAAGATGATGTGGCAGTATCCTGGATTCTTGCAGAGACTGGACATAAACCTAAGGAACATCTGTGTCATGGTGTGATCTATTTAGCAAATTATATAATTAATCTTGTAGTTGCTCAGATAGTGTGAATAAATAATGGAGTATATTTGTAAGTATTACTGTACTAATACTATTGTTACCATTATTTCATTGTTTATATTCTTAGGAAGTTACTAATTTCACAAGTATATTTATGGTAATCAATTCATTCTCTCTTGATTATATAAAACAATCACTTTGAGTATTTATTTCATAGGTCATGGTTTCCTGTCTGCTTTCAACATTTCATATCACTTTGTATATTCCAAAGAAATGATTTAAATCATTTTGACCTTTCATGCATGCATGATAGTTACTCCTCATTTTGGCACCATACATAGTGACATGTAAGTTTTGTCACTCCCACAGGAATCCTTACCTTTATTCAAGCACTGTATGTACAGTCTTCAAGAACAGCCCATATTAGTGCTACTTTAGGATACTGAGACTCCCTAACCTCAGCTTGAAATATGAAACTACTTTGTCAGAGAAAAATAATTTACATTTGTGTCTCTTCTTTTTTTTAAACTTTCAACCATTTCTGGAAATTCAATATTGGCTTTTAGCAAAATTATTAGACCAGAAGATCCATGCAGCAGATATTTACCATAGTGCTACAAGAGATTTGGAATCAAATATTCTTGAGGCAGACTTCCAAGAATCATGCTTTTTGTTTGGATTATCTCAATTCTCAATTGTTTATTCCCTGTTGCAGTAATTTTTCTTTGACTTTCCTTTTATTAATTTAATTAAATCTGTTTTAGGGCTCATTAGGTCTTTAGTTCTACATGCATACATATATGTTATTGTTTTTAATTTATCTTGGTATGCTTGTGGCATATTTTATATCGTTCATTTATTGCAGAGGTTGGCCTGCTCTTTTCTAATTGTAAATTAACAATCTTGGACCTCAAGCTTTGACAGATTCCATGCCTAGATATCTACCAGCTCTACAGTCTATATTATATGAGATGCTCCTACATACTAAATACTGAAATAACTTTTGAAAAATCAATGTTCATACATTACAGAATAAGTGTACACATGCAAAAATCATGTTGGGCAGGGATCTGTACTGTACACCAAATTTTAGTTAGAAAAGAATGAGCAAATTTGTCTGCACTGCCAATTTGGATGCCTCCTTTCCATACCTAATTAGTAATACCTTTTAAAAATCTGTATAATCTTCTGTTAGGAAAATCTGTTATGATGATGTTTATTGAACTGATACATAAATACATTCCCATTATCGTCTTACCCTGTATTCCCTCACTTGGCTACATTGAAACAATACAATTTTTCTCCTTAAAATTAACTTTACAGGGGTAAAATTTGATTCTTCTCAACAGGGAATGATGAGACATTAAGAAGAAACCTTCAGTTAAGTGTTTTTTTTTAAAAATTTATCAGGCTAAAATAATTTCAAATTTCTGTTTTTGTTAAATTATTTTTTTTTAAAAGTTTTGTCATTACATAGTATTGAAAATGAGGTTTTTCTTAAAAAATGAGAGTAGTTAAAAAGAAAAAAAAGATGATTTTTTTCCACAAATATTGAAATTTAATAAAGCTTAACATTTTTACATTTTAGTAAATATCAAACAGAAGAGTAATTCTATACGAAGTCTGTCCAAAAAGAAACACGAACTTTTAAAACAGCGCACCAACCAGCTGGTGCAGCTTGCGTGCGACTGCAGTGATGTGCATCAGTGACCTTGACCTTCAGTCTAATAATAGCTGCATCATGCCCTCAGTTAATCATCGATCTACATGCGCTAGAGTGAATGTATGTTTATTGCACTTGGCGATTTGTCACAAGATGAACAATGAAGGAACTTGAAGTGTAACGTGTTTGTGTGAAATTCTGTTTCAAATTGGGAAAAACTTTTATGGAGACTTTTCTAATGTTGCAACAGGGTTATGGGGAGGATTGTTTGAGCTGTACGCAATGTCACGAGTGGTACCAGTGTTTCAAATCGGGAAGACCTTCCATGACAACGGACGATCATCACATTGAGAAAGTGCGTGCTGTGATCCATGGAAATCGTCGCCCGACTGTCCGTGAAGTTTCCAAAGAAGTAGGCATCTGTAAAAGCTTGTGCCACATGATTTTAACAGAAAAATTGAACATGCATCGTGCAGCCACAAAATTTGTTCCACGTCTGTTGACAGATGAACAAAAAGAGAACCTAGTCACAGTCAGTCAGGAGCTCTTTGGTCATTTGAATGCTGATGGAAGCTTTCCGAAAAGTGTCATAACAGGTGATGAAATGTGGGTGTATAGCTACAATGTTGAAACAAAAAGGCAATCATCGCAGTGGGTTGGATCATTGTCGCTGTGACCAAAAAAAGCATGTCATTCATCATGAGTTTGTTCCACGTGGTCAGACGATCAATGAGTTTTACTTGGATGTCCTGAGGCAGTGTGAAGGAGAAGACCTGAGGCATGGAAAAACAAAACCTAGATGCTGCACCACAACAACACACCTGCTCACATGTCACTCCTTATCTGTGACTTTTTGGCAAAGCACGAGATGACTCTCATCCCCCAGCTGCCCTACTCTCCGGATTTGGCCCCTGAAGACTTTTTTGTTCCCAAAGTTGAAATCCACCATGAAAGGTCACCGATTTTAGACAATAGAAGAGATTGAAAAAAATTCACTACGAGAACTACGCACTATCCCTGAAAATGCATTCCAAAACTGGAAAAAACATTGGGAGCGGTGTATCAACAGTGGAGTGAACTATTTTGAAGGCGACATGTCTGATTAAATTGTAAGTAAAGCAATAAATTTGTTTTTTAAAAAGTTTGGTTTCTTTTTGGACAGACCTCGTATATTAAAAGATGTCCATATACATATAAAGATTAGCAGCTGTGCTATAAAGTAGTCTACATAGTTTTCCAGGTAGGTCTTATTGATGTAATTTAAGTCACTAAGTAACATCAAAGTTAACAGTGATTAGTTAAACTTAAGATATTGTAACCCACTATTTCAGTGATGGTTTTATTTTAAGAGCCATACGGTTGTATTTATCTTATTAAACTATGAGGTGGGTAGGGCCTAAATTAGGAAACGAATTCAAATTAACATACCAACAATGATTTTTCAATTTATTTTATCTATACTCAGTGGGCCGATAAAACATTTTCTCCTTTTTTCCCAGGTGTTTATTTACCAGTTCTGCTGGGTAACTTTAGGAGTTTAGTGAGGGAAGAAAGGAAGGAGTACCTACCAATGTCAGCTGAATAAAGTCGCTAGGTGTACTACTGAAGTTGATGTTAAAAACAAAACAAAATCATTTTTATAAGAGTATTTTGAAATAGAAAGCATCTATTAAAATAAACAGTAGAGTAAAGGAAAAATAATTATCTCAACTATGCTTGAAATATATATTTGCAAAAAACTATTTCATAATTATATAGAGCATAATACATTGATTGATGATCAAATCACTACAAGATACAATACTGTTATCTAGTGAAAAATAATTTTAAATTTACTTCTTTCTGTCAGGTGGTTAAAAAAGTTTTCTCAGTTTTTATATTATGTTAATTTGGGGTTCATATTTTGCAATCTTGTGAAGGTGTATGTAGATAAGTTATATATTGTTTTGTTGTGTGTTCTTTGGCATACATTATGCAAAACTTACCATTTTAAAAATCATAAAATGAATATTTGTTTCAGGGTTCTGAGTGAAGCATGGACAGAAATATTTTTGTGCCATGTTGCTTCACAAATTCAAACCGGGCCACAAAGCAAGTGAGGAAACTTGTAACATTAAGCCAGCATGGGACAAGGACACAGCAAATGAGTGCACAGTACAATGATGGTTTGCAAAGTTTCGACCAGGTGATATGAGCCTCCAAGATAAGTAATGTAGCGGACGTCCTTCCAGCTGTGATGACGACTGTCCGAAAGCCTCAGGTGAAGCTGATCCAAGAAAAACAGTGTGAGAAATTGCTGGAGAGCTCGACGTAAACAATGAAACTGTTTCCCGGCATTTCTCACGAGTTGAATGAACAACAAAATCGTTAGGTCTGCAACTAGTGTCATCCACTATAACTTCTTGTAACCTGGCAAAACCATCACAGCTGAAAAGTACTGTTGTGAATTAAACGATGTTCATCAGGAACTCCCAACGACAGCCAGCATTGGTGAATGGAAAAGGCCCAATCTGGCTCCATGATGATGGTCATCCTCATGTTGCAAAAGTGACTCTTCAGAAACTGAACACGTTGGGGTATGAAGTTCTCCCTCACCCAGCCTATTCACAGGACCTCTTTCCCACAGACTACCACTTTTTCAAACATCTTGACAGCTTCCTTCATATGAAATTCTTCTCCAACCAAGCAGCAAATGAAATGGCAATTTATCAACTCCAGAAATCCAGATTTTTTCAAAATGGTATAAATCGCTTGTAACTCATTGGCAGAAGTGTACTGATTGTAATGGAACTTTGATTAATAAACCTCAATGTTCAGCAAAGATGTGAAGTCTCTTTGTTGCGGTAAAAAAACCGACAAAACATTTGTAACAACATAATATTATAACTCAAATATAGTTGATTCTTTTCCCAGCTTTACAGTCTTCAACCTGACAAAGTTATTCCACTACATGAAATAATAATGTAATTTTTCAAAAAAAAATATATGAGGAATAATTAATCCAAACCATCTACATATATATCTATTTAACCTAGAGCTAAATGGGTCACATGACCAATAAACCCAAATAAATGGTTCTCTCACCACAAAAAAAAAACTTTTAACTTATTTTTTCTTCTGTTTAAGATACGTTGTTGTCTTTCACTAATAAATAGTCAGGAAGAAAAATAACTGAGTAAGTAAAATTAGAAGAAGAAAAAAGGAGGAGGAGGAAGACCCCAAGGAGCTTCGAAGATAAGAACCCAGTGACCGCTGCCAGGTTTACCTGTCACTGGGACAAAGATTTAAATGAAAGTTAAACAAAAAAAAAGAACCAAATAAAACAATAAATGCTGTTTTATCAATTACCAGATTGAGTAGCAAACGGCTTAACCGACTGGATGCAGCAAGTATTTAAAAGTGTGTATAAAGTAAAAATTGTGTGAAAATTATACAAAGGTAAAAAGATCTCTCTTTTTTTTGTAGGTTTTCAAAAAAAAAAACCAAAACAAAAACAAAACACTTTTGCTATTCCGGGCTGGAACTCTACCGAACTCTGCGCTCTATGTGGACCTTGCGACAACCACAAAAAGGAAAAGGCAGTTAATTCGAGGAAGCAAGAAAATACATAGCATGGAAAAAAATGTTGCCGACGAAGCTGCAAACAAAAACAAAAAGTTCCATGTTTAGGAAAAAAAAAACAACAACAACAACCTTAGGAAAAGAAAAATGAAATGTGATCATGCATCCACAGTGGATATGAGAGCTAACCTGGCGCTTGAATTCTGGCAGCCATCGTTGTAGGATTCGGTCTCCGTTTGGTGTTGACAATAGCAGTCTTGAGAGGGCAAACTAGCAGACAAGAATAAAAATGATGGTAACTCATTTTTTTTTTTTAAAAAAAAAGAAAAAAGTTATACCCAATAATGTCAATGAACGAGGAGGCCTGTTTTGCAAATTCTACCGGAAGAAAATAACTAGACTAATGGAACAGTGAGACATGGTAGATAAAATAAATAATTACAACAGTCTACTAGAAATGTTGTGCCTTGTCAGTTTTCACTTCCCAGGTGAAGCTAAAAGGCAGCTAGGTTTCTTTCTTTTTTTTTCTTTCCTGCCCCCCTTCTCATTCAGTCTTCAGAAACTTGATCCTCGCAAACCCCAATATTCCAGCCAAGTCCTCTCTACTATAAATACTTAGGCCCACCATGTGTACACTAATGTGCCTGCCCCATAGATGATTGATCCTACCTGACTCATAAAGAAACCTGCCCAGCCTCCCATCACACAGTGAGGCGGAGTCTACAAATTTGAGGACATTTTCAGTATATGGTCAATATGGCTGGGATGTTGGCTTAATTTTTTCTTTTTTATTTCTAGTTTCCATGTTTGTTAAAGAAATTCTATCTGAATAAAGTTTATCTTTCTATCTGTTATTTTCATTGATTTATTAGGCTAAAACAACAACCTTGCATGCTGTACCTATTGTGTATGCATGCCTCAAATGCAGGACCCCTCTCAAGAAAAAAATGACCCCAAAATTACAAAACCGCTTTGCATCTCCATAAAGAAAACAGATTGAGAAAAAGATATTTCATATTATTATTAAGAAATTTAAGAAAAACAGTTTGGGTAAAATTTAAAATAAAAAGCTGTTTTTACTACTCATATGCTCTGCTCTGAAAATTGTTAATTGAAGGAATATTTATGCTGCTATTCCATAGATTAATTACTAAATTCACTGTAATTTATTGTCTTTTTATGATAACTTTATCATTATCATTATTACTATATTTCAGAGAGTTGAGTAATACTATATATCTAAAAATTCCTTTGTGTGCATGTATGTGTGTGCTTTTAGGTGCAAGGTTAAAGCACATTTCTTTAACCATTCCACTGAGAGCTCAAATTAGTATTCGTCCTCTGTAATGTAGCACCATCAGAAATATCCCACTTACTACATACAACATACGTAGGTAAAACAGATTTATTGACTAAATATTTCCCATAAGCAGAAAAAAAGTAAACTTCTCATAGTTTTCTAAAAAGTTTTCCTTTTTCTTTGAACAAAGCCCTATCATCTACAGAATGCCCCCACCCAACATAAGCTAAAGCAAGCAAACAAGATTTGCTAATCTGATTTGAGAGCAATACTTTTGTCATTAGTAAACATACAGAGCTCAGGTTAGGGGTACTAGCAGGGTACCTTTCTGTAAACTTCATAGACATGGATTATGATGCCAATAAGATTATGGAAAATTGTAATACTATTAAAATTGAGGGTTAAAGTTAGTAAAACTATGATTTTTACTGAATTTCTGCCCAACAGTAATATAAATCACAGTACCTGCTTATCTCAGCTCTAATTATCCACATTCGTTTGCATCATGAAATGACAAACTGAGATCTTGAAAAAAATGTACTATTACAGCATAAATACCATAAAAGCACATTTGCATATTACTTGAGCAAAAATTCATTAAAAACCCTTTCACAAATAGAATCAATCAAATTTTGTTAGGCTATAAAATTACCCCATAAAGCCTCAAGACATGCACTATTTAATCACAAACACAGTTTGAAATGTCATGTTTAAATGCAATTTAAAACACCAAATTTCATCAGGCATATGAGAGACTAAAAATAAAAAAGAACTAAAGTTTTTTGTTGATAAGCATTTTATGATAAATACTTTTCTTTAAGCTTCAAACTAAACATCTTAAGCTTTAGTATTCTGGCCCTGGAAAGAGGAAAGAATAAATGTTGTAAAATGAAATTTAAGGAATAAATATGAGACCTATCTTTGATTTGTATGCAAGACTATCAGCCTTTATGAGCGTTGGTGTACTTAATGAACACAACAGACCAAGAAGCAAGGACAGCAGCTTCTAACGAGGACGGAGAATTAGCAAACTAAGACAGAGAATGCTGGCAATGCAGACCACCTAAAGTCACTCTGAGAAATCTTTAATATATCCACTATAAATGCTGAAAATGGAGACAAAAAGGCTGAATCAGCCCTTGTTTATAAAGAACTAGCAGGAATTCTAAGATACCAGGAAAAAAAAAGACTGTGCAGAAATATTTTCCACACTTAAGGGTTTCTAAAAGGAAACCAAATGACAAAAGAATGAGAGAGAATGATACAATCATGTGCAGGAAGAAGTTACAACCAACAAAATGATGCCCAGAAAGGATCACTAAATAAACAAAGAAAGGGAAGAGAAAGAATAAAAGAAAATCCCCTTTTATACACTGATTAGAAATTGACCAAGGAAAATATTGCAGAAGTCACTGAAGTACAAGAAACCAAGGAGAGAAATACAAATGCTGGGCAAAGTCCTGATGCCCATGTGGTTAGAAAGTAGATTTCAGAGAAAAAAAGACAATAAAAATTTATAGTGGAAGCAGGATTTAAATTGAGAAAACACAAAGAGGGAAAATATCAGTGAGAAAGTGAATCTAATTGGAAAGCTTGAAAACTGGCAATTAAACTTTGCCTTACAGAAGTAAAAAATTGATAAAAATCTTGTTCATAGGAGCTGCATGCAAATATTTGTCTCCTATGTTATCAAACATTTGAAAGACAAAAAACTATCCTCATGAGCCGATCAAAGAAACTTTCATACCAGAGAGTTAGTAGAAGTGAGGCATAATGGCACACAATGTAGCCAGATCCAAAAGTATGGATAAAAGTGAAAAATAAGAACACTTATAGAAAATACAACAGGCATCAGATAGTAAGATGGCAAACCTTCATGGTTGTTGAATCAAGCCATTTATCTAAATGAATCAAAATAAAGCTTCACAACAAACTATTTTTTTTCAAGATTTCATCTATTTTGTATATAGAATTTATCAGTTCCCTTCTCCACTCTTGCTGGAGCCAAAATACTAAGGCAAGAGGTTGTAAGTTTAAAAAAAAAGTTTTCTAAATATATGAAACAACATACTCTTTAAATATAAAATTCCAGTTAACAGGAAATGAACTGCAGACATGCCAGTTGTAAGGTAATTATAATTTTCAGATGTGAGGAAAATTAAGACTTATTTATTTTCTAAAGTTTGCATTATGATGATCATGTTTTCAGAAACACATTTGTACATAACATTACCAAAAAAAAAAAAACTTCTTCACTGGAAGAAATAATGTTGTAAAACATTTTGGCTTCAGTTGTCCTTCAGAAAGGAGAGAGAAAATCTACAGAATTTGGAAATGTCTGCAGCTATAACATCACAGGTTGTAAATACACAAGAGAATAAAAGCAAACAACAAACAGGCATAAAAATGATCATCAACCATCAAAAATTCTATTATTTATTGGCTTCACAGCCAGCTACTCATCACAAAGATTAATTTTACTAATCACACAGCAACATGCAGCTCTGATCTGTTCATGCAAAACATGCCAGGTAAATTTAGATGTGCACAGCATATAGGTAGTCATCCAGTTATACTTAACATTATTCTGTGAGCCTGGGCATTTATTCACTCAATTACAAGGAAATTCAGTGTATGCCAAGTATTTGCTAAATGTAGTTTTAAAATGTGTGTGTGTGTGTGGTGGGGATTATAAAATTTGCAAGTCCAATATTAGTTAAAGACTATCTCATAATGACAATAATCAGAACACTAAACAACCAAATATGGTTGAGATCTCAGTTTGTCTATGAAAACAGTAAATTATATGAATTTGTTGGTAAGCTATTTAATTTTAACAACTGAAGGGAGGCAATTCTTATAATGTTGTTAGTGTGATACTATTCTATAATGGGCCATATGCAGAATGACCATTTTAAAATCAACGTATGGATGCATACAAGACCAGTTTACTCCATAGAAAAACAACTCGTAGGTAAAGATACAGGCTAATGTTTTAGATGTAGTAATTTACATACAGACACATTGCACTGAAAAAAAGGAAGCAGGGAATAATGAAATCTTAAAATGCTGAATAAGGTAAATATCTGAAACTAGAAGCACCTTGTGAATATACGTCATTATTTACACTAGAGAAAACAAATGGATAACAAACAGCAAGCTTTGTCAAAGTAGCCAAACAATAAACAAAACAAAACATTTCATTCACAGTTTATACAGCAAACAAACCAGTTAAAACCTTTAAAAAAAAAAAAAAAATATTGGCAAGTTTTATAAACACAATTTTCTCTTCTGCTTTGTAATGCTGTTTTAGGATTGCAACATACTGTCCAAATTTTGCTAAATTTGTCCAATTCTGTTTGTTTGTTTTTGTGACATACTGAAGATCTACAAATATCCGAGTGAAGAGTGTCTGGTAAGCAATCAGTGCTTTAGTATTTGGTAAAACTGCTATGGTTAGAAAAGAAAAGGGATGGCCAGCAGGCAAGAAATACTATAGGTGTATGAGTAAGTGATTAGGCTCTAGAGATATGAACTAATTAGGTCGAATTTGAAAGACAGAGAATCCAACAAGATTACAGCTCTGACATGCCATGGTGATGGATGGCTTTATCTTTTCTGCCAAGCAAAGAACAAATTATTCTTTGTTTATAGAAATGACTTCTCTCACAATTGACTACTTAAATTAACGTTTCCATAGAAACTGTAGAGAGACATACATTAAAAAATATATTAATTAATAAGATAAATGACATCAACATTTAGTGGGGGCTTGTTCCCAAACAAAATTATTTAAATTTCTTTTCCCCACATTATTTAGCATCTAGAAATAAAAAAAAAAAAGGGGGAGCTAATACCCAACTTTTTTACAAAGATATGAAGGCCACAAGTGACTTTAGCTTGAATACCTTTAGCAATGTTAACAAAGCAATCAGGGAGGCTGTTGTTATATAGCTGTGACACAAAGGCCAAATGTTTTAAAGTAAAACCCATTAGCAAAGAAAGCTGTTTGAATGAGGTTCTTGTAAATCAATCCACTGTCAGTGGTATCCCCATCACTTAAGTCTGAGTCATATCTGTTTGTGCCTTCATTAATGATGCAGAAAATACTCTTAATAAGATGCTTCACCATGGAATGACCCATCAACAAAATTATATTTTCTTTATCTCCACCAAGGAAATAAATTGTTACAAATTATTAGAATGAAAACAATATCACAATGCAGCTACTGTTTCAGCTGAGCTTTTGGCTAAAAAAAAAAAAATGTGTTGTGGCTTGGACTAAAAATTTCAAGAAATATTTTTATTTATTATGAATTTATAATTCAAATAATCAAATACTACTACAGACTATTTCTTTTTATTTATTTTTTTTTTCATTTATTGTTTTCACTACTGAAAATATGAAACAGCTCTTCCATAAGCCATCTGGAATGCTACTGCAGTATTGCATACATGGGCTGATCCATGTAGTCTAGTGCGTATAAATATCCCATAAAAATCTCATCATGGTCACACTAAACTTGTCACAACTACTTCACCCTTATTAGTTACCAACACATTTTTCTGACTTACTCTGTTTAAAGTAATGTGTCATCACCTAATTCTAACACTACCATAGCACCACCCACTAATGCTCCATGGGATTATACAATATCTATGTAAAAAGAAGTTAATTCTCATCTATTTCGTTTTTTTTTACATTGGGTCATCACAAACAATGTAGCAGTATATTGAAATACTAAATGACAAATATATTTAAAAATTAAAATAAAAACAAACAGAATTAAGATGGGTGTGTGTTTATCCTTAAAAAATAATTCATACATGATTTGAAAAGATAGATTAGGTTGCGAAGATGATACCAGCTATTTGATTTACTGTATTTCTATCTCAGCAGCACCAATGGGGTGAGATTTAGCTGATGGCATTTCAATTTTCAGTGTCACAATGTTGACAAAGTAAAGTTTGTTTTTTTTCCTTCTAATTATTCTGTATGTCATCAACTACAACTGCAGAGAATCAGCGAAGTTGACAAAGGGATGGGTGGGTGAGTGCTGGATTGTTATCAATATATATATTTCTAATCAGTTTTTATATGATAGAGTTTGTAAAAAATGTTCCTTTCATTTAAACTGATTTAGGCTTTACAATATAATTTTAACAACAATATTATATTATAAGATAATGATGATGATAATATAAATAATTACACAATGAGTGAAACATTTTACTATGAAAACTTCAATCCAGGATTATTTAAAAGAGATATACAAATGTTAAAAATGTAAGATCTTATTCACACTGTGTAATGCTACTTAAATCTTCAGCTCTGAAAGCAAAGAAACTTTTATCTTTTACAAAAAATTTCAAAATTTCTAAGACCAAGTTTATTTAGTGTGTGTGTATACACACAGACGGACACAATTACTGTGTGTCTGGTGTTTGTTACACTTTTGTTTCATTCGCTGAATGGTTTGGATAATTGAGAGCAAAAATACATAACGTATAAATGATCGACCCCCTCTTGTAACTTATTGGCTAGAAGGGTTTTCTCTACAAAAGTAAACCCTACTTAAACTTCGTGTAAGTGACATAACACAAACGAGCCACCCAACAACTTAACACTCACTGCCACATAAAATGTTATCGTCAAAGAGTTCCAAAGCTAATGTGTGTGAAAGTTTGGAGAAAATTTCAGTGCCATGCAAAGAAGAGTCAAATACATAGAGTAGAAAGGTCATGAGGGTACAAATGGGAGTATCACAAAACTATGGTTCACCAACAAGTAATCCTCAATGCTGTACTGTAGAAAAATATTTCTCTTTTGGACTGCAAAAGTATTAACAAGACATGGTTACACTAAAGTGTAGTGCACATACATTACATCTGTACAGTAGTGATGTGTAGCACACACCAACTAAATGCAATTAGTTATATACAACAAATTAATTCTTATATAAGTCACAATACTGTCTTGAGTCACTGTTCAGCTGTCTTGTTATTTTGTGACTAGGAAATCAATAATTTGAAAAAAAAAAAGAACTAGAGAGAGAGAGGGGGGGAGGAAAAGGAAAGAAAACAAAGCTCTGTGCACATCAGATGCAACCAGTTTCTCTTAATATCACAAGGTTTTGAAAAAAGAACTGAAAGATTTAAAAAAAAACAAACAAAAACCAGCAATAAAAGTTCTAAGAACACGGAGATTATGATTCTATTTAAAATAATTGAGAAATATGATAACAATGTTGCCAATCACTAAAGTGTCTCTTATTAAAAGAAAAGGATGACATTCACGATTTTTGATAAGTAAAGGGCCTTCAAAAAGAACAATCACTGGTTGACCCTGACCAAACTCTTAAGAGTCCGACACAAAGTGGATTTTTGAAGGTGGTCACTGAATCCCTTTATTTCTTAGAGTGGGCTGTCCACCAGACCGTTAGAACCCCCTAAAGTAATGCTTTAAGTAGCTGAGCCAATGTGTACGGAGTACGATGATAGCTTAAAGACAAATTGTGACTGAATTTAAATCTCAAATGAGTCACTGATTAGTTTAGGAAAATGTTTTAAATTGGCTCTTTAAAAAGCAGGTGGAGACAGCAGGTTCAAAAAGAATGCACGAAAACAGTCAGCTATTATTGATTTGTACATTAAATGTGTGCATGTTGTCAATCCCAAAATAATGAATACTGGTGCCTGGGAGAGGCCAATTCTGGTAAATGGCAGGAGAGACCACTAGTTTGGAAACCAAAATATAAATCCACATCTGAAAGTCCAGTGGAGACCATCTTCTAAAAAGATTTTTTAAATTAATATCAAAAGACAATTATGGTTTTTAAAGTCAATAACTCAATCACAATAGACATCCCTCCAAAAAAAAAATTAAAATCTAACCATGGAATAAGGTAATCCACCAGGTGAGGATTTACCTTTTCTCTGTGTATGGTTACATGCACCAGATTTGTCAATGGAAAGTCATTGCCAGATAAACCAAGCTTTTCTTGGTATGACAATGAAAAAAGTAAACTATCATTAAGAAAATTTAAAATAATTAATAGCTAAAGCTTTAAAAGCAATGGAAGAAATAGTGTACTTAGTCTAACAGATTAAAATGAAACTGTGCATGTTATCAACAGCTTTTAGCAAATGGCTCCTGAATATTTCTGTAGAAACAGAACAGGTGGTGTTTTAGAACTAATTTCTATTCACAACTGCAGTACATATATAAAAGCTACATTACATGAATGGCGCCTGACAGATGGGGTGCTGTTGCAAGCCACTACCTGCATAGTTTATTTGGAAACTATCAGAATGCGATGGCCATCATGGCTTATCGCCATCCCATTTCTTTCTACATTTGTCAGCCATGCTTTAATCATAGCTAGTGCTAACAAAAAACACTCAAATATCCAAGCAAAGGCAAATAACCCCTAAACACACATTGCACATGATTCTGATACCTAGGCAGATCTAAATACATTTATTATTTCCATTTTTAAAAAAAATTGTAATAATCAGAATTAAAATAATTTTTCTGAAAACAGAATAGTATTCTGTCAGTCTATCCAACCAACTTTCATGACATATCCAAACATTTTAGCAGTAGGCTAACAGATTTCAAAATTGCAATTTTATTTAAGATCTAGACAGAAGTTCTGAAACTCACTTATCTTAAGCTGGCAAAGAATAGAGAGACTTTTATTGGGAAAAATCTTGGTGGGGCCTGACTAACCTCTGTTCACAGTACACAGGATAAACTGGTGGCCAGTGAGCCTGAACCAAGGTAATGAGTGAAGTGGGTAGGTCAGGTAGGTGTGTTCACTGAAGGAAGCTTGTATCAATTACAAACATCCTGGGAAAAATACTGCACACCACCTAAAGTAATTCTAAATGATAACAAAAGCTGCCCTGATTCATTTTTTGATAATATTAAATAACAGAAATTCATTTTTATATTGGGTGCTACTTAAAAAAGAATTTTCAATGCAAACCTCAACATTAAAAACTTTCCATTTAAGTCACATACATTGGCTGTATTATGAAAAGTGCTCAGCCAATCAGTGGTCTACTACACAATTTACTTGAAAATAACAACATTCTGTTTTCTCTTTAGCAAGGTTTCCTTTGATTAATTTGTTTATGTAGAGTTTCTTCAGAACAATGACCCCTTCCTGGTACATGGGGACTCCTGGGTATGACAACCACCATCCTTAAAACAAATACTGTCTTGATAAAGATATGTAGGTCAAAAATTAAATGTCCATTCCATAGACACATGCAAGTGTTCTTTATCTGGTTGTGAACTATACGCATAAAATGATGTATTTAACGTAACAGCACTTTACAAAAAAATCTTTGGTTTCCAGATTTCTGACTGGCTGGTAAAAACAAACCAGTAAGAAATCAGCTAAGTATGACAGCCTGCTGTTTGTCCACTTAGTCTCAAACCTGTTATGGATACTGCTGGCTGGACTGGGTGCAAGGCTAGTGATTTTAACAGACTTGACACTTCATAGGCCCACAATGTTGAAAGGTAAACAGTGATATTACCTGCAGCAAAGGCATTCAACTTGAGACTGTGTTCAAGTAATCATGTCTCACCAGATAAATAAACAAAACTAAAGCTTCCCCTTAAATGTAGTTTATATACCATAAACCATAAGTTTCTTAAAACTTTTTTTGGTAATTAAAAAAGACATGGCAGGGCGTAAAAGAAAAACCAACTCATAGCTATTTAGTTTTTTTTTTTTTAAAAAATAACTACACATAGGATGATAGTGATCTAATCACAAATTACAATTTCAAAATTGCAAACTATGACCCAAAGTGTCCATCAATCTGTGCTGAGTTATAATAATCAAGAGCTAATGATGTGGCAGGTGAACTGAGATTGAGGAAAATTGAACTTTTTCTTAGCAGGTATTTGGCAGAAAATCAAAGTCTCTATCCAACTTGGTTTTTGATGACAGTCAAATTTATGTAAATTAGAAAATCACTGCCATCATCGCATGTTTTTAAAAAGGCAATATCTCTGGTTTTTCAAGGCTGGCATTTACAGAAGTTCACGTGATGTGATGACAAACGCCAGCAAATGCTAGAGCAGAACTTGTCAGACAAAGTTTCACTAGTCAAGAGGCTGCCTGGATTTTATGATAGTGAAAATCTCCAAAAGTAAAATGATGTCATTGTCTTGTTTTTTTTTTTTTTTTTGAAGAACCAAAGCAAAAATATTATATTATCAATTCTGAAAAAGCTAGCTTTCTCCCTTAATATTCCTAGAATCAACGATGCTGGCTTTGTTTACAGAGAAGAACCCTGCGGACATGCTGGGATCCTGACCTCCTCGAAGTCCTCTCTGTCTCTTCATTAACAACTAAATATATACAATTCACCTTTGAATGATCACATATTTTATGGTGGCTATCTCCAAATCTATAGCATAACTTCTTAAAAATTAATTAACCCTTTCAGCACTATTAGAAAATATTTGCTTCCCCCTACCTTTTCTATGTACAGAATAGCACTGTTTCTTGTTATCAGCGAGATTATAGAACTACTACACAGTCAGTCTGAACATGGTACTACACACTGCATTAGTAGCACCAGTTACTCCCCTTTGACCATTGTTTAAGCAAATTTCCTTAAGAAAATTAAAAAGCATTACAGAAGGGAGATAGAAACTAGGCAAGAAAACTTAAGTTTTCACCAATGAAAGAAGCTTCAGATAAGATTATGAGAAACATTTGTTTAATGTAAAAGTTAATTCTGAAGATAAAAAAT
The DNA here is from genome assembly GCA_018389105.1 of Nautilus pompilius. NCBI lineage: Eukaryota > Metazoa > Mollusca > Cephalopoda > Nautilida > Nautilidae > Nautilus > Nautilus pompilius. The sequence goes on along the minus strand of JACATO010000127.1, from coordinate 1,815,507 downwards.
CAGGATGTTTTCTAATATTTCAGTAAACATAATAAGTGAAAGAATGTAGGAGCAAAGGGAGCCCAGGTAAACACAGACTGACAGCTATTTGATGATGATGAATTTATGGAAAAATTGGTACCAATTCTATTGAAAATAAATGATCCCCATAAAAGTCTAGATCGTGTGCTTTAACTATCACCAGTCAAACTTATAAATATTTCGTTTTTAAATTCTGAAAAAAAAAAAAAAATGTTTGAGAGTAAGATCCAGTAGATGTCTGTTGTTGTTTTTATCTCCCAGCAGTACACAGTGTGTGTCTGTGTGTGTACCTACATCATTTTATGACATCTGTGCCTGAGTTGAATCCTTTGATTTGTTGAAAACAGGGTGAACCATGGAGTTTTAGACCACACTGCCTTCTTTCCTAACTCTAATCAATGTGTGCCATTTTGCGTGCACCTGTTCTTTGTCCCAATGTTGTTTGCATTGGTAAACTTGCTTCCAGCGCCTTTAACATGTCTAGCTCCTTATGTGTGCTGTTCAAGTAGGACTGGCCATGTTGTAAACTGTCTCAACCAACTGAAATATGTTGGTAATCATAGACATTTCAGATTTAACTGTTTAAATTAAAAACTATTTTAACTGCATTGCTTTTAATCTGTTTCATATGTATACGACAATACATATACTCACATTTAATTGTCTTCTACTATATTATATTTAGTTAGGTTATAAAAACAAAGTTGTGGCAAATCTACAAATGTTCGTGATTGATTTAATAAATCTGCCAAAAAATTTTACCTAAAAATATATTTATAATTGCATTACATTTCTGCAAAGAAATAAGGAATCTTGTGATATGCACATTATTCCTTTTATATAATTCATGAAATAACACCGATTCTCTGTGACTATGGCCCCTGCCATCTAGCAAGTGATAGGGCCAGATACCATAGGTCTTCATACAAAATCTTCAAAGGTAAACAAGGCAATACTGCAAGGTGGGTATTGTGGCAACAAGGCGGCATATCCACTATTGACCTTATGCACCTTTCTGGCACCCATATTAAAATGTTCTGAGATTACCTTCCTCTTTGTGTTGCGTATATGATGCTAAATAATTGACTCAATTGGTGTATAATTTCCACAGCATCTCAAAAACTAACAAGATGCTTGAATTGATAAAGCGAGATCATAAAACAAATTAGAGAAAGCAATCCTACCACTTATGTAAAACATTGGCTTATCCACATTTAAACATTCCATATAGGCACGGAATTCTTATTTTAAAAAAACAAGCATTGACAGACATATTGGAAAAAAAAAAAAAAAACTCATTCTAGTTTGTCTTGGAATTTTCTGAGCCCAAGGATTTACCGTAGATTATGTAGTAAAATTAAAGTTATTTGACTTCCCTAGCCTAGTTTCAAAAATGTCTAGAGCAGATCTGTGCAGAAGTGTATAAAATTAATACAAGTCTCAAACAAGCTGATACGAACAAATAAGTTTCCTCTGGTCAGCAGTTATAGGCAAAAAGAGAATTAATTGTAAATTAGTAAATTAAGACTGAAAACTTTGGTATTACAAAATAGCTGTTCCTAGCAATAGTATTGTGGCAAAGGAGAATCAATCAGCAGCAGCCTAGGTGTTAATACGGACAACGGAAACCAGCTGAAAGACCATGCACGCAGATGAATGTTCTATAACCTCGGTAGCAGCCTTGTGTAAGACGTGGACAGCCTCTAGATGTTTTAAACTCATTTTTTTCAGTGTATCTAGCCACTCTGTAGCTTTTAAAAAATTTTTTTTACTCTTTCAGTTTAAAAGAATAAAAAAAATATATACTGCACGATTTTCTACCATGCTGCTATCCATACACACAGTGGCGCCCGAGGAATTACAAAATAAATATAAGCCGCCTTCAGAGGCACCCCTTAAAATATCCAGGTTTTCCTTTCAGATGAAGGTGTGTAAAAGTTTTAAAACAAACAATCTTAAATATATCAGCAAATTATTTTATTCATTCCTGCCACCACCACCCCAACACACACACAGCAATTTCATTAAATAAAAACAAAACACATGACGGTGCTCCAAGCCAGTATTTCCTGATCCAGGCGAGGCAGTAAATGCATGTTTAGTATTTTTTTTGGAATTCCAGGTTCAAACAAAAACTCGGAAAATTACCAACTCAGCTCTTGACCCAGCCGGAGTGCACCAAGTGAAACAATGAAAAATTGCAGTTTAGGTACCAGTAAAGTTCTAGGGAATGACAAGGTAAGGTTCATGGGCCTGCTCTATTACAAATGCAAGTTGCTTAAGTGAAAAGTATCTTTATGCTAAGAACACAGGTGTGAGAGACTGTGTCTACAACGTATCCTTGACATAATGAGCATTAGGAAAAACGAGTCAAAGAGGAAGGAAATGGGCAGAGCATAGCTACTTACTGTACACCAACAGACACTTAAGTATGCTGTTTTTGTTCCTATTAGCTACAAGTTGGTATTTAAAAAGATTTTTAAAGAAAATTTTATTCAGGAATTCACAAATTCTCATTTTCTTTTAGAAGCTTTTAATTATGTAAACTTTGAAAATGGATCTGTGTTCAGTAGTTATTGGAGTATTTTCAAAGTTAGGGTTACTCCAGAGAACCCTAATTTGAATAAATAAAACATGGCATGGTTTTAAATGCATCTCTGTAATCATTTGTTTATAATGTTTAAATTAAAGTTCATATTTCAACAGAAGTTCACCCACTGGTCAAACAGTTCTGCCTGAGGGGGGGGGGGAATGCATGCATCTCTCAGAAGTCTTCTGCTGCTGAGCAAGAAATCAATAAAAAAAATAACTTAGAATCGGTGAGCGAGCAATTTGATTATGAAACCAGATTTATTTATGGGGATTTCTGTGCCAGCTCCTTGTTTACCATCTCTCAGAGTCTATTAGTAGTTCACAATGTTTAACAAGTCTTAAACACGATAATGATGTCACGTGCTTTGCCAAAAAAATCATCTCCAATGATGTAATGTAGTATTCGGGCAGTAGAGAATAAACCGTTTTGAATATTGTTTGTTTACTGTGCATGTCTCATGTTCTTTATTCAAACTTTAAAAGTTGGTAATCACTCCTGCAAGAAAGCCCGTCCAATCTATCTACAGTGTAAGCAAACAGCTGGCTTTTCCATACCTCCGATAACCTTTTATTCTCTAATATCAAGTTCAATTAACACTCGAATTAAGCAAGATGAATAACGAGTTTTCTTTTATGAGCAATATCATCAAAAGTGTTAATACTTTAACATTCCAAAAATTTAGAGAGATTAAAAGACTCTAATAAAATTTTTTTTCAACCAGTCATTAAATTAGGTAGGTACTGCACTGATTGACATTGTTCATTTGTTTATACATGATGCAAAAATCAAAGGTCTCTACATTACTTGAATATTTACTGTACATTGATTCTGTCGTGTAAGTTATAAGTGATAGATGGAAAGTCTTGAGAATTTAAGAAACATTGATTGACATTAAGTATTAAAAATTGTCAATATGAATAATAAGAAAGATAACTGCACATAATAATAATAATAATAATAATAATAATAATAATAATAATAATAATAATAAGAAACTTCAATACTATCTTCACATATATATTGCTCAAATTAAATAACTTTGATAGACACATTAGTAGTTCTGGCTATTCAACATGAAATGCGACTTATCTATTATCATAGTGTGTCACACTGATTTCCGAGGTCCACCAAGCATGGAGATTCCCTGTTAAAATTTAAAATAATAATCATGCAATAATACAAACCATGTAATTTTCTGATATGTCACATAAAGGTTCAAAATCTGCCTTCTCCTCCATCAGTAGAGCAAAGTGGGAACTTATCTGAATCTCCTTTTGCAGACCACGACTGAACAGGCAACTTGCTTGCTGACGATGGCGAAAATAAAGATGTTGCTGGCCAGTTTCATTAAGCCAGAGTTCCAGCAGTAGTAAGATGCAACATAATTTTTTCTCATACACTTTCTTTGTTTTTTTTTTAAGCCAGATGCTGAATAAATTGTTGTTTATCAAAATTCCAATTTTCTTATTAAGCCAGGCAGCCCAGTGCTAGGAATGAGAAGTCTTGTTTAGTTTCCAGATGTAAACAATGTGATAATGAAGAGGAAAAGTAGTAGTTTCTAGAAACAGTTTACAAGAGAATCTTGACTTTGGTGATCCATGAACAGGGAAAAACCGAATTTTTCACAAATCGTAAGGGAAAAGAGAGGGAGAGAGAATCCTCCTCGTTTGCTGCCCACCTGTTTCTTTGCAAAGCCATCAACATAATAAGGCCAGATGTTAAAAACCCAGGGTGAATCTCTCTTCAGAATATTCTCCAAACAGGTAAACGATTATTGCAGGCAGATCTCTAGCAACTTCAGTGCATCTACCTTTACTCCAACTGTTTCAAAGCATCACAATTTTCATTTAACTGAGGAAAAAAAAACAAAACAAAAAACAAAACAAAAAAAACAACAAAAAGTTCTAACTGTCTGGATAAAGAATGTTTCCCAATTCCACGTGTAAACTCCTTTTTAATCCAGTAATAACTGTCTTGCTGAAAATGAAAATATATTTTTATGAGTTCAGAACTATTATGCAATTCTCTCCTTGAAGTAGTCTTCACCACAGCAGTCTGTGAACTGAGGCTGACATGGGTTTGTAAGCACCTAGGCTCTGTAAGCAGATACAAAATTTCTCTTATCCATTGCTTCTCTCTCTCTCTCTCCTTGACTTGAACAAGTTTTCATTCAACTAATAAAAAATGTTTACCTCTGTTTTGTCTGGTCAAGACAAACTCTGCTGCTGTTTCTATTTTTAACTATATTGCTTGTGTACAGTGTGTCAAAAAGTTAAAAACACCACCACATCCAAAAATTCCATTAAATATTTACCTTGAGAAACACACCCACATTTGGGGATTCATATTTCATATGACAGATATCAACAATTGTATAAGGAAGCCAGTAGGAAGGAGTAATTATCCACTTGGGTCTCAGCCATAACTGCCTGCTACTAACAAGGGAAATCCCTGTGACGTTCAGTCTAAAAACAGCCCACTGAATCTCTCTCTCTCTCTTTCTCTCTCATTTATCCTCATTGCAGGGCCCTTTCATTGGCTAGGTGCTGAGGTCACTGAGGCCTTCCCAAGATGCCAGGCACTGACTCCCTTAGTTCTACATAATTAATTCAAGAGGCTTATCACCACCAATAGGCATAATCAAAATGGATCAACTTGGTTATCTCACAATTAATCAGAAAATATGAACTGATTTGATTATTCTTCAAAAACAGCATGCACACACACACACACATATATATAGAAACAGCATCTAAGCTTCTACTTCTACAGACTTTGCTTTACACCTGTGAAAAAAAGATTATCAAAAATAAAGTCTATACTTATTTCGGCTATTTACAGTTGTAGCAATAACAAAAAAAATGACAATTCTCTGCTGTTATCAAGCATTCATTATGCATACTTCATTAAGTCCTGGGATGATGTGCAGCTAGTTGTTTGTTTAAAGGATGATTACAACTGTAGGGATATGCAGCTACACACACAATTACCACTGGTGTGTCATATACAAACAGGGAGGTTAATGACAGAGAGAGGGAGAAAGAGGTGGAAGAGAGATTTTGAGAGTGTTAGGAAAAAGGGGAGAGACTGAGAGAAGGCACTGAAATAGAGAGAAGAGGAGAGAACAGTGGGAGGGAGATTAAGAGAGAGAGAGAGAGAGAGAGAGAGAGAGAGAGAGAGTTAGGTGAGATTCAGAGATAAACAATGAGGGGGAAGGAGAAAGTGGGATAGAGATGTAAATTAAATCTTGTCTGACTGATATGCGAAGATATCTACAGTGAGTGTTTTAATACCCAAGTTAAAATAAAATAGTGAAAAAAATGAAAAGCAATTGTTTATCATTATTAGTTATATATTGTAATCTTATTTCTTATTAATTAATTATTATCAAATTTGGATTGTAAATAAAACCTACAGCCAAATTACACAAACCCGTTAAGGCTAAAGCTGCTAATCTGGTCCCCCACCTTATTTTATTAATTTCATAAAGGTTTTCTAAAAGAATTAACTACTGTCTATTGAGACTTGTTTAAAGAAACAAACTCAGCAGATAAGTCAGTAAAAAACTGAAACTTGTATCATCAACTGTTCTCAAATGATTAATAAAACACTAGAATTTAGTTCCTAACAACTTCTGTTACATGGGAAAAAAAAAGGGGGGGAGTGAAGTGAGACCATTGGGTCAAACAAAGATATATAATGCAGTTGTGCATTTTGGATTTTAGTGAAGTTATTTCAGTTTTCGGACACTTATTCCAGATTAAAAAAAGAGAGTAAGTAATAAAGATAACTATTGCAGTATCTTTTCCACAGACACCAGCCATCATGCTAGTAAACAAAACATTCTGAAATTAGCACATCAGTGCTTTAAATTTAAATCAACAAAAATATCCACAGAGAACTGTAGCCAATAACCTCCCTCTTTTAATTAGTTCAAATTTGTTTTGTCAAAAAGTTTTCCTGCCTTAGATACTCAATTTTGAGTGCAAAAAAGATGTTCTCCACAGCTCTGTAAGACAAAGAAGCACAATCTAAACCAACACTTTCTACAAAACAACTTTGAAATTTAAGTAAATTAGACATTTAATTGATATGGTTTTGCCTGACTAATGGTGACACTGGTTTCTGGAATAAGGAGACTTACAATGTCCAAGATATCAGTTCTGATAGATAACTGACAATCTAATAAAGAATGGTTCAAACATAGCATGTTAACTGCAGAACATTCACATCTAAGAACCAATGAGTACAAATTATATATACATATACACACATTTTGTAATGTATCAAATGAAACAAAGGATGAATAGAAAAATATGAAAATACTGATGAGTCAACTACAAGTAAAAGAACAGAAAAAGGTCCAATATTCTTCCACTTAGCTAAATCTGCTTTTAAGTTAGTCGATTTAGGGCTCTTTTCACATGTGAGTATCTTGTTTTTACCATCAGAATTCTCATTCTGTTTTTTTCCCTAAGTAAAAACTATTGCAGCGATTAACATAAACTAACTTACTTAAATAATTTATCAGACAACTGAAATTAATCAGTCTTTTTCTGTAAACACTACTGCACTATTACTATTGTCAGGGTTTGTCCAGTGTAGTCTTATTCCTGGAAAGTTAGTTTAAACATGCAATAAATTATATTTGTGCTTAAATAAATAAATAGCCAAAGGTTTTTCTTTTATTGGTCATGCTTTATCATCATTTCATGCCTTCTTAGTTTGTACCTGACCTTTTCGCCTACATCATAGTAATACCTTGTTTTGGCTCCAATGTGATCAAGTGATTTGACTGATACATTTTAAAATTGTGCAAACAATCATAATTTGTATTTAAGCACAGGAAATGCAGCATCTATATTTATGCTTGCTCCTCTGACCTTTGTTTTATGTCTAAGTTTTATTTTGCATCAGTCAGGCAAGTTTTGGTGCTGTGACCTCCTGACCCAAGCTTTATTTACATTGAAGAAAGGATTATTGTTTATATTTTTTGTGGTAACATTGATTTTCTGCCAAACCAACTCAGTTTATTAGAGAGATGTTGTAATTTTGAATTATCAACCTTAGTGCTAATCTTCAACTACATATTACTTTGCATTCTGGGAGTTAATCATGAGATTATGAAGAACTCAAACCAGGATTGAAACAATGGGTATTTTTACCATTTGGAACACAATAATCTAGTTGGATTATTTCAATGATTTATGATGGTTTATATTAATTCTCTTTCATTTTATTCTTTTTCTGTGAATTCATTTTACCTGGATTACATAGATTGAATGTTGTCTCCTTTGGATTTTAGCTTAAAGATTACCCACTCTAAATTTTAGATTAGTAGTTTTAAATCACCTCAAATAATCTTTCCAAATTGTGCAAAGCAATTAAGTTAATGTAATTCACTGCAACATCATCTTCAGATGATAATTTTTCATCTAGCAGATTTCTGGAAATCAATAAAATAATTGTTTCATTACATTTGTTTTCAATTCATTTTCCCAGAATTTTGACAGGAAGGATAAGTTAGATTACTTGCTATGATAAAGTGGATGTGAGAGTATCAAATTGTTCTTATAATCAAACAGCTAAAAATCCAAGCAGCTGTTATAGCTCAGATGTTTTCATGTTGTTGTTTTTTAAAAATATCAATAAATGATAAAATTCTTGATGATAAGATACCACAAATCTAAACACCTAGGAAATATACCAAATTTTTTTTTTTGTTTGGATAATTTAAAATATTAAGAAATCCATACTGCATATTACTCTCTTAGTATATTTTACAGATTAGATTAATTCCAAAATAAAATCAAAAAGGCTACATAAAGCATGTGCCTGTGTGTGTCTGAGAGAAAGAGAGATCTAATTAAAGTATTTTCAATATAAAAATAAGAGAATTTTTAAAAAAGTATCTACATTTCATCAGTATGATAGCTAATATGTCCAAAACATTTTGAAATAATTCTGTTCATGTAGATAATCCCAGTTTTCATCCAAAAGATAATGCTATTAAAGTAAATCATAAACCATTCTTAATTGATTAAAAAAACTATATTTTATTAATTTCACAAATATTTTGTTTGTTATAAATGCCAGTTTAACTTGGAGAACAAAACTAATGCTGTTTACTGGGTTAGTTTTATTGAGCCAATTAGCAATTCCCATTAAAGAAATTAGCAAAAAGTTAATATCTGAAAATAGTTTTTTCAGCAAGTAAGGAAAAGTGGATTTCTCCAACTTGCATGCCTACACACACACAATCAACAGCTGTGTTGCTAAGTGTCTGCTGATACATTGGTGTAATTTGGGATATCTAAAACCATATGAAATAAGCAACTAAAGATGCCTTTTGAAGATTAAAAAGAAATGAAAGATTTTTCATTCTGCAAAAATGGAAAATCTGAGGAAAAGATTTGAAATTACCAGATAAAGGTAACCAGAGGAAGAGGAGGAGAATGACAGTGACACTAGATACTAACTGCTGCTGAGGCAGATCTGATTAAAAGAGGGCCACTTGCCTGATGACCCATCTCTTTTGTCACTTCTCATAGGCCATCTAACTTCCAGAGTTGCAATCTCACCTTCCTGACCCCTAGCCAGACAAACACACCCTTCCATAAAGAGTCATATACAAGTTTGCCAGAATCAGTACTGAAGTCTTTCCTGTCTAAAACTCCTCTAAATATCACTAATCAGAACTCTAAAAATTATACAGTTAAATCAGCACATGGCATTATATACTGTCTCTCTGCTGGCATCTTTTACATAAAAGAATTCTGTTACCAATGGTTGAAAATGATAAGTCATTCTCAGAAACTGGTAATGGCCATTGAACAGAAATAAAAGTTTATTTGATGTTATACAAAATAACTTAAGAAAATAAAATTTTAAATCTTAATAAACAATCTAGACGAAACACTTATTTATTGTTAACAATATTCAATCAACAAAAACAAAAATATCCACAACAAAAGAAATATAATCAAAGGATTAAAGAAAATGAGAAAAGTAAAAACACCTGTCATTTTGTAAAAAAAAGTGTTTTTATGTCTATTTTATTTGTGTGTACCTTTTTGTTTATAGCGTCTAATTCAATTCTGAACTTTTTTCTCCATTTGAAAGGTTTGCATGCATTTTTAAATATCTACACTATTTATATATCTATAAATCCTGCTGAATATATTTTGCAATGTAGCAGTAAGCAAAGACAAAAATAAAATTTACTTTGTTGTACTGACTGTTGTTTTTCGCTTGTTGATTCAACTACTAAGTTGGCTTATTCATCTGAAGATATTCAGCACTAAAAGTCTGTCAATATTCCACATTTAAAATTCTCTCTCTACATATTATATGTGTGTGTGTGCAACTTTAAATAACAAAATGTCAGTACTTCCCTACCTGATAATAACTAAATTTCAAACAGCTTCTGTAGGATCCAGCCATAGCACATAATGGTTCTAGTTGATGGATACTTTTCTTCTGGCCAATAAAAGTTGTTAGAAAAGAACCCACCCTGTACCCTACTATCAGATTACTGGGGTCACTCAAACATGTGGGTCTTATGTCACTGAGCCAAATATCATCCACTCCAGAAGATCTCATCATCTCTAACTAAGAAAGTAACCAAAGCTTACATAAAAACAACAACAAACTAGTAAATAAGAAAAACCAATACACCTATGAAAACTTTCTAAATACGTACAAGATTTGTTCTGTTTGGTTTTAGTTTTCATGTTATTCTTATAAAATTTAGGAAAAAAAAATCATCAGTCGTATTAATACAAACAAATAAGTGTATGGTCTAAGACATTTCTTAAGATTTAAGAATGACTGGATAAACCACAACTCAGTTTGGAACTGTCTTGTGTCTGAGTAAATGGTAGTTCTCAGGTGTCAGCTAGAGCGGAATAGAGCAGAAAATACTTCACAGTTTCCAACAAATAAATTACATCTAGAAATTTAATGGAATCTGGAATTCCAATAAATCTAAAAACAAAGCCAATTTATTTTTATGCAATTTTACCAGTATAACAAAGACAGATTTCATCTGAGGGAAATTAAACTATAAAAGGCCATATTTTAATATACTTTGCTACCTTTAGTTAAATGTAGGGGATGAGGTTTACATCTCCCAGTTATGGTTAATTTCCACAAGTAACCAGTCTACAAACCACATTATCAATACATCTTTTAAAGCTAAGGGTCTTTCTTTACTTGTTGTTCAAAGAAAAAAAAAGCATTTTACAGATTGCAAAAATAGAAATGCCTTTTGAAACTCACATTCCATCAGTATAGTCTGCAACTAAGTATCAAGATGCTGCTGTTGTTCCTGATAATGATGCTAATGATTTCTCTCAAAGCTATTTGCTGATAATGATGCTAAAGAACTGAACCTCAGACAGACATCTAAATTTTTTGTTTTTATTGTACTGGGCATTTTTTTTGTAGTAATATTTCTATGAAATTAAAAATTTAAACCACTATTTGTAAATTATACAAACTCTTACTAAAACTAAATCTAATTTGTATCCTTCCCAAATCTGTCCTGAGTTCAACTAATTTTTCTGCAATAATATATCATAAACTTCGATGGTTCAGATATACTATGATTTCTAATGAGCCCGGTCTAAGGTGACTCTGGGAAATTAACTTGACTGAATCTCTCTTGTTAATAGGAAGGTATAGCTACAGATAAAGAACTTCAGTACACAATCAGGTCAATGAAGTTCAGCTAATTACATGCCATTATCACAGGTACAGATCTTTGTTCTCAACCAGCCAAGTGTAACCTCCCCACTGATAAAGTAAAAAGTCTCCCCATGCTACATCAATTAGTGTGATAGAAGATGCATGACTCAGGATAACCACAGGAGTGAATCTATCACCATGTTAGCTGTCAAGACATTTTTCCAAGTGATGACTATTCAGTTAAAACCAATAAAATGATATAGTAATAATGGCGTCTATAAAACAATTATTCGTAATTGCATGTCTAATACAGACTTAATGCACACTCAAAACTGTTTATTTTCCCTATATGTTAGCAAATATTCTTCCCAAACTATCATCATCATATTGTTGAGATTATTTGTAACACAATGACAATCTGGTTTATCGATGGTTGGCTATCTGAGTAAGGGTACACCAGACCTCTGCTTAATGAGAAAACCCTATTTTAACAGACAATGCCGCTCCCGCATTAAAATGACAGTTTTTAAGTACGCCCAAATGGCATATTTCTTCAAATGTTGTAAACAGAAAACACCGAGAATCTCTCCATAACTGCCATTATCCAGGAATGGCTTTAGAAGAGGTCCGAGGATACCCCTCAACTTCATACAAGTTGATGAATTTTGAGCTAATTTACAATTAACGACAAAACAAACAAACAAAACGAAAATGAAAACAGAGAAAGTGGTCAACAAGCATGAAAACTGAAGAAAGAAAATTTAATAAAGTTGATTTATGATGGGCACCAAAGCTTCTTGTTGCTTGAATCTCATCGCTCAGCGCCGAACACCATTTTGGACCGCTGATGACAGTTGATGGTAGGTGGCGCTGAGGTGAAATCAGTTGTAAATATATACCACAGAATGCTGTTTGCACACCAGCATCTTCGTGTTGTTTCCATCTGTTAACTTCCTTTCATATAAGCTATGTTCTATAATAAAATCAATAATTTTTGCATAATTACAAGTGGGTTTGTTGATTCCTAATGCATTTTTTGTTTGGTTTTTTTCAAGTAGAAAATGCTAACTATGGTAAATAATAAATCCAATCCACAAATTTTACAAACAGAAGTCCTTGCCTTTTATTGCCAATTATTATTTTGTCTAGTTTCCATGCAGTCTCACATAAATTGCTGTGATGAAAGCTTTATTATGTAGAGAAAGTCACAGCAGGTATAGCCAACTCCCTTTAGGAGAGACCGACAGTAATTGCGTAAATTGATCAACGCTCTGTTATTTAAAACAAAATAGCCTTCATTCAGCTTCATTTTGGCTTTGTAAGAATTGCGTATGGAAAAGATCAGAAACGGTCTGAACCACATTTGTGTATTCAAGGAATCTGATGCATAAAAGAAACAACAATGTTCCATGCAATTGGAAAATGTGAGAAATCAACAGGTTCCCAAAACAGAGAGGGAAATAATTTTGATGCCAGCTGAGTCACAACCTCTGTTGTCATATGTGCTGTTGTCGTTTTCAACCAGAGTTGAGAGAACACTTCATGCTGCACAACTTCATATTTATTAGCCTTTGTTTCATTTTCTGTGTACACACAACATTAAAAATAGCTAGAGTTGAATTTGGTTTAAACCATTACAGTGAGTTTTCATCGTATGTATATTAGATATTTCCAAACCATATTAAAATGTTAGGCAAACAATTGCTTTCTAATAGTGTTTTCTGAATTTAGACTACATGGCCGTTCTCATTCAAAGTTGACAATGATCCTTTTGCATCATTCAACTGAACATCTCTAGTAAATACATTACTTACTATATTATTAAGGTCTAAAAATGTAGATTCAAAAAAAATTTTTTCCCCGAAATCACTCTGAACAGCACCTATCCTGCAAGCACCAGCAGAAAGTCTTCTTGATTTCTATGTTGTGAAACAGCAAAAACAAAAAACATTCCTGCAGTTACTGTAGATAGCAGGGGGCTGATCTTGAGCCCCGGGCAATTAACCTGACTGACACTAATCCTAATGGTATTTGCTTGATCAGGTGTTGCATGCTAATCTACTGCCAACCAGAAAAGTGAGAGCAAACATTTGGTGCCAATCTATTCCTTTGGTCATATTACAGGTACTGAAAAAAATGTTTTCTTATAAATAAAGGAGAAACTGTTAACTCCTTGTTTAAATGTAGTCCTTGGACATTTTGAAAGCATTGAACATCTGATAATATTTCAGAATCAATGTGGTATATACTTCATCCAGTTAGTGGGGAAGTTACAAAACAATTCTGGCAAAAAGAATAAACTCTCTCAAAAGTATTAAGTTTTTTTTCTTCAAAGTCATATTTTTATACAAAATAAGAAAGAGATTCTGAATTTTCCAATTACCTTTTTACTTGTTTTTTTCTTCTTTTCATTTAATGAATCAATTCTTGTAAAATCTAAACAACCAGCCTTTCTCATATACCTGGGTATTTTGGTCCACTATAGAAGTGTAACCAAGGCAGCTGCTATTTCTTAAGTGTCTTAGCATCAAGTATATTAGATTGTTAAGATAAAACTGTGCGCTAAAAACGCTACTTAACTGCTCTGGTCACAGACAAAGAAACTGTTGCAAAAATTCTCTCTTCATTTCCATTGGGAAAAAAAACTATAACAATTAAAAATTTCTTTAGAAAATTATTCTAAAAATAAGAGAGGAAATTGTAACAAATTTGCAAGTAATAAAAATGTTATAGAAAGAATATAATTAATTTGGTTGTTGTTAAACATTTTGATATATTTACGAATTCAGATTTTATTTCATTCTACAAATTACCAGCATAAACAAAAAAAAACCCATAAACAGACCAGATCAAGCTGCTTGTCAGACACAATGCAAATTAAAACATACAAAACTGCTTTAAGAAGAAAGAGCGCAAGTCTAGCTGTCACTTAAGCTAACAAAAAGAAAAGAGTAAATGATTGATACCTCCACCACATTTCAAGTAGAGTTGCAATGAGAGAAAAATTCATCTCTTAAAATGTCAGGCTAAAATTTAGAAACTTGAATAATATCGCTCTAAACTGCAGCACATTTGAAGTTGCAAGTTAATTTCCTGAAATTAACATGAAATTGACATAATGGGTCCAGAAAGTCTGCTATAATGGCAATCTTCATTTCTATCAACTTAAACGAAGCATTCAATTTACATGCAATGAATGTTCCTCATAAAACTGCATTTTGAACCGACTCATAGTTCTATTTGATGTTTTAATTTATAAACCACAATTCTAGAAAAAAGATTTCCCAAATAAAACTATGAATTCATGGAAGGGTAGGGTATCTCACATAAATCAAAATGGCTTCCCTGCCTCATTGTAATAACAAGTCTATTCCGCAGACACTCTTCTAATGTTTACAGATATGTAGTATATAGATTTATACAGATAATTTAAAAAAATAACCACAGTTTTTGTTTGTTATACATGTCACTTCTGTATTTGTTCAATGAATAAACTATAAATTTGTTTTTACTAAAATATGTAAGCTGAACAGATTACGTATTAAGTGGCTAATAAAAACTATAAATCACAACATCTTGTTGTTGAAACATTTAACAATTTAGCCAACCATTGCTGCATGAATATATTTCCTACTGTTAAAAATAAAGCCTCCAATCAAATTTACCTAGTACGTACATACAAAAACTAAATAGCAATGATTTCTTCCTCATTTCTTGGAAGCTGTTGCTATTCTCACATTAAAAGACTCATTCAGTAAGATCCTCTTTTGGTCTATTTTCCTTGTTATGACGACCACAATATTACTATTACCTTTGCTTCATGTAAAATTCACTCCATCTACTGATTATGAATAGATTTCATATCTGAAGACTACCACATAACTTTGCAACTAAAACAAAGAAGAAAATGCTTGTTTAGGGAAAATACTTTTCATATAAAAAAGAAACATAACTAATCATTAACTCTAACTGGTAAATCCGAACTTTAAATACATATCTGCGCTTCTACTGGAATGTTGACATACAATGTTTATCCATGTGCTTGCCTTGGTGTTTCACAAATAAACCTTATGTTGTTACAGAATAATCCACACAAAATCCTAATCTTATATTTTCCTCATGTTTACACATGAGTGAGAGATAGAGCGAGCTCAAATTATTATCTTATGAAATATTTACACAGATTTTAAAACAATAATCAAAACAATACAAAGATATAGTGATATAAATTATATGAATTTACTGAGAATAAAGATTGCACAAAACTCAAAGATGACCACAAAGTTTGACATAAAATTAATTTTGTTCCATACCTGGACATAGTTCAATTCATTCAGTGATGTCATAATGCCAATGAATAGTTGCCACCTACATACCCCAAAGTCACAACACCTTTAGTAGTGTGTATGGTCATCTCTGACATGTATTATAGAATTGCAACTCTGATGCAATCTTGTAGCAGTACTATGCCCTTCTCTATTCTTAAGACTCAACACAGTTCTGTAGTAGTCCCAGGAGCATATAGTTGCTCGCTAATGCGCCTAGAGAGCCCAATGCAATCATGTTCTAGGGTTTAAGTTGGAAAAATGAGCAGACCATGGAAAACATTAGATATTTTCCTCTTTAAAGGTGGTTTACAATTTTTCTTGACAATGGGCCTTTTTATCATTATCCATAAAGATTAATTGTTTACTGTGACTCTTTACAACTAGTGTAACAGTAGGTGTAATGACCTTATCCAAGTGGTGACCCATAACAGTTTGAAAAAGGATCAATTCAGTTTTGTGGTTATGTGACATAGCACACAAGACCACCATAATACAATCCCCCCAAAATATCTCTCTCTAATAAAAGCCAGCATAACATTGGTTTGGTTCCCATCAAACACAAAAATGACCATCAGCAAGTGAAGGTTCCAATTTACTCTCATCATAGATGAAAGCCTGGCCATAGTCTACCAATATCCAGTATAAATGAGTCCTAGTTCACTCCAATCTCATCCTACAAAGTGATGGTATTAGGAGTTTGAAAAATTCTGGGTGTCTACCATGTAAATTTGCAAAGTGTAGATATCAGGTTGTTACAGAAGTTTTGTTGGCTTTTATATTATTTGGGGTCCATTTTTTGCATGCTTGTGAAGTGTATGTAGATAAATTATATGTCGTTTTGTAGCATGTGCTTTGGCATACATTATGCAGAACCTACCTTTTAAAAATCATAAAATGGATATTTGCTTCAGGGTTCTGAGTGAAGCATTGCCAGAAACGTTTTTCATGCCATTTTGCTTCACGAGTTCAAACCAAGCCACAAAGTAAGCGAGGTAACTTGTAACATTAAGCCAGCATGGGATGAGGACGCAGCAAATGAGTGCACAATACAATGATGGTTTGCAAAGTTTCTATCAGGAGATGTGAGCTTCCAAGAAAAGGAGCATAGTGGAAGTCTTTCCAGCTGTGATGATGACCGTCTGAAAGCCTCAGTTGAAGCCGATCCAAGACAAACAAAGACAAATTGCTGGAGAGATTGACGTTAAGCACTGCAGCTGTTTCCTGGTATCTTGATGCAATCAGCAAGGTGAAAAAGCTTGACCAGAAGGTGCCTCACAAGTTGAATGAATAACAGCAAAATTGTTGATTGGAGATCTGCTCTTTGCTTGTCAAGGGAAACAAAAAAGACCCATTTCTTGACCGAATCATTACGTGATGAAAAATGGATCTTTTACGACAATTGCAAATGATCAGCACAGTGGCTTGACAGAGACAAGGTGCTTAACCACATTCCAAAATCCAGCCTCACCCAAAGGAGGTCATGGTCACTGTCTGGTGGACTGCAACTGGTGTCATCCATTATAACTTCTTGTAACCTGGCAAAACCATCATAGCTGAAGGTACTATTGTGAATTAAATGTTGTTTATCAAAAACTCTCCCAATACCCGGCATTGCTGAATCAAAGAGGCCCAATCCTTTTCCAAGACAATGGTTATCCTCATGTTGCAACAGTGACTCTTCAGAAACTGAACACGTTGGGGTACGAAGTTCTCCCTCACCCATCCTATTCACTAGACCTTTCCCCCATAGATTACCACCTTTTCAAACACCTCGACAGCTCCCTCCATATGAAATCCTCATCCAACCAAGCAGCAACTGAAACTGCCTTCCAACAGTTTATCGACTCCAGAAATGTAATGATTGTAATGGAACTTACTTTAATTAATAAACTTCAAGTTCAGCAACGATATGGAGTCTCATGATTGCGGTAAAGAAACCATCAAAACGTTTGTAACAACCTAATACTTTTGTATAATCTGATCAAAGATAGACATTCTAAAAACCTGCTGCAATTCATTCTATGTGGAACATGCTAGGATAGTGTAGTTGCATCAAACTAAGGTGATAATAGTTACCATGATAGTTACTAATGCTGTGCCCCCCCCCATCCAGGCCTCTCATAAACTGAACTGGTCTCTCTGCCAAAGAACACTGTTATACCAAATTCAGCAGACACAAATGTTTCAGACTTCTTCTGGTCACATGACCAGGTATCATGAACATTTGTGATAGTTTTCATATTTTATTTGGCCATTGTTATGCAAATATGATACTTTTGTGGGTACATTCCACCAAAGACAGCCACTTGAAGCCAAATAATTATCATATGACTCAAGCATTGGGTTAAGGAAGAGAAGCCTCATACAGCACCAACAGTGGCCAAGGCTACCGCAATAAATGTAAAAGGTCTCATACAAAATATCTCTTGTTTTTGTTATTTTATAAAATTTATATTAACTATTTTACATTATAAATAGACAAATTAGAAGAGCTATTAAGAGATCTATATTTAACATACAGATTAATTCCATCAATATAATGAAATAGGAAACTACCATGGCTTGTAAAAGGTATCCAGAATGAAGAAATAATGCTGTGATTTGTAAATTAGTTGACACTGTCACTGTTAACAATTATTACTGGTAATTTATTCCATTCATTTGCAATTTTTTTCCATGAAAATGCTTTTCTGGCATCGAGCTTTGTCAAAAGTTTAGCTGATTCATAAATGTTGGTATGTTTTCTTAATCATCTATTAACTTTTACGTGACATTTAAAAATATGTATCATATTTATTAGCAAATTAATTCATCATACAATTTGATAAAAAAAGAAATATCTATTAGAAATAGGGTATGGAGGTTATTATTTTTCTAAGCTGTTTATTGATTAATTTGATACTTCTATGACCTGAAGAACAGTTTTCACATAGTTTAGAGACTCTGGAATTTTTTTTTTTTTTAAGAATCTCATTGGCAAAAGTTACTGTAACATCTGTCTGTTTCTATGCCAGCATAAAGCTTCTTGACTATTCACAGCTGGTAGCAAAAACGATATGGTCTAAGATGTTGGTTTCAGCTGAGCTAGAGAACCAGCAGACAGGCAGGCAGGCAGGCAGCAGTTATTGTCAACTTTGGTAACTCCAGCGCTGAATTGTGGTTCCAGTGCTGTGAGAGAAGCTATATTTTTCATCTTGCCAGAACCAGGCAGCCCAGAAATCAAACAGCAAAAAAAAAAAAAACAAAACAACAACAACAACAAAAAGAGATTTCCAGTCAGAAGTAGCTTCAAGAGCATGCTTGAAATTGCAGGGATTGTGCTATGTGCCATATTTGAAGACCACATGGCTAAAGGGAAACCCAAGAGGTTTATGAGATTAAGGAAGTGGAGGTTGTTTCCATAGCAACAAGGCCAGCAAGAGAATAGAATCCTTTTATGCAAGATTTCTTTTTATGATACCATTCTACTTTAAAATCCATTTCCTAAACATCTCTGTAGGTGTTACTTATCCTTTTGCTCACTGGAACACTTTCCAAAAATTTATTTGGGGTTTCCTTTAATTTTACAAGTATTACCATATCATAACAGTAAAATTCAGTAATTCAGATGCTTGTATATTTGAATTGGTTATTTTTGGTTTATAAAAAACCATAAACTAAAACCACAGTGGTTACATATCCTCATATTCAACCTTTAGCCAAAGACAAGCTATTTAGCCCCATCTTAGGCATTACTGTTAAATCGGTATCATTCTGTGAAGATGTCAAATTCATGAACAATAAATTCTTAAATTTACTAATAATCAACTTGGAAATTTACTATTAAAAAAACCCCAAAAACCTATTAGGACTTAAAAAAAAAAAATACATGAGAACTATGCAGCCCCAGTTCTTTTAACCAATGAAATGCTTTCATAAAAGGCTTGAATACTAGGGTATATATAACACAATATCCATTCACAGAAATATCCAGCAACTCTTGTTTATTGCATCATCTGCAAGAAACTACCTGTTGGTTGGTATCATGTTATCCAAACATCTGAGATGCATTTGGCAATCCCAACAGGTACTCAAAATGGTCCAATAACAGAATTTATAATCTCCATGTAACTGATGCTACAGTTATGTGGCAGTGCAATGCATCAGCACACGCTGGTTTGGCAGTGTGGGTCTACTCTAAACTATCTCAATAGCAAGATTTATCCACTTTTGGTTTCCTGCTCCTTGTTCATACCATCACATTCTGCTTCTTCACCCGCTGCTGCTTGCATATTTTTATTTCTCATAATTAATTGGTTATCACATCCGGGTACTTTAAACTCCCCAAAAAAAACAAACAAATAGTAACATTTTTCCCTCTTTCCTTATACAATCAGCAACAGCATCACTTTACCCCATCATTTTGTTTTAAACTCAGAAATACTTTGTTTTATTTAATGAAAAGGAGATACAAAAAGTTGCTTGCAGAAATGATGAGTAAAGAACGACTGTTGTAAATTCAGGATTCTTTCAGTTCCATTTATTTGCCTAAAAAACACTGGGTTCAATAGAAACAAGTAACCTAGATACTTCTTACAGTGCACATGCATCACAAAAGGAAATCAAATAAAAGGTACATATAGAGCTCTCTACCAGGGACCTATTCTAGTAGACTAATGCTTTAATAATAACGAGAGTTAATGCCAGCTCTGCTGTTTGACAAAAACAAATAGTGTACTTAGTTTGAAATGCTGGAACAAGCTGAAGATGATAAGAGGAAGTGGCATGCAGCAGAACAAAAACACTTGAGGATTAGTTAAAGAAAACAGTCACCCAGAAGAAATGTTATAAGCCTTTATGTCTGTTACACAGCACTCCTGACTTTAATCTGGTCCATCATCATTTTCAATATGTACATTGCTTTTCACCTTTTGGAGTCTCACCTATTTTTTAAATATTTACATTTTCAAATAGCTTCATAGTTAATTTTTTTAAAAAGACACCAGAACAGATCAATTTTATCAACAAAATCTAATTAAAATATAAAAGTATTTGAGCAACAACCCAACTCTAGTTTTGAAAACCTTATCAAACTGATTCTGTTCCTAGTGTAGATGATAAAAAGGAAAATGTTTACCTTCTGCAGCAATGAAAATTACCTTTGTTTCAAATCTGATGCTGAATACACGGGAAATTATGTAATATCCAAAATATTTTAATAAATAGAGGCCTGGTTGGGGTAATGTAGTTGGACTACTAGACCCTTGCTTGCTTCCTGTAAGCTAAATACTGTAGCAAATCATTCCCTACTAGAAACTTACAACAAAAGGTTAGACTGAAATGCCATGTTTCGTCAATAAAATATCAAACAAAACTCTTCTATTTTTGTCAAAAGAATGAATAGAAACATGAAACAATAGTAATCCTAACTGTGGATATTCCTACAAGAAATGGGTTCAGATTACATTACACCTGTTCCATAATTAACAGGTAAGAATGAAATGAGTCATGTTACCTGGTTTAGACAAGGCTGTGAGTCAGTGTTTAATGAAGGTGACACACCAAGATGTGTAGCTGTAGCATGTTTGAATTCAAACCTGCATCACGATCGTCCCATCAGAACGCTTGTCAAGAGCAAATAACTTTATTAAACACTCACTGACTGAACATGTCAGCTCTCCCTACAGACAATTAATCACACTGTTCTTCAATAATTCAGATTAAGTTAAAAAAATATTGTATTCTGAACAATTCTAGAATGCTTTTTTGATTTAACACCTATAAAATACCTGCTGTCTTCAATAAATTTCAGGTTAGCAAAGTGAATGAGACTAGAACAATTTTATTAGCTATAAATTGTATCATATCATGCACTTTATCTTCAAAAGAGAGAACTGAATACTAACAATAATAAGAGAAAGGGATCTAGAAATAAAGTGGTTCTGCTCAGCACTGAACACAAAGGTATATGTATAGAGAAAAGACATTTTTATTATCACCACCAAACTTTATACTAAATTAACTTTCAAAATCAAGCAATAACAATTTTTTAAAACACTTATGCCCAAGCCTTTTATGTATATGCATGTATGTGATGCCATTAAAGATGCATTAAGAAAAAGTGATTAAACACATGATGAAAAGATAATCTATTTTTGTCAACATTTTAAAAACTGTATACATGAGAAATGGCTGCTCATGTTAAATTTACATTTTCTAACTGAAGATGTCACTGCATATGCTGTTTAATTCTTTAGTTCATACAATAAAAAAAAACAAGAACTTTGGCAATAAAGAAAATGTTTTTATCACCTGCATTAAATAAAAAGTAATCAAAAATTCATCAACCACAATAAATCTATTCCAGAAAAAAGTAAGAACAATTGTCCTTAGAAATGAAGTGTAGATTCATTCAATAGACAATTCTTTTTAATTTTCTTATGAGATCTGACCAGAAAACAACACACAAACTGTGGTGCACGATAAAGTGGTTAGTTTGTGTTGACTTTATTTACTGTTTAAAGTAATAAGAAGAAAATTAATGGTTCACTATGGTATGTTGATGGATGAGCCTTGTGAGCTTCTCTAATTGTTGTTGTTTCAAGTAGTTGGTGTTAACAATGGCATGGCAGCCAAACTCTAACAAACAAACAAAAAAAAAAAGTGAAGAGAATTTGTCTATTCACATTCTCCATTATTAAGTTCTGTCCATATTTTCTCCACTGTTATGATTTTATAAACAAATAAAATCAATAGAGGTACATTTTCAAAAAAATTTGAGTATTTTTTTAACATTGTGCCTACCTTTTCACTTTCTCTCCCTTGTTTGATGATGATGATAATAATAATAATAATACAGGTCTCAGGTCTCATAAAAATAAATTAGGTGATTGAAATTATAACGATATAAAAAGTGAAAACATTAAGCGAAAAATAGGGACTTCTATTAAAGAAAAATAAAAAAAAAACTGTTAAAATATACGTTTTCAGAACGATATAAAATGAAAGACAACTAAAGTAAATAATGAATAAGCCTGAGTTATGCCACTTAAAATGGTGTATAATGTTGCAGTGTTCGGGGTATCTGGCGGTGAATGTTAAATTATCAAAAGTCATTTCCATTCTCTTGAATAGGAACAGATTGCTGCTTAGCCAGTCACTCATGGTAAAGTCTGGACACAAATCCTTTCTTTGCTTTATGGATTATTATTTTTTTAGCAAAAGAGAAACAGCAGCAGTATCCTTTTCTATTATCATAAGCTACTTAAATCATGTGTATGGGATAATTACAGTAAGATGGGTGGGGATATAACAGGACTTATTTGGGAGAAAAGGGGAAATAGGTTGAGAGTAAGAATATATAGCCATAACATGAACCATTTTTTATTTATTTCTTTTAACTATAAATTAAAAACAAAGTGGAGATAAATTAATAGTTTTTTTTTCCCCTTTAAAAACACCCCAATTTTTAGCACCATAATCTACTTAAACTATTTGTAAGGAGGATAGTATAATGTGTTTTGAGCAAGGGATAGGATTATAAGAGACTTCCATTTTTAAGGGGTCTGCACATAATTAAAAATCACTGATGTAAACAAAGAGACGGATGAATGGGTGGACAATATTCCCTGCACTAACCAGAATAATGCTTGCAGAGCTATTCCAGTTATGGGTAACATTAGAAAATGACAAAAATACAAAGAACAATTAAGGATAGTGTACTGTAAAAGAGGCATATATAGTTGTGAAAGTCTAAGTCTGACAAAATCTAAAAAAAAATATTTATTGCTGTACTCATTGGCTGGTTGGGCTTGGCAGGCGTATGTATGGTACAGACCAAGCAGTCTGCTTCACTCTCATGCCATCTGCAACTGGGAAGTTACTCTAGGTCACTTTCCTCCCCCACTTCTGTAGAGCAGGAAAAAAGCTCAGGACTAAACATGTATCTCCTTCACTGGTGTTTAACAGTTAGGCAATTGTGTAGTAGAGATGTTGGGCCCAGGTGACTAAACATGGTTGAAATGATGGTAGTGGCACTAGAGTGGACGATAATGGGGTGAGACTCTTGCTGGGAGAAAACTGGCTCAGAAAATCCGCTGCTGGGAAGAGTGATGTCAGAGACAGTGTTGGCTGGCACTCCTGGCATTGGGACATCGGTAAAGTGATCCTTGATCTCCCAATGCCTCTTCACCATGTGTTTCTGTAGCTTTTCTATAGCTAAGCATTGAGCATATCTTTCAAAGGTGTTAGAAAAAACAGGAGGAACCTGTGGATATCACTTAAAGCTAAGTAATTCACAAGGTCATCCAGGTGCACCCTGACCTTAGACAGCTTCACCAAGGGGACTGCTTCAATGTTCACATCTGTCTCGACATCTTGGGAAGCCTCCAAAGGAAGTGTTGGTGTCTAACACAATTTTGGTGAAGGTGCCATATCCAGGGTCATGGGTGTCCATTGCCAGCCATTCACCCATTGTATCCTTAGTGACAGCTACATCACCACTGTCCTTAAACAAGCAGTGAAACTCATTGAGGTTGAACTCTTCAATGCTGGTGTTTTCCATAACCATCTATAGACACACCTGCTGCTTTACCATTACCATTCAGCAACTTTCACCGAATGACAAGAGTGATATTGCCCCAAGCTGCCCTCTAATAGAACACAGCATCCCCAGCCAGTCACATGACTTGACTCTCCATAAGAGCATGAAATCTACACCTACTCTAAGTACTTCTCAGCATCATGATGCCTTTCCAGAAAATTTCACTAGTAACTAAGACTGAGAAAATTTCCTGGAAAAAAATCCAGTTATAGTTATTGGGGGTTGGGGTACACTGTAAAATATTACAGTTTGTCTTTCTCAAGACATGTGGATACCCACCAGTGATGAGTAACATCAAAACACAAAAACTAACAAAACAGAGCATTGAGGTAGTGACGTTTAATTAAACTGAGAAAGTTAACCATTTAAAAATGTAACTGCTATTACTTATCAACATGGGAATTTTAATCTAAAAACTTACAATTTTAAATCTATTTTTCGACTTGAAGTTTTTGCTTTCTAAGCATTTATCACCAAAATTGAAAATATAATAAACATGTTGGTCAAGTAATTTATTATAATTTTATCCTTTCCTCATCATAATTACTCAGAATACAATGTTCCAATTATTTCAGTTGAAGATGACTATGTACTTGCACACATTTTCCAGCAAAAATATGATCCTTTGCTAACAGTTTTTTTAGTAAAGAGAAGCCAACTACTCTTCATTAATGCAGATGCTGACTGGCAGTGATGTAATAAAGCATACACCAATGGTGCAATTTCTTTCTGAATCATGTTCTTCAATTTCATTTTGCTGCAAACATCTTTTGATGTATGCACAAATTTCGCATCTAATCAGAACCTGAATGCAGTGACTTCAAGGCCTCATATGCCTATTTGATCATACAGCTGCTCCCTTCCACACTGTTTAGTAGTATGGCATGGTTTTGATAATCACTCTTCAAAGCCAGGAAGCTGACGAGCTTTTGCTATCAGATCCTATTGCTTTTGAAGCTTTTCATGATTTCTCAAATTTCGAAGTGATCTACATAGTAAAAGGCAGCACTAAGCCAACTTCCACAACTTGTAATGACAGGTGTTAGTGCATTTTAAATGCCTGAAATCTACCTTGTGGAGTCATGTTCTTTACAGTGGTAGCCTTGATACACCATCAGATTATCATCATCTTTGTACTATATCTTTACCAGTTGTTCACAGTTGTGCAGCAGAAAAATGAAGTACTAAGAAATAGTGCAGGTAAGGTTGCTTAAGCACTCTTCTAGCAACTACCATGTAGTGTACTGCATCCATTATCAAGTCTTTTGTGTTGATGCCCAGAAATTACATTAAATTATTGATAGCATGAATGGTTTGACTGTCCACTGACTTACATTAGTCGGATGTCTATTAGATAAGTATTCTAAGGTTCTTACAACCAACAAGAAAATGCAAGCATTTTGTGCTCATGTTGTTTTTGTTGGTGAGAAAAAAGCAAAAATTGTCCAGAAACCAGTTTTGATCTTTTCATTTTCATTTTCCTCTAGTTTAGTAAATTTTGCTCTGCAGATCACTTACAATGGTAAGATTCAACCCATGGCATGAAACAGCCTCTTAATTTCAAGATTGTGTAGCTTCTTCAGTGGCATATCTGCTGACAGGAAAGTTGCTATAAGACACTTAACAATAGAAAGGCTTGTTGGGGTCCTGATGGTTTCCTGGATTGGCTTTCTGCCTTGTGATCACTGTTGATGTAAATGGCTTCCCATGTTGTACTATGCAATTGCATAGTTTGCAATACAGCTCACTGTCTGGTGTAGATGAAATAACCATTTTAGGCATCTCTATCTATTAAAACAAAATAACTCAACTATGGCAAAACCACTTACCAAATCACTTGGTAGTAAAATGAAATTTAAAAACAGGAAATCAAGCCAATGAGAAAGTGACTTAGGCCAAACTATCGCCAAAACTAGACAATTTTACTGCTCAAATAACAACTTCAAATTCTGGGACTACAGCAGTAATAATGGCTTTGCTTATTATCATGATTAATAGATTTTAACCATATACATTTTTTGAAAGAAATTTGTTAATTTTATATATTTATAACAGGTCTAGATATGGTTTCATTGACTGACAGTTAAATACTGAGCAATTCTATTATTCAGTGTAGATGAACTTGGATTACAGGAAAATCTTAGGACTTGAGTAATACAATGTGGTAATCTTAATCGATGCAGCATATTTTTTCTATGACTGAGTAAACTTATGATAATGTTCCTGCTGGTTTCCGAATTCTTGTTACTTCTTTCATTTCACTTTCTTTTATGATTTAAGCTTAGTCATTAAGGTAGCACAGCAAAGGTCCATGAAGCTGATTTTCAAAGTTAATAATTTCAAATAAAGTTGAAATGCAAAAGCTCTGCAAAGATATTTGTGAAAACCTGGCACCAAGCCTTTCCCATGGTAACCAGGCAAGGGGATGACTACTACATAATGCAAGAAAGTTCCTACCAGGAACCTTCACTTTAAGATGTGGGAGAAACTGCTCAGAGGAAATGCACACAGCCACACCAGGAAGGTGTCAAACTTAGCATTGCTTGATCAAGATTTTAACTCTGATCCTCATCCAATGAACTCCCATAATGCATTAGTACAATTTATCTAAATAATATACACATGGACAAAAAAAAAAGTTTTGAGATATTAACAATGGAGCACAAGAGTAGAAATGATCATCCCTAAATACTGTATTGATTGATTGATTAAATTCCTTCTCCTAACTTTTGCATAAAATGTGTATATTATCTATCTGACAATTTTTACAGCATTTAGTCACGGAGAAAAGTAATGAAAAAAAAACATAATAATAATAATAAAGTTAATACAAATTTATTACTTATAGAAACTTTTTTAATTGTTGGAATGTTATAATTTTTGCAAACTTACTTTTATAGGGAAAATAATAATATATAAAGGTAATATTATGTAACTTAGATAAAATTACAGCTACAAATTTTTCTTTCTTTCTTAAGAATTCTCCACCTGATAAAATCAAGACAGACAAATAATTTGGATTTCATGCTTTTCAAACTTGAAACATGATTTATAGTTAAGACCCTGCTCCCAGTCTGAAAAACTGTCTGCTACGAATCATCTTTGTTAGACAGTTCTATATTATGACAAATATAGTTGTTATGCTGATTAGTATCCATGACAGATCATATCCAGCAACGTGACAGATGTACGGAAGTTATCTAAGCTATTATTTTTATGCACTAAATGCACCTAACATCATGCTGCCCTCCTGTGTATGCCAGGTATTTGTGAAAATGACGAAAGTATTGAACAAAAATTTTAAAAAGGAGGGCAAGGACAACAACAACAAAAAAAATCTCAGTTGCCGTCAATCATGAACGCAATAAAAATATTTTATGTATACTCTAAAAGAGTTATACAACAGTTATGTTAAGGAGGTCATCTGTTTACTTACTCATCGCCCTCATAAAACTGAAGAGATGTTAGAGCGTGCCAATAGTTAATCACAGTTTAATACATCATAACGACAAAGGCACCATTGTTTTTGGGGTCTACTACTTTTCATGTGTATACCCAAACATCCATGATCCATACACATCATCATAAACTTTGCTGTAATATATTTTTCTTCTGCTTTTCCCATAAGATCTGAAGTTCTTGATAACTTGTGATATCACACATGCAGTGATTAAGCTGATCTTCAGATTTGGGATATGAAATGGTAAGGGCAGCACTTCATATCTGTATCTGATTTCCATAAAGTTTCTCTATACATGAACAAGATCAGTACAGTAGTTTTAATACTTTCCTCTCTATACCATAACCCTCAAAATGGTCAACAAAGCATACATAAGTGGTGATCTAGTGCTTATTTCTACAGTGGTAAATTCTATCAATCACTGATACTATTGGATCCAAACTTGCAAATGTGCCTGAATCAAGGCCATGATGCACAAAAGATAGTAGTTTTCTAATTGCATTATTCTTTTCGATGTCAGATATCCTTGGCATTTTGTCATTAGTGAAGGAATCAGAGTAAATGCAACTATGGGTCTGAGTACTGGGCTCAGGTTAAACTTTGCATATACATCTGGGGCTTCCATCCAATCCCAAACAGGCAGCAGACAACATGACTGCCAACATCAGTAAAGAAGGATAACAGTTGATCAATATCATTACTGTTCCTTGGAATCAACATTAAAAATATTAATGTTGTATATGATTTTTTTCAAACAAATATAAAATACTGAAATGATTATATAAAAGATAAATACAAAACAGTAAACAAACAGTATTGTGGCCATACTTTAGTTCATTTTTCAATTGAAAAAAAAAAACCAAAATCAGGCACAGAAAAAATGCAGAATGAAAAGCAAGCAAAGAAAATGCAAATATAAGCTTTGGAGGAACATAAGATTACACTGGTAATGATTCCTTAAAAATTATGGTCTCTTTTACGAAATACTAGTTTATAGTTTCATTATTTACAAATTCTAATACCACTGTGCCTTAATTGCTTCTAATATTCCTGAATCAATGATGCATAAAGAAACACTTCAGACATTTGTTTTATTTTCAATAAATTGTATACTTAAACTAATGGTATGTTGCTATTCCCATCGTAGCCAATATTTCCATGCTGTAATTTTCCCAATTTACTGGTCAATACCCTCACTTCTCCATGTGTGTTGAAGATATATATGTGGTATTTTCTTCTGCTCAGACCACTAGTACTTTTTAGAATGGCTAACTAATGTTTTGTCACTTTATATTTGCTATACAGTTGGAGTATAATGGGAAAGTGTCTTTCTTTGATACTCTCCATAATCACAATGAAAATCCTATACATGTATTATCTATTTTACATAAACTGGGCTGACAACGAAATGGAAGAGTTTTGTTTAATTTTCTTATAAACTTAATTTTAGTTAGATATCCATCAAACTTAAATAATTTGTTCATCTTTTACTAATTTTCATACAAAAGTATTCTTTATCACAGCTAAATGATTTTCTACAATATTTCATTTCTGATAATATATCTGTCTACCTAAAAATACCTGCACTTGTTCACTTGACAGTTCCCTTTCTACGTTTTTATTTGCTTTGACTAAAGAAGTCTTTAAGCTTTGTGTGTCCCAGTAAAGCACTTAAAGTTTCATTTTCAACATGTAATAAAATGTGTTTGCTCTCAAAGACAGATTGTACATATTTACTTAATTCAATGTCAGGCTGCCTATGTGAGTGAGCAAGGCCGTCTGGTGTATCCATGACAGGTTCATGCTGTATCTGTCCAGCAGAAAAAACTTAGATCAGTAATGATGTCAAGATACATACTGGCCACATTTTTTTTTAGAGATATTTCAAATTTCAAATTGAAGAATCTTTATTTATGAAACATCTGTATCCTGTTTTATGTAAAAATTCTGTTCCTAACTTTTTGCATTTTCAATATTTCCTCTTTGCTTGCTTGCTCCCTCGCTTTCTCTCCAGTTTCCATTTATATTTAGTATTTATATTTCATACTGTCATTTGGATATTTTTGGCTTTGTTAAAATTTAAATATGTATCTGCTAGTATTAATCTATTCAAAGACTCATTTGTTTATTGTAAAGACGGACCATCAAGTTTGATACTTTTACTTTAGCTTGTTGCATAATTTATAGCAATGTTCACCATATTTTTTGTAAACAGTCAAACAAAAGAAGACACTTAAAGAGAATTACTGTTATTAATGAGTAGCTAATTTCTCAGATGGCATGAAAATTGAACTTTCAAATTTAAACAATATTTTTCTGAAACACCTGCATTTTCCAAGTTTAAAAGATAGCAAGTAATAATCCAATTGTACCTTGTTCATGACACTAGATCTTTAATCAAAGGTAAAACCTATTATCCCATTATCCAATGAATACATTTTCTAACTTAAAAGATCACTGTACAAGAAATGCCCAAAATTTAATTCTCAACAAAGAAATAGCAAACTGTTAAATTTTTTTTATCACTTTATCAAATATATACTAGATCATGAATCAATATTCAACTTACAAAATATTAATTTTTTTAAAATTTAAATACATTTTTAAAATATTTTTGTGAAACTTTGGAAAATTGTGCATTCACCCAATGACAATAATGATATACAACTGAAATATATGGTGGTGATAGGTTTTCATTATATATATAATAATATAAAAATCTATAAAAATGACAGATCTATGTACATCTTAGAATAAGTTAATGATTTATTTAAAGACAACTCCCCAAACAAACATCTAGGATATATTTGGCAGGTTGCCTTAGTCATATGATAAACTTTACATTCTACTCTAGACATAGGACCAAATCAAAGGCAGGCATACATGATAGATATGCTTGACTAACTGGGAAGAAATTACATTTTGATAATTATACACATGGCTTCAGAAAGACTCTGAGGTTATAACCCCCAAACTGGGTGGGCTCTCTTATCAGAGTGGCAGGTATAATAGGTGAGTCTAGATCAAGCTGATAATGCTCACCTATATGGATTTATGTTACTGTTGCCCATCACTGCTATAAATAAAGTATGGAGAGCCGCTGGTCAAAACCCCTAACCTTTAAAAGGGTAATGTCTCATATAATTTTTTTACAAACAAAAATGTTAACACAATGAACTAAACTAAAATTTTGATTTTATAACTAATAACCTGCTTGGTTATGAATGATCAAAAAGTAAATTGAATTAAATGCTTTTCACATTTGTTGCCAGTCTCTACCACATACACAAACACTTCATCTACTGCATATAAATTTTCCCTAAAAACAACAATAAAAAATTAATAGTGCAGAGAAATTTCCTTCTCTGACATTTCTGGTATAAGATGCTATACTTGTATTGCGATAATTATATCAGATGTTTCATTTAGCAGCAGCTGGACAAACTCTTGCACAATCATACAAGTGAAACCACAGGCAACACTGTACACTATACACAGAATTTGTAGACCACACATGCTTGGTCTAAGATTGTTACAGCTGGCTGCCAGGACTTGGCTAAAAAATACTGTAGTAAAAACCATGGTGTCTTATAATCATTCAAGCATGATTGATGGTACCGACTCCATGATACACTTAGTTGATGCATTAAAAATAAATCTATATTGCACAGTGAATAATTCTAATATCTGAATTGTTATAGAAATAAGAGTTTTTGTTACTTTGGGCTTTCATCACAACCCCATTAGTAGTAAGACATTGCCTGACTCAACATAAAAAAAAACAAGAAAACCATCTGATGTGGTGTTTACACAGAATTAGATATGAAAGAGTAAATGCCATGGAAATATTAGATGCAGATAGTGTATTGGTTTTTTAATGGCAATCATTAAAGATGATTTTTTATCCAAAGAGAATTAGCTAATAAATTTATATCTCAACTACTATTCCCTGTCATTACCAACAGGGTTTTGTCCAGAGGATAATAGTTTTTAGTGTGTAAATGCTGATGTTGGCCACTTTTACAGTTCTTGTGCACATGATATCTACAGCTGATTATTGGCTGTCTTGTTACAGCTAATTCTGTTTGAATAAATAAGGTGATGGGGAAGGTCTGAAAGAATCCTCTAATTTATATACATAACTTTCCATTCTTCTTTTCGGCAAGTTCTTCTTTATTATGTTATCATCAGATTTTTCTTTGTACATGATTTGATGCTAAACTCCTTAATATAATTAGCTCTTTGCTCCATTGTTGGAAATAAAGTAGCACATCTGGCAATTGAAGGTTTCCAAGGTCTGATCCACCTGTCTGATGTCTGAAGTGTCCTTCTAAAAGTTTAATCATTTTGGTAAGCAATGTAGCCAGTATACCAAGAGCTGCTCTGGTTGTGCACGCACAAAGAAAAGGGCTCTTATGTTCTGGCCCATCAAGATAAACAAAAGTTAAACAACTTTACTGTATAATGAATCTCTGGTTTAAAAAGATGCAGTGATAATATCCTGTAAACCAAGAGTTATCAAAAGCCACTTCTGATATTTTTCCATTTATTGGCCTTTTATTTATCTATCTCTTTAAGATAATTCATTTGATAACCCCAACCCTCTGTAAACCACAGCTTTTCTTCAGTATTATCTTCTCCAGGGCGCAAAGCTATGATTGTTTTACCCACTCAGATGAGAAATGCAGCAGCAAGTCAGTGTTTTCACATGTTTTTAAGTCCTTTAATGTGTTCCTTTGTTGTTTGGAAGTTGTGTGTGTACTCAGTTATTTCTTGGGCATCTTTTCTGGCCTTAGCTAATATCGCCATCATAAGATCATAATTGAAACATCAGTGATGGGGAGATTCCAGTATGTACTGGCATAAATATATTCTTTTTAAAAAAGATGGAAAAAAAATGAATCATTACAAATTTGCAGCTGCTCTGGTTACTCTACAAATTTTTGGTTTGCTATAGAACTGATCTTATAAATGTTAATACTCAGAGTGTTTTTCTCAATAAATAAATGGCAACTTGCATCTCTGTCAGGCTCCATCCACTGTATGCAAACCTAGCAAAACTGTCTGTTGTCAAGCTGATGAAAAATGTCACATGACATGTCTCTACATTCAAACAAAGCTAATTATTTTAACAGCCTTTTTGGCTTTATCAGTAAACAATCAAATATTTTTCAAAATTCACTTAATGTTGATTTCCAGCTTTTTTCTTTTTTTTTTATTTTTAGGTTCAAAGAAATTTTATTTAAATTTCGATTAGTAACAAAAATTGATAATTTTTTTTAAAATGAAAACTTATGGTCTTAAAGGATTTTAGCCAAAATTAGTTTACGGCCACCCAACCCTACTCCCTCTCTCTCTGGAGGAAGGGGGAGGTATGATTTTCCCAACGCTCTGACCAGTAGAAAGGTGTTTTCTCACCCAGAAATTTGGAGTCGAAAGAATTTAGTTAAACAAAAGAATGTATTTATCTTATTTACTTGTAGCTCCTTTCCTCACAGCATGCGTAGCAGGCTGACTGCCAAAATCTAATGTAAAATACTACACACACAGGCAACAAGCATCATGTAATTAAATGAATGATATAAATGATATATATATATAGTATCATAAGCAAAATAAATAAGCCAATTTATGTAACTGGCATAAAATATCTGGTAAAGCTTTAAACAATCCAAGTAGATAATAATTGGATTGGAAACAATCCATGTTCAATGCTGACCAAAAGAAATCAAGGTGGTGGTTAATCTTGCAGTGACTAGAAGATCTGCAAAGCTGCCAGTAGTTTGGCTTCTTAAGTATATCAGATATTTCTCTGTGGCAGATGAGCAGGGGAAGCCTCCACTTGCATCCATTTAGAAAATCTATATTATTTTTTTCCATTTAAAATAAAGTAGTTCACTCTCCCCATGCAAACTGCAGATATAAATGGCATGAAAATATGATACATTCTGGGAGGTTTTGCTTAAAAAAAACTCAGCTCTAATTTGTATTTTTTGGTGCACTCATTTTCATGTTTGTTAAGATAAAGCATCCAAGATGTGTGGCCTAGTAAAATGATTAGAAATAAAATGTTCAAGCTACATTTGTATGGCAAAGTGCTTCTTTTTTTTTTTTCTTTTCTAACTTCAAGAAATAAAAATTTAAATAAAACAACTAATGTTTTGGCAAATAAAATAAACCTGCATGATATCGGTGGGCAAATCTCTGAGGAATGGTTTTTAAAAAAAAAATGATGGATGAGTGGCAACACAAAACTTTTGATCTAATCTGTGCACTGCTTGTTGGTAAATGTACAGATATATACAGTTTACTCCCAACTTTGTCTTCTCTATGAACTGACCTTACTAGACAGTTGGGGTTTAGATTTAACATATGCAGCTATTGATAAGAAACTTCCTAGCAATTACCACCTTTCCTTATTTTTCGATTTGCCACCAGTCCTTTCACTCACAACCTTTAAAAGGGCGTGGCTAAATTTAGAAGACCAGACACCTGGTGTGAAAACTGTTTATTTATTTACTGATAAAAATAGAAATAAAATGAAACAACACACTTTATGAAATATTCTTCACTAGAGACAAACAAGATGCTACATATTTTTTGTAGATAACTTTTTTAGATTACATCAAATTCTCCCTTTTTTGTTGTTAGTAGAGCTAAATAAAAACAGTAATGGTTTACTACAAAAGTGTCTTGGGCGGATCTTAACTGGCTTATTCTGTCTGCAGCCTTTGATTTTATTGAGATAATATCTCCGCGCCAAGCATTCAATCTAAATGGTACAGGGTGTCTAATGCCTCTTTAGGATAGAGACATGACAATAAAATGAACTTATTTTCAGCATTAACTTGTTTTAATTGGTTTTGTGTATTTGTTCTTTTTTTTTTTTAAAATAACTTTTCAAATAGGATGGCAGTGGTCCAAGATGATTTTCTCTTTTACTAGTTAGCAAAGGTCTGAAAATCTGCACTTTTCTCCAAAATAAAAATTAGAAATGTAAGGACCTGCTAGAATATCTCGTTCTAATGTCATTGTACATAGAAATAATGTCTACCTGAGTTATAATAATTTTCAAAATTCACCAGATAGATTCATCATCCTAATCCGATGTCTCTGCTGACAAGAATTAACATGCAAACTTAACCATGAGAACATGATAGCGCAGAAGAGCAATAACTGAGGAGAAGTAACAGAAATAGATAGCCAGCATGACAGCTAGATTGTGAGCCCAGCAATGACTGGCAAGAATTAAATGAAATAGCTACGATCATCACCACCACATTCTTAATAAGGAAAACCCCCTTTTTAATAATAAAAACGCTGATAATTTTATTTATGGAGAGAAGGAAAGGAGAAATACTCATTTTGCTTGTTTATAAAAACAGTGATACATACATTCCAAGCTAACATTACTGATGTCTGCTTACCAGATCATTAAAAGTAAGACTGAGGTATAGTATTTGTATCTAATTTCTCTCTCCACCATCCCTTAAGTACTGCTGGTGATCCCTTGAGACAAGGATCAGTTCAGTAATAAGGAACAGCCACTGGTGGAATGTTAATTTAGTTTGAACATAGCAGAAACTGGAATTTACAAGCTTGGGTCAGTCCGCACTGCTGGTGTAGAGTAAATACCCCACAGCAGAAGAACACTCCAAAAAAGGTGCTTGTTGTATAATAGTAGACCAAAACAAGGAGAATTATACCAAATTAGATTCTGAAATCTTCAGAGCTTAAACTTAATTAGAGTAAGAAAACTATTTCTGTATTTTACAGAGTACATCCAAACAAGTCTCATTTCCATTTTGCTGCCAGTTAGTTATCTGCCACCCCAGCAGCCGCTGCCCCACTTCCTTTTGAAACAACCTACATATGTACATTAAAAAATCGCTTTGGTGAAAATATTAGTCAAAAATCCTTACTTTTTAATATGTAGTCTGTATTACTATTATTAGGGAGAAAGAAAAAATCAATTTTTAAATGCCTGAAAGCTTTCCTTTCCCTCATTAGAAAAAAAAACAAAAATGACAATATACCACAGAAAAAACTAAAAATAGTTATTTGCTAATAATACCAACCAAAATACAGTACAGACAGAATAGTTTTACATTAGAAAATTATTGTTAAAAAACCTTATATTTTAATGTGATTCAGGTCAGAAAGACTTGAGATGACCAAAGTCTATCTGTAAATGCTAAATTGTTTAATTGTCATAAAACGATTAAACTTAAATTAAACTTTGTAAAACTGGACTAAGCTTAAAGAATTTGTCAATGAGCATAGCTTGGCATCATGCAAATATGAGAGAGCACTGATGTAGCGGTTGCTCTCTGCTATTATTAGAGAGATACTGCAATGTACGTTATACTACACCTACCTGTTATGGGTATACTCCCAGAGAGTAAACTTTGTGGAAAGTACAGAAAAAACTCTCTCTTGCGGTATGAATATAATTGTAGCAACTATGTCCCATCATCTTTGTTGGATGATTCATTATGTACAATAAACTCCCCCCACAAGATTATAGAAGCTATCATTTATTTTCTCCTTTGAAATAAATACAGAGAATGACAAAGCCCGACTGTAGGAAATCAAAGATGATTGTGTTGAGGAATTATGGTACAGCAGTGGTGAGCAATGATAAATCATGATTCTTAATTACACCCTAATATTTCTATAAAAGGATGCATGGATCTGATGTAAAGCCAGGAAGCTTCTTGACAGGCTCAAGGGTGATTGCTTCAGCTAATGCTGTAATAAGGTTCGGTGGATGATAAATGCTTTGTGATCAACCAAAAACTAGAACTGTAATTGTCCAATTGCTCACGATGTATCGTTATTTTAAGTTAATCATCATAATGCTGCTGCTGCTGCTTGGATTGCGAGAAGTGGCAGGATAATACAGAAAGATTGGACACTGTTCAGCATTGATAAAGCCTTCTTTCATCAAATAATGAGTGAAGAGTGCATAAAAAAAATTAAATGGTTTAAAAAGACGTAACAAAAGTTATGAAAAAAAAAATGGAATGATAGAAATATGGAACAAACTTGAAGGAAATTGAAAATAATGCAAATATGCTATGGGGAAAATAATAAATTATACAAAGATGAGGGCAATATGGAGATGGTAAAACATACTGCAGTGAAAAAAGATGAAAGTTGTATGTCAAAGAAAGCTAGAAAAAAATTATACTTTTCAAAAACTCCATGTAAAAGTTTAAAATGTTGATGAAAAAAAGGAATACCCGATAACAAACAAACAAACAAACATGCCATTTAAAAATAAGAAAAATCCTGCATTAAACCCCCCACAAAAAATTAACTTAAAAATTAGTCAGGGGCAGGGAAATGAACAAATCCATTACTAGATGTTAGCCCAGCTTCATTTTTGAAAAAAAAAAACAAAAAACACATCAGTATTGTCTGTAAAAAAACAAATCAGATGAACAAAGTAGCACGTGGTAACTTTGTATCCAGAAACTTTGAAAATATAAATCAAACTGTTTCTCAAACTTTTTTATAAAAAATAAAAATAAATTCCAAGCAGATGCAAAGAGAGACCCAAATCAATGAACTATTTTCTGTGGTCAGGCAATGTTGATTTCTCTTAACCCCCCCCCACACATTCCGATTTTCCAAACCTTCTGTATAATTACTCTGTCCAATTTGCAAAACAATCCAACCAGGAAAGGTATTTTGATGTAGTTGCTCTGAAGCAGCACCAGTTTCTGTGCCTAGCATAGCATATTTTCTGCAAACACAAATGGTCCCCAGCTGTTAGTAGGGTAAACCAAGAGGTTTCAAGGGAGCTTAGAAGCAGGGGATGGGGTGGGGATCTGGACAGATGGGGGTATATTCTGACAGAAATCATGACAGGTGACAACATCTGGACATCTGATCCCACTAACACCCTGCTTCCAACAGGACCCTGTTTCTTTATAGCTCCCCATCATCATCTCCTATCAACAGAACTTTCAGATGTGGATGATAACCCAAACACAGCTGTCTGACCACACCAATACTAACTGTACAACTTCCCATTTGTATCAAAACTTCATTAGTTAAAATGGCGATGAATGTATAGAACCTCCCAAACATTTATTGCATTAATTATTATAAAAGATCTGAAATAAGGTCTAATAACTGAATATTTTTTTTCTTCAAAGAAATAAAATGTAGAGATTACCTGCCTTTGACATGTTTAGCAGGTAAGGGTTAATAAGGAGTATTGAGTGACGGCTTCTCTGTCCAGCAGTTCATTAGCCTCTTATTGTAAAGCTGTCTAGAAGGTTCTTGGGAAAACTCTGCAGCTGTGCTGAAATCTGAACCCCTGTAAACGTCCCAGCGCTGGTAACCTGATTGGCTCGCTCACTTACCAGTAAAATCGGTATAAAAATAAAGACTTTCGCTTACTGGAATAGCAAAGCTGACCAAATGGATTTCTAGACCTAGAACACCTTGTAGGCAAGGCAGGACAGGGCCTCCTCGCTGATGAACACTCCATAAATAAGTAAATAAAAACAGCACCCGGTGACCAGTCCAAGCAGGTCCAGTTACTGTTGCTGCTTTTTTTTTCATTACCAACATAACTGGTTAAAATAAATGTATATTGGACAGAACTAAAGTTGTTCCCCCCCACCACCCAAAGATAGTGAGTGATGTACCCTTTGAATGGAATGTTATTTTGTAGCATAAATGTGCTCCAGAATGTTTAAAAAACAAAACAAAAACAGAATGGAAACATTCAGCAATCTCACACCACCATGTGCACAATACCAGAGAAGCTTTTCACCTTTTGCAAACATATACCTACCAGCTAAAGCCAAGACGACTCGCCCTAATAGGAATTTAGGGAAAATAAATAACCATATCCTACCAGGCTACATTGTAGACACATGCAATTAATGATGCTGCAATTACATTAAGTAGTCTTATGGGTTTATGCAAGCCTAGAAGATAAGCTGATTAATTTTTTAAAATACCTGTACAAGTAACAGTAGCAGTAACATGTCACTCACTCACTGCCTAAAAACCACAGCAAACCCAAAAGCCTGTTGGCATCTTTATCTGGGGTAAAGGTCACACCAGAAACTTGGAACACCGCAAGCCAATCTCCACATTGGAGTATTTATTAAGTAGTCTACAATGCTCATTTTTCTCAGATAAACCAAAGTGTTTCTGGAAAGAGTCTTGTGAATGCTAAGATCACCCCATAAATGAGATAAAGATGGACACAAATCTGAAGCATTGTTTATAAACAACACATTTGTAAAAAATTATTCTTACATTTGAAGTATTAATAAATGCAGGATTTATGTAATTAAGTTTTTTTTTAAAAAAATCTTTCTATGAAAGCGTTAAATGTAGCAAACAAAAATGCATTTTTTCTGAAGATTCTGAAACTCTGATTAGGGGGGGGGGATGATCCAATGGCTAAGGGAGCAGCTATCACTGGTCCCTGCTGTAGCAGAGTACCAGATTCTATAAGGTTTTTTTTAAATGATACCATTTAAGGCAAGTCTTCAGGACAAACTTTAACATAGGTAAGGAACTGCATAATTTTATCATCCTGCATGGTTTCAGCAATGAGCTAATGGAGGTTTCCAAATGTGTGGGACCATAGTTACAAATACACATATATATATAAAGTATCAGCTTCTTGGTATTGGGACAAAAATTAACCCCCCCTTTTTTCTTCCAGAGTTAGAACAAACATAAAAAGGAATTATTAATAATGTGCACTTTTCAAACTATCAGACATTTCTTCTTATATAGGCAATGGTGGCTTTTACAATCCTAGTTTGATTCTACAACAGAGATAAAAAAAACATTAAGAACCACTAGCAATATTATATTCAAAAGGATGATGAAAAACATATCAGTTAATGGATGAATCTGGTGGATTAGTGACATCATAAAACTTTTATTATAAAAATAATTTTCTCTTTATAATTTAAAAGGAGAATATTTGCATTCTTTTAAAAGCATAATGCTATGTTATCAAATCTAAGACCTTTATAAAAAAACTAAAACAGATTCTCTTGTCTGAATGAAATATCTGATTAAAATCTTTTTGGATATTATTTATATTTCAGATAGAATAAGTTTTTAAATGCTAGCAGTTTTAGATTTCTGATAATGTGTTAAGGTCAGGTACTCATGGGTGCATCCTGATATTTAGGGTTTAGCTTGCTTCTGGCCCTTAACATATAGCAACATTCTGACTTCAAGCCACTCATAGGACCATTGTTCTCTTCAATGTTACATTAGAGATTGTGGGAAATGTATCTACATTGCAAAATAACTCGCTTGCATCACATTACATTTTTTTTAAATTAAAAAGCCAAACATGACTAATAAAGCATACGGAAATCTGCATTCCTGAAGTTTTATTTTTCTTAAACTTGGTGACGGGAGATCAAAATATCATTCAGCTGAAGAAAACCAGAGTGACTGAAAATGTGTGCGCAAACCGAGAACCTAAGAATTCGTGCACAATCCTGTAATTTTGATATTTAGAAAATTAAAGAAAGTATGTTATTCAGCACATTTATAAGAAATTGCATGAATCACTTGTAGCCATACAAGAGGAAAAAATTGCTAAAAACTGCTAAATTCTACCAACCCCCCCCAAACAAATCTTTGTAAGTAAAACAGTCTTTCAATGAGTGTATTTATAATACTGAAATAGCAAAATTAGAGAGATGAACAAACAGAACTTAAAATGAAGCTGGGATGGTCAGGTTGGGGGGGGGGGTATCAAGTCAAATAATATTTCACATTAAAATAATACATATATTTATTTGGATACCATAAACAAAACATACAAAGAATTTGCATAGCACAAAATATTCAGTTTCCACAGTTTTTACTTAAAAATAGAGGCCTAAATCACTAGTCCCATCTTCAATCAACATGCTACTGAGACTGTATGCAGCATAAATATATTTTGTTTCTAGGCTACTTATTTTGCTTAAATTGCCTGAGTGATGAGATACTGTAAAATCTTTTACCGTTACTAAGTAGTTTAAATGCAATCAGTGGATATTCAAATCAGTAAACAAAGTGAAAGGGCAGAGACTACTTTCTGCCAAAGAACCAGTGATCTGAAGTGGTTAAGTCCAAAGCAAGACCATATGTTCAATGCTTGAACGACCATAATAAGTTCCCACATAAGGATAACTACTGATGAGAGAAAAGACATCAATTCTCCACCACCCGGCCCTGACCACTGTAGAAAGTTTATTTAATTGCTGGAACTCAGAAGGGAAAGGTAGAAAAAGAGTTGTCCTGTCAGAAAACTGAACTGTTAAATGAGACCTGCATTTTCAACTCAATGCTTTTCATAACACTAATTTGCCCCGACAGAAAGGAAAATCAAAAACAGAAACCTGTCTGTTTTCCTCACCAGTACATGTACTGCCAGTGGAGAAAAAATAGGGGGATATCTAGAAAACAAACCAAAACAAAACAATATATATAAACTGATGTTAAAAAACACACCGACAAAGAAATGAATCGCTTTACCATTAAAATGTTTATTGTACAGCACAACTTTAAAGATGAAGCATTCATTCTTACACCACCACAGACATCAAATGTACTTCAGACCTAAACCAGCTGTAACTGTCAACAATGCTACTTCCTGCTAATAGCAGCAAACTCATTTGTCAGATGGGAAGTGAATGCTACATGTACATTTAAGTTTATAAATTTGCCATTTTATTTTCTTCATTCCTGTACATCACCAAAACTGTTTAAGACTGCTTGGCTATCAACTTTACTGTTGCATCCCATACATGTCAAGACTGAATCTAAAAGGCTAAACATTTTTAAGAATGTTTCTAGTGAGATTTGTGGAAAACAGGAGGACAGCTGTGCAGATTATTTCATGTTTTAGTTTACCTACCGAAGCCTCTTCAATTCCTACGATGCAGCTACAGACAGGATGATGATGATGATGCGTGCCAGCCATGGTTGTGTTTTAGTTACTGCAACTACACTCTGGGCATTTGTTACACTGTGTGACACCTACACACACACACACACATATACATACCAGAACTGATCAACCATGCATGCAATCTCTCTCAGCAGCCACTGAATCTCTGCCAAACTTTGCATTTTTTCACAGCAGGAGCAAAGAAAGTGCAGGCTCTTCCCTGAGGGAGAGAGCAGTTCCCCTACCCATTTTCACATCATAAAACATAATGTAAACAATCTGGTGAAACTAGCCACAGCTCCAGACGTGTTAATGTGAAACAAGATGCTGAAAATAGCTCTCTGTTCTTTCTTTCTTCCCTGGTGTAAGAATTGTAAGATTTAGCCAAAGAACTCTTGAAGATTTAGCAGATAAGAGATATAGAGCCATAGGGAATGTAGTTGGTTCTGCATTCATTAGTTTCTGATCTTTCTGATATCATCTTAAAAGCAACTTTCCAGGTATAAAGTTTTTTTTTTCTTTAAATTTTTTATAAGCAATGAATAAATCAAATTTTCAAAAGATGAAAGTAACTCGAAATTTATCTGATACTAAAATTCGCACTAAAAGTTCTTCTAAAACTATAAATTATGCAATGCAGAGAAAAACATATCAAAGTGAGGGTTTATATCAAAAAAGAATAGACAGGCTTAGGAATTTTGTGATTACTAGAACATATCATTATTTGATGCTGCAACATTAGTTTATCTAAAGAGCCTATGTAATGAAATTGGTTTTCATTATCTAGATAAAAAAAAATATTATTATCTTCCTTTTTAAAATTTAAAGCAGCAGTCTAAAGAAAAAAAAAAAAGTTTCAAAAGATAACTTTAGCTTTCTTGTAACATTTCTGACCTCTCAGGCTCAGATTCTGGAAAGACTGTCAGACAGCATCAACCCTGGTAGGCCATCAGTGCAGATTAGCATCTTAGTAGCATCAGTATGGGCCATAACCTTTACAAGCTTTCCTGGGTAGTATATGCTACAGTAAATAACAGTCTAAATAATTTACCCAGTAATTCTGATTGTTTGAGCTGAAATAATCATTTATTCATATCTGATTTTTTAATTAATGTTTTAAATGTCTGCATGACATATGGGACGATGATTATTTTGCACATTTGCCAGTAGTACTGGGTGGGAGTTTACTGTCACAGAGCAGCAAGCTACTTTTGTTTTCATTCCCTCTGGTACACACCACACGCTGGCTGGCAGCCATCATTGTGAACTCACAATCAAACGTCAAACCAATCTATTAGGACATATAGGGCAGATCCCACTATATCGTCATTGGTAGAAAATTCACATGTTTAAATAAAAAAAAAATTCAAAATTTGTCAAGAATTTTTTTAAAAAAAAAAAATCAACATATTCTCCATTATGCTTGATTAATTATACTATTGGTGAGTCACAGATGTCCATCATTGTATGTACTTGTAAACAATCTTAATTTATCATTTGAAAGTGACTACATTGATGTGAACTGGGTAAAAGATTGTGATAAGAATGCAAGGCAAGACAATAGTCCAGTGAAATAAAAGATACGCAAGACTATGACTG
Organism: Nautilus pompilius; assembly: GCA_018389105.1. Classification (NCBI taxonomy): domain Eukaryota; kingdom Metazoa; phylum Mollusca; class Cephalopoda; order Nautilida; family Nautilidae; genus Nautilus; species Nautilus pompilius. The sequence continues at coordinate 1,772,295 of JACATO010000127.1, read as the reverse complement.
GTAAATTCCAGTTAGTTGAAAATGGTGTTTAGAAGATAATACTGTTGCTGAAGATTTTCTTTTATAATTAACGAGTTTCCAAAACAATCTGGCCAAAAACATCAACACGTATTGAAGACAATGAATAAGTTTACAGAATATTGTAGACAAATGTAACTGTAAACAAATTTATTAATTTTCTCATCTGATTTTTAAGATTTAATGGGTTGAAAACTAAATTATATTTCTTCAAAAATTGACAATAATGGTGTAATTCGTAACTTTTGAAAGTTGAGACAGATTCATTATTTGAAGTTTGGAACTCTGTACAAAAAAAAAAAAACAACAACTGACATGTCCAAATAAAGTTACATTCCACCTCCATGTTGATTATGAAACATTTTCTAACATTCTGGGGTTATCAGCATCAGATAATTTATAAAGTAACAAATAAATTTTGTTCATGAGGAAAAAAAATAAAAATTCACTGAATACAGCAATGGTAATAACATGTGAACTGAAAATCTTTGAGAAACTAATACTCGCCTTGTGGTAAGCACAATTCCACATTCCACACTGATAGGCTTTCTGGAAGTCCATACTTCCTTCTACATCAATAAACCAGAGACAAAATCACAACAGTCATGAAGGTAAGAGGGGCTGGAAGCCGATTTACACTACCACCTGGTAAGCAGTTAGGTCAGGAGCCCCTCCCCTATTTCTTTTTCTTTCTCCTGCTTGGTAAGGCCCACCACACTACAAGCTTGGGAAGGGGGGCTGGGTGAAGATTTATCTATCTGAATCTTAAAGATAAAGTCTTTCACTGAAGCAGAAAGAAGTATCTAGGTGGGTGAGAGGATGGATCTCTAGGCTTCCCAGATACAGGTCACTGACAGCAGTGAACTTCTGTACCATTTCCAAAATGGTATTCCTCTGGATGTAAACAACCACTCTTTCACAAGTTATTTTCACACCTCTACCAAGTTTGCATAGAAACAACAAAAAATGCAACTAATAAAAGTAAACATGATAAAATATCTGCAAAAACACTTCTTATTATAGCTTGAATTTCTGATAAAGAGAATCTCCAACCCAGAAATGTAATCAGTTTTACTTAGTTTTATCTGCAACAGGAAAGTGAGTATCCAATGTTTTCTAACACGCTCAGAGATACGTTTGACAATTCTGAAGCTGCTGCCAAAAGTAGAAAAATGCCCCCAAGAACATTTTTTTTTTAAAGATCAGTACATATGCTTAATGTGGCTGACCGAAGCAATGGTAGGTCCTCTAACAGTGTTCTGGCCCAATAAAAATTGTCAAAAGTAAGGAATAAAACATTTGTCAATTTTTACAGACATTAAGGCGCAAAACAATTCTCAACATGGTGGATAAACACCATTACAGTGCTGTTAGGGGCTATCTTATTATGTCGTCAACTAGTGTTTTTTCAAAGGAGGAGAGAGAGAAATGGACAGAAATAGAAAAATATCTCTTAACTAATAAGTACACATATTGAGAAAATAAATGTTAAAATAAGTAAAATTGTATTGGACCGGCTTAGTAATATGTTTAATAGGGGGCACATACACAAAAACTTTTTCAAGATACTATGTTTAAATTTTGTTAATAAGGAATTACTGCTACTATGAAATTAATTACTTACAAAAAAGATAAAATAAATTATAAGGCATTTTTAAAAGTTAGAAATTTTTGTTATCATTTCGACAAAAAATAAACTAAATTATTACAAACTGACGAGGTTCTGAAGAATTATGAAACTTTTACTAAAAGTTACCTGCAAATCACTGCTGATTGCTTTTGTTGTATATGTTTACCAAAGTGAGATTCTTTTCTCTCTAATTTGTAACACAAGTTCAAAGGTCACATGTTTATGTCACCATCCCTAACCAACACAGTAAATATAAAAGTACACTAATGCGAATAGTATTAGTGAGAAAATTAAAAAAAAAAAAAATTCTTCTGCTAAAAAATAAGTCTTTTATATTTTATGCATTTACTGATAACTCAACATAACATTCTAATTCACATGCAGTCTTTTAGGTAAATAACGGTTATGGAAAATATCATTTCACAATTCATTTTCTTTATTTGCTCAACCATTAATGTTTCCACTATTACATCTGATGACTTAACCTCAAAACCCCAATTCAAATCATCATCATGCACCAGTCCATTGTAATAGCACCAGGTCACAGGTTTTGGTTCTGCTAGGTAACATGATCCAAAACCAAAATATTTACTATTTTAGTCAACTGATCCATTTGTTTAATCAACATAAGTTGTTTTTAAAGCCTTTTCCTTAAATTCCAAACTTCTTCAATAAAACAGTTTTTTTTTGAAAATTTATTTAAAAAACAAAAAATCGAACAGTTGCAAATGCATTACACTTGACCTTTACCACAAAAAACAAAGAAATTATTTTAAATCATGAAGAAACAAAGCTTTTCATTCTAAGAGGTCATGAGAATGTCTAGCAAATAAATAGTAGCTTCAGCTTATGTTAAGACTAGTAATATAATAACAGTATTCATAAGACCAGGACATAAAAGAAGTCTACTTTTAGCTAACTAGGAAAAAACTGTGACTTTATAACCACACAATTACAGAAGCATCTTAGGGAAAGGAAAGCAAGCTACTTTTTACCAATGATTGCCCTATGACAACATTAAAGATATGTGTATTCGATTAAAAATTGACTACAGATCTTGGTTAATGTTAGACCGCATTTTTGTACTAATGAATAATTTTTACTGGGAAAAATAGAGATCAGTCTCCGGATAAAATTTTGAAAAGTCTATCATTTAAATATCTTGCCAATTTTTTTTTTTTTCATTTTTGCTAAGCTTGGAAAGTTCTATTAGTATTAAAAAAATCAACAAATAAAATGTTTCTTAGGGAATTCCCCAACTGATCAGATAAACACTATTTCTGATACTGATAAGTAGAGTCCAGAGCTGCACTATCACTAAGAAACAAACGCTTTTCTGAACTTGTTACACTGCATACATACTGAGCTATAATGGCATCCACATGTTTTATTTGCTACTGGTTGGCTAAACCAGCCTAAAATATCTTGGCTTCATTACTGGATAACTTAAAAACTCTCTTCACATGGCAGGTAAGATTATCTACCTCAGAGAGTTGCTTGGTTTCAGGATGATATTTAAGATAGTTTTTATTGCTCTGTGAGAAGATGAAATTGTAGCCAAGCAGCAAAGTATTCCAAACATAAAAGACAAAAATCTTGGTATGTTTTAGATACCTGATAAATCATCTTACTTCCTAGATCTTGCATTCTCATACAAAAGATTGATAAATATTTTTTAAAGTCGTTCTCTGTTTATATACAGATCTATTAAAGCAATATTTTATTCCCATATCCAACAAAATCTTGACTTCTCACAGTTATCCTTATAAGCAACAGCAATAAAACAACAAAAATTAAATAACAAAAAATGATCTACAAAATTTTTATATTAGAAAATCATCCTTATTTGCAGTATCCTCTGCTTGTATTCAATTGAAAAAAAATTTTTCTCTTTTAATTTGAAGGCTTACTCCCAAAATACTCTGGATGAATATCAAACATTTTAAAATATGGCTGACAGAGTATTAACAAAGTTACTCTAAGATGAAAGACTGAAAAATAAGATTTTAACTTAATGGCTATGTCATCTTTCCCTTATCATAAACCTTTGGCTTTTACATAAAGTTGAATGAAGAACAAGAAATGCACAACTGAAGTTCCCTGAAGAGCATCAACAAAGTGAATAAACCTGCTACTTCTATGATGACATGTGGCAACACAGTTACCACATCTCTTGAATGAAGAATAAAACAGTGCGAGTTACTTCCCCTAAGCGATTGTAAAGAGGTGTTTTAAAACAATAACAATGGGTAGATCAGATTCAGAAGCCATGCAGTGACATTACATTTACTACTGATTGCAGAAGCAGAGCGTGACAGTGATCCTGATTAACAGCAGGAAGGAATAAAATGAAAGTCTGGCTCATACATTGGTACTTAACTGTGTCGTCAGTGTGCTCACTTTCTCTTGGGCTGACTCGAGCTCCCTCCGCAGCTTGCGGATCTGGAAAAGTTAACACCATGCAGCAGTGATTCAAACTAAACAATGTATGACTGGGGCAGAGAGCAGGAAAACAACAGGTAAACAAAATATTCAGGTCAACAATATGCTGATGCTTTCCATGCAGCAAACCAATGAGTGAGTTGATGCAAAGTACTTCTCTATAGCCCAAACCAATTCAGAAGGACATGCAAACTATAAGACCAAAAGTCATGCACAAAGATCAAGCACAGAATGCATCGAAACAATATATATGCATGCAGTTCTTGTCATACAAGTTCTACTAAGTAGTGTAAAAAAGATTAATAAAAAATTAGTTGAAATACAAGACACATTGCCATATGCCATCTAATCTGACAAGATTCGCATTCCTTTTGGTCCTGAGTTTGCAACATTTTGTTGTTTTTTTTTTTTTAAGAAAAGAGCAAAGTTAAAGTTAAGGAACGATCTGCTATCAACATCATTTATCCCTTGGCTCTGTTAACAAAAGTTTAGTCAGAGAACCAAATGTCTATCTGAGTCACTCTACTTTCCATGAAGTTGACAACAGTATTTTTAAACATTTAAAGCTACATAAGTTGTTCAATAGATATTTGGCAAACATCCATTCATGAACATCCAACCTGATCGATTCATAGTACCTGATTGTGTGCATGCACACCAAAATAGACTATTAAAAAAGGGAACACGAACTGAACAAAACATCAGGTCTGATAAGGGTTTAAGGAATGAAGTACAGTACAGCATGATTTTATTCAGTTCATAATAATAAATATTATCTTTATAGTTTAAATTTTCAGTGGTTTAGTTGTAGGAATATACGCAGTAAAACGAAGGCATTAGCTAACAGTGGAAGAAAGCATGGATACTGCTACAGAAAAGGGGAGGGAGCCAGATGGTTTGGCTAGACAGGCTTTTCTAATGGAGTACTGCACGGTCACCAAACTGGATGGTACAGCAGTCGCAAGTCAGGAATAAACGGAGTTTTGACAAATAAAGCTTCTGAACGCAACGTATCAAGTATGGAATTATCAATCCCACAATCTAGTAAAAGGCAACATGTCACATGGAGTGACTAAGTTAAAAATAATGAATCATAGAAGATAAGTGGAGAGTTGAACCCCCAACATTAAAAAACAAAAATGGAAAAAAGATGTGAATGCAAATGCTGATGGGGAAAGAAAGAGCAGCACCAGGTGGTGAAGCTGACAAAACAAAGCACATTTCAGTACATAAGAGGAAAAAAAGATGCAGTGAATTTAACAAAAGAGCCAAAGCGTTGAAAAGAATGGTAAAATATAAAGACCATTCCATTAAATTGCCACAGACTTTAAAATAGTTGTTATTCATTTTTTTTTAAAAAGTCCTAAAAAGTGCACATAAATAAAGACATCATCTATTAATATACATCAGAATCTGGGCAAGGCTTCTTAGCTACCAATTGTTGGCCGGCCTAAAGCCGTTTTTTCCCCCATGTAGAGCCAGGTACCTCAGCTAGTTTAAAAACTAAAGTTGATTCACAGACAGTAAAGCAGCAAATGAGATGTGCAGATAATGACCAAACAAGGCTGTGCTTCAGGCCTTAAGAGAAATTGGCAAACGTGTGAAGGTATATACATTAAAATAGATGAGATGTAGGAAAACAGAACAAAAAGGGAAATAATAGGTATGCAATAACACAAGAATGTGATAGATTAATAAGAAGAGCTCATAAACAGAATCCAAGGATCGCATAACAAAAGACATTTTGAATCAGGCCTGATTGTGGAGGACTGGAAACCAGCAACACAGACAGTAGAGAAATGGAGATAGGAAGTATCTCTACAGCAAATGACATGCTACAGAAGGAAAATTTCAAATGAGGACGACTTCTCAACCATAAGAAAAAATTAAAAAGAAAAGGCTACTGAAGGAATTTAAGAAAAGTTTTTACTACTAACAGTCAATGGCAAAGGGAAGGGTGGGAGAATAATTAGAACCACCTTTGATACTTAGCTATAGGAATTCAAATCATATCTAATAAAATGGATAGAATTCCCTTTCCTCTAAAGAAAAGCAAAACAAAACCAAAGTTGAAGAATAGATGTGAACATGAGATCTCAGACACCTTTTACACACAGAGAGAAAAGAGGGTTTTAAACAGGAAAGTACAGATAGCTGGAGCTGATAAAATACCTTAAATAAAAGAAAAACTAACTAATGGAAAAAAAAAACAACAAAAAAAAGCTAACAACAAATAGCTATGGAAGAAGGAATGAATGAACCTGCCAACCAAGATTTAACGCAGATCCAGAAATCAAGAAGGAAAAAACTCAGCAGAAACTCTCCAAAGTGGTTGGCAAACATGATATATGCACTGAAACCAGAAATGTTGTAGTATATGCATCGACAGCTAGAAATAAACTCAGAAGGGTGGAATCTGCATTGAGTCAAACAAATAACTTGTAGTTGTAATGTTAATAAAGTAAACAATTAAAATTGTTAATGAAGAAAACCTAGCATAGTAACTAATGATACATACAAATACGTGGGGAACTGCTAATTTCTAGCCGGTCATTTTAAAGCTTTACTGTAGAACAGTGTGCAAGAAACTACATGAAGTACAGAATTTCACTTTTGAGAGACCAATCCTGCACAAAAGCAGCTAAAGGTATAAAACAGGAGCAGCCCATACATCGTTTTTTAAGACATGTACTAATGGATACTGGCCAACTCTTAAAAAAAAATACTGAATGACCGTACCTTTATGTAGGAGCAAAAGTATGCTTCACAAAGAACTGAAAAAGGTGCTTTAATGTTTTCACAAACTGAAAAATATCCTTCAAAATGCTGCAAGTTGGTGGCCATTAATAAAGGAACCAGAAATGGTCAAAACAGGTTCACAACAGAACTATCATAATTGCCTGAGAAAAGGAAAAGCTATATCAAAAATTCCATTTGTATATTGCCTGGTTTTTCTCATTAGCTTGGATTAATGTGGGACCAAAAAAATAAAAAAGAAAAATACCATTTCTCCCTACAGTAAACTTTCTAAAGTACAGCATGAGTAGTAGAAAGATAATCAGGACTTTAGGAGTAGAAAGCTCAGAGAACAGAGAAGGGCTGGCTGGCTCATAATGACCACTGTGTTGATATACATTTCACTTATTTATATATTAGACTTTTCCTCTGCTGCCTTACATTGTTCATAACCTCATCTTATCTCTACAGGATGTTAGTAGATAAGACTGTCAGTCTTTGAAATATGTCACTGTAGCAAAATCACAATTTTGATTTTTAACAGTAGCATAACTACAATCAATAATGACTATTTTCCCATTTGTAATCACAGTAAACTTTATTCAATCATTTATAGAAACTGAAGATTAGCAGGTATATAAACTACCAAAGTGCTTGAGTAATAAATGAAGCTGCTCAGAAATTCACTCGGATATGGCTGAACCTATGAGTGTGAAATCATGGAAATGTAATAAAAAGTTGACTTGGTTGGGGTTGTATCAATCAAAACCTGACATTATTCATTTTCCCCACAAAGTCAGTATTCCTTTTCAATGTTGCTGTAGATTCAAATGTGAAACTGGCATCTCACACAGTTCTTCAGGTTACCACAATTTTTGTAATTAGATATAAATGTACCTGCTACTGTTTCGTATATCAATGAATCATTTAATATTTTCTTTCATTTTGCTTCTAACAGCATTTGTTTAATAAGTGTCACATACCTACAAAAAAGGCATTCCTTGAAATAAAGAAAAATTTTCCAAAGTTTTAAAAAAAATAGTTAAATACTTTGCTAAAAAATAAGGTATGTGGGGCACAGTGAAACAAAGCTGATAAATTAAAGACAATGCAGTGTATTTGTGTCACTCTTTATTTTGTGAACAACAACTGCCAAGCATATGACAGCCTACTTCATTTGTGGCTGCCATATTGAGAACAAAGAATTTTCAAGTGTGGAGAGCTTTCTGTTCACAAAATAATTTTTTGGACATTTATTAAATTTCAGGTTATTAACAGTGATCTATATATTTAATGGTGCACATGATAAATTGAATGACTACTTTAATTGTGCATGTACAAACACCCTGAAGAAAGTACTTGGCTTAGGATTTATGTCCAAAAATTCAATGCAGGTTATGAGGTGGCACAATGAGACAGATGACTCACTATACATTTTGTGTGGACTTTAGCATGAATTGATATCCATTAATAGAAAGCTTAAAAAAAAAAACAAACTTTTATATATACATTTTTATAAACAATTATATACATTAAACTATAAGAAATATAGAACTATCATTACACCAGTTAACATATTAGAGCCTAAAAGAGGATACATCATACATTCATTGGATGAAAATGTGAATAATCTTTAGCTGGGAGTTAGTTTTATGTTACCCACCTACATCCTGTCTCATGTATCTTGTTGGATGTTTCACTTTACCCCACTATAGAGGCAGAGTGAGGAAAATTATAACTATTCTTTTTCAAATTTTTAATTAAAAAAATATTGATCCAGTATAACAAGAAGCAGAGTGTGATAATTTGTTGTGTGTCACAGCAGGTAAGTTTAATTAAACATGATATGAGTGGAAACAGTTTTCCTGTGTCACTGTGCCTCCTCCCCTATTGCATTATTTTGTTTAATACGTGAAGGTTCCAATGGTTAATACTCTTTGTATAAGTTTAAATGAAGCCAGATATTAAATATTTTAGAATTATACTGAATTTATATTCATTGAGGCTGTCAGAAGCAATGCAAAACTGTTTGCTTTGAGACAATCAAAAAGTGTAAATTTCACTGTTGATATAAGAAATAGCTCATGTAACCAAGTAAATAACGAGAGAAAGAAACCAACTTTATAAGGTGCGTTGTGTCAAATATGGTCTTTTATCTCCCCCCCTTTGAACTATTTATTCAAAAGCAAATATGAACCACAGATTTTGCTTGATGTTTAATGTTGGAATTTGTTAAATGTTTAGTGCGATGTGTGTGTTTAATCAAGTACTCATAATGGAATGCATTAGTTTTAACAAAAAATAATTGATTAAATAAATTTACAAATTTTAATGAATTATGCATGCATGCGTGTGTGCTTGCATGTGTACATAATTTTTTCTTTCTAAGGTTGAAAAAAACTGTAGTAGTTAGCTGAACCTGGCTGAAACACTAGTTTTCATTTTCTAATTTAATGACCCTCAGAAAAACCAAAATGGGCAGAATTTCTGATTACTGTAATCCCTGCAAGTTGTGACATTTTCTATTATAAGGGATTAATGATAAAGATAACAATAAGGAAAAAGTTAAAAAACTAAAATCACAGGCTGATCAGTCCTTTTTCTTTTACTAACAAGCAGTAATTAGATCTCTACATATGAATTTGTTCAGGATCTGAGGACAGAAATGGTGCACACCAGAAGTATGCAATTCAGACTAGATTAATTAATAATGCTAATCCTTAATGAGACTAAATTGAAAAATATCACACTCATGTTTTCTTCAAAATAATTATCCTCCACAAAGTCAGATTCCAAAGTTTATAAAGCGAGAGGATTTTAAAATGTTTGTTAGGTAAGTAAACTACAGAAAGCTGTGTGTTGATTTTATAGTCTCACTCACTGTGGAATTAAACTGGGAGGGACTAAATACCAGCAATACAGACAGTATTTGCTAACACTTTCTGCTAGTCACAGGAAAGTGTGCAAAACTTCAGGTATTTCATTAAAGTATAAGGTCAGTAAAAAAATATACTTTCCATTTCTTTTGACAGTATTCATAAAAATAATGACATTATTTTATCTTTTATTTGAAGATTGTTTAGTGTAATGCTTTCACATAGAAAAAAGAAACAACAAAAAACATTTGAAAATAGTTTGGGCATCAGTCTGAAAACAATTAATTTTTTAAAGCATGTTCAGAATATTTTACTAACAAATTAAAATTCCTGGACATTTAAATGCACAAATGTACGTATTTGTGGGGCATACAGTATCTGTTCGTCAGTCATACATGGTACGCAGTATAAATAGCAACTCTTTAAACTATTTATGGAGACTAAGTAAATTAAAAGATTAAAAACAAAAAATTGAAATGGAATTTCTACTTTGAAATGATTATTAGAAACAATAAATTGTGAGCAGAGATTGATTTTAATTATGATTAATTTTAATAACTTGCATTAGCTCTGATGTAGTATATATATCGTTTTCAAGCTTCTTAAGGGCTTTCTTATAATCCCCTCTAATGGTTCAGCACATTATTGCTGATGACTTTGTGTTTAAAATAAATAAATACAAGTAAGATCACAACATGACGGCAATTTATATTTTTAGATTACCTTTGAACTATATGTAATTTGTATCCATACAGCTACTGCTTTTCATTTTACATGTTAGTATCCAATATCTCTGCCATATATAAAACTGTAGAGTTTGATTATTAGTTGGCAGCAAAGAAACTGCTTGTATTTCAATATATAGGGGATTTTTTTCTTGCATCAACTGATGATTTACTGAAATAAATAGCTAATGTAATCAAGGCACACCCTAACCATAACTTTGGTAGGGTTAATTTCTGTGCATGGGCCTTTGATAATAATGCCATACTTATGCCAAACATACACACCATAAATTGATTCAGCAACAATGATTTTAAAAAAAATAAAAAAGAGTTTGTTATATTACAGCATAGAAGTATAGACATCCCTGACTTCTGAGTAATCTAAAATAAATCCAAACAATATTATATGTCAGCTTAAGCTTCTGTATGTTATTACCAGCCTAACTCCATCAATAAGTAGTATATTTCCATTCCTTTGCTTGTGCAGAGTAGAGGATGTTGCACACAAAATATTAGAATAAACAAATGAGATGCAGATGTTACTCACACATCAAAAACCAAAAATGTTACTTCAAATAAATAAAATAAATATATACATTCTGGTACCAAATTCCTCATATATTCAAATGAATTGTTTTGGAGAAGTGCTATTTAGCAAAGAATAAAATAAAACATTTTCCAGACTTTTCATATTAAAAAAATGTAAAAAGTAGACTTAAAAAAAAAATTTTGAATTTACTTTTATTTTACTGAAATCAAAAACAATCTTAGTATTTTGAGTGGTAACCAACATTCCTTATAATGCCTGTGTCCATACACTAACTAGATTCTTCCATGCTGTTAGCCCTATTTAAGACACCTCTTCTTGTGTTGAGCAGCATGTCAAACCATCTACTTTAGTATGGCATATGACCAATTTCTTATTACAAAAAAAAAAAAAAATGTTTAACCAAAACCAGAGATGTTAAGATAAAATAAAATTAAAAAAAAAAAATCAAACAGAAACATACTTTTAAATTTAAAGTTGCAATTTTTTTTGATTTAAGGGAGATAGTTTCATGAAGTATATACTGTATTACCTCCCTTATGTAAAAAAAAGTGGTGCAATACCTGTTTACATTTTACTGATAATTTTTTTTACCTTGTATAGTAAAAAAAATGTCACAACAGAGAAGTTCCTAGGAAATGACAGTATGCTTCAGAAATTTTGAGTCTTTTTTCTCCTTGACAGTTCAACAAAAATTCTACAGAAAATTTGGCAGAAGATGAAAAGTAGTAATAATAGTATTAAATATATTACCAAAGTAGACAATTTCCCCAATGGATTTATTTGCTTTCCATTAATTTATTTCCGTCACAGCTGATTTTTAATTTTTCTTTAAATATTCCAAATATTTACTTTAATCTGTCATAAGGTCTTCACAAAATGATCTCTATTTTTCTGCATATTACAAAAATATAAGCAACAGATTTAATTCATAAAACCTACTGCTAAAATCAATAAGATATTCCGTTTTATTAGCTGCAAACTAAAGAGGCCAAATTCTGAGTAGTGAATTAAAACTACTGAACTAAAACCATGCATTGTTGACAGTGTATGTCTGTAACTTCCATACCATTTATGTCAATCTCATTGCCTTGAAACATGCAGACAATGAGGGAAAATTATACTACCTGTCATCTGTGTTGGCAGGTGAGCTAGATCGATTGAGCCCCACCTCATCTTATTGTGTTAGTAAAGATTGTGTTAAGGTGGTTACAGTATGGTTTCCAAGGCAACTACAGTATCATGTCTAAAGCTATCAAGAGTGCTACAATAAAGCAAAATCACACTTTTCCCTTAATGAAAAAAAAAAAATGATAAGCAACAAAATCATTAAAGATGAATACAGCTAAAAATTATGGTTTTATACAGTGAAAGTGTCAATAGAAATTCAATATTGTTTTAAATTAAAGTTAACATTCTTTATTATATAAAAATATAAATCAATCAATGAACCTGTGAAAAAATAAATATAATTTATAATTACTGTACCTACCCATTTTCCAAACTTCAAAAAAAAAAAGTTTTTAACTTATGTATGTGTACACAGAAAAGCTGATAAATGTTTGTTATTTTTTCCTTCTGTGTTTCAAAGAAATGTATAAATTTTTTGTGTAGGTGACAATAAAAAACAATCTGTGGTGAGGAAAACAGCCAGAGACTTCACTCAGTAACAGACAAAGAAAACTTCCACATTTATAAATCAACCAAATCCAACTAAAAGTATATATTAAAAAATCAAAAACAAATTAACCAAAGAAAGAAATTACTCTCGCTCTCATCCATTTTTTTTTAAAAATAATTTTAGTGTTCAAACACCACTAAATACAATTCTTAGTACCTTGCTTATTTAGGTATGGTTTCATCAGAATAATCTACAAATACCATTTAAAATGTTTATAGAATGATAGAGAGAAAAACTCTACCAACTTCCTTCAGTTCGTGATGTTTTTTTTTTTTAAAATAAATTGTTTTTGCTTCATTTAAATAAACTAATTAAATCACTGCTCAAATAGTTTAAATCAATCATGTGAACTTTACTGGACTATTACTATTGTCATAGTCTAGAAGTTCCTATTCTTGAAAAGTTACTAGCTTAAAGATGTAACTAATATTTTTGGTAGACTACTAATTCTTTTTTGATTAAACAGCTAAATTGTGTATCAAAGTATTTCCTTTTCTTTTTGGGCAGCCCATGTCTATTTTGAGGTTATACTTTTTGCATTTCTTAGGGTTAATTTGAATTGCCTTTAACTTTTTGCATGTCCAGATATTTTAAAATTGGACAGTCTAAATTTGTGCTATTCCTTAAGGCAGCTGTTGTTCTCACCTCAGTCTTTTATTTACCACTGTTGTTTAAATTTTGATTATAGAATGAGGAATCAATTACATTTGCGCTTCCATTATTTTTCTATTAATATCAAATCAAGATCTGCTTGGAATCCAAATATCCTCTGGGAAACTTCAGTTAACCATTAACTCTGCTTATTACCTAGTTTATATTAGTTCTCTGTCATATGTATGCGAGTTAATTTGTTAGAATAGTTTATGTATATATTTTATCAGATTTTCATAATTAATTATTCTAATATCTTTATCTTGATATGGGTGTGTGGAGTATTGTAGACTCCAGTTATCGCAGAGGCTTGTTTATTTTTCTGATCATAGGTTTATAAACATTCAATGTAGAATTCCTAGATGATGTAGTTAACTTGTCAATACTGTACACATCTGTCTTAAAGCATTTCTGACACAGTTTTCCTGTTTCTGCTCTATTCAAATAAAACAGATGTTGGCATATTTTTTATTTTATGTAGTACCATCTTTTATTTCTTCTTTATCATTCTAACTGGTGATGAAACCATTAACTTAGTTTAGCTGAAAAATATTTTTGGTGATGTATTTATGTTGGTGTACTGCTTTTTTCTCTCTTTCTACAGATACCTACTTATCGTGTGATTTGTATCTGTTAGCATCAACAACCTCACCTACCAAAATACTCCTATGAATCAACAAAAGCATCAAACTCCTGCATCAACAATGGCACGCATATTCTACACACACATCTACACTATATGCAGCAATGAATCAGCAACTGACTCAACATGTACTCTGTATCAGAAAGATCTATGTCATTTATATCATGAAAGAGCAAAATATTAAGGTTTAAATAGCCAACTCATTTTCCAGATCTCATCGACTGAGCATTTATTGATCATATGAGTGATACAGATCTTATCTGGACTCTCCATCATTGATGGCTAGAACTTTCTAATGATAATAAAGTTTCCAAAGGGAGATAATAGATTAAAACTCAATCCCATGGCTATAAACAACAGTGGTTATAGATTTTAATATAGAATGAATGGCTAACTTATTCTGTAAAAGTAAATGCATTTTTTTCTTGAGGTATACATACAAAAAGGATGCAAATTAGGCAATAAATCCGATTTCTATTTAATGCATATGAGAAACACCAACAAAAAGTGTCCCTTAATTAATCTGCTTCTCCAGCCAGAATAGCAATCTTTGTAGAATAAGTTTTTTAATGTGCACAGTTTGATTGGTTTTCTTTGTATTAATGAATATATAAATAATAATACATACCTCCTGAGTTTGTTTCTCTTCTGCCTGCAATGAAAATAATTCAAGTTAATTTCCCTTTCAAAAACCTTTTTTTAAGATCTACAGTGCATTCCGATATTCTTCAGCCTAAACAGATGATAATTAAACAGGTGCAAAGTTAATTATTCTTGATGACAACAGAGGTAGGTGAGTGCAGTCAGGTTCTTCACTGAATCATCACATACAAAACTAGTCAGATTGATTATCATCAGATGTTTTTTTTTTTACCTTTTTTGATAATGATGATGATTGCAGCATAGTTTTTATTCATACTCAGGAACCACTGGACTAACCCAGTGGGGTTGGTGCTGAAAGCATATCTCTTGTGCTAGTAATCTCAAGTTGTTGTGCACAAGTCCTGAAAAAATGTAATTCAGGGGAAAATACTAAACATTTTCAAAACTAGATTATTTTAACCAAAATCAGCAGCAACAAGAAAATAGAAAAAGAAAAAAAACATTTTTTTTACCACTTATAACCATAAAAATTCCCTTTTAAAAAAAAGACATTTTATCTTCTCATCAGTACTTTCTAGCTTGAATCAATCTAATCACAAAATAGTTGTTGGATTATCTGAACAGTTGACAAACATATTAACTTAATTAATTTAGCTAATGAGATCGTATTTGAAGTTCAGGATAAATTGTATCTGCAAGCAAAATTGTTTCTTCAAGTATGACAAAGTTCTGATCTAAGGGAAATAACTCTACAAACGACAATGGTGTAAACACCAAGAAATCCGTTAAACTTGAGAGAAACAAATACTTCAGTTAAACATACAAATTAGTTATAACAGGTTTTAAAGGATAATGTTAATTAATTATATTTAAAAGTATTTGGAAATTTCCAAGAGAAACCTAAAAATAAAAAAGTTTTTAAAATAAAAGTTACTTACTGATGAGTACAGAGATGATGATGTGGACACAAGAGAAAGCGATGATCCATGCACTGAAATAAGATAAAAAGATGTTGAATATGAGCCTCTATGATGTATCCGACCAAATTTTACTTTTCTCTTTTAGTGTAAAATTACTAAAGCATCAAAACAAGTATAAAAGATAATTCAAATGATGACAAAAGACCAGAACTTATGCCAAACTCAATAACTCCACCAATACTAAATTTGTGTGTGGAGATGTCAGTAATTCAAAAAGCTCTACAGCTATTACGCCCCTTCAAACATTTATGAACTAAATGGGGCAGGTTTAATATAAAAGTACTGCATAAGAAAATCATTAAAGTTATTCAGTAGAAAGTATAGAGAATATCCTGTTGAAATTGAAAATTTCAAACCAAGAAACTTTGAGACTGAGGACTGGTCACACTGAAGCAGTAGAGAGAGAGAGCGCGAGCTGTTAGTGTACACAGAGCTGCTTCACTGTTTTGACTTACTATGAGGGTAGGGTGGTACAGCAGCAACATTTGAACAGTAATGATTTGTTGTTTCAAATTTAGCTGAAAAAGTTTTAGAACATTTTTTAAATTGAAAGTTCATGTAAAATTGTGCATGACTTACTTTCTTTTATCCTACCTAATTTATCTTCTAATAATGTAGTAATATTGTTATATAATTTTAACACTAATAATAATAAAAATAAAAAACTACAACAAACGTTTAACATCTAGCAGAAATAAACAACACCTATTTAGCTGACTAGACATTAATTATACAAAGCTCCCTTTGTTTAGTAAAATGAAGAATGCAGATTATGGTAAACATTTCTCTTACCTCACATTCTCCAATGTTGTTTAAAATCACATTTACATTGTCATTTTAACACAAAATCACCACACCCACCATAAAATATCTTCTTGTGCTAATTTCTAAAATCCTAGTACATTTCTGCACACTAATGGCTGCAATGAAGCTAATATTGTGTTAATCCACTTACAGTGGTTCAAAACTAAGCTGCTTAGCAAATCAGAATCTTCACTGCTACACAAATACAATAATCCCAATTAATTTACAGCTACCCCAGTAGTGCTGAACATGCAGCACACCATGATTGACACAATTTAAGTGTTAATTTCATTCCTACCCTGTGGGCACAATTATGCTTAGCCAGGTTAACAGAGAGTAATGGACACTATGTATCAATCTTGTAAGGATCAGTCAATACTGTCTCTGGTGTTTCTCAGAGTAATTATTATACCTATACCACTTTCCACAAAGATATATTATTTGATGTTCCTAATGAGAGGTAAGGGGAGGTGTTGCACCTGCACCAATAATTCAAAACCTCTCTCGGTGCCACAAGTGCACTGATCACATAAATTGCTCCACTGTTCTTTTGCAGATAATTTGGTAAAAATCTAATAATCCTACTAGCTGCTTTTTAATATTAAATTATGGGAGAGAGAGAGAGAGAGAGAGAGAGAGAGAAGAGAGAGAGAGAGAGATGGAGGGAGAGAGAATAGAAAATTTAATGGTGAAAGGACCAAGATATACTTTTTCATTGAAAAAAAACAAACTCCAAATATGAGTCATCAAAGATTATAATATAAAGCAGTGTAGCTTACTGAGAATGAAAAATAACTAAAGCACAAAACTGCATCTGAATAATGGTGCGAGGACGTGTTCCTGTGTATCTCAAGGAATAGCTGCTGTTCTGTTGAGTTTTTCACTGATAGTGATTACATGAAGATCTGTTTAATGACGGTTTGTGAAGAAATACGTTCTGATAAAAAAAATGATTTTCAAACATGTGAACCTTTCAATGATGACTATACAGTTCCAAGCAAGATATTTCAAATACAATCTAACAGAACAGCTCCATTCCTTTGCTACTGATTAAAAATAGATACACTACAGGAAAAAGAAAGAAGTAAAAAATGTGTAAAGAATTGAAAATCTGAGGCTTTCATGGGAAAAATTAACTGAACTATGTACTAACAGTACACAATGATCACGGTCAGGAAGCAGAATGGGGTCATTGCCCTCTTACAAAAGCATGTGAAAAATGTACAGTAGGTTAAACAGAGAGAGAGAGAGAGTAGACCCTGCCTGCATGCCTGCGCTTCATCAGATTCTCTGCAGCAGTGTAATGGAATTTGGGCATGTTATATTGGTGGTTATATGAACACTGAATTACATTTGTTACTGTAATTTAAAATAATGTATATTCCAAGAGTAACTGCAGAAGGTGGAATCAGAGCATGGAAAGTTCTTCAATGCTTTGTAGCTCTAAGATCAGAAATCAGATATTCTGAATTGAATGATGAAGACTATGTGACCTTGCCTTCCTCATTGATATCACAAGCCACTGTAACAATTTCAACAGCATCTTACAAGACAAGTACCACCATATTCCAGACCTCTTCTCTTGACTGTCCTAAAAGCTTTCCAATGCAGATTGGCCCTCTTTAAGAATTTGTATCATTTCCTAACCAGCCAACTACTGTTTTCCAAAAGCCTGAAGCTCAAAGGAAGTATTAGAAAATGTTTAGATGGAGTTTGGCTCACTATCTGTGGATTTAAACAGCTTTGAGCTTTTCCCTGAACCACATTTATAATCCATCTATAGCACTCAACAGTTTTAAATAACATGTACAAAGAATCAACACTGCTTAAGTTTTATCAGTCCCTCAAAGAAAAAAAAAAACTCAAAAATGTGATTTAGCATGTACCCAAACTCTTGTCTCTTTAGAAGTACATACATTTGCAAACAGACCTGATTCAAAAAAATCAACTGTACTCATATCTGAACAATGAAAGTCTGCGTGATATCCTGAAGAGAGTGATGATAAGTAATGCTTGGCATAAAGGCATGGCTCCACACAAGAGATGCAATGTTTACCATTAAATGCAATTGTATACTCAATAAACATAATAACATTTTAATGACTTTTTATTAAAAAGATGAAAGTAATGAGAATGTAAGCAAGGCCCTTGGAAGGGTCATCAAAACTGTATGGCCCTCAATTTCTTTTAAGCTGTACACTTCTAATCTACATTATACATGGAATTAAGGTAGACTTCTGATGAAAATCTATAACTTAATCTTTGAGATTAGATAAACTTGTGTGCTACTATTCCATTATGACTACATATATCTGTTACCATTCAGTCAGTGTTGTTAAGCATCTTTGACACAGCATAATAATGTTTTCCAGTAGTATATACAATCTGCAAGTTGTTATTTCTTCACTGTGATAGTTTCAATAATATATATCTGACAGAGTGTCAGGCCATACTGTAGATATTATTAGCCAGAATCTACTAACCATGAGAGTTAGCCAATCAATGCTGGTAACCTATTACATGACTAAGTACAACTAATTAGTTCAATGTCATTGATAGGAGGAAAGCTTTTAGTTCTAACTGAACTTAATTTTGAGATATGAACATATGTAAACATGATAATCAAGGGCCACTGGTGCAGAGAACACTAGCAAAAAATTACAATCTCTAAGAACCTTTATTTATTTTTTAAAATTATCAAACTAGTTTACTTTTAACAACATTTAGAAATTAATAGCAGCATGTGATGTCATAAAAGTAGTATAGGAAAAACTAAATGATAAAAGTCAATCTATATATGGAGAGTTAGTGGACATTCATCTGAAAACAATTCTTCCTTGATAAATGCTGGCTGACAGGCAAAACCAGCTATTATTTTTTAGTGAATAAATAAAGTGCATCACACTGCAAAGCTGCTCGAGGCTAGTTTAGCATTTTAAATATTAAACGATGTGCATGAGTTAATCAAACACTTTACCCCATACAACTTTAATATATCTAAAACCACGTGAAGTCATCTATCAATAGTAATTATGAAGCAGCAATGAGTAATGCAAAGATCCCTAATGACTATCAATTAGGTAAGTACCCACAAAAAAGGTTTAAGTAATCACCAGTGTAAAACTGAAAATTTAGAGTAACAATTTTTTTACCATTTTAATGCTAAATCTGAAAATTCTATCAAAATGTATGAATGCAGTTTTAAAATCATTAAAAATAATAATTAAGATTTACCTAATTAGTTAATGAATATTCAGTTTTGCGCAAAGCACTAGTCTCTACTGATAGAAAGGAAGAAGAAACTATAAAGGTATGGAGCACAGCTATAATAGTTTTCTACTGAATTACTTCTGATGGTGATTTTATATATATGCTGTAAGCAGAATTAAAAAGGTAAATTTGAGAAAAGGTAGCTGATAAGAAAGCCAGGCTGTAGTAGGTGCTGTACTATACATCAACAGCTATGTCTGAGTTGCCAAAGATGCAAAGGTGAAACATTCTAGTGTAGGAAAATGTATAATAGTAGTGTCAGATAAAGAACATAAATAATCTGAAATTTTAACCGGCTGGGTCTGAAAATGGAACAGTAGACTGAAATGGAAACGATTATAGTAAAAAAAGAGCTGAAAACCCTAAAAACAGAGAGTCTTAGGAAATAAATTTAGCACCAAATAATCTGAAGTGTTTCAGAACACAGACCAGTATTAGAGGAGGAAAAAGAGATAGAAAACAAAATGCTCTTTCATGTAAAAAACACAAAAAAAAAAACAAAAATAAAACTGTGTTGATGAAATCTTTATAATGCTAGAACTTCAGGTCTTGACCTAACATTTAAATGAACTGCAATGTAAGCAAAGAAACAATCGTTTTAGTGCAAATGGCAGTGTCATTTAAAGTGTTGTTTCAAGCTACACCCAGAGCAGGACAAGCAATAACATTAAGTAAAAAGAGAGAACAAGGATGCTCCTTAACATGACTATATCATGTTTCATTTGTGCATATAGTACAGAAAATAAAACATGTTTAGTTTCAGAACTAATTACTTAGGTTTCAAAAGAAAATTGGAAATAGCTCATAAGGAAGCAGGAAAATGTATTCTACTATTCCAATGCTCTTGACTACATTTCAGATCTCTAAGGTCATAAGGGCATCCTGCATTTTATAAAATGTATTATGTCAATCAGGTGGAGCACTCTAAAGTGACTCTGGTAAATTATGAAGACCATTTTCATGCATAGGTCAATTTTAATGATTTATTTGGAGTAAACAACTTGGAAAATGCATTGGTTCTCTTATTGGTAGCTTTTGTTCACTTAACTTTATAAAAGTCAAATATTAATGACCAGTCTAAAAACATTTTTTGTGGGGTGGGAGAAGATATTGTCAATAAATAAGTAGATGTACATACAAAATTTTAAAATACTATTAATAATGAAAAGATGGGGCAACATAAAACCAGAAAGCAGCTTAAGTCATGTATAATACCTGTAAAATCTGGTGAATCTATTTAAAATAATGATACTTCAAACATTTTACACTTGGTTTTACCTGGTTTAACTGCATTTGCCTGTACCTCTGATATACAGAAAACTTTTATTAACTGTGTATACTGCATAGTTATACTTACTGCTGATGTCTTCATCTTTTCGAATCTTTGACAATGCCAAACTGCTATAAGGCATGCTGGACTGTGTGTTTGATCGCACCATGTTCTGTGTGTAGCTCTGGCTTAAGATTCCTGGGTTATAGGCTGTCATGGGATACGTGAATCGTGACAATGAATGTGAACTGTTACTTGGTGTTGGTGAAGATGGCTGGTTAGGGCTACTTATGTGTGAATAAGAATTTGTCCTGGTAAGATCCTCAGAAAGCCCATGATGGATGCTGGAATACAAGCATTCTGACTGAGTTGATCTAATGCTGTTAGACCGATGCAGACCTACGTGGTGACCATGAGAAGCTTGGTGTGCCAGAATACGGGCACCGCTTAGGCCACGAGCTTGAATGCTTGATGCTGTTGATGATATCGACTCCATGCTCTCTGTCTCAGACATTTGCATTGGGCTGTGGCCACTTACAGAACTCAAATTGCCATTGCTATTCTTTAACCATGGATTTGAGGATCCTGAGTTCCGAGGACTAGAATACTCCAGTGGCAGGTAATTGCTGGAATAACTCTGAGGGCAGTGAGGTTGACCTGAGAAGCCATGTCGATCATGCTTACTATAAGTTGCATGAGGATTAGATATAATTGTACTGCAGCACATACTGTCACTCTGTGTAGACATCTTGCTCAAACTACTTCGACTGCCAAATATTTTTCTTCTTCCTAGTGTGTTTGATTTATATAGCTCAGAGTCAGTTTGTGCTGAACTTGATGACCGCCCATTAGAACCACCCATTTTCTTTTTCCTCTCTAAAGTTATGCTGTTATATGCTTCTGGTCCCATGTCTGAGACTGACATACTTCCTTTAGTAGAGCAAGCAGGTCGTGATACCTCATATCCACCTGACTTATTTGAGGAATGACTACCATCAGAGGATCTGTCCCCCTGTTTTCCTAATCTTCCTCCAACAGAACCTTTTGAGCTAGAGCTCTTGTTACTGCCAACTGAAGATGAGCTAGCATTACTCAGAGGCCTCCTATATCCATAATTGTTTACTGAGCCACCATTACGGTTGTTCTGCATTTTTCTCATGTTTGCCTCAAGCAGACATGACTGATCAGTGTTAGTTTCAGAATCTCTCTTTGTTGAATAACGGTCTGCCTCATTAAAACTGGTGCTGTTATGAAGTCCAATTCCAAGGTCAGACTGACTTGAAAGTTTTCGTAACGGCCCTACACTACCATCAGGTTTACGCCAGTGAGCATGGTCAAAGCTACTGTAAACATAAGCATAGTCCCCTGAGTCACTAAAAATCTTATTATTCTGTGGAAGGCTGTACTTTCTCCAGCCTGATGGTAAATGTGTAGCATCTGCTGGGTTTCTATATTCTGATGCTAGAATTGGGCCAGCAGGACCGCCATAGCGCTTATTGTTTAGCGTTAAATTTCCATTGGCCAGGGATCTGGCCACATCCTTTGGAGCCCTCTTTAAACTGCTGTACGGGTTGGTGTGGTCAGAGCACTGGGAAGATCCAGTCAAGTTTTCGTCAGTGCTAATCTCTGCAATGGTGTCACTGATATCACCACTACTAATGGAGCTACTGTCATCAAAACTGAAAGAAATAAGTTAAATGCAAAGATTAGACATCTGCTATTGCAACCAAAATGCGAAACATGCATTTCACTAGGTGAACAGACATCCATAATAAAAACACTACCATGGCATCAATAAAGCTGAGTCAGCCTTTTTGTGGTTCAGCACCTTCAGCACCTTAATTAACTTTTAAGTAATGACTGACCCCTGGCAGTTAAGCATCTATAAATCTTCAGTACTTTAAAATCAATGCTTGGTGTCAGATTTCATTTTATAAACCTTTTATTTTCCGGTAACAATGTATAGTATGAACTCCAAAATAAATGATTTCTTTCTTTTTTTCCCTTTAAATAATTGTTTATTAATATACAGGTTTTCTAGCAGACCATTTGTATTAAAGTGCCCTGATAATTATTACAGTATATAAAACAATATACACTGCTCTGCCATATTAATTTGGCAGATCCCATAAAAGACTAAGACTGAAATTTACACATTTCCGGTAAGATTATGTAAATATTTAATAGCTAGGTATGCAGATATGCAGTGTGCACTATCACCATGCCCAAAACAATGTACACTTTGTGATATTTCTCCACTGATCTGATGTAAAGTTGTTGGCTGTTCAGAATGTATCCAGAGTCAATGACAGATTGCCAAAGATCTCAACATTTCATGTGGATCTCTGGCCAATATTATCATGAAGTTCACTGATCTGAAAAGTCACTGCTGCAACAATGTGACCTGGATGGTCTTCAATAGTGACACCATGACAAGAATATGCTGGTATCACTTGCTACATCTGTACTCACAATCAAGATTCTCTTGCTGATGTTATTCGTGCAACAGAAACAAACCAAGGAATGATCCAAAGTTATCTACACTAACTTCACTACCGGAGGGTGTGTAGTACATATGAAGGCTCTTTTATCTAATAAGAATACAATACTTCAAACAGCCTGATCATGAGATAAAATTTGTCTGGGGAAAAACCATTGAGTATTGGTGGAATGTACTCTTTTCCAATGAGTTTAGTTTCAGCAATTTACATGTGAAGGTTGCACCTGGGTTTGAAGATTCATCTAATGAAGACATTTGCCATTTAAAGGCATTTTCTACCATTGTCCCAACAATACATACTCAGATTTAATCTGACATTTTTCAGATGGATGGCCCTTATATGCAATACCTCTAGCGCAAACTTAGTCTGGAAAAAGAATTATACCATTCAACTTCTTTCCTGGTCATCTGAAAGCCCTGATATGAATCTGATCAAGCTACTATGATGAGATTAAAGAAGATTGAGCAATGCAATGGAGCAAACTGGATACTAAATCTCAATGATTCACTGCCAAATGAGGTAAGGGCTTTTCATGTTGCGAAAGATATGGCTCAAACAAGTGCCTAGTCATTATTTGCCATTCTCCACAATAATCTAACAAAGTGATAGTGACAAGTGGCCAAACTATTATGGCAGAGCACAGTTTATCTCACATTTACATAGAAGGGGTTGGTTATCTTTGATTATGTGCGCCAGGATCATTACCTTAAAAAACTAAAATTTTGAAAACTACTAACCATTCCACTAAAGTTCCTCAGTATAAAATTTTTTTCAAAAAACTAAAGAGTTAAAAAAAAAACATTTTATTATTATTCAAATGTATACAAGCAAATATATGCAGCTAACTGTTAGATAGAAATATTACATAAGAGACATTCAAATAAAAACTTGGTGGATACATCTATGTTTATATTTTAGCCAGGTTTCATCTGAATGTCCTTTGTATGTATAAATAAAATGTACAGCAGAAAATCAAAATACTTGGAAGCTGTAAATTACACAATCTACTGCATATATACACAATTTTTTCACATATTCCATTATAACAAATTATCACACTATAAAATAAAGAAGTGAAAAGACTTTGTTCTGAACTATACCTAAAACATACCTTAAGTGCAATATTAAATAACAGTAAATAAATCATGTGCCAAAAATTGCTTTTTTACTGCTCCCTACAAACACAGCCCCCCCAAGTACTTCTCTCTAGATGTAATATAGTTACTTAAGGCAGTCTCTGCCTATCTCTCTCCTTACAGTTGATAAATATATTTTTTCATACTATAACCATTTGATTTCCTTCACTATTTATTGCCATCTGAGGGTCTTAGAAAATAAAATCAGAATATGAGGACCAAGTACTACTGAGTCCATATGTAATATTACTTGGCATCCTTGCTTTACTGTTTAAATCTAAAACTTCAACTGAAAATCAAAATAACTTGTTCATTTGTGGATAATTAATTAATACTTGATATAAACCCAAACTAATGTGAATATTTTTCTGTTCCCAGTTGAGCCAAAAGTCAAGGTCAAATAACTGTGTGTGTGTTTATGCATGTTGCTTGCCTAATTCTGGCTGGATGGCTAGCAACCTTACATACTGATGGTGTGATCCACCATAAACAGATGTCTGCAAATAAGAAAACTGTCTTTCTCCCACCTTAAGCAATCACACCCATGATAAGAAATGCTGCTGCAATAATGGTTATTGTAACTATCAAGATCAAGACACATTTTTAAGGAACTGAATAGGAAATCATTTTCAAATACCTCTAAATACTAAGTTTTTACAGATTTTCCTAAAAGGAGGGGTAATTATTTAAGATGAAGAAACACACAAAATAGAAAAAAAATTTTGTATTACATTTTTGTTTTAAACTGTCTTATTATCTATTTCCCTTTTTAATGTTTTTGGCAGGCATTACATGCATCATACCAATCACATAACTAACTACTGTATATCATCTAAAGGCACATATTTACAAGAAGCTGAGATGTACTCTCCATAGAAAATTAGAAAATAAAGTTTAATATAATGGTGCAGCAACAGTTAAACTCAGTGAACATAAATATTCATTTTCAAACGTAATGAGGGATGGTCAGAATCTTTTATTAAGAAAACTGTAAAATCCAAGAGAGAAAACCAAAGAATGATAACTTCATAGCTTGCCTGCAGACATTTCAATGTAAAAAAAACAAAACAAAAAAAAAAACTTATGCTGAAGGGCACCTGATCATGTCAACAACAAACAGAAAAGACAGAGGACATGTACTATTTCTAACCTAGGTATACACCAAGTATAGGGAGGGATTTACCACGCAGAATTCAAAATTTTCTGGTGGAATGAGCTATTATCACCAAAAAGTTATAGATTTATGAGAAGGAAAAGGTCCCTTGTACGACTGAAGTTCAGGCCTTGATCAAACAGCCCTCATTAGAAATTCTCAAGATGGTAACAAAAGCCCAGAGAGTAATCAAGACATACTGATGGCCCAGAATCCTAAAAGATACCAAAACAACTCCTGATTGTGCATACATAAATAATTTCCTAATTCTACCTCGTTAAACTTTTGTTAGAAGAAATAAAAAGTGACACCCCCCCCAACAAACATCATTTGCTTTATGGATATGGGACCATTTTTTTTAATTCTTTTTTGTAAATCTCACCAAATCAACATTAAGGTGCTCCCCATATTTACTAATTATATATCAATGTTCCATAAGATAATGAGCTTTTAAATTAGTAAATGCAAATTTACAACATTATGATAAGTTAAAAAAAAACAACAACAAAAAGCTCAGATGGGAAACAAAATCTGTCCACTGAAAATCCCAGGATAAGTTTACAAATAGATTGCTTTAAAAACAGTGGTTTGCAGTTAGTCTTTCCACTACAGGATGTAAACAAATTTTAAAAAGAATTTTTTTTGTGAAAAATAATTGTTTAACCAATGTACCCAAAACAACAAACAATAAAACAGCCTCAAAATGAATTAACACCAGCCGTTCTCAATTAAACAAGAGCTGGCTTTACCAATGTACAAAGAGCTAATCCATTACTTAAAATGTACAATCACCACCATTATAATATATGTATAATTTTCTTGGTGTTATTAAAATGTATTTGACATTTGCTAATTAGTGGATGATTCACCAATGTCGGCCAATACCCTATTCATTCAATATAATTAATATTTAACTCTCATGTATTATGGAAACTGCACAGTTCTTGTAATAGTAGTGTGCAGAATTCTCTAAGGATTCAAAGGAGCTCCAACAGATTATTGGCTTAAAAACTATTCTGAAACATTACCTGATTATTACAGGTATAGTGGAATTATAAATGCTTTCAGGTTTTTACTGGCAATAATCATGAACGTAGTTGATTTACTGTCATGCTGAAAAAAGGTTGACTGGCACCCATCTTTCAAATAATCAGCATGAGGAGATTGATAGGTTTTTCTCAAACCTGTTATCAGTGTCAAAAAGACATTCAGTTTGTATATGTGCACCATGTGCTCCAATGAACAGCAGAGTCACTCAGTTTGTATATGTGCACCATGTGCTCCAATGAACAGCAGAGTCACATATCGGCCAGAAAGGAGAAAACCCAGGTGAACTGGCCAAGCAAGAAAAAAACAAAAAATAGGAAGCCACAGTCAACACCATGGGCTGTTCTCCCTACAGGACAAAGATTGCCTGCATTTCTAAAAAACAAAAAAAATTCTGTAACAAATATGCTAATCATTAGTGACTCCATAAATCACATTCTACAGCATTTCACAGCGGGGAAAAATGCAAAAACCATGGGCTTAGAATATTCTAAAGCAACAGTTGAGAGTTTCTGCCACTCATGTTCAAACTAGCCAAATTTTTCACTCAGAATTATGAAAACACCATTTTGTTTTTTCATTTGTTTGTTTTGCAGACACTTGGATAGTTAAGAGTTAACATAATGCTCTTTGCAGCTAAAATACTTAGAAAAAATATTATTAAACAATTTTTTTTTACATTTCTTATCACTTTTCTAAAAATAATCTAATTGTTTGTGTGTGTTAATAGAAAATAAAGAGAAAACCTGAGAACTTAAAATGTTAATTTCAAAAATGTGTGACTCACCAGTAATGTTATCAACAGTAGTAAGGTAAGCTACAGTGTAGCAATGAGAAAATCAATGAAACAATAAAGAAAAACACAAATTAAAATTTTCATTACCACCACCATCAAATAAAATGTACTATAAATAAAACACAGGAGCTCCCACAATAAGGAATTAGCTAGTTACTTCTGAAGAAAGATGGGAGCAACACTTGAAGTTCCTTAGCTTTTCTTTTAGCTAGTCAGATCTTACATAATCCAAAAACAGTCTGCTGTGGACCCTTTTGTTCAAACTGTGGCATAGTTATGTCACTCAAAGAAAACAATGTTAGGGAAATCAATCAAAGCCACAAATAATGGCCTCCATCAAGCAGTCTCACTGAAGGCACATGATTTTAAACAGTATTTCCATTTTCTGAATGATACTGAAATGCACTGAACCCTTAGAAACTGATATAACTTTTTATCAGGCTCATTAATTCATTAGTAATTAAATTAAATTTTTGTGCTAATTTTCCACATTTTACTGGGGAAATAGCTATGGAGGATGTGTGTATTCTTCTAACACCAAATGAAAGGGCAGCTTGTCTAGTCTAAGATTGCTAATTTCTACATAACTATCTTCTGAATGGATCAACAATGAGAATGAAAGCACCTTTCTTTTAGCACTCCATTTTGAAAAAAATACAGTCAACCCTCGTCCAACATGGATTCACTTATACGTGCAAAAATAAATGCAAACAATTATTTGCAGAAAATGGAAAATTTGAATATGTATGGTCTGTCAAATACGCTACATCTGTAATATTAGGAAAAACTATTATAGGGGAATAATACTAAGTATTACTATCAATGAACTATTTTCATTATTTTATTTTTCTATAACGGTTTTTCCTAATATTATTGTTAAAGGTGTAGACAGTGCACATGGTTTGTGTCAGCGCAGTCATCAGTTATTGGAAACAGTCTGACAGATACAGTACCAGCTGGTACATTTAAAGATATACAGAACCCCTTTCTTTCACTTTAATGATGATAATGGTGATGATAATAATGACTGTCCATTATTACGTGAAACAATGAAAGGACTTTCCAGTGATGACAAATATATACAAGACATGTTTAACTTTGATATATAACTTAGTATCGCTTTTAAAAAAAAAATTTTTTTTTCTTATTATTATCATCATCGTCGTTGTTATTTTTGATCCAACTGATCTCATCCCAACAGCCACGATGCCGCACAGGTAATTTTGCCTCAGTTTTTCCTATGCTGTTATTTTTGCCATGCTTACCGATTTCTTGCTATTACCCTTGGCTGACAGTATGGAATCCAAATGTAAAGCATCTCCAAGTGGTAGTGAAGGAGAAAATTAAGATTCTGGATAAGTTGCATGGTGGAATGAGTGTAGTATCAGTTGGCTGTGAGTATCATGTGAATGAGTTTACCATACGTACCATTTGTAAAAGTGAAGAGAAGATACGTGCAAGTGTTAAGGCTTCTGCTTTTCTAAGTGCCAAGTATCTTAAGTACCTAGGAGGAATCCTTTTATGGAAAAAATGGGGATGATGTTGAATGTACGGATAAAAGAAGTGAACAAAAAAGGCTGTGTTGTTAATGGCTCAGCTATACGTGAGAAAACTCTTAGTTTGTACGAACACGTGGTCTCCAATGAAAGTGAGATGAGTGTAAGTGATTTTCAGGGAAGCAAAGAGTGGTTTGCCAACTTTACATGACACTTCAACCTGAATTTATTAAGGAAAAAGGATATGCTCCTGAACAAGTATGCAGTGCAGATGAGACAGGTATCTTTAACAAGAAAATGAGCAACAGGACATACATCACCAAGGAGCAAAAGGTAGCACCTGAGTTCAAGGCCTTTAATGATAGGCTAACTTTGCTTTTTTTGTGGGAATGCATCAGGTGATTTCAAGTGCAAATCCTTGTTAGTATGTATACTGTTCTGGAAATCCACATGCATTAAAAGGCAAGAATAAGCAACATTTGCCTGTTGTTTGGAAAAAGGTTTGGTAATGAGGCGGCTATTCAATGACTGGTTGCAAAAGTTTTGTGCATAAAATGAAAGATTACCTGGAGAAGAACAACCTTGACTTTAAGGTTTTATTGGTTTTAGTTAATGCCCCTGGCCATAACTAAGAAGCACTACAATGCAGCCATCCTAATGTTGAGATGATGTTTCTACCTCTGAACACCACATCTATCCTGCAACCCATGGACCAAGGAGTTATTAAGACATTCGAGTCTTACTATACAAGAAAGATCTACAGACGTGCAACTCAAGCTATAGGTTCTGGTGCTTTTGACAATTTAATGGAATTTTGGAAAGCACACAACATCAAGGACTGCATTAATGTCATCAAAATGTCATTGGATGAGGTGAAAGTGTCTACCATAAATGCCTGTGGTACCGTCTTTGGCCTGAAGTTGTGAACAATTTCAAGGGCTTTCCAACGATTGAGAAAGAGATCACCAAAATTGTGAGACTTGCTAAAGAAATTGGAGGGGTTTGATGATATGAGCAGCAAAAGTGTAGATGAGCTGTTGGAATCCCATTACTAAGAGCCAATGAATGATGAGCATGAAGAACTGATAGCCTCCAGCGAAAGTGAGTGATGATGATGCTGAAGAGAAAGAACATGCTAAACCCACCTTAACAGTGAAGGCTCTGTCTGATCTTCTCTGCAAGGCAGACAAGCTGGCAGAAATGGCTCTGAACATGGTTTCCATAATGGAGAGAAGCCTTAAATTTAAGAGGGTTTAATGACCTAATTGCACCCTATAGGGACATCCTGAAAGATTTTCAGAGGAAAGCAAAACAACAGAAAATCACTGAGTTTATGAAGCCTAAAAATCTAATCTGACTCCTGTTGATCCTAAACCATCAACTTCTGCATCTGTTTCATTAGAGTTTGAGGCCAAATTTTCCAATGATCCTGATGATCAATTAGCCCCAAACAATTAACCCCTCAGCCTCCAAATCTATCATCATCATTTGAAGTCTTTATTATTACTCATCACTGGAAGTCTTTGTTGCCATCATTCATAGGTGAGTTACAATAAAATAATATTTTCATTTATCATATGTGAATGTCATTATGTTATAATTTTATTATATTCTTATTTCATTTGTGTGTGTATAAAAATCTACATATCTAAGTATTTATCGAGGACTTTACATATGTGGCCACATTCACATATCCCTAATTAATCCCATAAGATATTAAGTTTGTCTAATGCGGATTTATCTAATGTGCTGTTCTCAAGGAATGTAACCCCACATTGGAAAAGGGTTAACTGTATTGTGTACTATCCATTGTCTCTATTAAGTTTAGTTATCACAAAGAAAGAGAGACAAAGTTTATGAATTTAGTTTTTCAGCTAGTTTACACTAACACCACTGATTATTCTATCAATAATTTATTCCAGTCACTTACAATTCTAATACCAACTTTTATTTATTTCTTTTACTAATGGCAAGCCATGCTGAATTAAGCCAGTTTATAATTATGGCTTCTAGTAGTATCTGAAAGAAATTGTTGCTGTCCACACACTTGAAAAGCATAAACGCTTATGTAAACCTATATCTCCTCAACATCTCCACTACATGAACTGGATAAATCTCATTTTTAATATTTTTAAATGCATCAGAAACCTATATAGTTACCATATCTAGAGACAGCTCTCAGATAAAGGAAAAATAAAGCATTGAACTGGTCTGAGAAATGCTGCACATAATAACAATAATTAAAAAAATAACAGATAAATTTTTAAAAAAGGTGAGAAAAAAACTACCTGGTTTAATGGTCAGGATGATTCACACTTCGTTGTTGTAGTGATACTTTCTCACAGTTACATTAAATAAACCTAAAAAAGGGGGGGCTTAAAGGCAATAGAGAACTGCCAATTCTTTTTCTGCCAAGTGGACAGAACTTTCCTTACAACCATTCTAATCCAACAATGGTTCAAAACGAACAAGTAATGTCAAAGAAAGCTCTGATTATTGTTTATCACCATTAATAAATAAATTAGTTTAAAAGTTAAAAAAAATAAAAACCCTTCCAGTATCGGCTGGTTCTGAATGCAGACATGGTGATACAGCCAACTCAGAGAGAGGGGAGAGCACCTCGTAGCCACAAGACTAACCACAGACATGTCACAAACATTAACAAGACAAACAATTAGCTGCTGGTGTGTTGTAAACTAAATGTTTTTACATCATTAATAAAACACGTTCTGCAACAATCGTGCATCTTAACCAAAGTAGGTGAAATTTTGAAAGAAAATTAAAAAAAAAAAAAAAAGGGGGGACGGACGAGCTGAGCAAATACAGTGGAATGAAAAATAAACAAATCTCATGAAAAAACTTTAACAAAGCGCTAATTATACAGGGGAATTTGTGCAAAGCAAGAAAACAAAAATACTATTTGCTGGTCTAATATCAGCAGCCAGGGAAGGAGCGGGTGATTACAGTGCAACTCGCTGAAGGGGAAAGTAAATAAAACAAACAAATAAAATAAAAATAAATAAATAAATAAATACATATATTGTATATAAATTGAATACCTGAAACCAGTGGAGGATTTAGGACTCCAAGAGGCAGTGGAACCAACTCTGAAGTGGAAATGGTGCATCAGAAATTCAGAAAAAAAAAAAAAAGAAGAGCAAACCTGTAAAATTAGCTGCTCCTCAGTTCTCTCTGCTGAAAAACGTTTTTCCAATATTTTGCAAGAGCTAATAAAAAATAAACTATTGGAACAAGCATAAATGTACATGTATTTACAATATCTCATTTATATGCTATATAATATATGGTATCTATAGCCTAAAACGTTTTTGATACATAGGGCCTTCCGAGTTATTTTAAATCCTTTGGTAAATTGTACAGATACTAAAGTAGTAAACAGATGACAAGCATTATTATATTTCTTCATGTAAAACATAAACAAAATTTTAATTAGAAAATAACTATAACGACAATGTTTTCCCTGCATGGGCACAGTTAGCTCCTTCAACAAATCAAATCACACATAAAAAAAAAACATGCTAATTGTGATTACTTAACAAAAAAAACAAAAACAACAACAACAAAAACAAAAGGGGAAACCTCGGATGTAGATAGGCATACATCACCATACTTTTTTTTCTGGTCATTAAACCGCACAAGCAATATAGGATTTCTGATGATTATCCACTTTACAATTGCCTTTTTTAAAAATCTGGTGATCATGTTTAGGCAGTTCAGCTGCTGGAACACAGGAAATCCTGCACAAGAGGTTACTTTTTAAGAAATAAGGAAGTAAAATGAAGAGACCCCAAACTAGTAAGAATGAGGAGGAAGCTTGTGAAGGAAATGTTTTCTCTCTCTAAAAAAAAAAACCCACTGGGCAAAATGCTGATGATGCTCATTGACAAAAACAGAAAGAAATCAACAAATAAAGTGGACACACACATTCTAGATACATTATCTTATTCTATTAAAATCTGAAAGGTCAAGTGTGTGTGTGCTATGACAAAAAAAAAAATAAAATAAAAATCATAATAGAAATTATGTTAAATCCTACGTTTTACACAAATGTGAACAACCACATTAAAAGATTGCCTTTTTGAATTTTGTTCATATAGTAAATAACCTTAAAAAATTGTAAGGGATGGCCTGAGTTGATGCCTGCTCTGCTCTAGCAAAATTTTAGTAATGTCAATGACATTGGCTATAGGACATTTCAGAAATTACAAGATTCTGGCAAACTTTCAAGTATCCAGCTGTGCTGTAATCACCTGCATTAGCATATGCAGTATGTGTGTCAATTACCTGAATTAAGTTTTCTCAGCTACCAAGAAGACTATCAAAATATCACTTTCACCAGTACTTTGAATAGAATTCAGTTATCTTGCCAGATTCATTTAGTGTTTGAAAACTAAGATGCATTTTTTTTTTTCCTTCTTAAGACAGACAGGCACAGACGTTAACATCACCACCTCGTCTGTTGTTGGAT
Organism: Nautilus pompilius; assembly: GCA_018389105.1. Classification (NCBI taxonomy): domain Eukaryota; kingdom Metazoa; phylum Mollusca; class Cephalopoda; order Nautilida; family Nautilidae; genus Nautilus; species Nautilus pompilius. The sequence continues at coordinate 1,738,801 of JACATO010000127.1, read as the reverse complement.
GGAGGTACAGCTCAAAAAAAAAAATTTTTTTAAAGTACAAAAACTATGAGTGTGTGCTACAGACATCAGCAGTAACTGTAGGATTTTATTGGTATGCAAGTGTAAACTGAATAGCAATAAAATGCAGAATTTTCTAAAAATTAATTTTTTTCTTCCCTAACTTTCGGAGAACCAGGGAATGTAGTAAAAATAAAATCTAAAACTTCGAAGAACCGTAGCTCTAAACTGAAAAGCAATGCCCCAGACAGAGAATTTTGCATGCAGGTGACACAAGGAATTACTTCCAAACTTACATTTTCACTTCCAATTGACGAATAAAGCAATTAAAACTCTTACTTTAAAAAAAAATTCTGAGAGAATTTAGATAAAATAAGAAATAAAAGTATTCCTATAATACAGTAGTTTGGATTTGTGGAATTGAAGGCAAAAGACAGGCATAAATTATTGGTAATATTTAGAACATATCAGTCTGATGTTGGCAACAGTTCAAAAACCTAAATGAAATATTTCTGAACATAATAAGTTACCCAGCAACTTGTCTGTCATGGAAACCTCACTCCCTAGCAACAAGCATTAATGTTTATAAATTTTACTTCTCAATACGATTTCGACAGCCTCTGCTCTGCCTAGCATCTTTACTCCAGCATTCTTGTTACCATGGTTTTCTTTATTTGATGCTATTTTCACTACACTGAAACTAAATATTCTGAAAAGCTAGTGTATTCACTCAATTCTGCCATTACAACAATAACACAAACCAGACATTTCACACAGTTAAAGGGAAGTTAAGACTTTGATATATGTTTTAATAATACTGAAACAAAACACAATACAAAGGAATGAATTTAACTCTTTTAAACAACAGAATGCAGTGATACTCTGGCTTCTGATGCTCCACTAGCACTAACTCTCGAAACTAAAATTTGAAATTTAGAAATTTTCTTAAAAGAAAACAAATACTAAAAGATATTCCCAATAACCATGACAGATATTTAAACAAACATTTTTATTATGTAATTCAAACTGTATTTTCTTCACATTTATTAGGTATTCTATGATCAGAATGTCTTCACACAGCCGACTACCGAACAGCAACAGGAAAGAGAACACACCAGTGAGCCAACTGGAGATATAACAGCACCACCTCAAGGGTATCTCTGGCTCTAGTAATTGTAAGTACCATAAGTTTAATTATTGTAAGAGATAAAGTACCTGTGAGATGTAAACAGAACAGTCAATAAGTACTTTGTTTTATTTCAATTGTAATTTCTTAGTTTGATACCTCTGTACTTCTGACATTTTTGTCAGACCCACACAATAAGTTAGAAGTTTAAGAACTAACTGTAATTCTTGCCATAGAGAAATCTCTTAATGCTACTACCTTATTTTGCATAAGCCAAATCACTACTAACATTGAATTATGGAGGTTGTATGCCTTTTCCTTTTCACTTCTGCAACTGCGTCATTTAATACAAAACTGAAGCAATCTCAAATTATGTTAATTTGTATATTCAGTAATTAACTGTCATTAAACTGAGTGATGTACAAGACTGCTCATTTTCCATGTTGCATGCAAACTTAAGTTCTTAAGCAGGAGAATGTGTACCTATTGACTGGTGCCCAATATCACAATCAAGAAATTAAAATAAACAGATGTTCAAGAAAGGAATAGCAAAACTTTAAAATTGATTTAAACTTCAATATGAATGATTTTTTTAAAGAGTTCATTTTGTTTTCCTTTAAAATTCTGACTTTACTTAATCGGTAATCAGACTGAATTTAACATACAATGGGACCTTTTCTGATTATCTCTTTATTTGCGTGTAGAAGTTAAGAAAGAAAACAAATATAATCTGAAATAAACAGGAAATTAGAAGAAAATTCTTTTTAAAGTATGCCATTAGATTTAAATCCTTTTTCTAAATGATGACTAAAGCATCCAAATTAATGTTTGCATGTCTATTAAAAGCAGCAATTTGTTTACAAAAATTTTTTAAAAGAGAAATAAAAAGGCACAGTAAGTATTCAGCTGAGCCATAACTTTCTCTAGTCTTAAGCCGCAAACACCTATAGTACATATAATCTGGTTTATTCATACTGTTTACTATGGGTGGTAAACTGCTAATTTTAAAAAAAATCTCAATAAAAGATTAAATTTTTTTCTTATGCAGGTGAGTGCCACAACCAATCATTGATCAAAACAGGATTTGTGACTTATGAGTTTTGTAAATAAGAGAAAAAAAAATCTCTCTAACATCCTCTCTCATTAATCTATGCAGCCAAGTTTGACAGGAAAAAAAGAAAGTTAGACCTGGAGTCTTTTAGCAGTTGTTGGTATTACTAACCCTGATTTCGTAATTTCTATAAATCAACAGATTTGCAACTGTTTTCCACCAAATGTTATTAGTGATGGATCTGTCAGTATCAGTTAAATGGCAGGAAGTCTCTGATTCATCTTATAGAATGATCAACAATAAAGAGGTGGGTGGGGGGAGAGGCAGGCCATCATCAACAATGAATTCTAGAGCAGACCCCCCCTCAAAGGTCTGAAATAACTGCCTAATGGTGCTCCTTAACTTGTTAATGAGCTGGAATATGTAGCTCAGCAAAAAGGGAGCCAGCAACATTATACTCCTAAAAGGTCTCTTAAACCAAGCCTAATAGAAATCTTTGTCAATGTTAAAGAAAACTTGGTGTTGTGACCACACATCTGTATAACTGACATTAACTTCAGTTTATGCTCTTATATCCTATAGTTGCTAATTCATGACAAGCAATCTCATCACTGGTCTCTCTCTCTCACACACACACACACAGTATATATATATATATCACTGTTCTCTATGAAAGTGTAACATTTAATGATTTTGAACCATGTTTATTTACTACACTAATTTACTGTAAAAAAAAACAGCTAAATTAACTATAAGTTAATAAAACAAAAGTTTTTTTTCTTTCTTTTTAAATTATTTGTATAGGCTAATTATTTTCTCATTAAATGCCCAAATCCTCTTTACAAAACATTTTCTTTAAAAGAAGTTATTTTTTAAAAAGATATTACTTTCTTTTGTGCTACTCACTCCTGGGTCAGATGCTAAGAAGAAAAGGAAAAGAAATGGGAAATTAATTTTAAACTGATCTTCAAAATGAAACTAAATACAATCTCAAATTGAGTTGATGAATTTTGTTTAAAAAAAATTTTTTTTTAAAGAATTCGACCTCTTCGTTTTAAGATGCAAGCATTTGTTTGTGATAACAATTGAACTTAACTTTAAAAAAAACGATTGCTTGCTTACCTGTTCTCAAAGATGGCAGTAAGATACACAACTACAGGATATGAAGAACGAGATCATACAGGGTAGAGAAAGGTAGACGTTAATCGTCTTTCTATCCCAGCTTTTAAATAGTCATTCTTTAGGATCTCAGCATCACTAGACTGTGAGAGGCAGTGAGTGAAGAATCTAGAATTTCATCACACCATCCTTGTACACAGAGGATGCTGCTGTTGTATATATACTAGTGGGAAGGAGGGCCAGGGTAGCTAACTGGCGGCCAACTACTATCAGGTTTTCTTACCTACCTCTCTCTTTCACTTACACCTACAATACGTGTTGATAACAACCATTACACACATGATCAATCTACCTGCACTATGTAAAGCCTATCTGTTCAGGTATTCCCGTCAAAATACCATTTTCTTACTTGTAATAAATTAATTTGTGCAAACTATAGTTTATATTCATGATAATGCAAAGCATCCATTACTGCTATAACTCCCAAATGTTTATTCCCACAGGAAGAACTATAAATAAATATTCAAATTACTTGCCATTATTAATGAATAATACAGTAAAAAAAGAAGACAACTTTGTACGCACAGGCAATAATGTAATCAGCAAAAATAATTTGTAAAAATTGCATTAAAAGGTCTTTTTTTTTTTTAAATAAATGATTTCATGTTCTGTCAACCTTTAAATAAAGGAAGGTTCTGACATTGTTATTGAAAGAATATCATCTCTCTTTTTAGACCATATAGTTGTGCACTAGTCGGTATTATGCTAAGCTGCACAATACCAGATGTACTGTTCTCCGCCATGAGAAAGCATGTTGATACTGCTGTTATATATACTAAACAGATTTGCCATATTAGAATCTTTACTTTTTTCAAATCCATGTAACACGAGTTTCAATCCTTTATTAACCCTTCCAAAAAACCCATTTTAATAACATTAAAATTAGTTAAATAAAATGACAAATTCTTTATCTCAAAAAAGACTTGTAAACATTAGAATTTCTTCTAAAGAAAATAATTTAATATTTCAAAAGCATATTATAGTTAAGTCCTATGGCAAGTCATTTGTTTATTTATTCTCCATTTAGAAATATAACTAGACTATAGCTGTCTCTATCTCAGCCAATTTAAGTACACATCATCTTTAATGGTGGAGTGAAGAGGAGGAGGATGGTTGCCCCTTTTGTAGAGAAAACTCCAGCTAATCTCAAATGAACAAGTCTGTGGGGCATAGATGATTCCACAGATTTATCAGCTCATCAAAACTAACAGATCTTTTATATTTTAAAATCTATTTTTCAGACATATCTTCACAAGAAATACTTATTAATCTCTGTATAAATAAATAATAATAATAATAATAAAAATAGTGGGGAAAAGGATTAAGGAAACATATCTTTAAAAAACAGTGGCTAATCAGATTAACAAACACCAGTTCCTCTTAAATGTCTTTATTTTTACTTTATGGCTATATATATAAGTAAACAAATTTCTTGTTACATTTAGTGAATTGGTTAAGCATGCAAAGTTAGCATCCATTTTGATATTTACAGTTGCTGAAGTAAAAATCACAGAACTACAGCGATTTGAAAGTGCAATGTTTTGTTATTTATTTGAGTTAGGGACATTTTTAATGATATAAGTCAAGAACAGAACATTCCTTTAGCTGTGTCAATAATATTTTTAAAAGAAATAATCAGGTTGTGTTGTATTCCAGTGTTCCACAACATTTACAGGTCTACAAAGTTTTACTTCTGTAAGGTAAACCACTCACTAAAATCTATTTTTACACAAATTAGTTATAATTCTAACTTAAAAAGTTACTAAAGTTATCTTTAAATATGACAAATCTTTAATTAAATTGCAGATATCTTTAAATTGGTTGAATTCAAAATAAACGTATGGCCAATTTTCAGAATAAATACAAAAACAGATTGCTATCCTTTATCACATTTTATAGAATTAGATCAACCGGTATGCTAAAAAATGTGTGCACGCGAGTTTGTTTTTGTTCTGAACTTGCAAAGATGATAACTATGCATAGACAATAGATATCTTTAGAAAGCTTTCTACAATGTTTTATATAAAACAGAATTATGACTTTATTCATTTTTCTCTCTCTCTCTCTCTCTCGTGTATTAAACATGCAAACTAACTGGCTAAACATATTATATCACTGTAATAAATTATCTGGCTTAAAATCAAGATCAGAAATCTCTCCTTCAGCAGACAAATATTTCATCAGCCTTGTGCATGCAAAAACCCACACGCATGAGCCGTACATGTTTATGGTCTTGTGAGACAGAACAGAATCCTTTTGTTTAGACAAACATCCCAATACAAATCACTAAAAAAATCATGCATAATAAAAGTACAAACAAAGGAATATTTTTGCTGTGAATTTGTTAAGAAAATTAAAACCAACCTTTTGTTGGGATGCCCTTGTGTAACCTATGATGCTTCCCATAACTGAAGCCTGTTTCCTAGCTATAAGTACAACAAAAAAAAAACTATATATAAAAGTTCCACAAAATTTCTAACCTCGCCTGTACTTTGTTCATTTCAGACGTGGAGATGAATGTACACCAATAATCATCCAGTATAAAAACAATGAAATTTTCTGCTATAGCCTTTGACTAAGGGACAGAGGAAGAGAAGGAGGGAGGGAATCTATAATGTATGGCCTCTCAAACAATAAATCAATATGAATGTTGTTTCTGAAGCTGGAATATCCTGTTGTGGTATATGAGTATTGTTATATTGATCAGAGCAGCCATGTTTGCTGCATGAATTAAGTGATGAATGACAGAATAGTCAGTATGCATTTGCAAATCTATTCCATTGTAAAGCAATAATAAAAACACGAACTTATTTAACTTTGAGCTTATCTAATTTGATATGATAGAAGTTAGCAAACATAAATGAAAGACTTAAGTTAAAAATGTGCTTGGATTTAGTTTCTGCTATGTTAAATTTCTAAGATACATACAAGAAACTATTTTTAAATATTTTCAGAATCTGCAGAAAATTAAAGTTACTTAATAATCCCAGAGAGACTGCACAAGATAAGAAAAACAAGTTGTTAATGCTAGTTTTTTTCTCCTATACTACCCATGCTATGACAAGAGCATTTAATTGCACAAGTTTCAACATGCAAAATGATGTCATAGTTTACCTCTGTGTCATCAGACTGGGGAATATACATTTGTGATCAAAATCAAAAACATCCACTGGCATTATCATTGAACTATACTTTATAAGACAAATAAACAAACAACAAAGCTTTAAATTTACAGCTACTGGAGACAATGAGAGAGAGAACAGAATATACAAAATTCAAATACCAAGCATTCTCATTGTTGTCATTTATATTTTTTAAGGTTACCTTTTCAGTATTCAGTATAATGCATGTAATAAAACACCAACAGAATTTTTTTTTCACATAGCCATGTTAATATACATAATTTAGATTTTTAAGGATAGCTTTCATATATTATTAAAATAATAATAGCTAAGATTAAGAAAACTTCATTTCTATGATGAAGAAAAAAGATATCTAACATAATCCACCAATTTCCATAAACAAATTCTACCTTAAAATAATATAAAATAAACCAGTCAGTGATTGGACTAAATCTATATGATCTAACCTACTTTAATTAACAAAGTGGTCTCATAAATTATGATAAACAACAACCAACACACAACTTGATTTTGAGTAAACAAGACTTATATTATCACAACTAACTTTGTAATATATTAATAACTCAGGTATATATTTTAAATGTATATATGAAAAACAAAAAAGATTAATCTCAAATGTAGTCACACACTTTCTCATGAGATCTTTGTTTAAGCTTCTTAAGTCACAGATGGCCAACATCCTCCATTAGGGAAGTAGGTTTGAACTGCTGGATATTTGTGAGACTGGTACAGTAACTTTCCCCCCCCCCCCATCAGATCTACTTTTAAGAGATCCTCACATGGAAAGATCCAATGGATTCCCACAAAAGACTGAGCAGAACCATACTATAGGAGGTTTGCCAGACAAAGTCCATCCCAGTTCAATTTATCTCCATGGTTCAGATGTGGTCAGAACCTTGTGAATGTTAAGCACTGAAGAGTTACTATTAACATATCTGGACCACTAACGAGCTCCACCTAACTTACTGTCCTTGTTTGTTTAGTGATGACCTAGTAATGCTACACCAAGTGAATAAAACAAACAAAAATTCTGCTCACTATGCCAGGCTAGCTATTTTCATTTACACCCCCAGTAATGAAAATACAGTAAATTAGAAAGAACAACTTCCAGTAATTTTGACAGAAAATTTTAAGGATATACACTAGCTTGCTAAACTGAAACTTATAAAAGCTAACTAACTGTAGATGAAGCAAGATATTTATCTCTTTTTTTTTTGTTTAGCATATTTTTTTATGTAAAAAAAAAAACAAGACAGTCAAAATTTGTCTGTTTAACCACCTATCTATTTTTCTTGGTCTCTTCTAAATAAATACATTTTAAATGATCCAGCTAAATAGAATAATTACAGCGGTCAACACACACACACACACACAATAGTTTTTTTTTAAAATGAAAAATGACAATAACAAATTACATTAGATTCCAAAATGGGTTTAGATAGCAGACATTCTGTACACCAAACCCTGGTGGTAATTTGAGGTCATTTAAAGTAAGGCATCTGTCATTTGTGACATGGAAATCAATAGTGGCTGGTCAACCTGGGCAAGTGATTGCTTATTGCAGGCATTTTAACTGGAAATAATCTATTATGGTTACTGAAGATAACGATGTTATTAATCAAGGTAGATGCTTGACCAGGTTGGACTGTGCAACCTTTATTATTCTTCAATGTAAGAAACAGTTTTCTTAAAAACTAAACACTTTTGATCACTGCCTATTGACCCTGCTTAGTTAGTGTCCATCTAATAAGATGGAAAACTTGGCAGTTAACAGAAAAATCTGGGTATTGACTGAGTCATTTAAGATTAAATTTTACAATCTACTTGGAACATTGCTGGGAACATTGCTGTATGTTTTCTTGTTACTACTACACCTGTTGTGAATTAACATAAAAAGGGTAAATAATTGCCATGATTGGTTTCATAATCTTTTCTTGAGAACACTTTAAAATGTAGATGGCTTGACAAAGTTGCTAATGCAGGTAATCCTGCAGTTATTTCTCCTAGATGGAGAGAATTATCAAAAATAATATTAACACAATTTAGTGTTTTGACAGAGGTTATGGAGAAGCCCTCAATAATGGAAGGGTACAACTCTGAGATTAAAACAAGTGTTAAAGTTAAAACCTTGATGAAAGAGATGGCTGGTGCTTAGCATGAAAGCCAGATAAAGTCAGCGGTATGACAGAAGTCTCTAGTAATAATAGTGTGATCAGTGTATTCAAAATGTAATTCACTAATATCTGCTAGATGTAAAATTACCTCCTCCTATACATTCAAGTAATCAAGACTATCAGATGATTTTAAAAAGAGACAACATCTGTATGACAGGTGACACACTTGATGCTGAAACAATGGTAAGAAAGATGTGTCCAAAGTGCTGTGATAATCTAACAATATGGCCCCTTTTCAGGTGTTTCATTATTTCATTGTAAAATTACAGCCATTGAACTTTTAAGAAAAAACCTTTAAGTATTAATGATAAGCTTCTGTTATTTCAACAAAATACCAATACTTTCTGGAATTAGTATCAGTCAATAAAAAAAGGGGGGGCTTCAAAAAAAATTCAACACCTTTATTGCTTGTTCTGATCGTAATAAACTGCTCAGGTCTAAAAGGATGTAGACTGAGAGTTAGTTACCTGAGAACCCAATCTGAGGTGCTGTGTTACCTGAGAACTCAGTCTGAGGTGCTGATAAACCACAATTCTCAGCTGTTTAGGAAAAAGTCCTACAACCAATTTATGTTTTCTAAATCATCTATAATCTCATAGGGATCTATTTTAAAACAGGAATAAAGGATAAAATACCAAGAGCGTCATTACTGATAATAAAAAAATGTGTGTATATATATAGATAAATATCAATTAGTATTCAATGAAATAATAAAAAAAACAAAACAAATTAGTTACCTGTCATCATCTAAAATCCCACTGCTCTTTTGCATGCATTCTTTCACAGCCTGCATCCCCTCACGGAACCTCTGCTGCAATCGTCGGGCATACAGAGAAGCGCCCCCTTCACTCAGATACCCACTGCCCATGTCATCCACACGGTTACTCCTCAGTATGTCCCCGTCAGACATGTAGCCAGATATATAGTCATAAGTATCAATGTCAGAGGCATAATCACTCTCCAATGCACTCTGGCCCCCAGACATTACTCTCTTCATTGACCCTGAATAAAAGTTGTTATGGTCCATGTATGATCGATTTACATTCAATCTACTTGATCCTCCTCCACCACCGGCATACAATGAAGTTGGCACTGAGATTCCAGGAATGTGGAAGTTTTTGTTAGGAGTAGATCCAACATATCCCCTAAAATATCCATATGGCATAGCACGCATAATAGGGGGCATGGGCTTTATGTCCATGGTTTCTCCTGAATCATCCACAAATGTAGTTTCTTTGTTTTCTTTGTCTGACAAATACGTTTCTTTGGATGTCTTATTAACAGTCTCTGTTCTCACCTCTGTGTCAAAAGTGGTCTCTATTTTTTCACCATGGCGTGGCTGTACAATTGCAACATTATTTGCCGGTTTTGTTAGCTGTGAACTGAGCATCTTTACGCCAAGTCTTGGTGAATTCATGGAGCCAATAGGTTTATCTGAATTTATTAAATCATCATACTGCTGTCCAACAAAGCTATCGTTCCTGCTGAAGTGATAAGCATTAGATCTGTTATGGCTAAAAGATTCATTTTCACCAATGATCTCTGAACCACTGTTCTCCTTCACAGTCTCCAATTTTTTCACAGGTGTTATGGGTCGCTGAAGGGCAGACAAATTTGTCTGTGTGTTTCCGTCAACTTTTGCCACGGGAGCAGAGTTTGGTGTTAGTGCCCGTGTTGGTTTGACAATGTTGATACTTTGAACAGCTGACTCAATATGATCTTCAGGGTTGTTTACCTTCTGCGAATGCTTGCCGCTCCGCCCTGATTCATATCCAACAGCTGGCACGGTGACTTCTACATAGTGACTTGAACACTTGCCGGGCACGTGCCCCTTTCCCACCATGGCTGGGCTTGAATTTCCAGTATAACTCTGACTCTGTACAGCTGCAACTTGGCGTAGATTTGGAGAGCTGGTCTGGTCGCGACTTGTGCTACAAAATTCTTCAGACTTCAACTGCTCCATGACCTCTCTGCTGTGGGCACTACCATTGTCAGAAGGAATGGACAGCACCTGTTGAGCCAGCTGACCCTCGTCTGGTAAGGGTGGTGGTGGTTGTTGTTGTTGACGAATGCTTTGATGCTGAAAACTTTTTGACTTATGGCTTCCAGGTAACTGTGAATAAACTCCTTTATTGTGATCTCTAGATCCCCCCAAAGTTCCTTTGGATTTTTCCTCTTTGCCAGATTTTCCAGGTTTTCCAGAGGTAGGTTTTGGAATGCCACTAGATGGTGTTGGAATCTGTGATCCTGAACTACTGTTACTATGAACTGATGACAACGATGGTGACTTTGAGGTTTTGTTTGTTGATGACTTTGGAATCAAGCTGCCAATTTTCGATCCTTTTTTTGATCCTGTTGGGCTTGATTGGTCATTCTTCTCAGCTTTGCTTGAGGCCTTTCGACTTGAGGTAGGTGAGGTTTTACGGGTAGCTGTGGTACAGTTTGGGCTGGGGGTGCGAGCTTGGGGTGAGGGTGATGGGGTGCTTCTCTTGGATGTGTTGTCATCTGTTGACAGGCCTGCAGAGTCTCTTTTGGCATTAAATGCTCTACCAAGTCCCTTTTTTGTTAATGATTTGATTGTTGGTTTGGGACTACTTGATCCACTTGTGGTCCCATTTTCCATTGAACTTGAACTTCGAGCACTAGCTGATGATTTTGTGTCACTCTTTGAATCTGTATCACTACGAGAACTACTGGTGCTTGTGGCACTGCTGCTCGCCCTCGAGTTACTCTTTACACTTCCTGATCGAATTTTTTCTTTTTCCTTTGAGTTGAAAAATTTGAACATAGAATTTTTATTGGCTGAAGATGCCTTTTGAGAAGTTGCCTTGGAAACAGTTGTGCATGGATTTGCTGAACTGGAACCCCTGCTGGAAGCTTTCTCTGGTACAGCAGTCTGTCCCCTACTACCAAGTAACTTTCCTCCAGGAGTAGGAATACTTGATGGGGCAGCAGATGGAGAAGTTGCACGATTGGAGACCACTTCCCTGGTGTTGGTGTTGTTGTTTCTAACTGTTGAGCCTACAATATATAAATTTAAAGAAAAAACAAACAAAATAAGATTGTTTTTTGGTTTTAAACTTAAGTTAGGCATGTAAAAGCTTACATTTTCAATATCTTACATTTTCCTAAGAAAGAATCCCTTAAGCATATTAAAAACAAAGAAAAAAGTTTAATCTCATCTGCTCTTCTTTACCCTAACAGTATAAAGCCAATTATAATTCCAAATACTGTCAATTATTTTGATAAAGAAACTGACCCCTTAAATTTAAAGTATTTGGCAGGAAATCTGATAGATTCATTTATGATGATGAAATGCACTAAACGAAATCATCATATAGTAGTTCTCAACATTTTTCTTTCAACAAAAAGTCTGTTATTAAGACTTAAATAATATTTCATTTTTATAAAACAACTCGTAAGATCAACTAAAAGAATTTCAATCCTGTGTACAAGACTTCATATCCAAACCCATATGTGCAATTTATTGTACTATTTTATTTTAAAAAAAAAAGGAATGCTCATTATCTTCTGAATATTAGAGATATTTGCATAATGCTCAAGGAAAAATCCAATCAATGTTAAACTGGTTTCACAAAATGGAAGAGAGTATTAAACTGTATTATGACTCAACATCATAGAATTAGTAATGTAGAAAAACCCTCAATTTCAGGGTCAATGACATATAGATGGTAAACGAGTAACCAGAAAACCTTGTTAATGTTACTAATGCTAACTGCTTCACATAAAGATGAAGAAAATCTGGTTCCCGTCTCAGTATAAACCATCTTTTTCAACTTTTACATTATAAACAGCAGAGGTGATTACAGACACACACATTTCAAATACCAGCTATAACTACAGCATCCACCTAGTAAACTGGAATAAACAAGCATAAAATAAGGAAGCCAATGCAAAATAATTATCTGAAAACAATATATGATACCTGCAAAAAAGTCCTCTTCAAATATAGTTGAAGGTAAAGTTGTGTTTAAATTGAATGCATTCACATAATCTTTTAGCAAAGACATAGGAAAAACTATAACTTGTTGAGAAAAAAGCAGTAAGTATCTGAACAGTGTAGACAGGAAACATCTGTGAGGAAGGCCTGTGAAAAACAGCAGCCAATGGATGGGAAGGTTCCAGTCACTGAACAAAGTAAAGATCAACAAAAGTGTTACATATTAAAGTTGTACAGCCCGTAAGAGCTGTGTTCATTTCCTATGCTTTTAATGTGTTTATATGATTATATTCAGCATTCTATGGCTAAACAGGTCCATTCCATTTACCTCTGTTGTTTTTACATGCAGCATTTCATAACTGCAGGTGCATGCCGAAGTAATCTTCATGAAATGATAAAAAAAAAAAACAATACAGGAGCACTGAAATGGAGATTTCAAACCTCAAAGAATCTAAATGGTAACCATAAGTTCTACCACAAGAGAATTAACGTTTAACTATTTACTCATGAGAAAAGAAAATAACTGATTTAGAATGCAATACAGTCAACATTATATCCCACAAAGCAATTTGTCTTTTGATCTTCAGGCTATGGAGCTGCACTTAACATACAAAAGTTTACGATCACTTGGTACAGACAGACCTTTTCTGAGATGACAGAAAAACAACAACAAAAAGTGATAAAGAAACTGTATGCACTGGTTCAAAAGAATAATCAACATATAGAACATGTTGTAAAGTCTCAGTTAATCTCAGCATTAGCTATTGTTTTTCTAGTTGATTGAATTAATCCAATTCATCTGTTCAGCATTCCAAAAAAACAAAACAAAAAACAAAAAGCAACTTATGTCTATATGCAATGAATTTGTAGATTTGCCTGAAAAATAAACAAAAGTCTATATTTCTTAGTGTTGGAGTAGACCAGCAGTTAGACTCCTGGATGGCTAAGGCTGACAGCCCGAGTTCAAATCCCAGTCAGGAATGGTTCACTTTAGCATGTATCCTTGGCATGGTTTCTTCTCTCTTCTACACCAGCGGGTTGTGAAATTTCTTTGCCAAGCCCCTCGTGGCTCAGGATATAGGCAATGAATGCTCTCCAGCAGATAGCCAAGGCACTAGTTCTCTCTCATCAGGGCTGGCTGCCTTGTAGAGAAATCATCTCCATTGTTGAGACTTGTTACAACAATAATATGCATTCTCTCTTCCCTGCCCAGCCTACATTAATGGTCAGCTACAACAGGAGATAACTTTTTTTTTACACTAACCCTGTCTAACCCAAATCCACCTATAAGTTAACAGATCTGAGTTGCTTTTTTTACTGAATATGAAATCAGACTCAAACAGCAGCAGCCTGTATCTTTTTAGCAAATCCCTATTTTAAAGTACTCTCACTAATTTTTTTAGGTTTTATGCTCTATTTATTTTTAATTTTCATCAAATAAAATAATCAAGAGATGATCTGCTTGCTTATTTTGACTTTTGGAAATTAAAAAAAACTTCTAATACAATAAAACTGGTTTTAAAAATAAGTAAGAAATGATAAAAAAAAAAAAAGTTAAATGTTAAATATTCAAGTTAGTAAATGGAAATTTGTTTCTATGCCTTCTGTACTAGTTTAAATACCTTTTAACACTGCAGACCCTAGTCCATCAACTGAGTTCAACCCTGCTTTAACAAAATGTGGAACAGCAGTTATTTTGAGTAAATTTCAAGATTGGAAACAATGTATCAAAAGGTAGACAAAGCAACAATTACATCTGCTATTTATGTAGGTAAAATACTTACAAAAGTCATCCGAGCATGGAACAAGGATTCAAGGGAACCAAAAAGGTACAATACCTGCTTTGCAGTCCTGCTCTCCACTTCAAAAAGTGGGTTGAAGAAAGCATGACTGGCTGGTTCTGCTAATTAGCTTAATCTGTAAGGTCCACTTGTACAATAGAGAACCTCATTAGACAGGGGTCAAGACAACCTAGGAAGTGGGCCAATTAACTTACAGCCTGCAGACTTCAGTTAAATAAAACTGAACCAAACACACAACTAAACATAGTATTACATTTCTCATAAGACAAAGCTGTTGTATAAGAGATTAACTTGATAACAACCAAAAAGAATAGTTTTAATTTTCTCCATGAACTTAAAATGCACTCAACATATAAATCTGAAAAGTTTGTAATGTTTCCTCCCTTTTAAAAAAAAATGGCCTGCATGCATATAGAAGTTAGCTAAAAAAAAATGTACATCATACATACATCCTAGTGCATGTGTCTGTCTGTCCGCCTGTCTCTCTCTCTCTCTTTCTCACATGCAGTTAAATGTTAAATACAGTACAAGAGAAATATCATATAAACACAGGCTAATTCATGTCAGGCACCACATTTGGTATTTTTACTGTCTGAATAGAGTAATAGACATTTATGGCCAAACCACAGTGTAGTTTTTCATTAGTGTTGTGCACAATAAATTTTATTGAGGGGCAAGAGATCACAAGCTATCAAATTTCTAAAAAAGACAAACTACTAAATGTTCATTAAAAAAGAATCGGTAGATTAACCACAAATACCTGTAGGACATACACTACAAGATGTAGTTTTAAAAAAAAAATGCTGTCTACACCAGCAGCTTTGTTTGTTATCAAAGGAGATAACCATTTAAATATAGGACTATTAAGCTTTTCTTTTTCTCTTTTCATATAAAGCAATCTCTTAATACATTAGCTGTTAACAGTATTGTGCAGGTAGGTATAGACATCTACTTTGACATTTTTCTTTCCAGTTCTGTATATATATATATAAAAGAAAATTACCCAGTTATTTGTTCTAGAAATGAGTGCAGTAGATTTCTACAGCTCAAACTGTATATATCTTACACGTAACCAAGAATTTAATCCTGGCTATAGATGAGCTATTGTTGATAACAAAAACAGCAACAAAAGAAGTTATTTTGCATTGTTACTACCAAGCAGTCAATTTAGTTCAGATCTAATGGTAATTTAACTTTTCACAAAGTTGCCAGTAATACATATTGACCAAAGAACACTGAGCATAAAGTAGCCTCTTTCTTGTCATTTCATTCACAGATGGTTACGGGTTGTTTCTGTTCACAAAAATTAATTCACCAAGACTCAGGTTTTCATTTTTGTCATGTCTATGCTGTGAAACTTCCAAAGAGCAATCTAGATGTCAGCAGTTTTAATTTAGGTGTTAATTGAAGCAAAAAGTTTGGAATTCCTAATGTCCTTGGAGAAATTTATTTCTCATTTCAACTTTGCCTCATTTTAGGTTTCAATGCAGGCCTGATGAAAATCATCAATAAACACACAAAGAATCATTTTCAAATTAAAATTAAAATTTTTACTTTATAGGGAGATAAACATTATTCATGATTCTGTAAAGTAAAATTAATAATTTTTTTTATTAAAAGTGAATTTGTATTGCAATTGTCAACTTGGAGAAGTTATATAATTAATACAATATTCTTACATCAGAAAAAGACTTGCTATTATTAGTTATTTCTCAGCAATGTTAGTTAACTGAACTACATGCATTTACAGACTTTTTAAAGGCAGATGTTCTATATCAAAGTTTTCTGCTCACAGAGTGAATGACCTCTAATTCTGACTCATTTTCTTTCAAGTATCCGCAATGGTCATTGGTTAGGATTTCTGTCTCTCACAGAAACTACTATGGTTCTTCCTCGTGGGATGTGGGCACCTATTTGTAGCTGCTGTCCTTCTTTATGACTTTATGAGACCACCACTCCCAGGGATATGGCTGAAATTTTTCAGATAGTGAAAAGCCAGAAGTTCATGCATTCCATGTGTAATTATAAAAAAATGTAATAATAATCAAGTTCTGAAGACGACTCTTCTGCTCAGGCTGGTATCTTTAACATACATTAATTAACAGCTTCAGTAACAGACAGATATGCACTTTCTGAGATGTCTGCAGTCTTTGTTTCCATGCTCAGTAAGCCTTTTCTCTTCTTTTTTTTGCCAACTGAACAAGTTTGCAGTGATTCAATTCAAATCTCGTTTGTAATAAAATCAACGAAATAGGTCATAGCAGACAGTATTGTAGATTTAAAAATAACACACACACACAAACCTTGCAAAATAATCTATTTGGTGCTTTGTCGAAAAGATCGTAAATGATTAATTTAGTAAACCAACCTGAAAACTATGTATACGGCTTTACAACACACCAGATAATTCATGGAGTAACAGTGACAAACAACAGATCCGTCAGGGCTACAATTAAACAAATCTCAAGTCTTTTTAATGAGCTTTTCCTTATTTGGCTAAGTAAAAATGAAGTAGAATAGGCAAGCACACAGTTAATAGAAAAGAACAGTTCCTATGTATAAAGAAAACTACCGCTTATACAGTAAACCAGCTGCCACTGCGCCAACATGGGGAGATTAGTGATCACCATTAACAAAACCCTAAACAAATTTATTTAGTATATTTAAATGTTCATTAACAAAACTTTAAACGTTTTTTTTTTTTTTGTAAAAAAATTTTGTATGGAAAAACTCAACATGTAATGCTGTTCTGTTCTTTAAAAACTTGTCATTGTTAGTTAAAAAAATTCATGTACTGTAGTTTGTGGTCTAACATCATATGCTATGTGGGTAGTAAAAATCAAATAATCAATACAAATCATTAGCAGTGAATGCTAAAATCATCATCAAAGAAAATGTAAAGTAATATCATGCATTTAGATTTTTACTTTTAAAAGGCATCATTAAGTCTGAGTATTACTATAACTTAGAACTGTGTATGTACAGAGAGAGAGAGGGAGAGAGAGAGTTTTATATTTAACTGCATTAATTTTATTTGTAGAGAAACAAACAACAAAAAGACTAAATGCATCTGATATACCAAAAATTTATAAAACAAATTAGCTCTAAGATATGAAATAGTGTATCATTTACATGAGCCATGTATATAAATCAAGAGGATAGGTTGAACCATTTTCAGTATCTTCAACCACTCAGAATGAAGCAAGATGGAGAGAGAACCAACCTGCATGTTATACTAAAGAACTGGAAAATTCCATAATTCCTATCTCCCCTTCCCTTTGTAAAACACAGTGTGTGTGTACACTAAGGAAGGACTGGATGAGAACATAAATCTATTATGTTTTATACTGGATGCTTGCGCTCAGTTTTGGCACATGTTCAGGTTATAAATTGAAAGTTTATTTTCAATGTGGTTAACATCATGTCAACACCACAAATCTTACCTCTGATAATATCATCAACTTCCTTCCTAATATCTTAAGTAATGGTGGCTCTGTGTACCAGTGAAGGCCATAATGAACATCTATTCTGAGGCTGTTGTTTACACATAATCAAAACATCCCTGCCAGTGGAGATGCTACTCCTAGATTAATTCCTGTCTGGAAACAATCAAAAGATGTGCTAAGGGATAGGTCTTATCTCAAGTCTGAACTGACCAGCAGATAGTCTAGCAATCCCTTGTTTGGTCAAGTAGTAGTAAATTAATCCTGTAGCTTGACCACAGGCTAGCTGGTGTATACACAAAAGCAAGGAAGGCTTGCCCTAATACTTACTTATGGTGACCAGCCATCCCTCCCCAGGGTCCTAGTTCAAAGTTTTTTTTGTTTTTATCCCCCAGTAAAGCTATTTCTAATGGCACCAAAATTTCTAACTAACACAAATGAGCCAAAGTTTTTAAAATAACAGGATAAAATTAATATTTTTATAAGACTGCCAGCCATATCCACAAACTAAATGGATCCAAAGACATTTTCTTTCAAGTTCTTTGTTTCAGTGAGAGATGAACTCAGAGCATCATCTCACTCTCTAAATAATGCAAAAAAAAAATCCATTCTCTTTTAATGCATTGCAAAACTAAACAACCATATTAAGCCAGGTTACCATATTTCAGTTCCCCTAAGGTTGTATTTTCAACTCCTTTATAATCTCCATACTGCATTCATTTACCTTTATGCAGTTAATATAAAGTATTATAAAGTTTAAAATGTGAAGAGTATAGATTTTTTTGGTAGAACAGTTTCTTAGTAAGCTTGTGCTTTCTTTTTTTAAAAAATAAATTCAATGGAATTAGCAAGAGATGATATTTATTTAGTTTCATTTTACCCACATACAAAAAATCTACACAATCTTCTATTCACTTTTGAATTATCAAAGTAATGATGGAATGTAGAAATTTGGGGAACTTATCACAGACAATTTATTAAAGTAAAATAGAGATAAGAAAAGAAAATACATAGAAATGTTATTTAATCCATACATTATTATTATTATTTACAAATGTTAAATTAAGAGCATACTAAATAAGGGCAAATTATTTGAAATTTGCTTAATATATAAAGAAACTACCATTGTTACATATTACACTGGATATACATTAATAGTTTAATATTGCTATTTTATGCCAAAAATAAATTTCTTTAAGAGGAATTCTCAAATTTTCATGGAAAAACAAAACAAAAAACTTCAATATATCTAAGGGAAATTACTTTTTATACTACGAAATATAGAAATGTTAGAGTTATGTCCCTTCAAAAACAAACCAAGCATTTTTATCATTCGCCATTTTTTGAAAATATTATACAGTTTAAGTAAGTAAACTCTGGATGATGTTCAGATAAAACAAGCACCATCTAGCTGCCAAGATATACAGTGAATAAACCTTCAGCTTTGTATTTTTCTAAATGAGTATAATATAGGAATGCATGTTTTGTACATTAACTTAATTCTTTTTCTGTAATATAGCATCCTCGTTTGATGTCCCTCACCCAATTACATTGTTTTTTTTTTCAATTTAATTTTTACATGCAGCAGCTCTCAAATGTAGATTTGCAATTACTGGGAGAACAAACAGCCACCAAAGACGATGACCCTGATGAAGAACCACCCCAATGAAGGCTAGAAATAAAATCGGATGGCTAAAGTATTTCATCATACTGAAATGAGAATGCAAATTTTTGATGATAATAGGCCCCCCCCCAACCAAAAGAGGACAAAGCTCTAAAGTATATAGGGAAGTCAATGGTGTTCTCCAATGCTATCAGGAGATTTCAGAAAAGAAGAAAAGTGTGCAGTCAACTCGGACATTTTCGTCCTTTTGTTGCAGAGAGGGAGGAAAATTGATTTCACATTCAGCAGAGAAGGGGAAAGCATTGATTGAGATCATGGTCAGCAGGGGAGGAAGAAATCACCACTGGGTCTTTCTGATTCTCTCTTGTCATCCACCTCTCACTCACTCCACCCCCACATCATCAGCAATTACAGGCAACAGTTTAGTTATTAAACTTGTTTCTCACTTACAGGTATTTATTACAATGTATAATACATATTTTTTACAGGCATAAGGTGTTGGATTTACACATATAAAATAGGTTTTGTCTCGCAAAAGTATGCTCTTGAAACCTAACTCCCTTATTTAGTTATTTCTTATGGAAAAATAGATTCACTTAATGTTGTTAAGTAAGGGTTTAATGTAATAAGAGCCTGCTTTATAATTTCAAGAATTTGTAACAAATTAAGATAATTTATTTGCCACATTTAAACATACATATGTACATGCATGCATATAGTTAATTTAATACAATTCAAACTGACTGAATGACCATTCATCCTTCATTTGTAGCTACAAAATCTCAATTTGTAGAGAAAACTTAAAGAAACACCTATATGCATAAATGTAACTTGCCATATTTCTGTCAACTATCCCTGTGGAGAACTTTGACAAATGTCCATATAAACTTCTGATGTGAAGAAATTATGCAGTAAGAATAATGTTTAAGTGGTTTGTTAAATAAAAATTCAATAGTGAAAAAAACATTTCCATGGTACTGTAGGCTAAACAAAAATAAAACAAAAGTTTCTGTGAAATTACTCCAGTATAAAAGAGCAGCTGACATCTGGTATTTGCCTATCATTTACATACATATACAGTCGACCACCGCGTAATCACAGTTCGGAATTCATGGCCCCGGTTATTCGCGGAATTTTCCATAGAACCTAACTAATAATTGTTCGTGGAAGCCCCCGCATATTCGCGGAATCGCAAATATCTTCCGAGATTTTTTATGACTTTTTTCGTGGCAATATATATTTTTTCACGCTTTTTAATGCTAAATTATTAAAAACAATATAATTTACTAATTTTGTAATATAGATACTGCACTAACGTAAATTCAGCAAAATATCAATATAAAATAAACGCTATTGGCTGGAGGTTTGAAAGTAGCCAATCCGAGAGCGTTATTCATTTCTCCTCGCTGCTGATTGGCTGCTGTCCACGAGGCGCTGTCTCAGGCAGATGCAGCCCCGCATCATCCCAGTTTACTGCATGTAGCTATCGAGTATTTTGCTGAGTGTTTCTCTGAGTGTTGTATTTTTTATTAAATTATTATTATATATTTATTTATATTTTTTATTATATTTTTACGTTATATTTTGACATTTATAGGCATTTTTATGGACCACGTCCAATATTCGCGGTTTTTCACTCTTCACAGGTGCTCTAGGAACATAACCCCCGCAAATACTGGGGGACAACTGTATATGCAAAAACTTAAGAGAGCAGGCAGAGCTTTTAAGTAAATGTATAATATATCATACTGTCACACAATATTATTTATTTAGATGATTAGATTAAATCATATTAGCAATCACTTGCTAAACTAATTTCAATGAACAGAATGTTTTAAACAGTAAAAAAATTTGAACTGCATATAGCAAGTGTCTCTACAGAAAACCGACCAGATTGAGAGAGATGGGTAAGCTGCCACACCTGTAAAACGAGATGGGGGGGGGGGGCATAAAGGCAATTCATAAATAAAAGGAGTGACCAACCCAAGGTACTATTAATTGGGCTGCATCACTAATATATAGCCTCCCCCCCCACCGAGTTTTGCAACACACAGTCTGACGACTCTCAACTTTCCTGATTTAGTAGAAGCTTTTAGGGTGCTGTATAACCCACACTTGAACTGCCTGTGGGGCCTTGTATTCACAGGCAAATCTTCAACACTGGAGAGCATCTTGTCCAAAGAGGTGAAAACTGGATAGGGCAAGTTCTGGACTAGAGGGAGGGGTCAGTAGGGGGTTCAAAGTGTTGATAGTTGCCTGAGCACTGTGTGGTCTGACATCCACAACAACAACAACAAAAAACTTGTTTTTAATATACTCCAAAGTTGTTACTCCCAGCTTCCATAAATTTTCTCCCTAAAAGCTATCTATTTTCAGACAACTCAATTTCCCAAAATATATTCGAAAAAAGCTCATCTACTTGCTCTTCAAACAACAGTTTCCTGAATTGTGATGATTTATATACAGAACCACATCATTAGCCTATACATTGGTGAAATGATTTTAAAACAGCTGGATAAAGGATTCTCAGGCTATATTAAAATAATCTTTATTAAACCACCTAATAGAATTTTAATTCATTTTTTAAAATATAAGTAACATTTACCTAATAAGTGATGATAATACCACAATAATTTGGTATCCTTTTATTTTATTTTATATTTAAAAACTTGGTAATAATTTAATTAATCAGCTAAGTATGTATAACTGTTTTGGTGTCTGCAGATGGTAACAGAGGGTTTCTCTTAGTGCACTAGCCAGAACACTGTAAGAAGATATAGTTAATATAAGTAAATAAATAAAGGTGAACATACTGAACAACATGTACCAAGCTTTGTGAAACCGAAGACTTCCCACTGTCAATGCCTGATCAAGATTTAAGCCAAATGACTCAATGAAATTCCATATGTAGAAAAAATACATTTTTTCGACAAATAATTTTTTTATAAGCTATTAAATTGAGGTTTTGTATATATGATAAAACTACATATATATATACAAATACACTAAATAATACCTAAGCCTTTTTGCAACTCAGCTCATTGGCAGTCTTCTGCTAAAACGACTGTAGAGTTTGTTTTACCAAATGACTGAGAATGGTTAGTGTCATAGTAACCATTTAAACAGCTATCTTGAGCCACGAAAGCTTGAAGTGAAGAGCAATCCAAAACAGAAGCACCTGGCAATATACATGGAACTAATGAACAAGAAATAACAGAATAAATAAACTTAGCTAAAAGAAAAAAGAATATTTTAAAATTTCAAAAAGGATATAAATAAAGATATGCTAATTCTTAATAAATAATTAATGTTCATGAATTTCACAAAGATTTTTAATGCTTATAGTCAAAAGTTATTGTATTATAGTTTAATTAGTAGTTCACTTTTCTGCTCTCATTCTAGAAACAAAACACTAAAGGTATCAAGTCAGTTAATATTCTGCACACAATTTTAGTTCAGTGTGTATTTATTTGTTCCACATAAGAAAAAGTATGTTTTATAATAATAATTATTACTGTTTTGACAGTTTGTATTTTCATAGTGAAGAAGAAAACAAAACAATATATTATTAAATAATTTAGCATAAAATACAGTTAAAACTTATCTATGAGAGAAGTGATATAAATGATACGCTTGCTGTACATCTTACCTGAATACACAGTATGAAATATCTTTTTCTTAGGTACTTAAAACCTTCATTACTGCCAATCATTTGTGCTCATAAATACCTGTCCAAATCACCAGTTTCCCATTCAGGTTATATGGAAACTAATCAGAACAAAAGCCTAGTCAATGTTAGGAAAAATCAGCAACCTGAGAACTGATTCAGAACAGAACCCAGCAATCACTCACTGCAGTGTTGATAATCCATGACTTGGCCACCAGAGCTACATGTTTCTGGAGTAACTAACTAGCCTCTTATGCAAAAGAGGAAGTTGGCCAAGTCCCCAGTTGATCATAATATGTATGCCCAGTGTGAGGTGGGGTGGAGTGCAAAGGCTAACACTGATAATTAGGGACACTATCCCCACAAAAAACTATGTTGACTTTATACACAGTACCCACAGTCAACACAAACAGGGAAATTCTCAGGGGACTGATATACAATACACCATATTTGGAGCTGCAAAGACAGGGGGGGGGGGCTAGTGGGGAAACATTAGAAAAGGATGAAAGACAGAATGAACTAAAATGTATACTTACCTCTGGGTTCAGATTTGGCCAAATGTTGTCAAAGTTAACAGGTTTTTGCTTTAGACAAAAAAGAGGAAATCTGTTAACCATTCAGAAAAAAACAGTAGCACTCCCACAAATGTCTCTTGAAGATGTATATAGCTAATGCTAGGATAACATTTATGCCTCCCTGCCACTGAATCATCACTTAGCAAACAATTTTATTTTAAGTTCTGCCTGACTATTGATGTGCAATAACACATTTATCTGCTTAATATAGCAAAGTTTAATGACATTGAAATACTACAGGGTTTGTGTTATATGTAAATAAAGAATGGTGTGTTAAAATACACAACTGTGCAGGTTTTGGTTATTAGACAGTGGCTAACAGCAACTTGTTGCAGCATGTAACAACAATAAAATCTTACAGTAGTGAACAAAAATATTCAAAAAATCTATTTTAAATCGTTAAAAATAACTTTTTCATTTGATTTGCTGTTGTGAAGTGAAATTTTCTATTCTTATTTGTCATAGTATGAAAGTAAACTGCAAATATTTTGAGTAAGAATTATTTTCTCCAAACAGTTACAGATGCCATTCCAACTTTTACTTTGGCTTGTCCTTCATTTCACAAAGGAATTAATCAGGACGCTACTAACACAGAGAGCGTGCTTGAATTCACATGCTATCTACTATTCGTTACCTGCATCAATGTTTATTCAAGTTTTATAACAAAATTTTACTGAACCACTCCAAAAGTGTAAAATCTGATATAAAATTACAATCAAGAAATAGGGTTTGATCAACATCACTGAAGGGAACAACAGCAGGGTCAGCCGGCGCGGTGGGGCAGGTGGTAGCGGGTTAGCTCCGTAAGGGGACCGTTGCTCCTGTACCGGGTTCGATCCCAGGCTGGGGTCGGAGGAGAGTTGTCGCTGATGATCGCCATAGCGTGAAACAGCTGTACGACATCTCCTTGGTGTCCGACGTGAGAGAGACCTCCCGGGTCCTTGGGGCCCACGGTGTCGGGGGACCGGGCCGTTTGTCGGCTCGACGAACTTCTCTCAGTAACGAGGAGGACTCGACAGAGAATGGGCCACTTGTCTTTACGGGATGCGATGCCATTGAAAGAACCTCGTTCGGAAGTCCAACTCACTCAACAACAACAACAACAACAGCAGGGTCAGGTTACCTTTACAGCATATGAACATGCCCACACTAAACCAGAATGGCTTCTTTTCAATTTTTTGGAGAATTTGAGATGATTAAAACCATCTTTTTCTTTTTTTAAAAAAAAAAACTCTTCTGACAAACAAATTCTGTCAATATCCTTCCCTAACTGCTTTAATTACACCATTACAAAAGAAGGCACAATTTCTCTGAAATAATCAAAAGATATTGTTTTTAAAATGGCAGTGCTTCATTAATATAATTGGAATATTGCAAGTAACTAAATATTAGGTCCTTACAAAATTTTTGTCGGTTTTTATATCATGTTAACTTGGGAGTCCATTTTTTTGTGTGCTTGTGAAGGTGTATGTAGATAAGTTTATATATCATTTTGTAGTGTGTGCTTTGGCATACATTATGAAAAACCTTTTTAAAAATCATATAATGAATATTTGTTTCAGGGTTCTGAGTGAAGCATGGACAGAAAAGTTTTTCGTGCCATTTTGCTTCATGAGTTCAAACCAGGCCACAAAGCAAGGGAGGCAACTTGTAACATTAAGCAAGCATGGGGTGAGGACACAGCAAATGAGTGCATAGTACAACAATGCTTTGCAAAGTTTCAATCAGGAGATGTGAGCCTCGAAGATAAGGAGCGTAGCGGACGTCCTTCCAGTTGTGATGCCAACCATCTGAAAGTCTCAGTTGAAGCTGATCCAAGAAAAACAGTGCAAGAAATTGCTGGATGGCTTGATATAAGCACTGCAACTGTTTCCCGGCATCTTGACACAATCAACAAGGGGAAAAGGCTTGACAAGTGAGTGCCTCACGAATTGAATGAACAACAAAATCATCGATTGGAGATCTGCTCTTCGCTTGTCATAAGAAACAAAACCTGGTGAAACCATCACAGCTGAAAGGTACTGTTGTGAATTAAATGTTGTTCATCAGAAACTCTCCCAACGACAGCTGGCATTGGTGAATCAAAGAGGACCAATCCTGCTCCACGACAATGCTCATCCTCATGTTGCAAAAGTTACTCTTCAGAAACTGAACATGTAGGGTACCAAGTTCTCCCTCACCCATCCTATTCACCAGACTTTTCTCCCACAAACTACCATCTTTCTAAACACTTTGACAGCTTCCTCTGTATGAAATCCTTCTCCAACCAAGCAGTAACTGAAACTGCCTTCCAACAATTTATTGACCCAAGGAATCCAGATTTTTTTTCAAAATGGTATAAATGTGCTTGTAACTTGCTGGCAGAAGTTTATTGATTGTAATGGAACTTACTTTCATTAATAAATTTCATGTTCAGCAAAGATATGAAGTCTCATTGTTGTGGTTAAAGAACTGGCAAAACTTTTGTAACAACCTAATACAAATATGTTGTGTAAAAACGATCTGAATATTAATTTATAAATTTATATATATATATATAGTCTTTTTTCCCTTACTCTTCTGATTATCAATAAGAAAATAGAAAAAAAATGCAAAGTGGTTACATTGGAGGATTATGCAGTATAAGAACACTAGTTCCAAAAGTTAAAGAACAAACAAGAACACAAAAATATTTCCAACATTATTAAAGTTTTATTCTCCAAATCATTAACACAAACTCTTATTTATGTAATACAACTTTTATCAAAGAAATATGCAAATGAGTTCCCATAGAAACATGTAAATTAACTTGGATATAAAGACATGAAAATATGTTGTCTGTTTGTATCAATTTTGGCCACATGCAAGCAATATGCCTAGGGTAGCCTAGTTTGGAATGCCAAATTACCACCGATATCATCAGAACTGATTTTTTTTAAAAAATTGCTTGAAAGGAAATGTTACAAATGAGTAGCCATACTCATTTGAAAGCGTTTCTAAGGAGAGCTATTGGTAGAATGGAGACCAAATAGTCACAGATCCCAATGTCAGAATGGCTAAATGCGAATAGGTGTATTTCTTAGCTACAGAGACAGTTTCAAGTGTATAGAGATATTGTCTGGAGACCAGTTCATGATCATCCCCAGCAGATATCTGGTTGTCCTTTTTGGCTAGGTGAAGCAGAACTTCAACAGTGACCCAAATAGCTTCTGATTTTGCAGCCACAGAGAAGTTATCATCAGACTTCAACCATCTGCAGGAGGCTGTATGAAACAGTTCTATGGGAGATAATCCAAGGTGCATCCTCTTATCTTAACCATAAACAATTGTGGTTGAACTGGTGTCAAACATGTTGCTTGGATACTCTGGAATCATGTCCTCTTTTCTGATGAATCAAGGTTTATCCTTCAATGTGACTCACAGCATGTCCTCATCTGAGGGAACAGAGTGCATACAATCAGTCCACAGACATCATGGGAAGGATCACTACCATGGTGGAAATATAATGGTCTGGGCAGGAATTTCATTGAATGGAAGTACAGACATACATTTTTTCAGGGAGGTTCCCTAACTGCAATGAGGTATAGGGACAAGATTCTGGATCCTTTTTTTCAGACTGTAAACAAAAACATTTGCTGATAACTTCATTTTAATGGATGATGAGATCCATTTTCATACTGACTGATTACATATTCATCTTCAAGGTCAAACTTGGCCAGCACATTCTCCTGAGCTAATTCCATTTAAGAATGTATACTCTTGGAACACATGTTGCTTCCCTCCAACTCCCTTTAAGAACTGCAAACTTTACTGATCATAAAATGCATTTTATTATCCACTGCTCTCATTGATAATGTTATTAGTAGCAAGAAAAGCCAACAAGAGTCATGTTTTGCCATCAGTGGATCTATATCTTTACCCTTTAGACTACCACTAATTCATTTTTGTTCACATTCTTTGTTAGAATGTCTTCTTGTTTCCCGATTTGGTCCTGGTTGCTTCTCAAGTTGTATTCTATGAAAAGCAGCTCATGTCAATCATTTGGTGAATGCAATTTTAACAATTTCACATATTTCTTGGAAATAATGGTTTGTTTTTTTAAGTAATGTTCAAGTTTTATTTCTACCATTTTCTAAATTTGTGTTGCTAGTGTTCGTTCTATCTTAGCTAGCACACCAGGTAATTAATTAGATAGAGAATAGAATGAGTTTTCCTTTATATCTTCTTTTATACTATTGTGTATCAACTAATTTGCTCTTTTTACTGTCTTAAATCAGTTTATTTTATTATCTGGTTCCAGATATAATTTATCATCCCTGATAATTTCAAAAACAGACCAATAAAAAAAGCATTTCAAACATGTCATATACATAATAAATCCTCCTCAATCATGGCAAAGCATTCATATTATTAAAGCAAGCAATAATCTTATTTATTTACATAATTCCAAATAATAAGACCCCTTCCTTCTTTTGAATGTTGTTGCCCACAAATAAATTTCACACTGTCTTCATTTTTATATTTGGAAACCTTCATTACTCTAGGAAAAGAAGAAAAAAGTCAGTCTTTTTACTTTTGTTAACATTCAATTAACTTGAGACAATCACAGGAGTCTGGGTAAATAGCCCAGAAAATTCTCCTTTTAAGCTCCTGCTGGCAGGTGCTATCTTTTATTTGCTCATTATAAACTTTTTATCATCTTAGTACTCAACACCTTTTTTTTTGGTGTTCACCAGTCTCTACAAGGGGTAACTATCCACAAGGATGGGACTGCTGATTTTGGCATGAAAATACTTGTTACATGAAACTCTTCATTTCTGGTGAAGAAGAGCAAGAAGAAACAAGCTGACACCAGCAGAGACTGAACTTTGGTCCTCAACCTTGGCATCCATGACCTGCTACCTCAAGCATCTAATCTATCATACTGAAAATTTGGAAAGTTGTAAAACAATTTGTTGCTGCTTATTAGGTATTTAAAATATGTGCTGGTTACATATACCATCATATTTACAGCTGAACACTCACAACTGAGATTTTTCTTTCTCTTCTCTCAAAGTTGCATCACTGAGATCTC
Source organism: Nautilus pompilius (assembly GCA_018389105.1). Lineage (NCBI taxonomy): Eukaryota > Metazoa > Mollusca > Cephalopoda > Nautilida > Nautilidae > Nautilus > Nautilus pompilius. The sequence continues at coordinate 1,710,006 of JACATO010000127.1, read as the reverse complement.
AGGGTTTGCCTTTATGGGTAACTCTTTCATTTTGTTTTCTTCTGATTTTAAATGCAAGAAACAGAAAGAACTCTTATTTACTGAATCATTAGTTTCTCATAGATAAGTCCAGAGCTAGCCATTTTCTGGTGATTATCAGTAAGATGTAAATTAAAAAAGCAATCAGAAATTGGCTCCAGCCATTACTATGTTTATCAGGAGCAACAAGATGTCCAGATTCTGCAGAAAATTTAAATTACAATTAATGATGCTAGTGGAAAGACATTCTGTATCATCTGCAGAAATAAAGATAAAAGGGACAAAACTTCAAAGTTACTTAATCTGTGAATGAATGGAGCAAAATACCAATGTGCACTGTGGATTAATATTTCCATTTGTGGAATCCCAAAATACAATCAGGATCTATTAGAACTTTCTCTTTTATTGAGTTTCGAGCTAATTCTGACATAGCAAAATATTATATTTCTCAATGAAGTTTTCATTCATTTAGTGTCAATAAAAGTGGAGCATTGTCTTGATTTACAGAAAATTATTTCCTTTTTAATATACCTGGCAGGTATATGAACTGGAAATCACTTCAAGGCAGATAAATTTCTTATAGTTTTAAAATCAATTTAATGTTTGAAAAAATAAAACAAAATGTCAAAGTTACTCTTTTTCTTGTGCAAAAAATGGCTTAAATATGTTCATAATTATATTAATTATATTTATAAAAATTATAAAATACATTTTAAGTAAATGATCTCATTCCTTAGTTAAGCAACATTAACCGACTATAATTCTGAGATGAAGTCAAATTATGGTTTGGACTCTCCTCACAAAACTGATAAAAAAATTAATTGTTTTGAATTAGCCATGTTTTTAGTAATTGCTTCTTTCTTTTGAAATCTGAAAGATGACATTTAATTCTGTTACCAAAATCAATCAACCGAAAGAATTTTCTACACTGAATAACTAGAAACGAATGAAGATGTTGAGTAATAATAATTTCCATTAACTTTTTAGAACCTATAATTGGAAAGAACATAATGATAGTGAAGAAAGATCATCCATTTGTTTTATGTTTGACTGTCTGTCAGTTTTTGTTGTAGATTTCAGGCAGGTAGAGTCAGAGATGTCATCCATACTGTCTAAAAAATAATTTAATATCAAATAAATGCAAATAAGGTTATTTCTAATTTTTCATAAGGCCTTATTATTAATAAAACAAGTTAACCTAGATTCGAATAATACTCCCCACTCTCACAGTAGTTCAGAGAACTATTCTTAGTGGGCAAATAATAATGTTGATTTTATTTACAGCAGTTTCATCAGTTAATAAAATGTGGTGCCAGCCTATGTAAAAAAAAATAAATACCAAAAATCATATAGATATATTAAAGCCAGCTAATGAACAAAAACTGCTACAAATATTGATACCAACATTCTGTTCTGATAAAAAATGTTATCAGTGCTTGTTATTTTTTCTATTTTTAATTGTACTCTTGCAATTAAATAAGTACTTGAAATATGTTCACAATATCAATAAAATGTTTAAAAAGTAATTTTTTTATTGTTACTGTGCATCTTAGAAATGAGAAAAGGTGGCTCAAAAGTGAAAGATAATCATGAAACCTAAAGAGTTAGTCCGTTTCTATTCATGGAAATGAATACTAAAGTGCCAGTAAAATTTCTGGAATGGATGAATATGAAAAGAAAAAGTAAGTGGTTTGCCAAACATCTTTGAAATGTGTAACTTATGATTCTCTACAGCTGTAATGTTGTAATCTCATCTGCTATGAAGTTACAGCTAAAAAGCTGATTTGATTGATACAGAATTTTTCCCATGTTTGTTTAACAGAAAGAGAGCCAGAGAGATGAAATCTTTCTAGCTATTGCTGCCTACTCACCTCTCCAAATGCGTGGATCATAGTGTCAGAAGAGGTCAATAAACATATACAAATTCAGCAGTTTGTATAAAGTTAAAACCCATGATTAGAGACATACAATAATTCAAAAGCTTTCAAAAGATATTTCCTTCAGATAATATATTTATTGAAACTGTAATTGTATATACGTGTTTTGGAAAGCATAGCATGGTGATCTACCTACTCCCAGTATATCTAACCACCCACTGATGATGACATTTTCAAACCACCAAGTTCTTTAAATAAGTCCCAACAGACTCATGCACAGCATGCAATGCAGTCATTCCAGGTCACAAGAAAGCATCCTGTGTGCTGTGCAGTCTTGAGTTAATTATTCAACATTGCATATATTTGTTTCCAAATAACAAATTTGATTTTTTCCAAACCCTCACGTTTCACTGTATAAAAAAAAGCAACTTTTCACTTTCAAGGGTCCACTCTAAGTGTGGAATAAACATCAGTGTTGTTAAAAGATGCTATGCAACTTTAAAAGAAACCTTGATCCCTGGCATAACAACTTTCTTGTAGGTTGATTTTTATTTAAATTGTCAACCTTCACTTTATATTCCAAGAGCACAGAGTACAGAAAAGTATTCTTAATCAGAGAGATGTTTTTTCATCTGCTGTTTTCTCAAACAATCTTTGAAGTAAACAATGTAAAGAAGTTGAGTTACCTGAGTTTGATTGCTGATTGTTGTTCTGCTGGTTCAGATGAGAGCGCACCTTGTCACTGGTTGTGGATGCACCACTCTGAGCCTTGTTACGACAATTGTTGAGGTTTGTGTTTGCATTGCCATTAAAGTGAGTAGAATCCTTGGTTGTGGGGTTGGTGATAGTTGGACATTTGTTACCTTGTTTGAATGAGGCAGGAAGCCTGGAAAGAACAATAAAACAACAGAAATAACAAAGCAGATTACATAGGCAAGCTACAAGATGATATGGTAGGCATCTGTGAGCTGTTGGATACAGAAACATATTCTGATACTGTTCGGCTCCTTTCATTAGTGGCGCATAGATAGTAATACCCCTCTCACTTCATATAAAGATAACTTAAATGTTTTGAATGTAAGTTACTGTATATCTGTCATGAGCTAAGAAACTGGTACCCTTCTAAATATGAATGCACTATATCAGACACTTTGTTTCAAACTTTTGAATACAGCTTAGCCGAATGTGTATAATTGTACCACCAGATGTCAGTGTTTCCATCTATAGCGTAAACGTGCAGGTGAAAGCATTAATTAAAAGGAAATGGTTAGGCAAAAAAATGTAGAGAGAAATTAAATGGTTACAACATAATTTTTAATGCCAGTGTAAACTTCAGTTATACAGCAGTGCACAGTAAATTATAAAAATCCATGCGAATTAGCTAGGAAGACTACAGAAAGAGGCATAAAATTTTCCAAAAACACATAAAAGAAGGGCATAAAAACTTTTAATGAGAGCACGTCCCCTGTGCATCAAAGCAATGGACCTGTCAGAACGAGAATATGAAGTCTAACATACCACCGATAAGATGGCAATTAGTGGTCCATGTTGAAGGTCACAATTGTGAACTGCTCAGCTGGGGTACACTCATTAATTTTATTCATAATTAATTTTTAACAGTCAATGCAATAATGGTTTAAATTACGTTTGAAATGATTTAGATAAGAGTATTACATTAGCATTAGAAAAAACATAACTCTTTCTTTTCCTCCTTTAAAAATTTTTCTCTTTTTTAAAGTTACTAAATAATCATCATCAACTCAAAAGCTGTAGATTAGTGAAAAATATTAGTTAGGCTATTAAAAATATAACCATAAATTTTTCTAGAAATTGTAAATCTATATTTGTAATAATTTCTCTTTTTTTAAATTAACTACCTATGTAACACCTAGAAACACCAGTGTGTGTGTGTGTGTGTGTGTGTGTGTTAAACTGGATCTATATTTAGTCAACACAATCATAATGCAAAACAGTGGGACTGAAGTGATATGAGATGTCATTACAAATTGTATATCTGGCATCAGCCTCACCAAATCAGTTCAATTATTTTGTTGTTGTTGTTACAATTGTTACTACTATCATTTTCATCATCAGGTTCTATTTAAAATACCATTATTCTGGTGAGAGTGGTAATGGTATGAGTCCTGCCATAAATATCCAGCATCATCGTGACAGTATCCTTTTCCCTATAAGGAATACGCACCAATAATAAACGACATTCAAAAATGAAAATGTATTTTCTTAATATTAAATTAATTTCAAAATTTGTAGAAACACTGTAATAAAAATTTGTTGCAAGAGACCAAAAGTTAACACACAATATTCATTTCTCGTGTGTACTTTCATTAAAAGCACCGAAGTAAACATACAAGCTCCATAAAGAAAACAAGGTTAAGTAAATGAAGCAGAGGACAAAATCACTGCTACACAGGAAAAATGATGTTAAATTTATTAACCCACTCAAACCTCCAATACAACTATACAGTTGGCATAGTAATGTGTGTCCACCTGGAGTAGTACATAAACATGATTTCACTTTTTGCCTAAATTTAGGTGAAACTTCTAAAAGCATGGGAAAAAAAAGAGAGAGATTTTGGAACACATTTCAATGTAATCTCAATTTGAATGATGTTGTTTTGCCTTGGTTTCTATTGATTTTACAGCTTCACAATACACCTGCTGGATTATGAATATTATGAATAATTCAACTGTTTAGCGAGTTAATTTTTGTTAGTTTACAAATTTATGAATCTTATCAGCATATATGTAATAGAAATGTCCGCCATCCTTGGTGCATAAATGATTCAAGCTGCATGTACACATTTAATTCCAACACCTAACTAATGGAAATGAACAATTCTAAAGCCAGGTGGTATGTAAGGAGCACCGGTGTTCAATACTGTCTTCCTGGTACAAACGTGTGTGCACATGCTATCGGTGAAACAATACAGAATTTAAAGTTCAAAAACAGACAAAAGAAAACAGGTTTAAACAGATTTGATCTTAGTTAATGCATTTTGGCAGCGAATAGAAATCAAAATCAAATTTAATAAAAAGATTTATTGCCTATTTAAATATAAAATATTTATACAGACAAGAGAGTTTATGGTATTGAATATATGGACTACAAATTTTGATTCTACTATAAATTCAAAGCCACAACTTAAAAATTAGTAAATAAAGTGAAAAAAAAAATTAATCTGTGCAGGAAATAAGATTATTTCAATACATCTAGAATACAAGCTATTTAAATCTCTACCTAAAATTGTTAACAACAGTTTACTTTAACTCAAATGTACTGTATTTTAGAATAAATTACAAAGAAAGGCTGATACATATTTCTAATCATTTCAATAACAGTTCCTGCCTGACTGAAATGGCAGCAAACTATATCCATAGACATAAAGGCTGCATTCATTCTATAAGTTACCTGTGCGCACACACACGAGATGAAGCTATGGGCCAGTGCTTTCTGCTTTTCTTCACTGCATCAAACACTGCAGAAATCACGTAGTGATCTCAATTTCTTCATTCACTAGAATGAAGGTTAAAACAACAGAGTGTGTCTTGCTTGTTTTTTTGTAATTACCTTGCATTTAATAATCTCTTTTTCTTAAATTCAATAATTTTTAAAAGCGAAGAGTCAAATAACAGGCATTCTATATTTACTATTTTAAGATCCAATTTTCCATAAATGAATTAATGTTTGTTTTTATTTTTTTTTTGTTTTGTTTTGATGTTTTAAAAACCATCACCACCTCTTTGGTGTTTTTCAGTTAATGGTCCCTTCTATTTAGTCATGTGACCATTGCATGTGTTCATTCAGTTCCAGTCTATAGTCTTTGTCCATAATCACAAACAAAGGAAAGCAATTAAAAATTAAATCAGAATGAGAGAGAAAGGAGAAGAGGGAAAGGAAGGAAAAAGGGAAAAAAAAAAAACAAAACATTATTATTATTATTATTATTATTATTTTCCATATTAAAAATATTACTTGCCTTACGTCCTTTCATTTTGGTGTATATGGTCTTACCCTTGGTCATTTGAAGTGAATCATCGGGCGAGAAGGTTGTGGATAGCTCTCAATGCAGCCAGGCCAGCAAGAGAGAGAGAGAGAGAGAGTGAGTCACTCACTCAGGCACACACAATCAAGCTCAGTAATTATCCTAGACTCTGCATCCTCAAACAAAAAAAAAAAACACCTAGATTAACCGTACTCTTGGCATCTCACATATACACTCTCGAGGGACAGCCCTGTTAGTTCGTTAGTGCATCAGAGCCAGAGCTAGAGCTGCAGCACAGTCTGGGAACGGCAGACAAATCACCCCAAATGTTATGACATGAAGGGTTTGAGAGTATGGAGTTATTGATAAATATCCATCTTTTGTCTCTAGTTTCAACTGTCAAACAAAAGGAGCTCTTTTATAAAATCTCTCTCGCCAACTCTGTTAATAAAAAAAGAAAGAATTTTGTTGATTTGATTTTTTTTTTTTAGATTTTTCACTATCTCTTTTTCTCTCTCTCTCCTCCTCTCTCTCTCCCTCCCTTCCAAATTATACATCCCCCATTACAAACAGGAAAACAAAACAAAAAAAAAAAAACCAGGCAAATTTCCCATGTTCTTGTGCCTTGACTTTTCAAAGAAACATATTGATTATGTTAGACCTGCCTGCAGTAAGCTTTTACTATGGCCAATCAGTATGAAATCATTTGCTTGGCAAAAATTAATCTAATCCCACAAAGTTGGAATTTACATGTGCGAGAGAGAGAGAGAGAGAGAGAGAGATGGAGAGAGAGAGATAGAGATAGAGAGAGAGATGGAGAGAGAGAGAGGAGAGAGAGAGAGAGAGAGATACAAAAAAAAAAAAAAAAACAGAAAAGGAAAAAAAAATTCCTAGGCCTGTGTCTGAAGTGATCTTTTACAAAAACATGCTGAATCATAATAAGGCTGGGCTGGTATAGAACAGCAACAGCTCCAGCTATCTATCTATCTATCTATCTATGACTGAAGGAACAGCATCAACCTTCTACTACTTTTATTGGCTAGCAAACAAATAAAAGAATGATAAAATAAGAAAATTAATTAAAGCCAGATGCTTAATAAGTATCTTAGGAGCTATATTTGAAAAGTATTTATGCAATTTATTGAGTGCAATATGCTGATAAAGCATCCCGGTCAACTGTGGATTAAACAGGTAATACAAGGTGCTCAAAATTTATACTTACAAAAATATAATTAATCTTTTTACTGAACTGCATGCAAAACTTACTTTTTTTTTTAGAGATTATTTCAATCAGTGCTGTTGTTGTAGTAGTAGTATCGTTATCATATGTAGGGCAATGTGGTAGTCCAGTGGTTAGTTAAATTACTAGATTGCTAAGGTCGAGGATCTGAGTTCAAATCCTGGTCAGGGTATGTTTGGTTTGGCGTATGTACATCCCTAGTCCATGGTCTTCTTCCCTAGCCAGGTTTCTTTTAGGTACTCAAGTTTTCTGCCACATCTAAAAATGAAGGATACTTGTAGGAATTTCATGTTATGGTAGTTTCTCCCACTGGCTGCCCAGCCCGTGTTAGAGAAGGGTATTTAGTGTAGAGTTTCTCCCATCATCATCACCATGTTTCATGACTGCTTTAAAGGCAGCATCATTGGACAGATGGCATTTGTAATGCTGAATCCTATGTATACAGTCAAACTTCTCTTTTCGAACAGTAATCAGATAGTCATTTTCCTCTTTCTAACCCTATTTAATGACTTAGTCACTGATCTTCCACATCATTCCAATCCTACCACTTTACCATCCCCTCAAAGTTTGCATTTCTTATTTTCCCAGATCTGCCTTGATGAAAAAAATTTACTAAGATCTGGGGAAGAAGTTTGAGCACCCTGAAGAAATCCCCAACATGCACCGTTTTAAAACCCAAGATCTTATAATGGAGTGATGGAGGAGAGGGCTGCTCTGAAGGCCAGCCAAAAAGGTGCTGCACTAGTTAGGATTAATTTCAGTAGATGAAAGTTGCCAGTCTCAACAACAAAAAGTATTGTTGCAGATTAATTTTTGCTTGATGGCATAGAAAAACAGAAACAGCAGAAGGCTGTGGTGTATCTATTCTATTATTTTAATTTAATGTGTTGAATTTTTGTTGGGCCTTAAGTAAAAAGATTACTCTCCTTGTTAGTGTCTTAAGAACCATTAATCGTGTTTCTATAATGGGTGAATACTGTTAAGTGATTGAGGTAAAAAATTTTGTTTTGTAATTACTGCCATCATCTAGCACTGCTGGCCGGCCATATATATATTGTGCTAGAGTATTATACTTTGCTGTATTGTGCAAGCTAAGAGTTGGTTTTTAAAACATCTTTTTGGGGGGTTGGTTATTTAAATACCTTGAAGCAAACTTTCTTTTTGTAAAACTTCAAATATCACTTTAATTTAGACTTTCATTCACTTTTAACTATGTATGGGCTTCCTTTCTATAGCCTGCTGTGATGGTGGAACTTTGGAAATATCCATTTACAGTGTGGGAGGGGAAGTTACTCTGTAAAAATCAATACCCACCAATAGCATACACCTCAAAGGGTTAAAATAAATGTGTTTTGTTCATTTATTTATTCTACTTATATCAATAAATAAAAGTTAACGTGTTTGTTTAAAGATGAAGGAATGAAAAAGAGTGGACTTGAGTTACTAGTATGAATGCAGTATCACATCTACTAACGACAAACCGTCATCTTTAACTGCTCTAAATCTGAAAATGATTAACCCTTAAAATGCTGAAAGCAGATATGTCTGCTTTGACATTTATAGCCATTTAATGCTGAAAACAGTTTTACCCCTCTTTTGCAATAAGCAGGAATACCCTCACGTCATGGAAAGCCCTGAAAATTCTCCGATCAAATTCCTAATTTCATTTTCTGGTGAATGATTAAAACTTTCCAGCTCAAAATTTAACTAAGCTCCAAAAGTTGTTAATATACTTGGTGATGTCTGATTGAGAATAAACTTTAGAAGTGAAGCAAACAAGTCAATTACAAATGAAGCAAAATTAAGTTTTTGCTATCTGATATTGGACACAATTGAGAAAATTTTCTGATGCTGATTGATAAATGTAGGATCATAATCTTTGATTATTTCATTTTTATTTTTATGAATTCAAAATTCAAAAACTAAAAGAAAAGCAACAAAATATCACCAACAGATGGATAGATATATGTATCAGATATATGCTGATCAGAAGTAGTTTTATATTTAAATTTGATGATATGGAAATCTTTGCAGTGTGTTTTTGCTAAGCTGTACTTATTTAACAGAAGACTGTTTGGTCAATTTGGTACTTTATTAGAATAGTATGCCACCACAGGTGTAAACGATTTTCTTTGTCAAGGCTATATACAACTGGCTTGCTGTAGAGTTCAGTACACCACTATAGTTTAATAACAAGACAATCAGAGAGGAACAAGAAATACTGAAGTTGTTCACTTCATTGCCTGAAGCATGATAATTAAAAAAAATTCTTGTGATGGAAGGAAAACTTCATATAACTTGAGCAATTAAGCAAAACAAATCAGCTTTCAAAGATCTCTGACATGGGAATACAAAATCTTACAGAATTATTTGTCTTTTTCCAATGTGATCTACTGTTAAATGAAAACATTTTACACAACTTATCCTCCTGTTTTGACTCAAAGCGAAAGAGACTCATTTCCATAACTTCTTGGGAATAAAAGAGTAGCACACTGCTGTGAAATTATTTCATTTAATTTGATTTTTAAATAAGGATTAGTGGTTAACAAATGTGTGAAATTCATTTTTGAATCTGAAAACAAACTCTGTAAATAAAGGCACCTTTGGGGAATCAGGGATGCTGTTATATGGAGTGTCCATATAAGTAAGGTATAAGGGAGATATAAATATGTATGACATAAAATGGATGTGTATGTGCTGCCAGTTTAATCAAAATATTGAAAACCAAAATCCACTTTAAAAAAATATATACAACAAATTATATACCAAAGATACACATGAATAAAACAATTATATTTTAAAAATGTATGCACAACATTTTACATATGCATAAAACAACATTGTACTCGCTGATCAAAACATCCCTGCTTACACCCTTTAACTATTTAAATTTAATCGGTAATGTTAAGTGTAGTCCTTCGTTTTTCTCCAGTACTTGCTTTGTAAAATTTAGGAACCATTGTTGAGGGGTGCAAAAGTTATCGTATGACAAAAAAAAGAGAGAAATGGGCTATGCACACTTCCAAGATGGCGACTATAAACAAACTTACGTTGTTTGCCATGTCTCCACCAGAGATGTGACATATGCCGTTAGATAGTAAACTCTGGATATAGCGGCACACTATGTGTATGTGTGTACACAATGTCAAATGTATATTGGTTTTTTTCATAATGTTATCGCTATAAAACAAAAACTATAGTAAATAACTGGCAGAAAAATGTATAATAATAATAATAATAATAATATTCATGCTAAAATGTGTTGCTTTTTGCAATGAACTCTTAAAAGACTAAAGCAAGAAAAAGAAAAGTAATGGGAACAATTCATTTTAAATGACAGGACAGAAATATTCTAATAATTAACCATAATGGTAATCAAGGGAAATTAGTAGAGCCCCCCACCAAGTAGTCATTATTTTGCCTGTCACAACGTGTGCACTTTGAAACCTGACAGCTTGACTTGGTAGATAAACTGATGATAGGCTTTCTCGCCCACTGAATCTGATTGACAGGCTGATATTTGACCAGGTAACACTAATGAAGGCTATTAGCTTATTAGCTGACTTAGTATAATGATAAAATATTTGGGCACAAAAGAAAGATTTTTTCATCCCTTCAGCATTATTATATTCTCTTTTATGAAATTTAAATCTAAGAAATGCTTTTAAAGATGTAAAATTGCAATATAAAATCTAGCATTTAAAAATCTTTCTTTCATTCATTAAAATTGTTTAGCTATATATTTTTTGAATAAAAAAGGAAAATTGGATAAAGGTTCTATCTTTGTCTTAAAAATAAAAGGAATAAAAAAATAATCAAGTCTATAAAACTATTTTTATCAAGGAAGCTGCAATTTCAGATTCATGCAAATACTTGAATCTTGTGTGTGTGTGTGCGCGCGCTACCAAAATGTTTTTCACAAATGCCAGCTTCTGCTCATCTGAAGAAATCATTTCTTTTCAGATGAGCTATTGCTTCATGACATATCATAAAACTGACTGACCTTTGATATATTTGGCATACACAGAGCCACTCCTGAGTTTTAATGCTTCAGTAGTCGCAGCTCTTCGTTTCTTACCTATTAAATCCTTTAATCAAATCTTGCTACCAATGTTTTTTTTCCATATCTGCATCTTTAATTATACTGATCTTTGAAGCATTAAACTCTAATTTTGCTGGGCTAGCTAGCATTACAGCACATGGTGGCAGTAAGATTAACCTCAAACTTAATCATAGCACCTTTGACAGTCACTAACATGCTTGCTGTTCAGTTCCAGATCTCATGTCTTCTACTTAAATTTTCCTTACTTTAAAAAAAAGAAAGAAAATAAATAGTCAAAGTAAAGGCAACTTTATAGGGCTGCTGGTGCCTAGTCAATATTTATTTGATAGTAACATCATGACAGCAGTGCCTTTGAGTCATAAGTATATTTAATATCCAGATGCATATAAATTAAGTCAAAAGGCCACACTGTTAAAATTTTGGTCTAATATCAGTTCCTGTGTTTTTTTTTTTTTTATCTTTTGATATGGGACTCTTAAAAAAAATCTATAAAAGACAGATTGGCAGGGGGGGGTTAATGCATAGTAGTAAATTGTGATTTCAAATGTCTGTAGCCAATAACAATGATAATGGGTGTAACAGTTAATGATTTGTTCACGATGAATTACAAATTAACAGTAATTTATCGTTTTAAAAATTTTAAAAGTTAAAATCATTTGAATGTTCTGTTTTAACATCAAGACATAGATATCTTGATACCAGTCATTTATTTTCTATTATCCAATACAATATTTGAAAATTTAACTCATTATTCTGACCTGTGGTGGAAATAGAGGAAGGTTCCATCGATCTCTGTGGTCTTTACCAAAGATACGGCAAAAGAAACTCTCTAATTATATCATCTCAAAAGTATCCATAAGCCAAACTGAAGTCTCTGAAACTTTTTCATTGTTATGCAGATGGCAGTTCTGGCTCTGGTTCCTATCCCAGTCAGTTTTGTTTCATAGAAAGCTGCTTTTAATAACACAGTACAACAATTTTTTTTTTTTACACATGATGTAATGCATGTTTCCAAACTAAAATTTTACGAGGATTACGAAAATGCATTTATTTTTATACATTTAACGGGTGGTTTTTGTGTAAATTTAAAATTTTTATTATTGCTGATTCAAAAGCAAATCACTATTAATTACAGACTTACATTTGAGCTTATAATTATAATAAGATTACTACTCACTTATCTAACTCTATATTGTTTCTTTTTAGATAAGAATAAATGATACAATGGCAACTTCAACTTCTGGTTGCTGCTGTAAGAATGACAAGAATAATTTTTGTTACATCTGCGGTGAATATGTTGCTAAAAAGAAGCGGCGTGTAATAAATAAGCATATTAGAAATCTCTATACAGCCTATTTTGATACAAAAGTGGATTCGGCGAGTTGGGCACCGCAATATTGTTGTACAAACTGTGTTTCAAGGCTAAGCATGTGGCTCAAACTGGCTACTCTATACCATTCGGTATTCCCATGATTTGGCGAGAACCACAAAATCACATTGATGATTGCTATTTTTGTTGTACTAATGTCTCTCTCACTGGCATTAGAACTGGAAATATATATTATCCCAATCTTCGGTCAGCTTCTCGTCGAGTACAACATTCACATTCGATTCCAGTGCCCAAGAAACCTGATTTCTTGCCTGAAGAAAAAGATACTGATTCTGAAGACGCCGAAAATGAAAGCAGCACTATGAACAAAGATCCCGAATTCATTGCATCAGCATCAGAATTAGGTGAGAGACCACAACTTTTTACACAGAATGACTTAAGTGATTTGGTGAGATCTTAAGTTGAATAAAGAACAGAGTGAAATTCTGGCATCAAGACTTAAGGAGAAAAACGCACTTGAAAAAGGTGTTAAAATATCATTTTATCGCAAATGTTCACAAAATTTAGAGTCTTTTTTTTAAAATGGAGTATGACCTCTGTTTTTGCTATGACATCAAAGGCCTATTTCATTTTTTTGAATTGGAACATGATTCTTCTGAATGGCGCCTTTTTATTGATGCCTCAAAGTACAGTGTGAAGGCTGTATTACTGCATAATGGGAATCAATTACCATCTGTTCCTGTTGTGCATTCCGTGGTACTAAGAGAAACATACAACAATCTAAAGGATATTCTAAATGCTCTTCAGTACAATAAACATCAGTGGGTAATTTGTGTAGATCTAAAAGTTATTGCAATGTTAACTGGACTACAAACTGGATATACAAAGTTTTGCTGTTTTTTGTGCCTTTGGGATTCACAGGCAAAAGACAGCCACTACAAAGTCAAAGACTGGTCTAAACGCAAGGAATTAACAGTGGGGCTCAAGAATATTGCCAATTCCCCACTTGTGCCATCAAATAAGATTCTTCTGCCACCCCTCCACATTAAATTAGGAGTTATAAAGCAGTTTGTGAAGGCACTTGATAAAGACTGAGAGGCAATGAACTTTCTAAAGGCAAAATTTCCAAAACTTAGCACTGCCAAAATTACAGAAGGCATATTTGTTGGACCACAGGTACGGCAGTTGTTAAATGATCAAAGCTTCGAAAACATTCTGACCCCTGTCCAAAAAGCAGCATGGTGCTCTTTTCGAAATGTTGTCAGTGGCTTTCTTTGGAGACAAAGCTTCAAATTTTGAATTCCTGGTCAAAGATCTAATTAAAAACTTTGAAAAACTTGGCTGTAATATGTCACTTAAACTTCATTTTCTCGATTCTCATCTAGACTTTTTCCCTGACAATATGTCTGATGTATCTGATGAACACGGAGAGAGATTTCATCAGGAAATTAGTGATATGGAAGCACGGTATAAAGGAAAGCCTTCGCCAGCATTACTTGCTGACTACTGTTGGTGTCTAGTGCGTGATACCAAGTTTGTCTCCCATAAAAGATCCTGCATGGCCAAACGCTTTTAAAGTCTAACTTAATACACTTTTAAACCATTGCCTCTTTGTCTTGATTGTCTAAAAAAATATAATTATAAAAATGTCTAAAAAACAATAAAAATGTAATTTTGTATCAATTGAATAATAAATCATATAATTTTTTGCATCATTTTATGATCAAATTGTATAAAAAGTCTTTTCATTTTTTTTCCATTTCATTTCATTTCTTTTTAACTTAAACGTAAATTAAAAAAAAAAACTACATGTTGAATCCAAAAAAGAATGCCGAATTCAAATTTGGCACCCAAAAATTAATAAAATACGCATTTAACATTCTATGTAAAAGAAAATTCATCAAATTTTGTTGGACAGTGTAATCTGAACCGTATAACTGTCTCGTTTTCAACTTGGATAGCTGGTTTGATTTCCATCACACTAGGAGCAGATAATCTTCTGCTATTGTTTTACACAAGATTGGCAGGAAACTCTGAGAGAAAGCTAAGCGTAGAGTTTTATTTGCCCAGCTGTGTGTGGTCAACATTTAAATGCTAATTTGTTCGGTGTGGTATGCAAATAAAACTTTCAACAGCACACAGATCAAAATAGCCATCTAATTAATTACTAGCTGATATTTTAAAATTTTAACCAATTATATAAAAACTGTACTAAATGGCCCAAGATACAAATTAAATCCACCCCCCTACATAAAAATATTACAAAATAAGTTTGATATGAAAATAACAGCCTGAGAGAAAAGCAAGCATTTTTGATGAAAGGCCTCTCCGTTTAAAAGGAAAATGAAATGGAAAACATTTGTTTAATACCTTTATCTACACTTCATTTATTGAAGATTAATGTATGGTTTCCTCCTACAAGTATATAGATTCTTGAGTATGTAAAGTACTTCACAAAATGTTCTGTACAAACACATTATGGATACTGCTTCTAAAAAAAAAAAAAATATATATATATATATATTAAAATACCACTCTCTTTTTTTTTAGGTATCCAAAGTTTTACTTTAAAGGTAAAAAATAATTAAAATAACCTCCAAATTATTTACACACACAACATTAAGGATATGCTTTAACCATCCCCTGTTCAGGAAATTCAATATTTTACATGCACAAATAGTCATGAAATGATTCAAATAACTTAGCTCGCAGATCAGTCAGGAATCCAAATGAAAAAAAAAAAAACATGTCCAGAAAACAAAAGGAAAAATCTAACCTATAGCACAGAAAGTAAAAAAATATATAGAGTAAATTCACCCAACTGTTGTCACAGAAGTGCAAATACTAATTCATTCTTGAATATTCTCCGTGTCATTACTTTTGACACTGTTGTTTTTACTCCAATAATCCTCAATGGACAACACAAAATTATAGCCAAGTTCACCTCAACCATGGTGGTGGTGGTGCTCATTAAGATGTTGTCAGCTTTGCCTGCCTGCCCCTGCCCCCCCCCTCTGGGTCTTTGTGGTGTATAATGGTTAGACTCCTCAGTTATGTTGTGGAAGGAATCTTTTGGTGTCAGCTTATAGAAGAAATTCACTGGTCTTGTGTCATCAGTTTTTGGGCCAAATTCCAATAAACACTGGAACACTTATTGACCACAGATGGCTCAAAATCCAACTGAAGACCTTGCTCTCACTCTCTATTTCTGATGTCTGTCCATCAATGTCTGAACAGCTAAATGATAAGACATCTGAGGTATGAACACTCAAGGCCTTCACATCACCAGAAGGAAAGAATTCATTGTTGGATTTCATCATGTATCAACTAAATAAGTAAACATGGTAATGTACATAGTTCACACTAGTAGCTTTACCAGTAAAATAATTTGTTGAAAAACAAAGCAATATAAATAATTAGAGGAAGTGATAATGTAGATCCTCCTACTACATGTACTATCTATAGTATAGATGTAATTGGTCATTAAATGACTCAACACTGGCTGATTTTGGCCAACCTGAATGTCTAACACAAAGGCTTGTTTTGGTTGACTCAAAGAGGAAAGGATTAATATCAAAGATTAGAACTCCCCCCATTTAAAGATGCTATTCCTAAGAAATCATGTGTGTTTATTCTGCAAAGATGTTGGATCTGTAGTTTTGCATACTTTGGAAAAACAACCCAAAGTATCTATGAGTGATTTTAATCTCATCTGTGAGGGCATGAAGATTCAGCCTCTCTAAAACATGGATTTTGATGACATTGAGATTTTTGTCAGATCTTGCATAGATTCTCAACTGAGGACTGGAATCTGTTTATTCACCATCAAAAACTGAATTTAAATGAGCAAATTTCCAAACTGTTATTCACATTCTGATGAACTCTCTCTCTCTCTCTCTCTCTGATTTTAGTTTAAAACTGTTTCCTTTTTGTTGAGTTTTTCTTAAGTTGACAACAAATGTCACGATATTTTGGAAATTATTTCTTTTTTTTAATTTAAATTATGCCTTGTTTGACCAGTGTTATTTCTTTATCTTTGTTTAAGTTATAAACAATATTTTATCAAATATTTCATTGAATTGTTCCTCTTTTTAAATAATGCACATGTTTTGCTGGTAGTTTAAATTTTTCTCTTCATCAGTTTATTAAGAAAAAAATAACAGTGACCTCCAATAAAGGACTTCTATTACAAGGGTGCTCCAGTGTCTGGAAAAGACCTTTCTGTACTTGATGAGAATTGTACAACTCACAGTCTGGTGACATAGTGACTGCACCTTAAGAAAACTATGGTATGACTACTTCCCAGGTTCATCTTACAACATCAGTTGGCACATTTATACAGTTGTGCTAAAGCAGAACCCTTTTTATATCTGATCACAGTATATTTTTAAATAATATTTGTTTTTACATCATCTTCCAAGATCTGACAGTGTCTGGATTTGTTAATACTAAACTATTTCTACAAAATATTTGAAGCTATGGGCTTTTGTATGTCTCAGAATGCTGCAGATGGCCATAAATCACTAAGTGGTTGATGATGAATGCATGGAAAACTTCCTTGAGTTCTTCCACTCCACTAAATGCATCTGCTCTCCAGCTCTAACACATACAGGCTTCACTATATAGATAGCATCAAAGTATTACAACTACAACTGTGAAATTTGGATGCAATGCAGTCCTTTTACTGAAATTTTCAAATTTTGAAAAAGGAAAGAGAATGCTTGTAGTAGTAGAGTAAATACAATTAAAACAGGTCATCTGCAAATATCCTGAAACGCTGATTTGCAAACTCTGAGTGCTATCAACTTTTAACCCCGATTATGGTGATAAGAGAAAGATTTCTTATATATATAAGCATCCTATTAGTTTTACTAACAAGGTGGTGGGTCTGAGCTAACTATTTAGTTCTAAATAATATGAAATATTGTAAAATATGCATACAGTTAGACATTACTTTTTATATAATATCTGTAGTGATTTTTTAAAATATTATATGGATTTCATCTAGAAGACTCAAAAAAAAATAACTGAAGAAATACTTCTGATATAATATCCCATTAACAAACACTAGACCACATTACGTACCAACTGTCTGAAGAATGTTAACCACTCTTAGAGTAGCTCTGAAAAAGCAGCAAATTTGCATTTTGCTCTGGCTCATTTTCAACAACTGTTCCATGAAATGAGGACTGCAAGAACACAGGCTATTTACTGGGTTAGATGAAACAAGAACCAGAAAAGTTGTTTTCTGCCCATTTTCATTTTACAGTCAATGAAATGAATGGATGGGCATCATTCTGGGAGACTGTGGCTATTTATCTTCATTGGAAGCACACTACTTATTTCAAGCTAAGATCCTCAAGCAAAGGAACTCTGATAAATATCTAACTAATAGCTCATAAAACTTCAAGGTTTAGAGCAGTATTGCTAAAGCTATGAGAGCTTTCCCTTTCAGTCTTCTCTGTAACTACTATGGGTAAAATATGTATTCAGAATAAAAGCCAAAAAGTGATTTTTAAAGAAACTGCTTTCACCACTTAGCTAAAAGTTTGTTTTTTTTTTAAATCTGTATATATAAAAATATTAAATGATGCCAACATCATTTATTTATTTACAAGTTTTTATCCTTTTTTCTATAACCATAGTCCTGATAGATTATTTTAAAGACATACAAAAACACTCAACTCTCATTTTATAAAAGAAAAATAAAATTGATTAATTGGAGAAATATGGCTGGATCTGCCAACATAAGAAAACAGCCTAACAAAAAATAAAATAAAAGAAGTTTGGGATGACCTGTTCTGAGATTACTGTTATCCTATGTATCAACAGATCAAATATAAGCAGACTGTAAAACTCGTATCAACAGATTAAAAAATAACAAAAACAAAGAGACCATGACCTAGTCAGCTTTGCGCAATGTCATAAACCACAAGACTGCTATTACATTTTACTAAGGCACTAGCAGGATCAGTTTAGCACTACTACCTTGGCAACGAAGGGCCACATCAGAAACCTGTTACTATTAGAAACCACTTAAGAAACACTGGTATCTGGCCTGTGAGCAAGTTTGGCTCCAATGACGTCAATGTCATAAGATTGCATCAAATGAAATGGATGTTCATTAAGAGTTTCATGCTACACTGAGTCAACAGTTGATAGAGTTTAGTACTGAAGAAATAACACTAAGCCCCCCCCCCATGCCATGTTGACCACTGCACCAATTTTGTACATGTACAGAAAAATGACATTGATCAGGTACGGACGGAGATGAGACTTTACAATGCCGTGTTGTCTGTTCCACTCATGTAGGCCCATGGTAGGATATTCCAATAAGATGTTTAGCCTGAAACCACTAGAGGTTCTGGGATTTTCTACACACTACCAATATCATTGTAGTGCAAAATGAGATATTAGATCACAAACAATTCCCTGTGTCAATGGATTTCTTGTCATGATGAGTTCATCTATAGTTTCTTTTGTGAAAATTGATTATCACAATATAATATCCATGCAAGTTTATAAGATGCCAGTGGATAAATGTATTATAACCTTAACACAGCATACATTATTTTCTGTTTAAGCCCAAATGGAAAATAGCTTCAAGGAAATTTCTTCAAATGATTAGCAGACAATGCAATTAAAAAAAGCATCTGTAATTTTCAAATTAGTGATTTTATTTCCCAGAACCTCCCACACAATATGACAAAAAATAGGTAGCAGTTGCATTAATTTTTTAGAATATTTTGCTGAGATTTTTAAGAGAAATCAACTACAAAAATTAAGGCACAATATGGAGAAATTCTCTTAAATATTAAAATGTTTTTGTGTCCAGGATAACAATTTGTCAACAATAAATAGTTACAAAGTTATCTAAGTAGTTATTTTAAATTGTTAAAAATCTTAGCATTTACATAGCATCATTGAAGTGTTTATTTAGTATTCAATTATTGCAAGTGAATGGTTTCTTCTGAAATAGGCAATTTCTGATGAATATTTAAAATAGTGAAAATCTGAAAACAGAAATGAGCTAACTCTCAGACTCGCCACACCCTTATATTAACCTAATAAATTCTACATTTTAACCAATTATTTACAAACAGTCAAACAGTAAATATAATAAATATGTAGATTATAATACTCATGAATTTAAAGTTTTAATCTAACAAATCCAAAACCTTCAAGTGTCATTTTCTAGAAGAAAATTATTAGATAGAATAGAAAGAGGCCAAAATAAGACTTTAAAGAGAATTTCATTTACAATGGTAATCGTGATTGTTAAATGTGAAAATGCATGTTCACATCAGCCAATTAAGTACTATTCTGATATTCAATGGTACTAAATACCTTTTTTTATAAATGAAACAATTTCTTCTGGAGATGCAGCTATGAAGTAATACACTTTAATAAATGTACACGCAATATGGTTTTGACTAGAGAACATTATTTTAACAAAAATAATTAAGTGATATATTAAAAAATAAAAAAAGGTAAACAAAATTTCTTAGTGGAGATTTAGTCTGGGTATAATAATTATATACACAAAACAATTATTTTAGGTAATGCACTAACTTTGGCAAACAGTGTAGGTGTCTCTTAATCTGATACATTAAAAGATTGGGGGGGAGTAATCTTTTAATGTATCTTTGTATCATATTGTATACTTGTGTCAAGTATTACTAATATACCATGTTTTGGCAATAAGTATTTAGGTTTTGTTTGTTTCTGTGTTAAGAGTACAACATCTCACTCACCTTGAGAGCATCTCACCCCCATTCACTTGAGGTATGCTTCTTCCACCAGCACTTGAAATAGACTCCCCCACAGATGCAGTCTCTTGATGACTGGCTTGCTTCCCCTGATCGCTGTGATGATGATGATGATGGGCCTGCTGCTGTTGTTTCTGCTGCTGAGACTTCTGCTGTTGCTTAAACCGTGAAAGACTAAAAAAAAGTCCTAATATAGACTTCAAGTTGCCATCTTTGATATCTGGGAGAAAAACAAACAAACAAAGAAAAAAAAGCCTTTAACAAAAGTATGCAGTAACTTAATATATAAAACAAATATTTAAAAAAACAACCAATAACAAAACTTGTAAAGATGTTGTTACCATGATTGAAAAATACTCTTAAAAAATACATGTGGCTAGTAGTCAGCAAGCAAAACAAAAAGTAGATTTAGAATACAGCATGTATTTAAAGAAAAATGTTTGATAAAGTGTATTCATGGGTTTAACTAAAGTAATGGAATAACCAGTGATCCAATAATAGACTTCTGGACTGCTATGGCTAAGGGCCCAATTTTGAATCCCTGTCAAGACTGGTTCAATTTGATGCATCTCCCTGGCAGTTTCTTCTTCCTCTTCTTTGCCAGCTGGCTTTCATCTTATGTTTAAAATGAAGAATTTTAACAAGGTTTTCCAGGTTCCATATGTAACTATTGACCACTGCTCAAGATCCTCCAGTCATACCTAGGTACCTTGCTTGGTCACCAAGACTAGTACTGCACACATCTCACCTTCTGGCCCTGCTGTGATGTGTCCTTAGACCTTGGAAAATCAGGACAGTTAAAAAAAGTAATGCTGCTATAATAACAATGATTTATTAATATTTTACCAAACCAATCCAATAACCACAAACTCAGTAATCGATGAAAAAAGTAGCTTAGTGTTGATATGCCTCCAAAAAGTAATAAATAAATGTCAAGACTGACAAAGAGAATACTTCCCTTTGTCTTACTGACTTTTGGTAATAAATTAATGAAGCCAAGCTGTTTTTAGGAAACTCATTCATAGTAAACATTGCAGTATCGTTAAATTTTCAAATCTTTAGGTTTGATAGAATCTACTAAGGTTGAAGCTTTGTTTACCACTAAAGAGGGGGTGGGGTTGTTTTGAAGTGTGTTTTATACTAATTGAAAACTTTTCAATTTTTTTAATGAAGCTATATATGATTTACAAACATTTTAATTATTTCTCTCTCAAGATAATCATTTTTAACTGGTATAAAGAGTACACTTCACAGAAAATTTGAATTTATCATGGAACAAAGATGGAGTCATCAATAGTGAGATGAGGGGGCAGGGGCATTAATCACTGGTTGTGGGTTGGTTTCTTTTTTATGCACAAAACTGATGTGCATGACAAGAAGTATGTGTGTGTGTGTGTGTTTTGGCATCAATATACTGATACCCCACAGTATATTCCTAAATATCATCATTCTTTTTTTTTATTATGTTTCAAAATGGAATCGTTACACTTCTACTAATATCTTGCCACTTTTATGATAGTAATCGTAGTTGAATGTTACAGAGTAGTTTCAAGAAAGAAAATACTGAAGAAATGAACTTGAGAAAAACTAACTTTAATATTAGTGATGTTTAGGCATATGTTATTGAAATTGTTACATTAACTTCTGCAATATTCATTGTGATCAACCATGAGTTATCATTACTATTTTATTCTTGATTGTGTGTGTGTATACTTTCCAGGTAAAAGCTGTAACCTTTTATTGCAAAAGTTAATCAAAATCATTTGCTTTGAACAATTATAACTGTAAAGATTGTCAGAGATCATTTTATTTACCACCAGAAAAAAATACTGTCCTCTTTATGGATAACTGCAGAGCTCTCTGACGATCATAAAAACTGTTGCTCAGCAAGGGAACATCACTAGCCTCCAGAGATTCAGTGTTTCGGTTTGAGACAGCCAAGCTGTTTATCCAATTAGTCTCACACTGGTCAGAAAGTACTTTGCTAATTTTCATCTTAGGTGTTAGGGGATGACAGATATATGTCTTCAGCTGTGAACAATGTATCAAGAAGCATAGTCAAAGAGTTCAGCTGGCACCTCCATCATTTCTTGAAGAAATGCTCTGTCTGAAACTGACTTATCTGGCCAGACCATCTGCTTTCTTCTATAAAAAGAAAGCCTTTCAGAAGATTTTCTGCGACATGCTGCCAGTCCAGTAATACCAACAAAGCCAGGACTTGATTTTATCAATATATCCAAGATTCCAAAAGAGATCAAAATGTTTATTTAAAACTTATTTTGCTCTTCAATGCAGATAATTTCTATCAGAATAAAGCCAATGAGATTAGCATCATACAATTTACCAAAGTTCAAGAACCAGATTTGTAAGAAAAAGAATCATAATTAGTGAACTATTGATTATTATTTGAATGTTTAAAGTTAAAAACTGTAATTAATTAAATAATTGTATGTTTTTATTGTTTTAATTTTCTTATAATTAGCTTAAGTTATATATTTTCAGATGTTTGTTTTTTTTTTTCTTTTTCCCCTTAAAGGTTTTTTTTTAGTTAGTTTAGTTGATAAGTTTATATTAATTTTAAATTATTTTACAAGCATAAATTTTAAAAAGAATAAATTGCCATTTTTTTACTACAAGACAAAAAAAATCAAAATTATTCCGGAAATGTTTAGGTTCAATTTAATTTAATTAGGTACCTATGAATTGTTACTGGTAAAAAACAAGCAACAATAAAATTAAGCATTATTTCTTTTGGAGTCATCAAATATTTACAATTCAGGCAAACTTGAAAATGATTTATTATTTATTCATATTAGAACTCACAAGTAGAAGTAACAATAATAAACTGCATTTTCATTTACAGTATAACTTAGCTGAGAAGAACGTGTAACCAAGCCAGATGGGTGAATTTTTTCCTGCAATCCAAGATAACCTAAAGAGTAATCCCAGTCACAGAATACAACTGTAACTGAAGCACTAAGTAAAGGCTGCTCAAATGAAAAATTTGATTAAAAAAATTGATTTTCAGAAAAATCAAGTTTTCTCACATTATGATTTTCTTTTGAAAAGCAAATGAAAAGCTACAAGAAGTGAATACAGGTAATTCAAGATGGTGTAAAGATTTGTGAGCCTGACAGAGGAAACAGATGCTGCTAAAAGTATATTTGTTAAAAAAGTGTTTCTTCAATCTAATTAAAACTTATTCCAGAAATCCTCCCACCTTACAGTTTGATGCATTTAGTAGCATTTTCATTTGTAATGGATAGAATATATAGGCAGCTAGCATGTCAACTCTAATGAAAGCAAAACCAAAAAATTACATTATAACTCAACAATCTAAAATAGCTGAACATTTTCATGTACACTATCTCAATATTCATCTATCTAGTAATTGATTACTATATGCATCCATTGCTAAAAAGCTAAAGGACAGATTTATAGCTAGGACTCATTAAATACAAATGTTGTTATTTTGAAGTTGCTAATGCAAGATTCATACAAAACAAAATACTGAAGTGTAGAAAAAATATCCAGTTCAGAAAACAACAGTGAAGACTTAGGAATATAGTGCTCAATGAATGCTGTAGCACTATCTAGGGAAAACTGCATGCACAGTAACTTTAGACATACTGAAATCAGTGAACATTAAAGGGATTGCATGCATGTTGTTGAGATAATGCTATTTATTTATTTATTTACTGCATTTACTTGTATATACTTTATTCACATGGTCACTAGCCATAAAAATTAATTATAGTGAGTTGCAATAGATACAACTAAGCAAAGTAAAAGCTATGTAGTATTCATTAAATACAAATTTTAATTCTTGGTATATTATTTTATTCAAAACCTCCAGAGATTTGATTGATATATGTGCAGAAATATATGAGATCTAAGATATCTGTTTGTCAAATATTACTGACAGATGAATTGCATATCTTAGGCAATATCTCCCTTTACAGAAACCAATTTCTTCTTCTGCCTAAGTGGACCAGGCTTTTAGTCCTTATCTAGAGACACAGGTCTTTCATGTTGACTTTTCAAAGATTGTTGGAGCCAAGATTGCTACATCTATCTCAAACACAATGAAATGACAAAACTCTGGTCAACAATATCTTACTTTCCTAATCAAAGCTGTTGACATTTACAACTACAGAAGAAACTGCATTATTTCTAACCAACTTTTGACTCTACAAAGGCCAGAAATATAGAGAAATGACTATATATGTTCATTCTTTTGTTTTATAACACAAATTATTATTTTATTTTCTACACTGTTCAAATCTTGAAAAAAATCCAACCAAATAATTTAAATTTGCAAGTTTCATATTAACCAAAAATGAAATAGAGCATTGTCTATCTCTGTGTAGTCCAAAAACCACTGATCAAGTACCCTGATTACTACAGAATTTCTGTGACTGCTTGTCAAAAACATCACCCTATATAAATGAAGAGAAAGGATACTAGTGTTGAAATGTGAACAGTGAAATGACCCAGTAATTCAAAGACCAGTTCTTCACAGTCTAAAGAAAATGAACAGAAATGTCTTGAATAGCATGTTTCCAATGTAAATCTGGATAATCATACAAACAAAATCCAGAGATGAAACAATTTGATTGTAATAGCTGGTGTAATGTAAAAAAATCAATTAAAAAGAAAAACAAAATCAAATGGGGTAATGAAGATCTGACACTAACCTGGCCATACCATACCAGTCCTATTGTTGATAAACTATCCATCATTGTCTTAGCACCAATACCATGATAATTATTTTGTGACTGTAATCCATCAAGATGTATGTACAGAAGGTTGGCCAAACAAAAGCACTGTTGTGTATAATTGGTAAACTGACATTTACAACAATTATTGCCCTGACATATTGCTTGCATCTGAAACACACCAATCAGGGAAAAGTCAACATTTTCTCCACACAGTAATGCCAGCTGTGGGGACATCTGATGATTGCTCAATCATTTTTCTGAACAATATCTCCAATTTTGACTAACTTTTAAAAATCATTAAAGATCTTGTTTATTACTGTAGATGTTAAGAAAAGAAATGTCTAAAGATGTTTGCTACAAAGATCCCTCTATCCTCAAAGATGGCCAGAGACACATCTGTGTTAGAGCCTTCCAGCAACAGCCTGCATCTCTGCAGTGAGCTAACAATCCCACATCTTCAGCACTGCTGCTGTTTCTCTTCTACCCCTTACTACTAGCCGAGACACATCTGTGTTAGAGCCTTCCAGCAACAGCCTGCATCTCTGCAGTGAGCTAACAATCCCACATCTTCAGCACTGCTGCTGTTTCTCTTCTACCCCTTACTACTAGACGTTTGGTTATTTTGCCATTTTCTACATTCATACACAATTCCTCTAACCAAATAAAACAATATTTTAATATAATGTTTATCAATTACAGAACAAATGTTGAATTATTGAGTAGTTTATTTGAAGAATGCAATTATGCAGAATGGAGCTTATTTTAGCAAGAATTTTCACAAAATTATAAGCATTAGTTATTATAACCATTAACAGTGCTCATGCAATTTCTTTACACCCTCCAAGGAAAAAGTAAAATTGATAAAATCACCATTGTGATTGCTCTCATTCAGTCAGCCATAGCTTGGAAGTCAAGCAAATGATTAATACCTTTGTCATTTACTACCACCTTAAAGTTGGTCAAACAGATTTATTGCAATAAATGCTAATGCTTTGTTTTCTTTAATTTATCCATTTAATACATTATTTTGTACACTTGAATTATAATCACCTCACATGTGCACAAACAAACATCTCATCTCCCAGGCAACTTAATGTAAAGTTGCCAACTACACGTATTTTACCTAGTACACTTAAAACCATGGTTAGTCTAGCAACAACTGCAAAACTATCAAGAAAGCTGTTGTTTGTGTGTGTGTGTGTGTTTGTGTAGGTTTGTCCATATGAGAGAAATAGAGATTGAGATCATTTGTTAAAACAATCTCTTTTGATGAATCTGCAGAGAAATATTTCTGCTGTCAAATTTCACATTCCTTGAACCAAAAAGATTTGAGCCATTGCAAGAAATAAATGAGCTGAGGATTAACTCTCCATCCAACTCCAACTTGTCACAACCTGCACAGTGAAAAGATCAATGCGGCAGCACCAGAGCTACAAATCTTCATGTCTGTAACCAGTGATGCACAATCTAGTTCTATAGTTATTTCACACTTTCACACTAAAGCAAAAAATGTCTCAGAAAAGTATGGTTGGGATGATTCGATTATACTGGATCTATATTAAATCCTGCCTTAAAATACACTTCACAAACTGCTCAGTTCAGCATTTATCTTCAAAGTAACTTCCCTAAGAATTATGTGAACAGTATCATCATCATCACCAGTATCAATTTATTCTCTAATTTTAGATTCTGTAGCTAAAATTTTAATAAATATATGCATAACCCAGAATGTATAAAGACCATTGTGAATTATCACACAAAAGAGAGAACTATAATGGTTTATAAGCACCCATTCTGCTGAATTAATCAATACATTAGATCTGTTGGTCCTTCATTGTGTCACATCAAACTAAACAAGAGAGGTGGCTGTATTCTGCATTGTCAAAAGTGTCAAATTACTTAATTTTTTTGACATAATCATGCTTATTAAATGCATGGTAATAGTCAATGTGTGCAAAAGCTTTAATATTTTATAGCAATAAAAATGCAAAATTATGCTTTCAACCACCCAAATGTCAAATTATTTTGACATGTTCTTTTCACATAAAAATTTAATGCATTTTCACATATTTTAAAAAAAATTTCAAAATACCTTAAAATATTTTCTAGCTGATTACTTCATGTGGAGACAGCTTGGTAAAGTTAGTCTTTTATGAAGACCATTTCATGAAAGCGGTTCAAATTTTTTTTCTTTCTCTTTCTCTTACTTCCCCAAGTGTTGTTAGTCAAATGTCCAGTAATTTCTTGGCCAACTTCAAACTCTTTAAATCATTATCCCATTGCATCATGTCCAGTACAAACATCCCCCCCTCTCTCACTTTACTTTTCTTGCAGAGACAGGATAGACCACTGTCATACCAAACCCATAATTTGATATGGTAATGTTTTTTTTGGTTTTTCATTAATAGTTCAATTTCAAATGAAGCACAGCAATCAAAAGAAATGAAAAATTATGATTGAAAGCAAAACAAAACACAAATTCTTTATATATGTGTAATTTTTTTTTTTTTTTAAAAGAAGTTAATAGTGTGTTTCATTTCGATCTGGAAAAGAAAGACCAATTCTAGTTTCAATAGTGAACATATCCATTTCATAAGAAAAATAGGCTTTGGTAGAGTGCAATGTCAATAGTGAATGTTATTCATTAAAAAAGAAAAATTAAATTTGGTTCTGTAGGAAAAGAAAGTCTGAAATTATATAATTTTCCAAAAGCTATAGTAGTATCATAAATCAATATCCAAGCATATTTAATAAAAATCATATCTTAAACAATCTAGTGATGTTGTCAACATAATTTTTGAGAAAGAACTTATGATCTGGAAATTAGCATCTTTAACAGCAGTTTTTTTGTTTTTTTTTTGCAAATCTGTTTTACAGACCCTTTGTCTTTTTTAAGTTAACAGCAACAGTCAGACAGATATCTATTCTGCCATCTAAGACTTCAGGCCTCTACACTAACTTATACAAAGCCATGGGGATGCTAATTTTATACTTCGTGACTATACTCACCAGACCTAAAACTATTTCTTAGGTAATCACATCACTGCTAGCTTACAACTAATATATTCTAACTCCCACAGACAGCTCCATTATTTAATTGTAAAACACACCCACCCCTCACAAACATCCAAAGTATAAATAAACAATTTTAATTAAATTAAAGGGGTGATGCACTAGGAAGGAAGGAAAGAAATAAAAACAAAAAAAAAAACAATTACTTGGCATGACTCCAGTTGGTGAAAACCATGTCCCATGCCCTGCTATGAATGTACTCTTAACAGAACAGACATTTTGGGAACGGATGTAGTGACTGACAACAGTTTCAAAATTCCTGCTATTACTAATATAAATTTCTTTCCACAAATGATGACAGGATTTCCATTTTTTAAATGCTTTTATTTAGCTCAAAACAGAATTTAATAACTATAGATTCATCCAGTAAAAGTACCTCTTTAGATGGTAAAATCTAGACCTTACAAATTTATACAATTACTTCTAACTTGATCATTTGTTAAAAATCCGCACAATGGATGAAGATATGTTGTACAATGAAGAGAAGAGAACAATTGATACATATTAGTCAAGAACTATTTATGTATATTAATAAAAGTGACATTATTCATTTAATTTAATTATATTTGTTTATTCTGACTGGTGTTGAAAATCTTTCCCTTCAGTGCCAAACCTCCTTTGTTGCTCACAACCACAATACATTTCTGATGGCATAAAGTAAATATGAAGCTATTTTTACACTATACTTACTGCTAACCAAACATTTGCAAGGTCCATCATCTCTTAATGGTAATTTAGTACATTAGCCATTCTAACCAGGTACCATCTACATTCAGCTTTCCCGCATGTCATATGATCACATCTTAGTTATTAAGGTAGAGCATTTATTGGGAAAAAATATATATATACAATGAAGAAAGCTAAAATACTGTAACTGAATTAACTTCTAACTGACAGTAAACGCCGTGAGGACAAATATGTTCTTGAATCTATTTAGGTCAAATTTTTCATGTTAGTAACTTTAATTAAAAACCCATCTATTTAAAGTTAAAAGAAAAACAAAAACAACAGAGATAACTAATTAACATATAGAAAATGAACTTTAATTTTAAAATAAATCAGAGATTACAGAAGAGGCTGGAAAAAAAAAAAGCTTCTTCGTGAAGATGAAATGAAATCTGTGACAACATTAATGGAAATAATATTTTCTAGTGATTACTATTATTTCCCTCAGAATATTGATTTAATAGCTTGTCTGCTCAATTGGAAATTGAGCACCAGTTAAAAGCCACTGAATATGATCAACTTACCATATTACAGCATTCAAAGCTTGCACTCATTATTGTTCTTATCTTTGAGATCAGAACACTGGGTACAGTTGTAGTTACTTACTTTTTCTCTTGAAAGGAAAATTAGATTTATTACACTAATGCATTGAACCAGCAAAGCAGTATCTCCATCTAATAGCATAAAAACTCTCCTAAAACTATAGGAATAATAATTCTAAAAAAAAAAAAAAAAAAAAATAGATAATACATATGAGAAATCTAATAAAGTTCAACTGAAAATCAATGTCTAAGTTAAATGGATGCCTGGTGAAGAAACAACTATATGGATGGTAAGTAATATTTTTGGGTTAAATGAAGAATCCAAAAAAGAGAATGTATAATATATAAGGCACTTGTAAGCAATCCTGATCATATAAGCATTCAAATAGTTTTTCTTAACATTTTAAATGCATGTATCTTAATAAAATATGCAAAAAGAACAAATAGTAAACTGCAGTTTATTTTTTGTATAAGTATTAAAAAGATAAATAAAATTCTTCCCAGAATATATATATAGTAGCAACATATTTTACACACACACACTCACACAGTACATCACTTGCTATTGCAGGTGATTCAATCAGTAGTAATAATCTATTTTGCTAGAGAGTAACAGTAACCTATTAGCGATGTGTATCGCCCCCTTTTTTAAAAATCAGTATAGGCAGTGCTGAAGATTTCAGATTCTTATTGTAGTGTAAATAGCACAAAGTTTGGTCATATAGACAAGCTACATATTTTATGGGCAGATGCTGAGTGCATGTATAGAAAGGATTTATGCCTCTTCTTACAGTTCCTATAGTTCTAAAAAAAAAGCAACCCATAGAACTACAGGAACCTGCTTTGTTGATTCTTCAGCAGTGTTTCTTTAATGCCTCTGTATTGCACAAATCACATTCTCTCACTGACAATAAAAGTCTAAAGATAAGTCTACCGAGACAAGAACTGTACTAAAGAAAAAGTGGCCAATTTCAAGTAATGGCAAATGTTTTAAAAGATTTCTTGGCACTGCCTTCCTGTTCTACATTTTTTATCTGAAGAAGATGCGTATCTAAGATTTCAGTAGAATTCTAGTTTCCGGAAGTTACAGTATACTGTAACTGTAAACTGACTACAATCCCAAAGATATGAGATTGAAGTACACAGAACGAAAAAAAGAGAATTAAATTTCAATGTATATCACTCTTAATCATCATAGTAAACTGTTCATGCATGTATATAGATAAACCAGTAAAAGAACAATATTAATCATACTAGTATAGTCTTTAAACTAGAATAAAACAAAAAACAAACAAAAAACTGAGCTATAGCTGACCTTTTATTACACAGCTTTGCCAGAGCTCAGTTGTTTCCATATCTTAGTGTTTTATTCCCATTTAAAGATTCCAAAAGATATCAAGAACGACTCAATAACTTATTAATATTAATTATATGGCCATTTTTTGTTTGTTTGTTTGAACACTTCCACTACTGACTAAACTGCTGTCTACAGGTACTGCTAAGTTAAAGACACTCAGGTCAAATATACAACCCTAAACATAGATTGTAAATATTTAATTTATTTTTATCTTTGATTGATTCAAGTATATATATGCTAGACCAGTTTTTAAATATTCAGATTTGTTTGATAGTAGACATAACACTATTTTAAATAGAGGAGCTATCAAGGAGTCCCACATTTTTACTACAATATTAAACTTTCCAATAACGATGCTTTTCTATAAACCAAGGGTACATTGAGTTCTGAGACAATGTATAGTAATTATCAGGAAAGTGGTTTTGTATTCTGAATCTTTTTCTGTAGTGCCCTCAATCTGCAGCAGATTTCTACTGCCATCTAGTAACAGTGAAATATGTTACCACACTACATAAGATAAATTAATTAGTGGCACATGCTCACATATGTAATGATCATCATAATCTAGAATCCCACATGTCACTGCATATCCAGGTGACACTTGTAAAGCTGCAATGAAAAAAAAAAAAAACAAACAAATTCTATCACAAATTAGTTCCCTAAAAAGGCAAGAAATGAAGACGACAAATCTGCTTTCTGTGACCATAATCCCAAACAAAACTCAAAGTGAGGCATCTATTGCAGAGATAGAGCCTACCTGCCATCTATCTATGCAAATGAAGATCTGCCTACTCCTCATCAAGCATAAAGTGATTCAGAGGAATAAAACTGCAATGGTATATTGGCTGAGGTCACAAACACAAGTGAAACTCTTCCAAGTCAATATGGTGCACGGTGAGTCAGATGTGAATTCAGGCATGTTGACATCTCATCAAAACCTAAAGGTGCTCATGACTGACTTCCCTGATATTTGATAGGCTAATAAGTGGACAAAAAAAAAAAGGAGTTTCTTCCCTAGTATTTCGCAAGAGCAAAGGTATTTCTATAGCAACAGAATAGGCTAAGTTTTCTGTTAGCCGTTCTGAAACTAGCAAATCAACCAAACTAAAATTTCTATGGAAGAAAACAAAGAAATGTCAACACACAATCCCACTGTAAAAATTGAGGAAACAAAACAAGAAACAATAGAGGATGCAGTTAACAAAATAGCAAATTTTGAGGTCAAAGTGACAATAAAAATTATGTGAATGAGAAACTACATTGCAAAAAATGACAGACCCTATGCCAATTATCCTTATCTCATCCAACTACAGGATCTAAATGGTGTGAGCCTTAAATTTGGTCTGCATCTATCATACACTGCTATAAACACGGTAGACTATATATCATCTGAAATATGAAAAAAAAAAAAAGGCCTGTGCTCAGATTAAGGAGAGTGATGAAAAGATTTCTGTTGCTGTTGATGAATCAATCATGCATTCAAGTAACAGTTATTATCTACCTGAAATGTGAGACTCAAAGGAAAAAGATCCTCATTCCATGTTTCTTAACCTGAGTGAACTAGAGGATCAGACTGCAAAGATTATATAGTGGAAATCATGCTGAAATGCTAAGCATTATGGATTCAAAGATGACTACTTAAGGAAAAATCTTGTGGCATTTACATGTGATGGTGCCAACATTATGCTACTCAGAGCAAGTCATCAATCTTCCATGAACATACAAACAAGACATGTGAATCAGGGTATGCAAACACACTGTGGAAATACTTTTAGGCTAACATTGCATGAGCTGCCTGACTCCTAAGCCGAGCTTATGTATTATAGGATATTACATACATAGGCAGCTACTTAAGTCAGTGCCTAAATCTTGTCTCAGAGAAGTAAATAGCTGGTTCAATGTATAAAAGTAAAAGACGTGATTGTTGTCCTTCAGGTGGTTTTAGTGTTTATATTGACATGAAATTAGTTTAATTTCTTATTAAAAATTTCAAGATGTAAGATTCTAGTGAATTTAATGGAGGTTTCTACTGGGTAGTCAAATTCCTTCCTGCATCTGAAAAACAAAGCTCTAGTAAGGACTTTACAGCAAACACCCTCCTATAAATCCAGATTAGGTCACCAGGGAAGATGCCCCCCTTTCTTATTTCAATTGAAAAGAAATCCAACTCTCTTCAGGAGATGAATACTTGCAAAGGAGACAAGAATGCTAATGTATAATTTCAGAAATATATTGCAGAATGTATGCAGCAATTTTTCTGATAAGAACTGTGCTAATAGACACCTGTCCACCTGTACTTAAAACACTTCAAAGAGGTGTTCTGATAAAGTGATAGCTTCTTACATTACTTAGGTCTCTTAATGTCTGGTACCATTCCAAAGAGTTGCAGAAATTAAACTACTCAATAAACAAAAGATTTCCAGCTACACAAACTTTGAAATGCTGGCCTTCTTGACATACTGCTGTATCTATTGAAAAAGATACCAGCAACAGTTTAGAAACTGATTTGACTTAAATATATCTCTTATTTCTGCAAAAAAACTATGGATGCTAAAAATGGCAAATGATGATGTTATATAGTTGCATTATTTTTCAATTAAAAATACAGTTACTGTAAGTGTTAAGTGCATACTTTTTTTGTAACCTGTCTTTTAAATTACCCTGAATTGTTTGACACAACTCATCTAAATAGAATTTATACAATATTTTTAACAATTCCAAAGTTAATATGTCACATTAGAATTCATTAATTAATTACAAGAAGCTTCATATGTTAAACAAAGTAATATTTAGTTAAAGAATCAAAATTCTATTGGTGTTTTTTCCAAATATACTACAAGCATTTAACTATTTCAGAAAAATCAGAAAGATCATACTGATTGGAAAAAAACACCTCAATTCATTTGTTTCAGTTTTAGCTTCAAAAGTAAAAGAAAATTATTTTAAATAAATGAAAAATTTTATGTAAAAATGCAAAGACTTTGAAGAATATAACTAACTGCTTAGCTTTGCATTTAAAAGAAAATTTTCATCAACACAATAAAAATAATTCAGAAAATGTCTGAAATGTGTAAAGGCACAAGGCAGAAATAATCAGATGTATGTATAACAATTGAGACCAATGTTGTTTGTCTCTTTCAGAAGCACTTTTTAAAAAGGTAATATATTATTTACTTTTTATGAATTTTGAAAGATTTGTATTTCATTAGAAAAAATTAAGATAGAAAAAGTATTACTATACTTAAACAATAATCATGTAAACAGAAATCTAATTTTTAAATGTGTTATCACTGTCGTAAAATTAGAAACTTTTTCTTCATCTTGCTTTCTCACTATGTAGCCATCATTCCATTGCTGACACAATGTTTTTTTCATATCAACTAACATTTATATTTTAACAGCAATGCACATCAAGACATTTAATTCTAAATTTATTTCAAAAAATAAAACTAAGGTCATTTACTTTCACATAAAACATTTTCAACTGTAAGTAAAGGGAGATCATTCTGATAATAAAAAAAAAAGTAGTGCATCTCACCAGTGTCAAATTGGTCTAGAAGGTAAGCTGCCAGATCTATTCATTGAACATGTGCCAGGTAAATTAACCTGAATGCTTCTGCCATCTGCACCAAGTAAGAAAGATCCTGAGCAGGAGCCAGGAGGTCTACTGATGGACCAGTCAAACTACCAGATGTAGGCTGTGGTAGTTAAAGCCCATGTAAAAATGTCTCAAAGATGCTATTCACCAGACTTCTATCCTGTGGATCCCAAACACAATACTGATTCAACTAAGGTACTGCCAGGAAGTAATAAAGGAGGTTACTGTGATGGGGTGCTCCTGTTGCTAACAGCAATGTATCCACAATAGTAGTAAACACATCTATTCCAGAATGTTTTGAGGCTTATGAGACAAGAAATGATCATTACACTGCTTTTCCAACAAATTGGAGGCAGATGGTGGATCTGAAACAACTTAAGGTATAAGGAAAAAATTCTAAAAAGCATATCTATGCATCTATTATTTTCCCTGTAATCATGACCACTATTGTAGTTACAAAAAGTCTGAAAAGGAAATTTTCACAGACAGCAAAGTTAGAAAAGGTAGAAAACAAAATAGTATTGTGAAAAAATATACAGACAATAAAAAAAATTGACTGGCAAAAAAAGATATCAAATCTGCTAGCTTGGGGGAATTAAATCTGATAAAATAAAACTAAGATAAAACATTTCTTCATTCATCTGTTGTAAAGAAGCCTTTTGTCAAGATGATGAGATCTGAGTGATTGATCTTGTGTAGGCCACATAGTGACGAGGAGGAGGAAATTTGGTAGCGCTGTTCCTGAGATTATCAAAATATAAACTAAAATTTAATTTCCACATTGCTGGAGTCAGACCATGAAGATTATCAGTATGACAAGGTATACATTCTGGATAATAATAATTAAATTATTTTGAGGAAAAACATTAATAAAGTCATTAAATGTTATACAAGTAAAAAAATTTAAATTTTAAAAACTTATTTTACATTTTGAAGTAAAAATATATCACTACTGCAAATAGCAATGCACCTCATTTATAGAAGTTTAATTAATAATATAAACAAATACCTTTGGCACTTAGTCCTTCCACATTGACTCCAAGACTTGCCAAGAAGGTAAGGCAAATGTTGATATTTTCCACCTAAAAGTAGATAAATAAAAATATAACCAATAATTAAAAACAAATTTTACATTGCACACATACAAATTTTGAAATATTTAGAATTACATCTGAATTCCTTAAAACTGATGGCTGGCTGAATGGAACAAGCTAATGGTATAATTTTCAATTATAAATATTCCAAATATCAAGAACTTTTAACCAGATAGCGCAAAACGAGAAAACACTGCACATAAATGTGACATTCAGATATAAATGCATAACACCAGCATCCAATGCAAAATATCTCACAAACCATTCTCAGTGCAGTTTGCTGAAAGTAAATGGTGATCCCTTTTCCTGCACAAGTTGATTAGATGATCATCTATGAAAATGGAACACAATCTTATATTTACAGCTGAAAAGAAACAGAGCCATTATCACATTAGTGACAAATGTCTCTAATAACTGCCATTTTCATTAAAGGAAACTATGTAAGCAAATATGGCACTAAATTAGTATTTTTCTTTCCTTCGAGTTTTCACAGTTAACAGAAACTTTAGTACTTATTTTCTGTCTCTGCACCAGTATCTACATAATACCCATTGGTATATAAATATATTCTTACAAATTTTGTAGTCATTCTCCTTTAAAAAGTGCACTATGACACAAGATATTTGCAAATACAGGTGTGCAAACAACTACAGAAGGGGGAAGCAATGCAACACAAATGTAAAAGTCAGCAATGTCTGCATGTAACGAGCAAATAGACTTTAAGTTAAGCATCATCACATCTGTCATAAATCTTTCCACAATCTTTATTTCACATATTTAAAAATGGTACACAAAATTGTCTTGCATTCATTTTCAAAAATAGTTTAATTGCAAAAATAGTGCAAGCAAACAACCAGTTTTAAAATCTTCATTTTAATCTACAATTTCCTTTTCGTAATTATGTAATAAATTAGTTGCAATATTTGTTGTTCCTATTTCTGCAGAAAATACTAATTTATGCTGGCACATCTAAAATATTAAGGGGTAAAAAATTCACTTAAACATTTAGGTTCCTCTAAAAATCAGCTTTCTATCTACTAGACTGGCAGATAAAGTGACAACAGTTGCTCCTGGAATTCTGGTTAAACAAAGCAATATTTACATTTCAGATATAAACTAGAGCAAAATTAAGATATATGAAGCTGGATGAAACATCGTTTATGCACTGATTACTGGCCAAGCATTGGTACTGTATTGTAGCTGGGAGTTTAGAAATACTATATTTGTGATGGTACAAAAGGAAAGTCAATAGTATACTTTGATAAAAATGAACCAACCAATATATAAAAATTGATAATAAAATAAAAGAAACATATAAAAGGGAAGAATTATAAACTGTTTGATATACACAAGTAAAAGGAAAATTTGTAGAATGTGAATTTTACCGGGTAAATTGCGAGAAAAGGAATGCTATTTCCTTACCAGACTAAATACATTCAACTACTATGCAACAAAGCCATGTTAAAATGTAACCTATCCATCTCCATCCTAATTACAGTTTACCCATCTAAGTCCTTAAATCTTTCAAACACAAAGTTCTGACAAAAAATAAACAACAAACCTAAAATCAAAAACTTTTTTTTTTTAAATGGGCGATGAGTTTATATATATATATTATACTGTATACAAAAATGCCTTCAGAGTTATGGTTGACTAATGATGACATTGTCATTATTACTCCTCAAATGAAGTAAATCCTGCTGATTTATACCTGTCTACCTTGAACTCTCTTTTGGAAATTCCTTCATTTTGCTTATTCAAATTTAAATGCATACATTTAAGTTTTTATTCAAAATAATTAATAATTTACTTTAAATTAAAAGTACATTTTTTTTTTCTTTTAACCATTCACATGACAATTATGTTAAATAAGAAACCCTACATAAAATACCAGCTTGTCAATTTATTTACAGAGTAAAAATAACACTACACACTATTTATGGTAAACTGAGCTTTATTCCTGTGTCTCAGAACACCTACTCCATCAAACTGTGAAAAATTACAGAATAGAGCTATTTCATCAGCATGAATAGGCACTATAATAACCAAGGAAGATAGCAAGTTTCTGTCCAGTATACTTAATAAGTAGCAGGAAAGGAAACTCAAAGTTAAAAGCAGAATAAAAAAAAAATGAAATTTCATTTAAGTATTTCACATTGTGGTCAATTAATTAATTAAAGAAATCAAAGTGATGTCCAACATCCTGAAAGTTGGTTTACTTAATTCTTTCAAATTTATCAAGTAAGACAGGATGTATGTTATAGAGGTTTTGATTTAATACTGAATAAACAAAAAATACCTCCCCCCTTTTTTTTTATCTGTACATAACAGGATGGACATGTTTTGGTTTTGAGATAATTTTCCCTATGACCAGCACGGAAGAGGAATAAACTTAATTGGAGCATTCCTCACCAAATGCAGTCAGCTCAATGTCTGGTTAGTATTCATGAGTTATATTAAAAAAAATAATGAAATAATCTATCTTTTAATTGGAAATTAAATTCAAGTAAAGATAGACCTAAAGGTAATGTTTTATTAAAACATTGACAACTTGGTGGAAATAAAGTGATATTATCTGCGGGATCATTTTAGTTTAGAATGTTCTCATTCTTTCTTCTGCTATTAAAAAAAAAATAAATCAATATATTTCCAACAAAGTGCTAACTTCTCTCTTCCCTTCACCGATTTGCTTGACACCAATAACTCAGATACGTGCAGAACAGCGATTTTCCTGCACAACAAAATCAAACTGCCAAATGAAAGTTAATCGTTATTTCAGGTCAAATATACACATCTTGCTATAGAATTTTTGTAGTATCATTTAATTGAAAACATTTTTTAAAAAAATTAAATCATGAGATACAAAAAGAAATAAATGAAAACTGGGACTTAAAAATTTACTTATTTATCTTCTTTTTATTTTGTTAAAGTGTTGCATTCCTTTATAGAGCTTACCATGTTAAAAGTTGCTTATTTTTATGTAACTGCCTTTGTTACCTTTATCTTTAAATTAAAACAAGTCTATCTGATTAAAAGCCAATGTCTGACCACATAAATAAGTCCCAGAGGCACCATGTTGTTGCTTCTGCATAGATACCAAGTCACTGCATTCAGATAATTTTACTCTGACATTGGGCACATAAGTTGGTCCCTCTGGTGATATGCCAGTGTTCTTGCTAAGTCCGCAGCTCAATTTATTTTGTGAAAATTCTTGTGTTTATACAGCTGCTACCATACCTGGCTAGTTCAGGGGCTAAAGCAAATGTGCAACACCCACTGGTATGAAGTCACTACATGGGTCACATTGGACAGACAAATCATGGTGATTAT
Source organism: Nautilus pompilius (assembly GCA_018389105.1). Taxonomy (NCBI): domain Eukaryota; kingdom Metazoa; phylum Mollusca; class Cephalopoda; order Nautilida; family Nautilidae; genus Nautilus; species Nautilus pompilius. Next base: position 1,671,265 of record JACATO010000127.1, on the reverse strand, counting down.
TCTCTTGCTTATACTTTAAAAATTCATTTTTCCCAGAAAGGCACTGTGAATGTAAACAGAGCACAGCTTTTGAAAAAGCTGAAGTCTATTATTACTCATACATGATCAGTCAATAAAGTTTTAGCTACAAGTAACTGTCCAGTTGGTAAAGTAATACATATTGGCACTAGCAGTTAAAGTGGAAATCTGGAGTTGGTGGGAGAGGCAATGTCTAATGTAATGTCATGCAAGCAACTGATGTGAAATTGCTGGCAAAAGCACTACCCGGAAGGTAATAATAACACTGGTCAACAAAATTAAATGTATTATACTCATTATGAATGCAAACCAACTTTTTTAGACTAATTTTTCATGCTGATTTCAAAATTTCACTCCATTTGTATGTAGCACATATCAGTTTTTCAGTAGATACATGCAAATATTTACATATTTGTATATATGAAATCATTAACGTAATAAATAAGGACATATTATTTTTAGAAAGTAAATGAGTTCATTGAGTTAAAAATCATCACTATCATTCTACAAAGAGTGAATACACAAAAATGGGTCAGACAAAGTTAGAACAACAGAGTTAGAAACATTGTGATTTTGATTTCTTGCGGTGTTCCTGATCTGGTTGATCACGGTAAAGTGTCCAGCAGTAGTCAGCCAGCATACTGTCATTTCAGAAGCCTTGGTACCGTTTCTCCATAGCACTAATGTCCTGGTGAAATCTTTCACCATGTTCATCAGACACTGCTCCAAGGTTATCTGCGAAGAAATCCAGATGGGAGTCCAAGAAGTGACAACCCATTGCTGAGTAACATTTCAGAAGATTCTTGATACCATCCTTGTAGTCCATTGCCTTCTTGTTGCTCAAGAAATTCTCACAGATCCAATTGAAAGCATTCCAGGCAGGTAGTTCCAGTTCATCCAGTGTTGTCTTGAAGTTGACATCTTTGAGTACTTCTCTAATTTGGGGTCCGACAAAGATACCCTCTTTCAACTTCGCCTGTGTGGTTTTGGGAAACTTTTCTACAATATACTCAAACCCTCTGGCATTTCTCTTCCCTAGTGTCTTTACAAACTGTTTCATCAGTCCAAGCTTTATATGCAAAGGAGGCAATAGGACATTACATGGATCTACAAGAGGTGTATTCTTGACGCTAGACAGTCCTGGCTGGTATGATGTTCTTGTCTGCCAGTTTGATTCCGAATAATGTCTATCAGTTGCCCAACTATCCCATACTCACAAGAAACAACAGTATTTTGTGAAACCTGACTGCATTCCCATTAACATTCCAATGACTTTTAAATCTCCACATATTTTCCATGAGTATCTTTCATAGGCAATGGCATGAAGTAAAAGTTCCATATTCTCATATGATTCATGAAGATGAACGGAGTGTGCAATAGGAACGGAGGGCTTCAAATTACCATTATGGAGAAGTACAGCTTTTTAAAAAAAACATGTATAGCTTATAAATCTTCTTGATCTCTGGTGTTATTGTACGTTTTTGAGCTTTCACAATAAATTGTCCACAGACATAACAAAACACATCAGGAGGATTTCTACACTGTCTTGACATTGTTAACACTGTAAAACAAGTAAGGAAATAGATACAAACAGTTATACTTATATTGAATTTGAGATGATGAAATATTTCATCAGACCTATTATGACTGGACAATTTGAGATGTTGAAACACCTATTTCATCAGACAAAACTTGATTGGTTAATTTAAGATGATGAAATATTGCATCTGAACTATGCAGCAATGAATAATGTAGTTTATTTTAAAGGTATGTTTCCATGATGTAAATGAAATACATGCATACACGTCATTAATTGGAATTTCTATATAATGCATGAGCTAAAACCAAAAAACTTTCTCATCTTGAAAACTGTATGTGATGTCAAAAAACTAATTGTATATTTGAAGTCAGCATTAAAAACTACACCAAGTCCTTGACATGTGCTTGATGGAAAATACTTGTTGACCAGTGTAATCTGTCAAGGCCATCTGCACCAACTGAATTACCGAGCATTATCCTCTCTATCCATACAAGCCACTTGTGTTTAGTTGAGATGGTAACCTAAACTCATCATTCATCATTATCTCTGCAATCCTCATAACTGTTGCTGGTACATTGAACTACCCCCCCACACACACACACACAACCACTGAATGTGTATATTATATAATATATACATAGCCCTGTCTGTAGAACCAGTAGTAGTAATTGTGTTTTCATTCTGTACTGCTGCTGACTTAAATGCCAGTTTTGTGAAGCAATTATAACCAATTGTTACGCATTGGACAGCATTTGTTGCTTGGTAGCTTTCTCTCACTTTTGTAAAATATTCCCTCACCACATTGTCATTTATCTCTTTTGTTGAGCATCTGGTATCTTTTAACAACAAATGGTGCTATGTAGCTGAGTTCCTATAAGATGTCAGAACTACAGATAAATGCTAATATATACTTCAAAGTCAAATTATATTGGCAGAAAAAAGCGTTAATTAACTGTTAACTATATAAAGATATTTGAAATCGTGTACACTAAATGGAAGAACTTCCATTAATTAATGCTAAGAAGCTTTAATCTGCCAAAGAAAGACTAAACCAAAGTATCGTGAACTGACAACTCAAAAGAGTTAACTCTATAGCAACATGATTAACAGGCTATCCATGTGGGAGTACTGTGTTATACCTGACATGTTAGAAGCCATTATGGACTAACTTAGAGATTTAATGCTGAAGTATACAGACTATTTCAAATGCCATGGTTCAATCACCATAAAAATTGAATAGGAATAGAAATTGAGGGTCAAAAGTTTTTATTATTAGTATTCATTTTTTTTTTTGTTTTCATACATTCCTTTGCAAAAAGTCACATCTGTACTTTCATCCTTCACTTCCTGATTTGGAAAAGCATTTTTAAAAATACACAATTACTAAAATAAGAATTTAAAAATACTTTATAATGTCTGATTGAGAATGTATTTTATTTATTTAATATTATTCTAATGATACATGATGTGTCAGTAGTATCCGAGAACCCATGTATTTTGTATGCATTTCTTTTCTCAAAAAAGACTTTTAAAACTTTGATCAGGTCAGTGCAAAAATCTGTGTAGGCTAAATTAGGCAATTAAAGCCTTTTTTATTTGTTATTTGTCTGAGACTATGCATATTACTAATTATCCTGGTGATTGTTTTTGACCTTTTCCAAGACATGTATCTTGGAAGTAAAGTAGTAGTTAAGATGCTTGCTTCTCATATCAGCCATATGAATTTAATTCCCAAGTGTGGCTGGCATTCCCAAATCCACTAAGCCTGCTATAACAAATAAGCACCTGGTGCATGCTGCTAAGAAAAGTAACCAGCCACCATTTCCCTCTGGCATAGAAAAAGTTAATTCCTTATCAATCTCCTTTTAAAGATGGCAGCTGTTTTGAGAGAGAGAATCTTAATATGAAGTAGTTTTCAGGCCATAACTGCATATTTTTCTAAAGAAATCTAATTAATTATTAGTACATGAAAACAAAAACTGTTAATGTCTTACTATTGATACGGGTTGAGAATCCCTTATCCAAAATTCTTGGGGCCAAATGTGTTTCAGATTCTGGAAATTTTCAGATTTTGGAATATAGATATACTGGCATAATTTGGTAGCTAACCCACTGGGAAGTGGGGACTGGGCACAAGTTCATTTACCACATTATAACTGCATATGGATACATACATATAGCCTACAAATAGTTTTATGCAATATTTTAAAATCATTTTGTGCAAGAAACCATAAGAAAAGACGTACTTTTAATCATCAGAAAGGTAGGCTATCACTATGGTAGGCCTACCGGTACTATAGGGGTATTTGCAGGCCTTTTCGACATGTTCAAAGCATATTCACACCAACAACAAAGCAAAGAAACTACGGTGAGTAATGCGCATATATCAAGTATGTTGAGACCCATGCCTCACCAAGGAACCTTCCAAGAACCTTCTGGAATTTTCCAGTGAAGGAACTCCTCGGTTTTCAGAATTCTGGATAAGGCATTCTCAACCTGTAGTTGAATTTAGCATATCGATGAATTTGAGACAACGCTATTATTATTATTATTATAGCAGCCTAATTCAGATAAGTAATTTATTTTTATCTGTCCAAAGCTACGACTTTCTCATTTGCCATTGCCAGACTTGCCTACAATGGTTTAATTCAGATTGCACATTCTCTCACCAAAGTTGGAATAAGAATTAGACAACCTGCTGTTTAACTTTATAACCATAAATCTGCTCAAAGCCTTATTTTCTCCTCTTAGTTTTCTAAACATTTCTCAAAACTACCCAGATAGTACAGAATAATATTATTTTTCACCAGGGTTTGGTGACTGCACTATTCTAAGTATTGTACATTTGAAAAAAATGTTATTATTAATGATTAGAAATTCAAAATTGATTATTAAGTAAAGTCAGATCCCCTTCTGGTAGTTTTGAAATCCAAGTAGATTAGGTCAAGCTGACTCACTTGAAATAATACTTTTTTTACCTTGACTCCTTGTTGGCCCTCTGTGCCTATGTGCCTGTGTGTGTGTGTGTGTTGGGGGGGGGGGGCTCCCTAGAACTCTTCAGTTTCAGAAACCATAGCAGGAGCATGCCAGGCCCAGCAGACTCAGCCGTCAACCATAGTAGTCCACTGGTCAATCCATCTAACTACTGCATTGCCCAACAATACTAGGTTCACTTATTGATATAGTGCACAAACTTAAAAAAACAACAAACAGTAATTAAATAAAATAACTATCTCAACATTAACTGTTTTCTGAATAAAGTGTACTCAGGTTTACCCTACTTATTCATTTTTTTCTTTCCTTTTTATTTATCTAAAACAAATTCTTCCATTATGGATTATTTCTAAATCAAGGAAAAATGTAAACTGGGAATAGATAAATTTTGAAATTTGAAATCTTAAATAATAATAATAATAATAATAATAATAATAATAATAATAATAATAAAGCAGAACATTTTTTTAAAGGAAAGTTAAAAAAAAAAAGAATTCATGTTTACTCTGAAGATTTTGCTCTTTTTTTAAACCTGTTAACCCAAACTGCAACCTAATTAAGTCCAAGTACAGTATACGCATGTACATACAATATTTTAACTTCAATCTCTAGCTGCAGCAAGAATGAAATAAATATGGGTCATACTGTTATTCTTTCTCAGCGGAGATATTGGTTTAATCACATATGCTGCCTGTGACACCACCACACAAATTACAGAAATCAATTCAAATGATTTCATGATATTGCAAAGTGTGCCAAATTTGACGCCCATAGGTTCTCAGTGTGTGCCAAGGTCAGGCAGGACTAGGGCAGCAGAGATCAAGACAAGATGATGATTATGGCTAAACCTGAAATTCAGCTCTTTTGATAGGAACAACTTACATGTTGCCTTGCTGATTGGTCAGCATGTCTATGATATGTTACATATCAACAAACCAGAAGACTTGTAAACAGCTTAAATGTCTCAGAGCTTATAGACCTAATAGAATGTTAAAAGAATTACCAAATTACATTGATAAAGTGGATAGACAGGTTGCATACCACTAAGAAAAGCAGCAAATCTTGATATTTTTTAATGGTTTCTGACTCAAAATTCAGTGGGTGTAGAAATTTAAATAACATAAAATGCACAGGTGAAGAAAGCCATTTGATGTACATTATAACTGTAATTCTGTAGTTTACAGCACCATTCAAGAACAAAAAAAAAAGAACAGCATCAGGCAGCTGTAAAAATGTTGTAGTCGTAGCTCTTGATTTACAAGTTTACATTCTAATGATGGTCCATAACAATAAACATGCACAGTATAACACGAATGCCAATTTTAACAATGTGGAATATTCTCTTGACCTTTTGTTTAATTGATTCTATTCACCAAAACTGTTTCATAATCAAAAACAGTTACAAGCTATTACTAAAATTGTAGCAAATGTTTTTTTTTTTATTAGGGTGATGCATTATTAATATATTTACACTTGTTGTCTCACCAATAAAATGGTTTGTCAAGTATACAAGAGATTATGTTGATAAAAATGCATCTTGTGTAACAAATGTTTAAATGCATATGAATTTTATAACAATCATATACTTAAATATAAGAAATCATTAATAAATTTATTTATGTACAAAATGAAGAATATTTTGTTGTTGAGACCACATTTATAACTGTTAATTAAAAGAAGCCTTTAATTTGCTTTTCAGATTTTTAGAATGCTGGCACCATTTAATAAATTTTGGGGGGATAGGATTCATTTCACATTAAAGTTAACCTCAGCAGTAAGAGATTTCAAATTATTTAGTAGTCCTAACACAAATTAAGACTATTTTTAAAACAGTACTTTGTCAGTACTTTGTGAAGAAAGTCAAATTGAACAAGTACCATGTTTTAAGTTTATAAAATCTTTTATTATTATTTTTCTTGTGTGTTTTGAAAATATCTACTTTCACAAAAGAATCACTGCTTTCTCTCAGAACTACTCTCTATACTAACTACCACTCACTCTAACCATCCATTATTAAATCTTCCTAAAAGTTCTTTCATTTGACATCTGATGCCCTTTTATTGAATTTGTATTTCTTTCTTGATTCCTTGATCTCCACCTCCCACCACAAAAAAATAATTATGAAAAACATTTTTAAACAAATTTTGGGCTTTGCTTACTTCAGTAGGTTTATGAAATTAGCAAATGCATGAATTGATTTACTTATTTACAAATTCTTTAGTAAATCATTTTACATTTTTCAAAACCTTGGAGCCCAGTCTCAAGCATTTTCCTGTTAAGGGGTAAATTCAATGTACTTTACTTCTATAATAAAAGATTTGTTTTTACTCAATGGGTCATAAACATTTTCCAATGCCATTCTGGTTTTCTGCTGCAGCCTGAAGACTAAAGCCAAGTACAACCCCTATAAATCACAGAGTTCAATTATTCTAAATGCAATGTTCCAGTCTTCTATTCACCAGCTTCCAACCATGATGTAGCCAAACTTCCTGATGAGACATTTAGTTCAATAATTCAGCCTAGCTAATTATTAATGGAGCCAGTTGAGCCAAAACTCATTACAGCAAGAATCCTTAATGTTTTATCAAGTCATGCAAAAAGAAAGAAATCTATACAATTGATACTGCCTACAATGCATTACGACTAACAACAACCTAATTCTAAGCATGTAATGACAATAAAATGCAGAGAAAAATATAGATTTGTTACAAAAAAAACAAACTAATGCATCTATGTAAAAACTTTTTTGAATTAAGTTTTCTGATGCTGTGAATTACCACATATAATAAATCTGCTTTTAGCCCAATATTTATGCCATTGGTGAATGGATAAAGTCAGGGTGGTCTTCCTTCATTCACGGATAGTTACTGATATTTTGCTTGTTTATGCCATTGAACTCCTAATTCTTGGGATGTCTGTCTGTGCAGTATTAGCAACCAAACCCTCTTGTCTTCGGGCACTGTTCAAAAGCATAGAACAGCCACTAGATGTGACACCCTAATGAGAACTGAAGTTTACTGCTGGAAGATGACAATTGATAATGTTACTGAAGAAGCAAAATCAACAAAAACTTTTCATTTTTTTACATTTTTTAGCATATACATGTTCAATGTGTTACTAAATAAAGTATTAGCTACTATTAAAATTTAATTTCAGATTTTGCAAATGGTCCAAAGAAAGAAGTGATGGATAGCATTTCCTTTATTTTCACTAATATCTATGAAGTCTATTTTGGTAATCTACTATGAAAATTCAAAGTGATGGTGGGAAACATCAGGAAATTTTAACAATCTAAGAATGTTGTCAAGATTTAATGATGAAACATTAAAAATAATAGTGAAATAAGTGTAGACAAACCTGTGGAGCACTAAGTTACCAACATTTGTTGACAAGATAAAGCTTCTGCAGATTGTCTACACATAACTAGCAAATACCCAGAAACAATGAAATAAAAGGCATTGAAAATGAAACAGATGGTCAGGGAAGCAGCCTTTTTTCTTAGTTTGGTCAAATGAATTATGATTTTGGTTTCTCTACTCTAAAAAAATGTTTATTTGATATATGTCATGAAATTTCAAAATTCCATTGAGCAGGATACTAGTATTTCTCTTGTAATACTGCTATAAAATATCATGTGGACCTTGCATAGAACTTTAACCTTTTAAAAACTGAAGAGATAGTTTAACAATAGGAAAACCTTAAAATTGATGATAACCACAGACATCCTCAGACCATGTATCATACAGCAGCTAAGACTTAAGGCTTAATGTTAATAGTAACTAAACAGTCAATCTTGCTTAGCAAAAGAGTATATTTTATCTTACAGTATAATCAGTGTGAAATATCATAATATTTTAATGATTAAAATTGTTATTAGATTTAATCAGAAACCATTGGACACTTCCTTCCATACAGGAATATATAACATGCAGTACTACAGGTTTCCTCTCAAAAGTGATTTCAAAACGATATCATAAACTATGAAAATGGCATTGTCCATTAAGACTCCATGTCTTTACCATTAACAATCTCCCACCCCCCTACTTTTTTTTTCAGGGAAATATATTTTATGGTTGGTGTTGTCATAGTGAAGCTTTGTTAAATTCACCATGACAATTAATGTCTGTAATCCATCATAAAAAGCTTCATCTCATAATTTTATATAAATATTAATATCTTTCCTTTTTTGTGCCTGTTTTTCCCATTTTAAGCATAATGAACAGAGTAATAAAGTGCTGGACTGTAATCTCAAAGTGTGATTAATGATCTGAATCTTCTTCAGGGCTTCATATGAATGACAAACAAAATTATTGAGGCTATGGCTGCTGGGAAGAAACAATCACAAACACCAGCTGCACGTTGTGAAATTTGGAAAATTATTCAGTCATAACTTAAGAACAAGCCAAATACTTTTTGTGTAGGTGCGTGTGTGTGTGTGTGTGTGGGGGGGGGCTGTCGAGTGAAGCCATATTTCTTTCAAGCAGCTATCTTGTCAGCAGCTGTAGAGAGAAATCTTCACTTAAATTAGAAAGTTACCTCCAGAGAGAGAGAGAGAGAGAGAGAGGAGAGAGAGAGAGAGAAATGAAGATTTACTGGATGCTGTCAAAGAGAACCTGTTATTAGCAATTTTTTTAATGGTTAGCATAGAAGCTGGTCACCAGCTACAGCATTCCTAGCTCTGCCAAGTCCAGTATGGAAAAACACATTTGGTTTTGTTGTTTTTTTTTTCATTAAGAAAATGTTTTTAAAGGGGTAAAAAATAAAAGGAAATAAATAAAAAAAATTTTCTATCTTTATATGTCAGGTGATGGAATAATTAAAAATCTAATAATTTAATGCATGCAAAATATTACAGGGCTAAATTTATTCCAAAAACAGAATTAAATTTAGCAATAGTAACAAAAAAATTATATAATCAACATTTAGTTATAATTAATTGAAAATTTAAAACAAATGTACAAATTATCCAATCATATTGCAGTAATTTTTTCACTTTGGTTAAAATCTAAAATGTCTGCTACATTGAATCACATGGGGCCAAGAGGAGGAGAAGACAAATCAATTTTTTTCTACCATATAAACTTTAAAATTAGAAAGAAAAGTGTAACTACGGTTATCCCCCCGCAAACTGTTAAAATTTCTGTCCTTACTATTACTACTGTCATTTCTACCTTTAATTTTGTGTAAGGCACTCTTCTATTCATCAATTTTTGTTCAGCAGAATAACTAACTTATGAAAGTATTTGTGTTGTCAAAAAATACAACATTAAAAAAAAAAACAAACTAACTACTTGGCCTTTTGCGAAACAGTGTATATTATATCAGTCACACTTTAAATATGGCAATGTTCTTTTCTGGCATCAAGTAACTTCAACATCAGCAATAAATCACAACAATTTTATATAAGATTTGTTTCCCAATTTCTCTTTTTTTTATCTATAGTAATAACAGTTCCAAACCATATAACAAACTCAGATTGTGCTTTATAATGTTATGCAGGTATAAGTGATTTCCTTGCTTGCTCCAGTCTTTTCTTGTTTTTAAACCATGGATTTTTCAGCTACACCACCATATTTTCTCTTGCCATTTAAAGTAATTCTCATGTCACATGCATCTTTTTTAACCTTCATTCCCAGAACTTGGTAGACCGAATAGCAGATTGTCAATTTCTACTCTTAAGAATTTCACCCATAAAACAAACTTTGGATTTTCATTCATTCAACTGTGAGAATATTTATATTAATATCACTAAATACGAGGTGTAGTCAAAAAGCATCTGACCATTGGCCAAAAAAAACAAGTAATATTAAAAAAACCCACCATTTTGATTTAGTTTCCTTCAAAGTATTCGCCTTGGGAGTCTACACACTTCTGCCAGTGTTCCTGCCACTGCTGGAAATGTTTCTGGAAATCACTTTTTGGGATGCTGTAGAGCTGTGCCATCAAATTTTGCTTAATGTCCTCTGTTGACTCAAATTTTCTCCCTTTGAGTGTTTTTTTGAGTTTTGGGAATAGCCAAAAGTCACACGGAGCCAAGTCTGGGGAGTAGGAAGCCTGACGAACAAGTGGTGTGTTATGCTTGGATGACGTGGGCGGAATAAGCGGGTGCGTTGTCATGGTGGAGTTTCCAGTTCTTTGCTGCCCACAGGTCGGGTCGTTTTCACCGCACAGCTTCACGAAGGTGACGAAGAACCCCCAGGTAGTAATCTTTGTTAATTGTCTGACCTTGTGGTGCATATTCATGGTGCACAATACCTCTGTAGTAAAAAAAAACAGGTCATCATCAGTTTAACATTGCTGCGCACATGTCTTGCTTTCTTTGGTCTTGGCGAGGATGGATGCTTCCATTGGGATGATTGCAATTTTGTTTCAGGGTCATAGCCGTACACCCATGTCTCATCGCCAGTTATGATAGTGTTCATGAAGTTTTGATCTTGGCTAGCACACTCCAGCATGTCCTGGGAGATTTCCTTTCTGTTTTGTTTCTGCTGGTCAGACAGCAACTTTGGTACGAATTTGGCTGACACCCTTCTCATGCACAAATCTTCTGTTATAATTGACTCAACTGGCCCATGGCTGATTCCAACTTCATCAACAATCTCCTCAATAGTCACACGATGGTCTTCATAGACTATTCCTCAAACTTTTGCAATCATTTCGTTGTTTCTGCTAGTCGATGGTCTGCCACAACGTGGCTCACTGTCCACTGAGGTGCAGCCATCTTTGAACTGGTTGTACCACTCCTTTATTTGTGTTTTTCCCATAGCACCATCTCCAAAGGCCTTCGATAGTCTGGGCTTGCATATCACCAAGTTTTTGGCAGAATTTGATACAGTATCCTTGCTCAGTGCGCTCGGTCATCTTGACTCAAAAAGAAAAATCGCACAGCACACTCTTCACGTCTCTACTCAACGCGTCACTGCAGGCAACTGGTGCAACCTACAGACACGAAAACTTTTGCACATGCTCAGGAAGGATGCGGCCACCTAATACCCATGCGGATTTTGCTCACGCATTATTATTTTGTTCAAACAAATTCAAGGTCGGATACTTTTTGACTACACCTCGTATATACATAAGCTTACTAAGATTATAAGATTATTTATTTTGTTTTGAGTCACCCGTCTTTTTTTTTTTTTTTTTTAAATCTTCAAAATTTTATTTGAAATTGTATTTCGAGGGGCAATGTTAACGTACCAATTAAACAGTGATATATTAAGAACTAAACTTTAACCTAAATAAATAGCTCCACAATGAATAGATAATTTTTATAGTGTAGCTTTGTTCCAATGTGTTCATCCATAAATGTACCACGAAAAGAAGTAACATATTAATATATTTTCAAATGAAATCTGGCCAGATACTATGGTTTAAAATGGATGCACCAGATCCACTGATGCTAAAACCATTAATGGGCACTTCGTAATCATGGTTCAAGAATTGCCATTTTACCACATTTCAATGTATCTGCTGCTAGCAATTTAAAAAAAAAAAAAAATTTTTCTCCTGACCCAGTGGTGTCATCAAAAACCAGTGGTTTTTTTTGTTACTGCTGTTTTTGTCTTAGGAAATACTTAGCTGATTCTGGTTTTACCAAAACCACTAATTTGATCAAAGAGTTTCACTGAGAACCAAAAAAAAAAAAAAAAAAAATCAAATATAAATGGCAAAAAATCCCTCTACTAAATCTCTCAACAGAACTGTTGCTAACTGTTTGTCCATTTACTTTTAAATTAAAAGAAAAAAAAATTGTTTCCCAAATACGTATACTTGACCCACGATACAAACCACAATGTATAAGATTACAGAGTATAAATGCAGTATAAATAGAATTATAGAAAGTGTCATTCAAGTTTATGTAAGAGCACATCTTCTCATGTAAAACAGTGAGCATATTATATATACACAAATTTTAGTTTGATAGAATTGTGTGTCCATCTAGAACATATGTCAAGAAAGTCTCTCTCTTCTATAATGTTAAATCATCTGCACATATGTACCAGATTATACACACAAACATATAAGTAGAAAAAGTATATAAGTACTTACACAAGTATATCATTAAAATTAAATCTGGACGTTTAACCAGAAATGTATGTTCATCAAGCATGATTTAAAAAAAAATACATATGCTGGTTTTGTGGGCCTTTCCTCTCTCAGGGTGGAATCCTGTCAGTTCAATTTCACAATGTTATCATCTTACACATCCAACTGTACTGTTATATAGCCATAGATAAGAGGCCACTCCATTGGCCTGGAATGCTTGGGTAATAGTATTCCAAACATCCTAGAATAATGACAGTGTAACTCAGCTAAGGTTTATGGAGACATCCCATTTTACCCAAGATATTTTCTTGCCACCAAATCAGGTGTTAATTGTGGGCTGCCAGGGAAAGGTGATATTGTTCTGCTACAAGTGATGTCTCACAAAGTGGAAGGTCATGTTGGTCTGGGTTGCAAAAAATTGGATGGTAACCATTTTGTATCACTATAAAAGTACCTATGGGAATGAGTGTCAGCAATGACCACCAGAAAGTAGTTCTATCAGTGGGCATGATGCTTCTCAACCCGATACGAAATTATTGTTTTTCTTGTAGTTTTTATTTGCACACATTGGTTTAAATTAAATCAATCATATACTCTTTAACCGTTCATCTGAAGTTCAAACCACATCAAAATAAAACTTTGGAAGACAACCGTAACCCCCGAGACATCATCTTAAACACATAGTCAGACTCAGCTCTTCAATGATACATCTAAAACACACAAAGATGCTAGCTACTACTATGAAACAATAGTTAGAGAGTCTGCAAATGGATAATATTTACATGACAAATTCCAAACTGCAATATAATATATTAAGAGACTAGCAAACATACCTAGATGTGATCATCAGGATTTATTGTCCTAAACTGAGTAATAATATCTTTTGACATTAATTAACTCTTAGGTATTCTGCTTACTGCAGTACCAACTTCCTTCCTTCTACCTTAATGTTATTATTTATAAGCGCCATCAATCAGTGTAGTGTCATACTTGTGACAGCTGGAAGTAGCCATGCCCACGCTGGAAAATGGTTTGTTTTTAGTGTCTGCATTTTTACTCAGTGAATCCCTAACAAACAAAATTTCATTATATTAAAAGTTTATATTCAAACTTATAAATACCACAACTAAGCACAAAATGATCCAATCTTCTAATTAGACAAGACAAATTGTACACAGATAATAAGTGGTTCAGATAACACTAAAAAGAACAACTTCTATATATATATATAACCAAAATTAAAACATAAATGCCAAATATGTTTAATCAACACAGGAGTACATAGCTGCATGGCTAAAATCCCAAAACATTTATTTATTTAAACAAATGATGGAATAGAAAGTTGAACTTTGCAGAGAAGCACTAACACTGCTATTTGTACGACTTGTGAAACCACTAATTTATTAGCCTTCAACATTTGAACATTGCTAAATATTCAAAAAAAAAAAGGCTAAAAAGAATTAATATAATTTTATTTGGCTATTTAACAATGTATGCCATTTATGCTTTTATAAAAACTACAATAAACTGCTTAGTTTTATCTCTGTAGTGAACCAATATACAAGCCCCACTGTGTACTCTTGAAAGTTGCTGCAATGGCATCTATCTATCATAATCAGTGCCAGTGGAAACCTGACAAGGCTTTCCACCATAATCAACTGTTTAGCGTTGATGTACCAGTAAGAGCTAGGCACAACCCCAGGCCTGGAAACTAGCTAGATAGCTCATCAGAAGTTAATAATAAACAAGAACCATCTTTCTGTTGTCCATCATAATGTTCTCCTAATTTAATTTTCTGTTACAAATATGGGCATAGAAGAATTTAATACTTTTCGACAAGTGCCTGACATTTCCATTAATCTGTTGCTTAATATTTATGAATAGTTCTTAATTCTGTTAGGTTACCTCTGAATAGAACGCTGGTTAATTTTCACCATCATTCAACTGTTATTATGTTAGGGCTACAATATTTTTTTTATTAATCAACTCTTACACATTATAATTATTGGCAACTTTATCGAATATGATTTACTTTAAGGTCAATGATCATTTAAGCAATATCCAGATAAAGAAAATAAATTTGTGTTTATTTTTAAGAACTCATCCAACCATTATAAAGTGTTTTACTCTGAATGTATTAAAATACCATATAAACAACTTAAACTAATTGCATAGGGCAAAACCATTTTTCTATGCTGTTATACTTAACCCTTTACATAAGAATAGTTGTCAAGTGATTAGAATTGTAAAAAATGTAAATTCTCTTCATTATTATTAAATCTGCATTAAAATAGCTTTTTAATTTTATGAGTTATTTCTCTGGAGTTTTTTTTGATAATTGAGTTAATAAATAAAAAAAAATGTATGTAGAGAGACATTTTTAATTGTTATCACTGCACTCCACCTTTTCCCTTCTGTCTAATCTATGCATGGTCAAGAGGAAGAATAGCTTTGTAATAATTTATATAGTTTTATGAAATAACATTGGCAGAGAGAGTAAAAGATAGCATTTTGTTTGTGCATGGTAAGAAAGCTCATCAATCCAGGCACATGATTTAAATTACCACTCACCTATTCTTGTTGGCCAGCTCCTACATAACCACACACAAACAAAATTAATCATGGTGTTAAATGACATAATTATAACTTCACTCCAAACTGCATTTAATAAACACGTACCTGTTAAGAATTTCAAGAAGTTCAAAACACGTACAGTGGGCTTTCGCCCAAACCAGGAAATGCTGTGGATGTATATTTACATTCATGACAAACAGTAATTAGTAACCGGATTTATCTACATATTTTCACTTTCACCTTCCTGTATTTAATAATTAAAATTCTACATTTCCCCCCATTTAGACTATCTTGAAAACATGCACATGCACACACAAAATTAAAATTTAATATAAACTGCAATTTCTTTACTTTTATACTTAATGGTAAACTTCATTTACTATGCACTTTTCTACAATAACTATAGCAAAAAATATTAAACAAATTATACATCAATACTATTGGCATAAAAGCATTTATATATATTATATGAAACTGGTTTTCATTTTAAATTATACTGAAAAAGAATTCAGTTTCTTGTTTCAATTAGATTTCCTGACTTAAGTTCGTAGATGGCATGCATACAAAATAACTCATTCCACTTAGATATTAGGAGTTATCTCAAGAATACAGAGAGAAGAATAGGATTCATTAAATCTCAATTTTGTTCAATCAAACTTTGTCTCTGGTGCTCAGTCTGGTAGAAGAGCTATGTAGGTTTAATTAAACACAGGAGCAAAGAGATATACAAGGTAAGCTGCTTAAGCTAACCAATTATCTATAAATACTGAAAAGCACAGTAAAGTGGCTTTCATTGTACTCATACATGCTTCATTACAGATGTTTTTAGAAAGTTCTATAAATAGTTAAATAATTTCTTTTTTCATAACTACTACAAACAAATTTTATGAGTGAATTATGGTTTAACTTTCAAATACATTTAAGGTACTTTATATGGATTATTCAGCTGCGTTTCCTTCAACTAGTTTCTGCCAATCATTCGTAAGGCCCTGGGGATAGCAGGCCTAGCCAGGTGATCAGTCCTGTACAGTCCATCAGCTTAGTTAGGTGCTCTACATTCCATGTCCCTCTCGATGCCCTTTTAAAATGTTCACCTAGCCATTTTGATGCTACTTTGCACTATCTAGATGAGGAATCAATGGTTTTCAGTGTTTTCCCCATCCTTTTACCTTGATTTCTTGGCATAAATCTGTATGCTTTCTCCGTTCCCTTTTGTTTGCTTCCAGTAGTCTTTTCCCCCCAAGAGACCTGTTAACTCTATTAACACATGGACAAGAACCTGTCTTGCCATCTTTGATCAGATGATGATACCAGGTTTCAGGTTTGTTATGCCTGTATCTTGAGAAAATATTAATATCCATCCTACATCTGCTAATATTGTTCAGTCACTGGCTATGTTAAGATGTCCCCCTTTCCAGTGTTCTTTCAGTTTTGCAACAAATTTTCAAATAATCTACTTAGAATAGAGAATATGATCTACATATAGCACAATGTTAAAATAATCATAATAAAGATCTACAGACAAAATTAGTTTCTCAAAAAAGTTTGAGTAGTAACTGTGTAGCATGAGAAGCAGGTGCAGCAAATGTATTTCCTGGGTTACAAATGTAGTGTATAATCTGGCAGCTCATTCATATACAAATCAATGTTGACTACCGACTGAACATAAAAGGTATCTATCTAAGTATTGGTTTCTGCAAAAGTAAATTTATTGCTTTTATTGTTTTTGTCAATTATGAGCTGGGAAAAATGACAAAAGAAACAAAAATTAAAATAATTTTAATGACAATGATCAATAATAAACTAAAACCAAACACAGAGTTATCGCTTTTGACAAGCTGTTTCTGATGATTCATTGTGCTTCAATTATCTTTTGATGCGCAGCAGCAAAAAAAAAATAAATGTTGCAGTTGTTCCAAATAAAAATAACAAAACAATAATAAAATCACAATAAAATTTCTTAGTAAGGTTTCTCTGACTGTGAGAAAATTTCTGAAGAGGTGACTGAGATTCTATATGTATTAATTAATATATTAGGATAAATACCAGAAATGTTGAAATGAAACTTGGCCTGGATACTTTTATACTGAGGGATGCTATTTCAACATCTCTAGCAGTAGACAGTAGATGTGCAAAATTTTGTTGTAGACAAAAACATTCTTTTAACAAGTAAACAGCAATAATCTGAGTTCAATGACAGTAATTCTCCAGCTTTTTTCTTATGTTTCCTTTTTTGTTAAACATTGGTTAGATCTTATTTCTACATGGCTATTTTGAGCCTGGCATCATCAAGTCTAGTTTTACTACAGGTAGGTTGGTATGTAGCACAAATTGAGGGAAACAGAACTGAATTATAAACCAAAAAAATATGCAACACAAAATTATTAAACTACCAGGCAGCCAGCTCTAAGCTTACCCACTTCACCTGTAGCCACAATTCTCTCCATCTATTGTTTTTTTTTTAAATTATTTATTTCCAAATAAAAATATCTATAAGAGCAAGAATAAGAACAAGCAATTTTATTCAAGCTTTTAATAGTTTTGTCTTCACATATAATCAAGATACAACTAAAGTATTCAGTCTAGAAAGAATCAGCAGCTTTTGAGAAGTAAAGTATAATAGTTGGAAAGATATTCTAGGCTGGTTTCTCCCCATTATTTCTTTACATTCAGAAACAAGAAAACGAAAAAAAAAAAATAAAAATAGTACATCCACATAAGTTATCTTATCCTCCTTGTGCTTCATTTGAATGACATAATGTATCTGGAAAGTCAAGTACATCTGATCTCCATTGTTTAGACTCTTGGAGGGGAGAGAGGAAGAAAGACCACTAGATAATTGAAAAAAACTTTTAGCACTGTCAAAAGAGACAAGATCTGATTAAGTTCCGATTTAGTTGCCCATTCTAGCAAGTTTACCACCTACAGTATGTTTTTAGTATGGAAAAAAGATATTTATGATAATCAGTCAAATTTTTTAACTTGTTATTAGTTAATCAAAACATCATATCAATCATAACAAAAATAAAAAAAAATGTCTAATATTGCATTGGATAATTCTTTGTATTACATCACATTTCATAACTAGTTTTGTCATGATTTTGAACAAATTTGCTATTATTTTTTATTCTCTTTTTGCTTCAAAACTGTGGTAAGATTTTAATTCATTAGAATAAATATTTAAGTTTGTTTTTATATTATCAATCAGTGCTGCTGCTTGTCAAGTATACAAGTCTTCATTTATATTGGTTAACTAGTGGAGTTCTGGTATAGAAAACTAACTGTATGTAGTATGATGACCAAAAGCCTTACTCTTTTGAACGTGTGCCAGCTATGCACTGATAGAAACCAGAAATCAATGGCAAAGCAAATCCCTGTAAACCTAACAAAATAGGGAAATCTAATAAAAAATGTTGTACAGTTCCAAGAAGTTTAACTATCAATTCATATTTCATCACAGGAGGAGTGACAGTTAGGTACTACAGTATACTGATATTGCTAAAGATAAATGTAAGGAATAAAATGTTCATTTGTTCCAAACCCCAAAAATATGTTTAGCAAATATATCAATGATATATTTAAAATATTACTGTTGTTTCTAGTTGTAAACATTTAATAATTAACAGTCAATAATAATACCAGTAATTACAAACTTTCATCTTGACATTTTCAAAATATTATTACTGTTACTGTAACACCAACTGTTTATGCTTGAGCTGAGAGCTAGTTCATAATTAGTGACCATATGCAATGCTTTACTTCAGAGAATTTATTTATCAGAGATCATTTTGACACATTCTGTGATGGTTTCTTTTTACATTGAAAAATGAACATGTTGATGCAAATCTATAGTTGAGTTAAACTTATATATTTAGTTTGCTTCCAAATAAAATGAACACTTAAGCTAAAACCTTATTTGACAAAAATGACATCAGCATTTGACTTGTATTCCTAAGAGACACATATGAATGACTATCTGTATAGTGTTTCAATTTATTGAGATTTACAATGTTTATTTCCCATAATGAGTGACATTTCATGATGAAATTTCATGATGCTGACTCCTTTGAATGACACACACACTCTCTCTCTCTGAGCTTTATCCACCTTCAGTGTTTTATCATTAATAAATTTGAATTCATAAGAAAAACCTAAAAGTAATTTAAAGAGCCACTTCAGATCTACTCAACCAGTTTTTGCATACAGATTAAAACAAGTTGTCTTGTAGAGACAACAAGTCACCTGCCCTAACCTTTCTGTTTGTAATGGCTATTCACAACACAACAAATATCTAAACTACAGACTTGAAAAAGAGAATCTAAAAAATAAAGTGTAACTGTCATAAAAAGGAAACTCAAAATACCATTTAAAAGTTGCATTTTGTTGAGTATTTGCAGCAAAGTAAAACAACAAAAACAGGAAATGCTGCACAGTGGCATGACTCTCATTTCAAACTGTGTTAAAATAATGATGATAATACTTATACTGAAATCAAATAATCATTGAATTCACACTATTTCATTTTAAGAAAATGAAAACAAAACAAACTGCAACCATCCATACAAACAAATATACTTTTCGTAATGATAAATAAAACCTCTCAGGTGCAGCAAAAATCTATAACGATAGGAAACTCCTGGGATGTTGCTATGGTTACAAAGTAATAACATTTTTAGTCATATTTCAAGTTGTAACAGTTAAAGACATAATGATGCAGAAAAACATTACAAGAAACATCTTTTAAAGCAAATTACACAAAGAAACAACACTCTTTGATTCAATCAATGAATCTTTTCCCACCTACCTTCTCTCTCTCTCTTTTTTTTTCTTGGCCTTTCTCTGAATTTATTGATTTGCCACACAATTATCACATTTTACTGTAGACTCCATGGCAACTATTGCATATGGAATCATAAACATTCTGATAAATTTATAACAAACTGCTGAAAGTCTGACATTATATTTAATAAAATGAATGACAAGAAGCAATTAAGATCATCATGTCAGTAACTATTATTCTGACCTACTAAATTTAAAGCAGGCAAATATTTATAACTTTTCCAATATTTTGGGGAACCATGTAAGATATAACTTTAAATTTATTTAAAAAAAAACCACCACCGCCACCTTTGGATGTTCTATTATTTCTATTAAACTGAAATAGTATTTTGTAATTTGCTTAGATTAGACAGAACATTTTTTAAAAAGTGGATTGCATCTGACTTTCACAATAATAGATAAGACTCCACTATGTATGTTTACAAGCTAAATCTTTCTTAATATGATGATAATAACAATAATGTATTTAACCATCTATTATCACATCATCTAAAACCTAAATATATTCCATTTCAACAATATATTTTAATCTAGCCCCAGGTAAAATGACAGATGTAAAATAGTGGAAATTTATTAAGATGAATTAATTTTGTTATTTACAGCTTTCAATAAAGGAAACAAACTTCTTAACAATCCCCCGAAATGGTGGTTTGAACATAAATAACCAACATGCTTCATTCAAGATGAAGAGGAGTAACTACCTATTCACATTCTGGCCAAAGTGTTGCTTTCAAATCAAGTTACCAAAGCAGCACCAGACAAAGAATAAAACATGGTCCAAAGACCCCCAGCCACAAATAACACTAAGTTGACGATTATACTGAAAGGTTTGTGTATAGATAGAACATGATGTAGAAGAATAATCTCCCCCATAAAATTACAGTTCACAATGGAGATCTTCAAAGGCCAATGCAAGTTAAAACAAAAGTCAATTCAAGAAGAAGCCAGGGCTTCAATGGAAGACCTCTCAACATATGTATGAGATAGCTAAGCAATGGACAAGAGAATAATAAAGATTAGCACTGTTTCTGGGTAAAAATATTATAATGCACAGTTCAACCTTGCAAAAGGAAAACTTCAAACAAGTGATTAGTTAAATTTCTTCTGCCTTATGCCAATATGATTTGTATAAAATTATGAAAATCTTCTGTAGATAATTCTAGGAAATGAAACCAGGTTTCCTTACTCTGGTTCTGCTCACTTTCAGTGAGAAAAAAAAAGCCATTTCTGCAGCAAAATTATTCTAGATCAGAGTTTCCTATATTTAGGTAGATTTGATTCATTCTCTTTATACATGAAAGATTGCACCATCTATTGTGAATCATTGGATCCAGTAATCTTGTTAAATATGTCAATCATTTTCAGTTGTACTCTTTCTCCTAGTAACATATGGTTTGCAGTCCAAGTCTTTCCCATGGAATGTGGCTGTACTGATTCCATTTTCTTGTAGAACAGTCCTGAAATGCATAGTTTCACAAAGAACAAGCTGGGCTCTTGGCCAGGAAGCATGTTTATTGTTTATATCTTATTCATTTAGAAATAATCAGTGCTCGGTAAAACCAAATAAACAGAGGTGACTTGGAAAACATGCTAAGCAGTTTCTAATAATAATAATAAACTAGAGAATTAATTTGGAAAGACAGACAAAGTAACAATTTTTTGAATATGCATTTTTGTTGTCTTCATATAATCAGTTTTTTCAAAGCAATTAAAAAAAATAGAACAGAAAAAAAAATTTTAAGAAAAAGATTTAAAATTGCATGGAACTTGGATTTCCAGTCACAAAGATTCCATAATGGGCTCAAATCAGAGTTGATATGCAGGCTATATAAAGGTTTTTCCCTGAGGATATTGTACTAATACAATGTCATCCATGAATGTAGGTCTAGTATTAAATAATCATTAAATTGAAAAGATGACAAGAAACTTAAGAATGTTTCACAGCACTTGTTCATTTAGGGTTCCAGATACAGTAGAAAGATCATTCTTATGGTCAAAGGTATATATCCCCACACCATAATCAATAGCCTCGGCAATGTTTCTTGTAAACTTTCATTTTCAAACCATCAAAACAGTACAAAAGAAACAGACTTCAATGGACCAATTCACACTCCTCTATCTCCTCAAGTTCCACCAGAAACATTGATTGGCCCAATTAAGTCTACATTGCTTGTCAATCTGACAACTTCGGACATTTCACAAGATGAACATGGTAACCCAGGTCATGCAAGCTCCTGGGGAACACCTTGCTGATTCTCTAAAGGTTCCTTAAGTCAATGATATTGGTAAAGGAATTATGCCATATTTCACGAATAACTTCACTATCTTTTCCAGAAGTGATTTTATGGGACATTCACTATGTATTCTATCATTAAGTCTCGTGAAAAATGTTTAGCAACAAAGCAAATGATGATAGAATAAAATCTTGAAACTTTTCTCATTGTTGCATAAGATTAGTATAAATTTAACTCCTTCCCTGAATGTGTTTCCGATATTCTGTTTGTCTTATGGCTTTGGCAAAGCTAAATACAAAATAAGTAAAAACTCAATTATTTCCATAACTTATTCCTATTTAAGGATTATACTAGAAATTAATAACGATGATGCAATAGTGAATACTTAAGCTTCCTGCTGCTTCAGAAAAGCACAACATTTTTCATTTCATCATCTGACATTAATCTATTTATTTCTGAGGTTCAATGTAGTTTCTCCATGTCAAACCTGTACAGTGGCAGTTTTGCATAGTACGAGGTCTGTTAAAAAAAAAGACCGGACTTTTGTTATAGCTCACAAACCACTGCAATGATCGAGCTCCGACAAGTTGTGTCTGTAGCAACAACCTTCCATGACATAACGTCACCTGGGGCCTCTTGCTATTCTGATCAGTTACCTGTCTAGATCTTTGAAAATAACACGTGCTGTCAACCCCTCTGCAAAGTGAAGATGAAAGATCTTATGGAACAATGTGTGTGTGTGAAATTTTGCTTTAAGATTGGCAAAACTTTTACTAAAACATTGGTTTTGCTCCAGCAGGCCTTTGAGGAGGACTGCATGAGTCGATCACAATGTCACGAGTGGTTTAAGCGGTTTAAATCGGGCAGAACATTGATTGAGGAAAATTCAAGATCAGGACCACCTTCAACGTCAACAAATGAAAACATTGATGCTGTTCGTTCTGTGATTCGTACAAATCGTCGTTTGACTGTGTGAGAGGTTGCTGAGGAAGTTGGTATCAGCATTGGGTCGTACCACGAAGTTTTGACCGAAAAACTTGACGTCTTTGCAAAACTCGTGCCATGTCTGTTGACCTACAACCAGAAAGAGAACCGGGTAATCATCAGCCAAGAGCTGCTTTATCATTTAAGCAGCAACGCAAACTTCATGAAAACTATCATCACAGGAGACGAAACTTTGGTTTATGGCTACGATGTGGAAACCAAGGCACAATCGTCACAGTGGGTTGGGAAAATGTTGCCCCGACCAAAAAAAGCGTGCATGAGCCAATCAAATTTGAAGTCTATGTTGACTGTGTTTTTTGACTGTCGTGGAGTGGTCCATTATGAATTCGTGTCACAAGGTCAGACTGTGAACAAGGAGTTCTACGTAGAAGTTTTAAAGTGTTTGAGGGAAGATGTATGTGCGCCGGAAAAGGCCAGAGTTGTGGCAAAACAAGAGTTGGGTGTTGCACCACGACAACGCGCCTAGTCACTTGTCTCTGCTTGTCCACCAGTTTTTGGCCTCCAAAGAAACAGTCGTCCTTCCCCACTCTCCGTACTCTCCAGACTTGGCCCCAGCAGACTTTTTCCTTTTTCCCAAGCTGAAAACCACCATAAAAGGACATTGTTTCCAAAGTGTAGACGAGATTAAACAGAATTCGCTGAGACAGTTACGAGACATCTCAGAAAACGAGTTCCAAGGAGCATTCCAACAGTGGCAGAAACGATGGGAGTGGTGTGTTGCAAGCAGGGGGGGAGTACTTTGAAGGGGATAAACATGTATAATGCTGTAATTCTGGCAATAAATTTTGTATGACAAAAATCCGGCCTTTTTTTGAACAGACCTCATATCATATCATGCACACATCATTTTTTCCAAAGCCAATCCCAGGTGTGTATGCAATAAAAATATGCTAAATGCAAAAAAATGTGAGAGCATAAGCAACAGAAAAAATCTTAGGCATGATTTCATTCAACTATGAAAATACTTTACTGAAGTGACATTTTACTTTTGGTTAATATGAAGAAAAATTTGGAAGTGCTTAGCATACATCGAGAAGTGCATATAGAGTATAAAATCAAACAAGCAATTAATGCAAGAATTTTATGAACTGCAACATATAGGTTAATAAATATTTAACATTAATAAAACATTAATTAATTCATGTTAAATGATGAGTGGCTAAGATTCTGAGGTGAGAAAACACCTTTCTACTGGTCAGAGCATTAGGAAAATCCTACCTCCCCCTTCCTCCAGAGAGAGAGAGGGAGTAGGGTTGGGTGGCCGTAAACTAATTTTGGCTAAAATCCTTTAAGACCATAAGTTTTCATTTTAAAAAAATTATCAATTTTTGTTACTAATCGAAATTTAAATAAAATTTCTTTGAACCTAAAAAAAAGATTCTGAGGCAGAGTCATGATTACTGACAGACTGCTAATTGGAATTACCTTAATTCTGGCATCTAATTACTTTAAAATTTTCAAAATTTATTTAACCCTTTTGAGTTAACTTCATTGTATATATTTCCTTAGATACAAAATTGTACTGATCAGGGGACAAGAAGTTTGAGTGTTTCTCTGTATGCAGAGTTAATCTCATTACAAATACCATAACTAACACAAACAAAACCAAAAAATAAAATAAATGGTGATGAATTCCTACAGCTAACAAGAAAGCAATTAAACAGTCTTTTCATACCATAACATCTCACTTTAGCAATGATTTTTTTTTTCTCTAGTAGTAAGTGGACATCAAATAAGTTTAAGCCACTTCAATTCTTTAACTTAACCTAACTTAAGAGAGATTCTAGTACCACATGCACTGCTTATTATTTGACATTCATAAATATAAAGAAAACTGGGTGAACAATATAAATTAAATTATGACTAAAGACTAAAAAGGATCATGATCTTTGATGATAATCAAACAATTGGTGGTATTTTTGTCAATATAAATTTTTTTTTTTCCTATTTTTGACAGATCTGTGAATGCTGCCTGTCATCACTATTTCCAGGTGCACAGATATAACATCAAATAAAATGTAACATTCTGCGAATGCATTTGTTGTGTGCCAGAACCTACTTTTTAGCACTATTTTACTTCAATCCCCCCCTCAGTCATTAATGTTGCATGCTTCTATTGTCTGCTTAGGGTTCCAGTTATTGTCTATGTATGGATAATGCATGTTAAGGTTGCAAAGTAGTTTGATGGCTAGACTATTGGACTCTCAGGTTGGTGCTGACTTGGTTTGGCATACCTCCCTCTTCATCAACTGGTCACAGTTTTTCTCTGGACATTCAAATTTCCTACCTCCCACAGAGTTCTAGTCGAAGATTTAACTCATGGCCTCCCTCACTGAGAAACGGCCATATTTCCCACTCAGTATGTGAGCACATGATCCTTAATATTGTAACCATGAAGGAGAGGATCTACAACCCCTATGTTATGGCATCAACTGCTCTGAATTATACATCGATACATAAAGAGATGTTTTATTCTTATAAATAGCAACATTTATACGAAAACTTATTGATATTATTTTGACTATACATAACCATCAAGTCTGAATTTGACTTGTAATTAAATGTTAGCAGTAATGGTAGCAGGTAATTGAGAAACTGTGCTAATAAATATCTTCTTACCCAGAAGATTATGAAAAAAGGACCTTGTCTGTCTGTCTGTCTATCTTTGTATGTGCAAAGCTAGACCAATGGAGGGTAAATTAATTAAAATTCAATAACTACTATCTTCAGCTGAAGGATTATGGAGATTTTCATCAATAATTTTTGTCCAGTGAAGCTTATTTAATGAACTAGCTTAATGAAATTTTCTAAATTATACTTAAAAAGCACCAAAAGTCCTCAGGTAATATTGACTAAAATCAAGGCATCCCTGAGGTCTTCTGTGAGGAAAAAACCAGCCAGGTACTAGCTCTGCTGCAGTAGGAGTTAGAGATGGGTGAGTGCTGAGATTCCAGCAAGAGTACTGGACAAGTAGAGAACCAGACTTATAGAAAAATATAAAAACAGCCTGAAAAATATTTCTGTTATAAAATTTTGTACATATCTGAGTGCATAATTGTGTAATTTACACCCCCCCATGACACTTTTTTCTTCTTTTTTAAAAAGCATTCTCTACTAATTGTGGTAAAAATTCCAAATCTTTGAACTGGAACCATATCTCATAACCACTTCAAAGAAAATACTTTCTATTCATGTAAATATTTAAACCTAACAGGTGTGTGTGTGATAATCTACATACTGTAACTATAGTTTCAATAACTAGCATAAGTAGTAACCACAAAGTACTAAACATATATACCAACCAGGTAAGTATCCTTGAACTTCTTGCTGATGCTGGTAGCAGGCCAACCCCCTCCCCACAAGCTACATCAGAAAGGTATGAACCTGGCCAGGGAGTGGTATTTTTAGCAGATTTTTGGTAAAAAGACCAGATGTGATATGAACCTATGACCTTTTGCTATCTGCGAAATGTTTAGTGCATACAGTATACAAAAGTTAAGAATCACATACACAATTTTCTATAACAAAAAAACTAAAACCTTTCATATGTTTACATTATTTTTTTTTTCCCTATAATTATAGAAATTAAAATAACACTGTACTTAACAAGATTACAAGTGCTACCAATCTGGCCAATAACAGATTGTGACCTCAGGAGATAAAAGCATTTTTCTGGCCTGAATTAATAATCTTGTTCATGTAACATCAGGTTCATGGTTGCTCTGACATAAATAAAACAATTAAGATATACTATTACAAAAGGCATAAGAAGAAAGATAACCCTTTTCTCTATTTGAATAAGTTTTTGCAGTAGTAATTTATTTAGCATTATATTAAGAGAACAAAAAAAAAAAAGAAAGTGGAAATTGAAAAGATTTTTCATTTATATTTTTCAAAATCAGGTGAAAATATTTCTATGGGGTTATTATTATAATAGGGTGGAAATGGTGCACCTGCTCTCTCAAGGTAAAAGTAGCACTTTTGAAAAATACACATAACACCACAAATTAATGAACTGTTTATATTTAGAATACTAAAAATATCTTCCAAAACATTAGTAAACTATACACTAGAAAAATATATATATAATTTAAATACTCTAGTGATGCAAAATTGTCAAGGCCACATCAAGGAAATAGTGGGCCCTTGGCAAAGAGATATTTTGGCCGCCGATGTGTACTGTATTAATATCTTTTTTAAGCTCCGTCTACACATACACCTTCCTCGCCTTACTGCTAAATGTATGTTTCCACAATCTCTCTGTCTACTCTATCTATGAGAAATGAATAAAATTAGAAAGGGAAATAAAAATCTGACTTACAATATTATTTTCTTTTAAATTATTGATTGATTAAAACAAGATTAAAACAATAAAAATATACCATTATTTGATAAATTAAAATAAATAATATTATATTATTCGGGCCCCTCCCAATCATGGGCCCTGGGCAAGTGCCCCGTTTGCCCTATGGTTGAAGCGGGCCTGAAAATTGTACATTATACACTCAATCATGTTTATAAGTTCCATGTTTTCTGTTTGTTTAAAGACTTCATGTAAAGAAACAGCATTATAATGGAGTTTCCGCAAGACCCATCTATCATCGATTCTTTGAATATATACAAATAATACTACTTGTTAACAGGAAATTTCTAAATCTGATTGCTTAAAAAGGTATGAGTTTTACATAAAAATATGATAAATGTATTTTACTCAAAGCAGTTTGGAGGCAGCTTTATTTTTCAATAAACCAAATTATATTTTTGGTAAATATGAGAGTTTAATGTTGCTTTGCCTATTTTTACTTGTGGTAATAAATGATATGTGTGATCAAATGATTCTCATTTTCTTTCAGACTTGCAATTTTATAAACGTTACGTAAAAGCACCTAAATAGTTTGAATGTACCTTTTCCTCATAAGGTAGTTATTAATTAATCAAAGTAAAAAAGTAAAAACTAGCAATCAAGTAAAAATGTATAGTTACACATAGAAAATAATTATCAACCAGTGACATCTAAAAAAAAAAAAAAAAGGTTTTGAAGTGAATTATTAGGTAATGAAACCACACGTCATCATAATACAAGTTAGACACTAATTCACTACTAAATCAGAAGTTACATATATTGTAAATTTGGTTGGAAATCTCATTGCTAACTTGTGTATCTTTGATGGAGTCATATCACAATGGTGGACCTTTTAAGCAGCTGAAAACAAAAAAATATCACAGATATTGACATTTTTATGCCAGTAGTTTAGCATGTAAATTCTACTTTAAACGAATTCATTTTTAAAAAGAAAATTTCCTGTAAAAATTCGTAACTAACCTGATAAGAATAAACCTGTGTTCTGCATAGCCCAGAAGGAACAATGAATGCATTTTATATGTGGGTAAATATCACAATTGAGAAAACAGACCCTGACAGGTACATTTCCATTCCTTTTGGAAATGGTATAAGTAAAGATAATGTAGGTTAGCTACCCCCGGTTAATGGAAATTGCATCATACAATTTATCTAGCTGATGTTTTAATAAATAAGTAAAATACACACACACACACACATACTTCCAAGGAACACACCTATATTAGCACACTCATACATAAAATTAAATTAATTAGCGAACAATTAGGATTTTTATATCAATAAATAAAAATGCATTGATATTCAGCCTGGATCATAATGCGTAAATAGTTCCCATGAAATGCTATGTGCTGAAGCAGAACAAAATTCTCCCTAACAAACGTAATCTAAATAAAATAACAAGCAAGCTTATTGCTTCAGTCATGATACTACCAAGTCTTCACTAGCTTAAAAAATCATTCAGACTGTTGCTCCTTTTTATTTTTATTTGCATATCTGTTGAATGCCATCCATTAAAAACAAAGTACAGTTGTCCCCCGGTATTTGCGGGGGTTACGTCCCTTGAGCACCCACAAAGAGTGAAAAAATGCAAATATTGGACGTGGTCCATAAAAATGCCTATAAATGCCAATAAATGTCAAAATATAACGTAAAAATATAATTAAAAATATAAATAAATATATAATAATAATTTAATAAAAATACAACACTCAGAGAAACACTCAACGAAACACTCGAGATAGCTACACGCGGTAAACTGGGATGATGCGGGGCTGCATCTGCCTGAGACAGCACCTTGTGGGCAGCAGCCAATCAGCAGCGAGGAGAAATGAATAACGCTCTTCGATTGGCTACTTTCAAACCTCCAGCCAATAGCGTTTATTTTATATTGATATTTTGCTGAATTTACGTTAGTGCAGTATCTATATTACAAAATTAGTAAATTATATTGTTATTAATAATTTAGCATTAAAAAGCGTGAAAAAAAATATATTGCCACGAAAAAAAGCCATAAAAAAAATCGCAGAAGATATTTGCGATTCCGCGAATATGCGGGGGTTTCCAATAACAATTACGCTGGTCAACAAAATTAAATGTATTATACTCATTATGAATGCAAACCAAATTTTTTAGATTAATTTTTCATGCTGATTTCAAAATTTCACTCCATTTGTATGCAGCACGTATCAGTTTTTCAGTAGATACATGCAAATATTTACATATTTGTATATATGAAATCATTAACGTAATAAATAAGGACATATTATTTTTAGAAAGTAAATGAGCTTATTGAGTTAAAAATCATTACTATCATTCTACAAAGAGTGAATACACAAAAAATGGGTCAGACAAAGTTAGAACAACAGAGTTAGAAACATTGTGATTTTGATTTCCTGCGGTGTTCCTGATCTGGTTGATCATGGTAAAGTGTCCAGCAGTAGTCAGCCAGCATATTGTCATTCCAGAAGCCTTGGTACCATTTCTCCATAGCACTAATGTCCTGGTGAAATCTTTCACCATGTTCATCAGACACTGCTCCAAGGTTATCTGCGAAGAAATCCAGATGGGAGTCCAAGAAGTGACAACCCATTGCTGAGTAACATTTCAGAAGATTCTTGATGTCATCCTTGTAGTCCATTGCCTTCTTGTTGCTCAAGAAATTCTCACAGATCCAATTGAAAGCATTCCAGGCAGGCAGTTCCAGTTCATCCAGTGTTGTCTTGAAGTTGACATCTTTGAGTACTTCTCTAATTTGGGGTCCGACAAAGATACCCTCTTTCAACTTCGCCTGTGTGGTTTTGGGAAACTTTTCTACAATATACTCAAACCCTCTGGCATTTCTCTTCCCTAGTGTCTTTACAAACTGTTTCATCAGTCCAAGCTTTATGTGCAAAGGAGGCAATAGGACATTACATGGATCTACAAGAGGTGTATTCTTGACGCTAGACAGTCCTGGCTGGTATGATGTTCTTGTCTGCCAGTTTGATTCCGAATAATGTCTATCAGTTGCCCAACTATCCCATACTCACAAGAAACAACAGTATTTTGTGAAACCTGACTGCATTCCCATTAACATTCCAATGACTTTTAAATCTCCACATATTTTCCATGAGTATCCATAGGCAATGGCATGAAGTAAAAGTTCCATATTCTCATATGATTCATGAAGATGAACGGAGTGTGCAATAGGAATGGAGGGCTTCAAATTACCATCATGGAGAAGTACAGCTTTTTTAAAAAAAACATCTATAGCTTATAAATCTTCTTGATCTCTGGTGTTATTGTACATTTTTGAGCTTTCACAATAAATTGTCCACAGACATAACAAAACACATCAGGAGGATTTCTACACTGTCTTGACATTGTTAACACTGTAAAACAAGTAAGGAAATAGATACAAACGGTTATACTTATATTGAGTTTCAAGCAAATTAACTGTCTACAATTAACTGCATGTAAATATAGTATAATAGTCATAATCAAGAATTCCACCACTCTTTTTACTTACCTAATATTTATAAAGCTAAGTTTTACATTACCATATTCTTCAGAAGGAAATTAAAGTTAGTCAAGTAAATTATATATGCACAAACATTTCATAAAAAATAACCATAAACATCATATTTAACTTTTATAGTCTACAAGAGCAGTTCTTTAAATGTATTATTTCAAGAGAAAATAACAATAATAAATAAAATACAGATGATAATTACAGAGGAATTTTTAAGTTACAACTTTAATAGAAGAATACTTGTTTGAAACACCTTGTCTGTTTTTATCATTTCTAATTGTTATTCTTGTAAGTGTCCAATGAGAAGCCAGGAAGCAATGGCATCTCAATGTCAGTCTGTAGGGAGTGACAAGTGCTTAATTCCTCAGTTTATACCTGCTGAATTTCCCTTGTTACCGCTAACTCTGCAAAAGTAATTTCAAAATAACCACAACAGAGGGACATTAAGGAATTTGCATGCCTGAACAATGTCCCCCTCAGAGCAGCAATCATCCAGACAAACCAAAGTGATCAGAATTAAAGGGTAACCTCCATAACCCTGAGAGAGCGCTGATGCTGAGATAAGATCCATCCAGAAATAATCTAAAAACAACAGTATAAATATAGCTGAAATCTTGAAGTAGTAATAATAGAGGAATAAGATGAGTCAAAGCTGAGGGAGTTTTGCGAGTCAATTAGAGAAGGATGATAAGTAAGTCTATTTAAGTGAGAAAACCTATTAGCATCAGTGGCAGCCAAGTGTGTACCTGTAAATCCAGGAGGATGAGGGAAGGTTATGTCTCCAGATTCTGATAAACCAGTGAACCTTTAAATGTTTGTTAAGTTTAGATTGGCTAAAGAAAGTTTGAAGGCAATAAAGTTCTCTTTCACAAAGAGCTGTAAAGCTTATTAAAACTGTGTAACCAGACCTGGAAGTACATACAATTCTGTCACATCCAAAACCTACTTTTTAAAAATCCCAACTAACAGATTGCAAATTTTTACATAAAATATTCATGAAGCTTTTAAAACATTTCAGAAACTGTCGACAAAAAGAACCTACAACAGCCAAGAGGTACAGATCCAGAATTTTGAATAACTTCTTTTTGGGATAATCCTAATATGACCCATACTGTATTTTCATTGTTGCTTCCTTCCTGTAGACAGCAAGAGTTATCTCCCACTAACGAGGAGAGTCCTCACAGCACTTTGTAACAACAAGACTGACACGATTAATGTTTAAGTTTAATTAGAGGGGAAGTGATATTTTTTAAAAATGAACTTTTACATGGTCTACTCCCCTCAAAATATGTACTGTACTACCTATTATAACTAAATGCAACAAAAATTTAATGTACTGGAAATTTAAAAAAAAAAACAAAAAAAAACTGTACATATACTCAAGAAAATATGTACCTTACATATGAAAAAAACCTGTCCTGAGCACAAGAACAATTTTTGATGTTATGCAACCATAATAGGTAGCATATAGCATGATATTATGATATTGTACATCCTCAGTCAGTGATAGAATTATTATCATCTTTATATTGCAAGTGCTGATGTTATCTCAAGAAACTACATATGCAGTGTTAACAGAGTTATGCTCAAAACCAGGCTTCAAGCAAAATATATACAGGGTGCTGCAAAAGTCACACACCATAGGGATTTTGAATAAAACAAAAACAAATTAATGTTTTTCTTTGTCTATAAATCAACTGTTCAAATTGTAGGCAATTAACTTCAAAGCACTTTTAAATTCAATGAATACATGTCTGAATCTGTCTTAGTACACTGATGCTGAGTTTGGAACAGTTTATATTCTCCTTCAATGTAGCAATTCCTTAATATTCCTGGCTATTCAGAAGATGATCCAATACCAATGCTGCTGCTGCTGTTTTTTTTTTTTTTTTTTGGGTTGAATGTTTTGTCTTGCCTGTGTGTAGATGGTCATGAATGCTTCCTGTTATTTTGAACCAATTAATTATTCTTCTCACAGTTCTCTGATCAATTGGAGGCTGCCTCTCTGGATTTTTTAAATTAAATTCTGCAGCATCTGATCGATTTGAAGCATGTTGCCTTCCATACATGAAAACAAAGCTCTCTCTTTTGCTTTGCGTTAGTTTTTCAGCCATCACTAATCTGGAAAGAAAAAATGTTCTCTATGGGGCATAACTTTTGCACCATCCTATACATATTACATTATTTTTGCTTTGCAGTTTATACATTAACTGGTAATGACTATTAATTGTACATCCCTCACAAAGTTGAAGACCAAAAGACACAAGGCACTGTTGATTATATTGAGAATGCAGAGTTACAGCATATTGTACTTCTAATAAGAAAGGAAACTGTTCAGAACTTACTGAACCAACTGAGACCAAAAAGAACAGGAGAAGCCCAAGAATCTAAGAATTCAGCAGCCCAGCTACTTAAAGAACTTCTCCAAGAACACTGGTTATTTTGCAACCTATATACCATTACCACTAGGTATATAAAGAAACATATCCTGAAGTTATATGAGTTTTGTTGCTCTTATTCAAACGAGGAAGCAGGGACAAATTGATATTTTTCTCAAGAAAATTCAGAACTTAAATAAATGTGCTGAACAAGTGTTCAACATCTTCTGCCTTGACACATTAACCCCAAAATAGCAAAAGCTGTCCCACAGTGTAACAAAATTACTGAAATGGAGTAGACATTTCTGGAAGATTGGCAAACTGAGAAACTTATGTATAATGGTGACTTCATCAATAGGACATGAATAAAACCAATGAAATGCAAGAATAGAGACCTACTGGGCCTTGAGAAAATGTGAAGAAGATGCAGTGAGAAAGATAAATGACCAAAGGAATGGCATCATTTGACAAAATATTAGAATCAGAAGATGGTGGCCATCCTAAGTGATCGATCACACATGAATTTCCATAGAATTTTAGCAAGTTTATCAAAGCATCAGGAAAGTGCAACCCCCGAGTTTTGTGAAACTGCCAATAAACTGAGTTTCTATCACATGTCATAAGCTTAGGCTGAAGCTGCTGTGATGACAGTCAGAAAGTAAATGTTTCATAGAACATGGAAACACTACAGTATGTCAGGTGTCATTGATTTAGATATCTTACTTTCAGCTAGAAACATTAAAAGCATTAAAACAATGGCACTAGATAAAATTCTTAGAAAATAATGAACATGGATGAGCAGGTTGTTGAGATTTATGCAGATGATGACTTCATAAAGCAGGGCACTGAACCATTTACAGTACAGGGCATTATTGTAAATGACAAGTGTAGGTGTTTGACAACTATGAATATTGTATTAAAGTTCTAAAAAAATCTGGCTGTCAGATCACCATCCTTATTAGTATCTTAAGGGCTGACCCTTTTTAAGATGATTGATTTCATCATAACAGATCATACAGCTGATAACTTTGGAATGGAGGAAATGGCTGCAGAGAAGGTGAAGTCAGAGTATCTTCATGATCACTTGCTTTGTAATGTGCAACCTCCCAAAGCCCAAAAAAGAGAATGTGATAAGAGAAAAAAAATATATTTTAGCTTCCTAGTGAATGCAATAACTCCCACAATGTCAATGATCAAAGCTCTTGATAGCCAGACTTGTCTCATAAATTTCTGATACTGAAAAGTTTAATCACTTGATACTTACTTGTGCAAATGTGCTATATCATGTGAAAGATGTGACATCCTCTCTACAGAAATGTGAACATGTTACAAATCAGTTAGCATGCATGTCAGATGTTTCTTGGACTTGGACAACTTGAAAGATGTACTGTGCATGGGTTCTCATTGGGCTACAGCTTGTCAACCCATTCTTGTCATTCATCATGTCAACTGATACAACAAATGCAAAGCTCATTCCAGCTTTCCAGCAGTTGTACAAGGATCTGACAGACACTGATACAACTCTCCTGCTACATGTACATGAACCTGCATTTAAATTTGTCTAATAAAAAAATTCAGCATATGCAGTGAGATGATATTTGCAATGCAATGCAGAAAGTAGCAGATGCAACTGACCGAAGTAATCAAACTCTTAGAGATTACCCTGCCAGCCCTTGCTAAAGACATTCAGAAGCTTTAAAGATCATGAACATGAACTCATTCAGATGGATACACAAAAACTGAAGCAGGCAATGATCAATAACCTTGATGTTAAGCACTGTGTTAGGTTCATTAGCTATGAACTGTGAAGCAATGATGAAAAGCAACTTGTCAGTGCATCTGGTGCACAAGTGAAAGCCAAATCAACTGATCTGACTGATAAGAGGCCACCAGGATCTCTTAGAGACCAGGGCAGTGTGGTGAAGAAAAAAGGGCAAAATCCCAGAAATCATGTTTGCATGAAATGCCAAGTAGGAAAATCTTAAAAAGCAAGAGCTTTAGAACAAAGAAACAACAAGGACCTGGATGTAGTAAAAACTATAGGAGGCCCATTTACATCATCTAATGAAGTTGATAAATAAATTGCAGTAGCTGGCATAAATGATAACACTAGGATTGCTCATATTCACTTGGAAGTTGTTTTCTATACATCACTTTGCTTGCCAAAAACCAATGATATTTTACAACCAATGAAAAATCATCAAAAGCTTATCATCAGATATGCAACTAGTATAATACTGTATTTGAACAATGCTACATCTGAAGCAGAGGTCACATTAGATGACTTTAACCAGGCAATGATGCCCTGTTAAATAAATAAGAAATGATAATGTACAACTGTGATGATGATGTAATTATTTTTCACTCAATATTGCCAAATAACAATTACTGTTTTTAAAAAAATAATTGTGTACACAATATATCGGACTTATATTTTATTTAACCTGTTTACAATGTATTCACAAAAGAGAAAAATTGTTATAGAAGTATTATTAATGAAGGCAAATTTATTATTTTAGAGAGTACCACACTACAGAGGGTATGTAAGGGGAGATTTAAATCAGGAAAACAGTTTAAAATTTGTATTTATTCCAGAGAGGGGGTAACTTACTCAAGCTGTTATTAACACCTAAACCTAGTATAATCTGGCTC
This sequence comes from Nautilus pompilius, assembly GCA_018389105.1. Classification (NCBI taxonomy): domain Eukaryota; kingdom Metazoa; phylum Mollusca; class Cephalopoda; order Nautilida; family Nautilidae; genus Nautilus; species Nautilus pompilius. Next base: position 1,635,114 of record JACATO010000127.1, on the reverse strand, counting down.
ATCTGTGACTGCTTTTGGATAGTTGTTTGATACCGGAAAATGATAACAGAGAGGGGAAACTTGTAGCAGTTTTATTTCTAAGAAAACATGGTGACAGCAATGGAATCTGGTAAAAGTGAAAACTTTGATTGCCATGAAAACCTTCCAAGATTCTTGTCCAAACAGATATACCATAAGGTGGCATTTCAACTTTTCTGTCATCATACTATTTTGGTTAAGTAGTTAGTCAAATACTACAACAATAGTTATGGTAATGTATATTGATTTTGTCATAATTTATAAAGTGATCAAGTGAAAATATACCTGCAAAAAAGTAAGTTATGTGATTCCTCTAACAGAGTTCTGCTATGCACCTCTCTCTGTGCATACACAGATAATTTAGTTAAAATCTCCTAAAATGCCAATAAGAATGCAGAATACCCCAATTTATTTATATTTTAAAATCCTCCTCTTATTATTTTTTTATGGTGGACCATACTTTCCACAATACTCAGCAATGTTATGAATTTAAGCACTATTTAACAGTTTATTTCTCTTCTGAATTTGAAAAACGTCTTAATTAATGATCTACTAAGGGATATCCAAGAGAATTACTGGATCTTCATTAGAAATCTGCACTATCTACATCATACATTGACAGTACATATATAATAGCTACAAACTAATGGAAAGCCACATCTAAACACTGCATGGCATTTTTATATACATGGTCACTTTGAAGTGACCACACACACTCTCTCTCTTTCTCTTTATAACAAAACTAATATAAAATATAAACAAATAACTCAAAAGATAGTAGTGGGAGGTAGAGAAAAGGTAAAAAAAAAAATACAATGTACACACACCAATGTTTTTGGGTGTTTGGTTTAGCGACTACAAAGAGTCTCCCACTCTCATCCTCTCCTGAAAAAAAAATGATTAGCAATTTGATTTTAAAGTCTATAAACAATTTAAAAGATGTAAGCATTTTGTACAAGTCCAGACTTTTTTTTTAAAAGTAGATTTCTATTATAAATCTTTAATATGTCACAGCTCTATAAAGTAAAATGTTAAACTTTTGAAATATATCTAAAATTTTCATAGACGTTGTTGATGTTTTGTACATTTTCCTCTAGTTTTAACTCTACTAAATATAAATGAAAATAAGTACGCTGCTTAACAAAAATAATCAGTTTCAGACTTGAATATTAGTTCAGTTATGTTTCTTATATATTTCTGTCAATCATACAAAAAACTTGTAAACAATTAGACATTCTCCTGTCTTTATTTATTATATTAATCAACATTCCTTGCTGTTCTGACAAAGTGGATATTATCATTCAGTGTCAAATAAAAGAGATAATTCCTTCATTAAAATCAAACATTTAATTCATTTTTTTTTAAAAAAGAAAATTTTTTTATTCTGATGTAACAAAACAACTAATCTTTCCATTTTATAACTCTGCACGTGTTTTAACTTTTCTATGCAGTCTCCTGCTAACATCTTTATTCTTTGAAATAGTTCATATTAGCATGTTATTTTGTTTTTTCTGTTTAACTTTTATTTTAGAAACATAATTTCAAATCTTTGCATTTTATGCACAAGTCTAACATTTATTCTAACAAAAGCAGTTAGTAGTCAGTCTTCTCTTAAATTTTTCTTTTTAGTAAGCTCTGCAAAGAAGTAAACAAGAAGACATTTATTGAGTAAGTGTTCAAGTCATCAGCCATTTCTGTATTATTTACAGTAACCAGTAGAGAGGGAAAAAAAGAGTTCACACAGAATTTGAACCAGATCTCTCTATTTATCCCCTTGCTACTTACACCTTTGATAATACTTCTCTGCTTACCAAAAGTTTCTTGTGAGAACTAGAACACAATTCGGATGTATTTATGATAAAAATTTAGTGACATTATATTTGCATACATTTGGCTGTAGTAATGATCCCATTAAATTGATAAATGCATGCTTAGACACTAGGAAACTTCTATCAGATAAGTTCCAGGCATCAAGATGAAGATAATCATCAGTTTATGCAAAGGAACTTTTCAAAACATCATTATTATAATATCCTATTTAGAATCTTTTTAGCAAAAACATTTGGAAAAATAAACTTAAACACATTAAATTATTTTGACAGTAAAAACAATATATAAACAAATCTGTTTCCTTTTGTAGTTTGTGACAGATTGTATTAAGTGTTCTCCTGGTGTTTCTGGCATCAGATGCTTGAATTTTAACACTTATCATTTTTCTGAACAAATAAATTGGTAAAACATTTAGAAATATAGATGATGTCCAACAAAATACAAACAGTTAGAAAGCAAATTAATACATTATGTTAACGGCTCCAAACTGATTGCTTTTCTGATGTTTCATTGTACATAATTGTGAAAATGCAGCAAGCTGCTAATAAAGTGATTATTTTGATGAAAAGGCAAATTGATATAATGCATGTTTCTTTAATGTAGTCTAAATTTAATATATAAGCTACCAGATTTAGACCAGATACAGTAAATATAACAGTTAAAGTAGAGTTATGTGAAATTTCATTCTTTTAGTTAGTGAAAATAATAAAACTTTGCATCTACACTACATGTACAAAAAACTAATTTATTAATATCTCAGTGGAATTTATTCTAAGCATGAAACTTTTGCATGATTCTCTTTTTTTTTTTTTTGAAAATTGTACTTATAATATAAAACAGAAAAAAAATGAGTTCTTGTATTGACTAAAACTACATGCTTTTCTAAGAGTAGAGGGAGACGTTGATTAGCTCAGGCTCAGTAAGAATGCTATCACATTTTAACAGGTATTCACTGACAACCATTCAAAACTCCTGGAGCTGAGGCTCTGTACATGACACGCTGACAGATGTACTTGATGTGGTTTCCATGGTTCCAAATCCTTCATGAATAAGGTTAGAATTTTCTCTAATTCCATATGCCCTTCACACATAGAATTTAAATGATATTGCTGGCCATTATCATTTGACATTAAAGGTCATAGTGCATTAGAACATAACTATACATTACCATAGGGCCATAAAAGTACTACTGTCATGGTGTCCTTAGCCCAATTTTATTGCATTACAAACCTTTTATTTTAAATAAACACCAAAATACTCAATAGGAAGACTACTTCATTTTGTACAATGTATAAATAGGATAAGTGTATATGGTACTATAGATAAAAATAAGTTTAGAAGCTTCTGATCTTTACAGAATCCAATTTTTTCTTCTTCAGTTAATGGCAAAGCTAATGATTTAAAACATTTCTGGATTTATTTTTCTTCCAACTCTAACCATCTGAACAATCCTGATACATAAATTCAAATTAAAAAAAACATCCTTGGTTAATCTGTGCCCAAAGCATCCCCAAGCAGGCTACCTACAAACAGCAACAATTATAAAGCACCCTTGACGTGGCTACTGTCCAGTAACCAGTATAATGTATTTGAAATGATGTATATAGTTTATAGCAAAGGTCAGCAGGAAAAAACAAATCCTGAGAGAGACAATTTTAATGACCACAGTCAATTATGAGAACACACACGTGGAGGAGGCTAGCAGAAAAGAAAGAAATATTTTGAGCAGATATTCCTCAAAGCCAAAAATCCTATGATTTTTTTCTTATATATATATTTTAAAATAATCTTGTATACATCAACATAGTGTTACACAGATGTCAGAGATTCCAAGTCCAAACCTAAATATACTTATAATTTTAAATTTTCTCATTTTAATCAATTTCTAATAAAGGTACATAGCATTAAATGAAATAAACTACATTTATTGGCATTTCCCTGTGTTAGTTATTTATAACAACACAAAACTACATGAAAGTATAGAAAATTCAGAGTAATAATAAATAAAATGTGAATTCTCTAACCATGTACATCAAACTTTTTTCAATACATATGCAAATTTACACACACACGTGCACATGCATACAAACATAGTATTGGAAAGAGCAAAAACAATACAAATAGGAAAATAATAAGGAATTAATAACCTGAGATGTAAATCTTTATCATGCAGCCAATGTAGAACCTCTCTACATAACTGTAACACATGAAACCTATAAGTAATTTGGTTTTATTCAGTAGCTGTGTGTTGAATGCAGACCTGGCTACAAGAAGAAAAGCAGCTCACAATATTCCATGAAGTAAATTGCAGTTAAAGTTTCAACAAGTTCTGTAAAGAATAATCTGAAGAGATCATGTGAAACCTGAATTTATGACAAAAGGAAAAGCAGAGGCGGGAAGTCTAAATTATCCCAGTTTCTTGTGTGACAAGTGATGATCAAGTAAAAGTCCTAAAAATGATCGTGCTGTAAATACAGGTATAGTTATGATGCCAAAAACAGAAAGTGAATCAAAATTCAAATTATTTGACAAAAAAAAAAAAAAAGTACTTTGTTGCTTGGAATAAATAAAGCAGAAAAGGTAGAACAATCAATGCATAACACTTGTGGAAGTAAACTGATTCAAGTTTGGGGTTATATCTGAGAAAATATGTTTGAACATATTTACAAGATTGATTGCAATTTAATTGTTGCTAAATACAAGCAGATTCTTATATATCATGCAATTTCTTTAGGAATTGGGTAATTGAAAATGGATTCATTTTCCAACAAGACAGTGATCTAGCAAATGAAGTGACTTGGAAAACAAAGAGGCTGATGGAACTCCAAAAGTCCTGATGTGAATAACAGTGAGGCTGTGTGGGTTTTATATTAAACTAAAAAGTTAAATGATGACCAAAAATGTAGCTAAATAATGGTGGTCATTTAAAACATTTTGAGCACTATTCCCTGATCTTACATCAACAAATTTATTAGGTCGTTACAAAAGTTTTGTTGGTTTTTATTTTATGTTAATTAGGGTTCATTTTTTGCATCCTTGTGAAGGTGCGTGTAGATAAGTTATATATCATTTTGAGGCGCGTGCTTTGGCATACATTATGCAAAACTTACCTTTTTAAAAATCATCAAATGGATATTTGTTTTAGGGTTCTGAGTGAAGCATGGATAGAAAAGATTTTCATGTCATTTTGCTTCACAAGTTTAAACCAGGCCACAAAGTGAGCAAGGCAACTCGTAACATTAAGCAGACATGGGGTGCACAGTACAATGATGGTTTACAAAGTTTCAATTAGGAGATGTGAGCCTCCAGATAAGGAATGTTGTGGACATCCTTCCAGCTGTGATGATGACTATCTGAAAACCTCAGTTGAAGCCAATTTCAATAAAAACAGTGCGAGAAATTGCTGGAGAACTTGATGTAAACACAGCACCTGTTTCCCAGCATCTTGACACAACTGGCAAGGTGAAAAAGCTTGATAAGTGAGTGCCTCCTGAGTTAAATGAACAACAACAAAATCGTCGATTGGAGATCTGCTCTTCGTTTATCATAAGAAACAAAAACTATCCATTTCTTGACTGAATCATTACATGTAATGGAAAATGGATCCTTTATGACAATCGCAAACAATCAGCACAGTGGCTCAACAAATATAAGGCACCTAACCATATTCTAAAAAGCAGCCTCCACCCAAAGGAGGTCATGGTCACTGTCTGGTGGACTGCAAATTGTGTCATCCACTATAATTTCTTGCAACCTGGCAAAACCATCACAGATGAAAAGTACTGTCATGAATCAAAGGTTCGTCAGAAACTCTCCAAACAACAGCCAGCATTGGTGAATCAAATCTTCTACAACAAAGCAGCAGCTGAAACTGCCTTCCAACAGTTTATCGAATTCATAAATCCAGATTTTTTTTCAAAATGGTATGAATGCACTTTTAACTCATTGGCAGGTGTGTATTGATTGTAACAGAACTTTCTTTCATTTAATAAACTTCACCTTCAGCAAAGATATGAAGTCTCTTTGTTGCAGTAAGAAACCGACAAAACTTTTGTAACAACCTAATAGATGCTCACTTAATTTTTTTTTGTAATTTTCTTTAGTTATAAAGTATTTACTGTTTATAAGCTCACACTGATATGTATTCTAGTAAACTGTATTCTTTATTCATATTTTAGATTCTACTAAGTATTTTCAATATTATGAAATTGTTCTTGTTATGTCATACAATATGTTTAAAAAAGTTAATACAGTTAATGATTTAATAACAAAGTTAAAAAATGTTTTAAAATGTAATGTTATAAACAAATTTGAACAAAATTAGCAAATTTTAAAAATAAATCTGCAATAATCTAAATGAGAGCTCAGTGGACAGAGATTATAGATAAACATAGATTTCTTACAATAATTTTATTTATTATATTTTTATTAAATGACTACATAAACAAAATGTTTTTCATAATATGTAATATACAGCAAATTTTGGTTTTCAGGACTTTCATGTTAGTTCCAGAGAGAGAGAGAGAGAATGGAATTTCAATGTAATTTACTTCCATAATTAATAAGCAGCATGAGAGATGGTCATTATTTCACAAAATTTGACAGACTCTTGACAAAAACACTATTCCCCATCAACACAGAATATAAATCCTTAAAAATACATGTGTTTAAAATAATGAGTCTACCATAAAAAAACAATTGTCTGTTTTTTTCAGCACTTTATTGTTATTAAGAATGCACTATCAAAAAAACAACAAGCAAAAAAAATCTGAGAATCATGTGTCAGAAAATGTGAACCATTAATGCGGATGATGCTATTTATCACTTCACAAGTTATTCTATGATAAATTTCCTGCCAAAAGCATGATTTTATCATGTCCACCCAATATCCTTTCTTACTATTAAACAGTTTTTAGCTCATATTATGCTTTTGTAGAAATGTTAATGGAACTCACTACTGATGATGGCTGCTATTGCTTATATGACATATAAAGATGACACTTAAAAACAAAACTCCATAGTTGGAGTTGTTACAGGAGGTGGTGTGAATAATCATTTATAAAATGAAGTCAGCTGGTCTAGCCATAAACTTAAAGAGTCAATAAAGAGAAAAACCATGGAATAGGAAGATAGGTATACTCTAGATTTTTTAACCAGCAACCTTTCTTGACAAGTAGCCATTTAATTTGACCACAAATTTTCTGCAACAGTCAACATCTATTACCAGAAGATGGTTAAAAGACATTACCAATTTAGATGAATTATTAGAAAAAAGCAACTTTACCAGACTAAACATCATCAGAACAATGGTGCATTGTACTGTGGTCAGATGAGAGGTGGTTTAAAATAATTGATTCTAAACAACAACAGTATGCTAGCAGAAAAGCTGGAGTGAGTATAAGGAGAGGTACTGTTTGCTCTACAATTAAGCATGATGAAGAAATGTTATTCAGCTGATAGTTCATAAAAGTTCATGAGATTCTCACAAGAAAAATATCACCTAATATTTTGCAGTACCATACAAATCCATCAGGGTAATGTTTGGCAGGTGATGGATTTATACTACAGAAAGATGAGGAGTTAAAGCTATACACAGTACCATGATAGAAAAGAATCAAAAATGGTTTAGTGCCTTCAACCTCTAAATCTAAACCCCACTGAACTTGTGGACTAAACTAGATAGAGTTAAGAAAACAGATCCAACCAATGTCAATCAGCTATAAAACAACTTTCAAAAGAAAAATGTGATTTACTTACAGAGAAATATTTTGAAAAGTTACTGATGTGCAGCAGTTATTCACCTGGCTATTTTGATGCAAAAACTTAAAATCATAAATGTCGAAATTAATGGTTTATATCTTCTGATACATGATCCATCTAATTTTTCATGATTTCTTGTTGAAATGCATTTTCATTGAAAATAAATATTTAAAAGGCAGATAACTGCTTTTTTATGGTTTGCTGATAATTTTGAAGGTCAAGTGTGCATGTGTGTGTGTGTGTGTGAGAGAGATTTTATACCAAACTTGTTTAGATGAACTAAAAAATAGGACATTACAAACTTAATTATTTCATACATAAGACCATGTCATCTGGCCCAGAGACCCGCCACTCTAAACTTCATTATAAGACATGCCAAAATTTATTAGCCTCTTTAGATGTGTGATTTATAGTGTTATCAACTATCTGATAAGCCAGGACTATCCAGTCCAATACAATCAGACAATGTGCCAATGAGGCTCTGATCCATAGATTATGGTTTTATTCCATTCAAAAGAGTAGAACAATAGTATCAATAAAAATATTCTGTGTTGAAACTTTAATATGGGAATACTTGTGCATCTTATCAAAGGCATTCATTGCTCATTAGCATTTGGGTGAATGACTACACCAATGTTGATTAATTGGAGAGAGAAATTAATGAAAGAAAAAGAGGTCCAAGGAATTTAATAGCTTGTCAGAGAGCTTTCAATCAAAGCATTAAAGTACCAAAAAAATAAATAAATAAAATCTCTAGAATGTTTAATTAACAGCAATGATTAATTAAAATCCATCATTAACTATGATAATGAGATCATCATTTCACTACAAAATGGATACTAAAAATATCCATTGATATTTCACATGGTAAATAACTTTTGAGTTTTCAGGTTACATAAAATTAGACAGCAGGTTTAATAGCAATGAGAATAGACATTAAAATCAAGCTTGAAGATTAACTTGAAAATGTCATTCAGGTGAACTGAAAGATTCCATACAAAAAAAAAAAACCAATAATTATTTTTTGGTAATGTCAATGTAAATATAAATAAAATGTGATAGCTATATGGCAATGCCAGGCTTAATTAGCACTAGTATAACATCCTAGTTTTCTTATGCTGCTGTTAAAGAAAAGTTTAAGAAGCATTCAAAAGCAATTTACTAGAAGAAAACAAAAAAAATCCTCAAGTATTTTCATAACTCAAACTTTGTAATCTTGGGTGTCATTAGGTGATATGTGGAAACCTTGTATAAAAAATTCTTAGTGCACCTGTCCGATCATGTTCCTTAAATAAAAAGCAGCAAAAACACATTTATTTGCAGATTTCTTAAGTTTTGTTGTTGTTATTTATGTTTCTCCCATACTGTAGTCTAAATAAACTTTAAAATTCCATACACAGACAGTTTGAAAAAAAAAACAAAAACTTTGAATAAATCAAAGAATTTCCGTCTTTGTGCTACCCATATTTAACTAAATGCTCTAAAAAAATCAAACAACTCAGTGCATTTAATGTGAATGTAATCTGTACAAGATAAACAGATACTACATGCACACCAAGAAATATGTTGTATATAATGTATCTGCTGAAAATACTGCGCTTGACATGGCAATCATATTACAATTTACTCCATTTAAATAACCTACAGAGAAATCCTAAAATTACTTATGTTGCATAGAAAGTAGATAATTTAAGAAACTAATAGTTTTTGTTCTATCCCTAAAATGTTGATAGATTTTCATGCAGGAACACTTTTTAGTTGGTACTGTACCACACCAAGGGTACTACTCCATATTGCCTCCTACTTCTCCGCAGCAGTCATTTTGTTTAAAAGTTAGTAGTTAATACAGATAATATTAACTTCTAGCTTCTGAAAACTTAAAATAAGACATAATTACAACAACAAAATGAAGTTAATTAACTCTTCCCAAGCTAAAAATACATTTACAAGAAAACTAAACTAGATTTGTGAAGATTTGTTATTTTTCTTTTATTTTAAAACATTTATATAAAAGTAAAACGAGAGAGTAAACTGCACATCAAACGAAGTGCCACTACAATAATATATCCATAGTCTGGCTATCTGTTAGTCACACAGCTCAATATGAGCCACAACAAAGAGAGACTAATTTTTCTCTGTGTTGTCTTGAACCAAGAAGAGCGTTGGCTGGGTGGTCAGGTCCCCTTACATGGGAGTGATTTTGGTGGTATGTATGTGAAAGGAAATATACATAAATAAAAGAGTATAAAAATATTTCTAAGTCTCAGGTTACCTTAAGTATTTGCATATTTATTTAAAATCTAAGTGATTTGAGAGTGAACAGATTATGCTTATGCTATCGGTGCTGCCAATTAGAGTGGCTGCTATATTCTGTCTGAAATAGGTTTACATTCATCTACTACTTTCTAAGCTTTTTTTTTTTTCAGAATTAAACATAAGCCTGAAAAACAGTATCGATTTTCTTTTTATTTTCATTAATAGTCTAAATCCCATCAGAATATTTACAAAAATAACATTCTTAAATATATAAAATCTTAAAAAAAAACAACAAAAAAAACAGGATTTTGTAACCCTCCTTGCACACATCGTATACAGTTTAATCAATTACAGTACCTGAAATTATTCCTTTTGATTCCAAACTTTTTTTTGTTGTTTGTTTGCTTCCAATTACATTTTTTACTGGAAATCTTAATCATTTTAAAGCAATTTAAACCTTTTTTTTTAAATTAGAAAAAGTTAAACTAATAGCATTATAGTTTTATTAAATGCTGTGGTTTTTGCCCAATAGTCCTTCATCCACTTATCTATTATTTCATTATTTTCCTGACTTCTTATTTGCAATTGTGGTATTTTCCACAAAAACAGTTTAATCCTAAACCTTCAGGAAATTAAAGAAATAATAAAAAAAAAAAACTAAACATATCTAAGTTTTAAAATTATCATTGTAATTCATTTTAATTAAAGTGTTCATAGCGTAAATTGGAAAATGACACTGAAAATCTACAGCATCTCTTTTTTTAGATAAACAAAGCACCTGTGTGTTGATGAGAGCATAAAACCATTCTGTGGTCAGAGGACAGTAGACACTTTAGCTAAATCTCATGATGAATATTTAAAAAGAAAAAAAATGCAGTTTAGAAATATTTTCTTAAAGATACATGTTGTATTATATCTAAACATTAGTTTTAAAATGCATGCAACAATTGATAACAGTTACACATAGACTCTATATCTGCAAAAAAAAAAAAAGGTTAAAATTGTTAAATTTATACTGCTTATATGAACATATTCAGACAACAGGGTTCCAATCACTAAGGAAGCATCTTGATGCCATCTTCATTAATGCACGTGCTGTTATCTATCAATGAAAACAAGAGTTGTAGGACCACAACCTGTTTAGTGTGCATGCATGTGCAGACTGATCACAAGCTACAGCACTAAACAAATCCTGTAAATGCAGTTTTAATAACAGAAGCAATAATAATCATCTGGAAATAGAAAAAAGTGTGGAAAGTCAGAGTGGAAATGATGCCAGTGATAATTGGAGCCTTAGGTGCAATGAAGATTACGTATGGAAATAGACAAGAACATCCAGGATCACTCAGAAAGATGACAGAGAGAGATGGATAATAATAATAATCAAACTACAGTTGAAGCCTGTCAATCCAAGTAATGCTGCTGATGGTCTCCATGACAAAAAAGTATGAACCCATAGAAACATGCATACACCTTTTAGAAGCCTGAGGCCATGCACATGTACATAAACCACATGGACCATGTTTAACAATGCAAAAGCTCTCCAGGAAGAGTTACACATTGGAACAAGTGGAAGTGGAAGTGTGGTTCTAAAGTGATTTAGCACAAAGAAATAAAAGAGTTTAAAAGAATGGTTATTTTAAAACTTAAATATTGGATCCACCAAAATAACCAAAGGCTGCGCTATTATTGTGAAATGGCAAAGAAACAAACAAATGAATTATAGATGGATAAAATTACCAATAAGAAAATACCAAATGGTCAGTGAGAGTATCTTTAAAAGACACATGCGAGAAGAGTCAGTTCCTACAACGTATGATTGTCTTGACTACAAGAAGTGGTATTGAATCAAGTTAGAACAAAGCAAATAGCAAAAAGCTATCATATCTATTCAGTATAATAATGAAAAAAAAAACAGGGAAAGAAATTTATACATGACTCGGTTGCATGAAAAAAAAAAAATGCAGTATAACAAATTGCAGTGACAAATAAGACTGAAGAACATAGTGTTAAGTAAGCAAAAAAGACAAGTTATAGCCCTGGAAATCACTGCACAGATCTGGATTAAATGGCTGCATAGCTATATGAAAGCCACTATTAAGGGCTACAAAGGAAACTAAAAAACCCCAAGCAAATTGAGCTATTGATAAATACAAAATGATGCATGATCAGATAGATCAAAGTCTGTAATATTTTTTGCCCATGCAGTGTGTTCAACTGGTGACAGGTTTGTAGTTTTTTGCTGCCTTATTGCATGATACCTAGAGTAAAGCATGGGGGGAGGAATGGTACTACAGTCCATTTTTTAAAAATCTCTTTTGGTTTGAACAGATCAGAAATGTTTCCAGAACTAAAGGAACAATGCATAAAGAATACCATCATAATATTTTCCAAAGACACGCTATACTCTCTAGCTTGTAACTTAATGGTTAAGCTTAAAAAAAAAAAAAAAACTGATTTTAAACAGTCTTCTAAATTATGTAAAGCCTACAATGGAGGTAAGGAATAATAAAGTGCTCAACTTGGCTGCCACAGCCACTAGGCTGGAATTGATAGAAGTCTAAAATCAACGATAGTCACAATAAAATATACCTTTGGCCAAACATTTATGCAGTCCAACTGCCTTAACATCTGAGTATTTTTAATTAATTAAGAGAATTCCACAAATCTGCAAAACTGTTATAAGGACCAAGTATGGTTATTTTGATGAATCATAGATTTACATAAGAGTAAACACTTATTTGTCTTTATTACTGTTTATGCATGTAACTTGTTAACTCATGTTGTAACCACTAAAATTAAGCAAAGATCTTTAAAGTTTTGTTCTTCTTGCAAACATATCTGTTCTTTCAAATTTTTCTAGTGGTAGTGTATGCTACATTATTTGTTTGACATGTAAGTATAAAATGAGATATGCTACATTTTTACTGTAAAATATTGTCTGACCAATATTTTATTAATTTTGGGCAGACTGGGTTGGCTTTTTGAAATACCCAACAAACTATTTAAGAGGATTGATTTATTAAAATATCTTACTCAAAAGTTATGTAAGTAATCCTATCGTACAAATTTTTTTTTTTCCAATAGTGGTCAAATGATGAAACTCATTTAAATGGAAATATTATTAATTATCTTGTGTGCATTTTCTGGACCAAGTTATGCGACACTGCCTCCCAACAGTATCCAGGGATGGCAGCAGCTTGTCTCCTCACAGAGATGGGTAATGTATGTAATGTAAAACTGTGCACCATTTCTTGAGTGTGATACAAAACACAAAAAGTAGTATCTACGTATTCTCCAAATTTGGAAAAGGGTGGAAGTAAAAAATTCCAGTATATTCCTTTCAATAGATTCCATATGAGTTAAAAACATCTGGCAAAAGCAAAAATCATCTGTAGTCTGGTTGTGCTCAATGAAAGTTCCATTTGTAAAGTAAATATGTGGAATGAAGTACAAATGAAAGGATGTGTGCCTAACCTGGAGTGCTTCCAGAATGATTCATTTTAGTATATCCTTCTTTAGCTTGGAGCTACCACAGAACAGTTGCTGATGAGCAACATCAGCTTCACTCCAGATTTATTATAACCTGGAAAAGTCTGTTTTGCCTAGAAAAGTTGAAAACTGCATGTGTGAGACACTACTAGTATTGAAAACAATGCAATATTATCTTTATGGAATTTGGGGTGACCATATATAGCACTACTGAATGCAAACTGGTGAGGGGTTTCCATTAATGTTACTGTATGAAGCTTCTTCTAAACTGAGTCATTCTTGGGTAGGAACGGGTTTTTTTAGTAAAAAAAAAAAAGTGAAATTTGTCACCAAGTAGAAATGTCATAGAATGGCATATTACTTAAAAACTACCTGCCAGCATGAAGAATAGTTCAAGCTTTAATCTAAAAACTAATGATGCTTTATCTGTTTGTATTTTAAAAAATGCCAAGTTCTCACATTTGACTACCTTCAAATAGTATACACACATCTTAATATTATTTTAATAATTAAATCTAACATCTTAAAAATAATTTCTGTTTAGCTTCATGTTTTTCAGTTTATACAAAACTGCAGAAGATTATTGATAAGATAACAGATAGGTAGATACTTTTTAGTGAGATGTCAACACTTAAGAAAAGCAGTAGAGATAGATTGGAAACAATAGCCAAAATATTGTTTCAGAAATCAGCTAAAAAAATCAAGTAATTCAACTTTCTTCTGTGGATGCCAATGCCTATTCTTCTAGCAGACACACATTCACAAATAAACAAAATTTTCTCAGCCAATATTTTTCATCAGTAGAGCTACCTATTTCATTGTACTCTGCCATACAATAACTACTCATTCCAGAGCATCATTCTCGCAGATGAAAAATACTATTGTCATTTTGTCATAACTGTTAAATGTAATCTACTGGTAAAATGAATTAAAGTATATTATTGTCATATCACTATTATTTAAATGCAGCATAATAACTATGTTATTTTTATTAATTTAAAATGGTTTCTTTTTTCTATACTTTACACAGATGATAACAATATATAACTTAGTGGCAAAAGCTGGCATTTTGGATCTGTTGCATTAGGTGTACAAATAATAAATTGGAGATGCAGACATTATGTTTAATAAATAATAAATTAAACTTGAAAATCATTATATATGTATATATATATATCTGCTAAAGCAATAACTTACCAAGTTCTATCGACAGCCATGTAGCCTGTTTTAAAACCTGACTGGAAATAATAAATCCATTGTCATGGCAAAGTGTATATGTCAAAATCCATTCTGATCAGTCTTCCCTTTAATTATTGTTATTTGACAGTTGTATTCATATGTTTGAGATTTCTCAATGAAAAGTGACAGCTCTAAGTTGGTACCATTACAACACAGAGGTGGGGAGATCAAACAAACAGATTCTTACAGATAATCATAAAGTTGGCAATGCTGGTATGGAAGAGTCCATTTTAATAAATGGGTACCAGCCAGATATGGTTCAACAGAATACAAAGGGAATTATTTTCAGATAATAGGACAAAAAAAAAATAAATAAATTTACATGAAATGTAAATAGACTGACTATTTTGGACTGCTTGTTCAGCTGAGACTCTCAGAGCTGGAGAGGCACAAAACAAATGAATGTGCATACACGTTTATAACATACCATAAGAATCTATACATGGTATAGTGAAAATTTCCCCTCTATTATCATGTGCATCATGCATACAAAATTAGGAAAATATAAAGACTAGTAAAAAATAACTAAATATTATTAAAATAAACTTATGTAAATACTTTTATTTTTTTAAATTAAAACCTATATGATATATCTAGTTGGTTGATATTCATAGACCAGGTAGGGATGATTTATTAATCAGATAGTGTTGCTTGTTGTGCTTTTTTATATTTCACAGATACAAATGTTCCTTATATTTTTACTGCAGTAAAATGAGAATGTATGTATATAAAAATATCAGGCTGTAAGTATATAACTCAGAAGAGAAATCAAATTACATCAAACCAAGTCAATTAAAACCCTCAGGGTTAAGCTTTAAGGAACAAAGATGAAGATAAAGAGAGAAAAAATAATTTTAAAATACTTTACACTATGTAAAGAAATTTCTTTTAAGTTATATTAAAATGGCAATTGACTAAATCTGGATTCAAGAGATGGCATCCTTGTATCTGAAAGCTGCCAATTGCAGGCACATTCCAGTGATTATCCTTTTGAGGAGGAGACTGGCTGAGATAGAAGTGGGAAGGCCTATAAAACTACCCCACATCTGCCCATTCCAAATTCTTCATTTTTAGATGAGAAAGACAACCAAACTGCTAGGTGGAAACCCACATGGCTGACCAGGAAGAAATGAGATGAAACCATGCTAGGGAGACATGAGCTGATCCCCAATCCAGCAGGTTAACCACCAGATTACCACACCACTGTAATTGACTAAAGAAAAACTCAAATGAGAACAATACAAATTATTTATCAATAAGTCAACTAAAAGGTAAACTAAACAAATATAGAAAGTGATCAGTTAACTTTGGTACTTGACTATATAATGAAATTTGTATTCTACAAAGCGAGCAGTGAATTAGCAGAGTTATGTAGCCAGTAATCTGGCTCCTATTCCAGTCTTCTCTACTAGCTAAAATGTGTACTAATCATTTCCTCAGTGAAGCTGGGAGAGGTAAGACAATGTAACTAACATGTACCGTAATCGACTGGTTGGAGAGAGCGGAAACAGGTCCAAATTTGACAGTATAAACAAACCCTCAAAAAGGTTTAGTGTAAGCTTTAAACAGAAACAAAGCATCATGTGTTATGGAAAAGAAAACAGAAACTGAGCTTTCACGAATACGAAGTCAGTGAAAGGCTGTCTTTTTTCATAACAGTATTTTATGGCTGTTTATGGATTATACTAATATTACAAGACAAACGGTGTTGAGGACTCCAAATCTTTATAGAATACTCTGGAACCCATTTCTACATATCATAAGATATTGTTTAGTGTTGTATATTACTTTCAAAACAAGAGATTTAATGCAGGATATCCTATTAAGTGCATCTATGCACCAAAACAAACACACACACACAAACATGAAACGAAACAAAAAGAATCCATCAGAATCCCTGACCCCTTGATTGGCAGGATGGACAAGTTAAGTAAAGCACAAATTATATTTAAAAAAAAATAAAAATAAAGAGCTTTTATCTTAAAACACAGTAGAACCTGCACATAAAAGAAAAGACCACTAAAGAGACAGGAAGAAAAAAAAAGTATTCATATTTTAGATGTAAAGAATACTACTACTCATCAGCATTAAGCCTCTTTTGCCTAATATGTTGATCGTTTTACTTACTGTAAATACCGATTCAAAACAAAACAATGAGAGATTAATTAGCCTTGTTGACCCTTAGTGTTCCAGCGTGGACAGACAGAATGGCCGATTGATAACTACCCTTGTGTTTCTTGAAAAATCAGGAAAGAACTACTGTACTTCATAAAAGGCATCTGAGCTCAGTTACCTTGGTGACACCTTTTTAGCGGCAATCAGGAGTCTCCCCTAACAGTAACCAGCTACCTTCCTCCACACTTCAGCCATAATGTCCAGAAATAGAAGCCAGCCCAGGTCCTATAAGCAAATTGTTTACTGTTTTTCATCATAATAGCTTATAGAACTAAACCCATTAAGAATAAGCAAGAGTCAAAAAAAGACAGTAGTAAAGCAATATTAATTCATAACTTAACTAGAAATGGAGGTAACGGGAGCAACTAACTCATAACTTTGTCATTCTTCTAATGGTGATGTTCTATATCAATGGTTAAAAGCTTTTTAATGTGTAAAATAAATTCAGTGTTGACACGAACAATAATGCCTACTGTATTACCAGAACGATGATGATAGAACCATAATACCCTGTATAGCACAAGAGTAATCTAGATCAGAAATCTGAGCCAATAAAGCAACCCTTAACAATATTAGCTCTTTAAAAATGAAAAAATACAGAACCAAGAAAATGGATGACAATGTACATATTTCCAGAAAGTTATAATTCCATAATATTTTCTAGCAAGATACTCGTAAAAAAAAAAGACATTATAAAGCTTTTTTTTCAAGATAATAGTTTAATAATTCTATTAAGTTATGTTAAAAGACAACAATTCTGAACAAATCATCAGGAAAAAAAATTTTAAACTTATACAGGCAATGGAAGCACCGAATCTTATTGAACACACATTTTTCACGAAAACAAAAAACCTATCCTAACACCCCTCCCAAATCTTCAGACTAATTTACCATAATTGGCTCTCTCAAGGCCCTACTGAGTACATGCACAATTGACGATCCTTTAGTTTTTCTACTAGTCAAACTAACTCAGTCTTTAAAATGGCTGCTGTGTACATTTGTTTAAACCATGGCATTTTTCTGTTTGCTAAGAAAAATGACTAAAGCTATGATCAACAGCAAATGAAAGCCCAGTGCATCGTGTTCTTGATTACAAACAATGTGTTAATTTCCATTAAAAATTATTATCTATTTTTAAGTTTATACATTTGGTAATTTATTACTAATTAACTTCAAAAATCATAATAAGTGTTTTTGCCCATGAAATAGCCATAGATGGCATTTGTATCTTCTAATAACAAATTAACAGTAAATTAAAACACAATATTACTAATCACAAAAAATAATTCTGGAAGATCATGTGGTAATTTAACTTATCAAAGAAAAACTAGTTATAGTCTAACATCAGTTTCATTTACATTATGCAACAACTTGCTGTTCCTGATGTGTTTTCTTTTTTCTTTTGGCATTAGGTTCTTTAAAGATTGTTTTAGTCTCAAGTTATGACCAACTGAATGATCACTAATACTACTAATAATAATGTAGTAATCCAGAAACTTCTTCAGCATAATTAATATTTGCTCAAAGTATGACTTAAGACAGATGTGAAAGAAACATGGTGATGGATTAAAGAAATAGTTATAGCAGAAAGGACTCAACTCACACTCCTGCCACCTAGTAACCTAACTCATTACCCTATACTAAACTGATCTGCTTTAAGATAATTTACAAATATGGTAAACGTATATCATCCATGTTATATTAAGTGCCAAATGATTCTGAGAGAACCAATAATGAACCAGGTCAATAAGAATAATTTATGTAGATGAGAGGTTCTGACAAACAGATTTTCAACTTAAGAAAAATTCCAGACTGAAATTCAATTGGGTAAAGTTTAATGATTTATAGATAAAAAGCAAGACCTGCTTGAGGCACATGCCAAAAGTCAACTGCACTCAGCCTGTGCATACAGCGGCCCTGTGCTATAGCTGTGTTTTAGTGCACTGTCATTCCATCTCATTTTTAAATAATCAACCATTCCATACAAATACACCAGTGATGCAGTCCATTTTCTGTTGTCATTCATCAAGACACAAAAGTCTATTTTGTATTATTATTTTCTGTTAGCTCTTACATGGAAATTGGCAGCTACTGGTTGATGTCTCTGGTTTACATCAAATTGTGGTCAGTTTACTAATTATTATATTATTAACTGAAGTGTTCAAAAGCCTCCTATGCATTAACTCAAAAGCTTTGAAAGCATGTTAGTAAACAAGTTTTATCTGGAATATCTGATATTAATTTTCTCTTTGAATAATTAATCAACTATTTATAATTTCTGACAAGAATTTATTTGGTTTCCATATTTAAAATTCTTCTATCAATATAAAGAATTGTATGACTACTTTTATTGTGAATTTTACATCTGTAATTTATGTACATCTAAAGGCCTAATATAAATATGTTGTGTGCAAAGTTTTCATTTGTTGTCTAACTATAAACGAAAATTAACATTTGATGTACTGTATAAGCTGGACCCCTAAGCAATAAATAACACAATTGCATATAGAAATATAGTTCTGCTTAAAATAACTGTGCAAGTAGCTCATATAATTAAACCATCTTCATTCCTACAAAAAATTACAACTGTATCTACAAATGCTTTGCAAATAAATTTTATAATATTTTTATCTTTAAGCTGCCATGACAAACAGATGGCATTTTGCATGTAAACTATCTTCTGTTTCCAATATACCATTATGCACAGATGGATTCAATAATAGGGCGATTTAAGTAATGCCTCAAAACACATGAACTAACATTAAAACACTCGGAAGTGATGTATACTTGGCTTCAAACTGAACCTAAAAATGGGTAATACAATAGATAAAAAACAAAAAAAAAAATTAATTAACTGAAATGGAAACAGAAATGAAAAAATGTTTTTGCATGCATAATTGCAGCAATTTTATATTTAACAGAACATAATATGGCATTTAGAAGAAGTTATAATGTTATATACCCCACATAATGAAAATTTTGTAAGCTTAATAAAACTTATTGCCAGATTTGATCCCATAATGCAAGATCATCTTACTCAAGCTTCGACTAACAAAGAAAGAAAGACAATCTAATTATTATCTGTCACACACAATTCAAGATGAATTAATAACTAGTATGGAAAATAAGACAAGACATACAATAATAACTATGGTAATAAAAGCAAAGTACTAATCAACTCTACTGGATTGAACTGCCGATATTAGCCATCGGTTACAACTATCAGTAATTTTGCGCTTTGTGCACATAACAAATTCAAACGTGGAAATTTGAGAACATTTCATTAACTTTGTAGTAGTTAATGACACTACAGGAAAGAATTTATCTGAAACACTAAAAGCTCTTTTGGATCAAGAAGGATTAAAATTATTGGATTGTTTAGGAATCTTTCTATACTCGATGTGGCTGCCATAATTTAAATTCAGTCCTTGGAGATATAGCTAAATCATTGGTTACAGCCATTACCTTTTTTGGAAACTGGCAGAAAATCTACAGTATGCTTTCAGTTTAAACCAACATTTGGATATATTTAAAAAAAAAAAAAAAAAAAAACATGTAAAATACCTTTCACCTAAGCCCACTCTGAAACAAGATGGGAATCTCATGTTGGAAGTGTGAAAGCTTTACAATTTCAAGTCCATGATTTTCCAGTAGCTTAAGGTGATCTTGGCAAAACAACATCTGACAGCAAAATTAATGAGAAATAATTTTAATTCAAGAACAACTGACTTCATTCAAATTTTTAATGTGTGTAGTTATTTGATATGATTTATTAACCGAGGTTACCTTTAGTACATTATTACAAAGTTCTGCCATGCACACAGATGTGGCTACCCTACATCACAAAGAACTTGTACTTTATTTACAAGAATACAGAAAGTCTGAATTTATGTCTATTGTAGTGAATTTAACGTGTTTAGATTTTTATGTGGATTGAACAAATTTAAGACTCTTGATGAATCTGATGTACTTAAAAACTGTCAAGGTATTCAGATCTAGATGGAGTAAGATTTATTCAAAGAAATTAAAATGTTTAAAAAATTATCCCTTTTACTTATACAAGCTCCTCAGTTTATTTTCATTAAGAATCTGTTGGAAATATACTCAAACATCATAATTACACTAGAAATATTTCTGCCTACAGTCTCTGTTTTGTCAGCAGAGAGATTGTTCTCTAAGTTAAAAATAATAGAAAATTATTTAAAATAAAGTTTTAGTCAAAAGTGCTTTTCTTTTTTGGTGATATATTACCCAGAGGAAAAACAAAATAGCCAAAAACTTAAATTAAGACAACAATTTTTTAAAATTTCATCAAAGATAACTAGAAAGGTTATGTTAGATACTCTTTGTTTCATTGTCATTGTTTTGTTATTTTTATAATAACAGTTCCTATTTTTGTACCTGATTTTGCTATAAATATTTATGTCAGACTATGAATTTATTTCATACACCCATCAAAATCTTTACTTTATTACTATAAAAATTCTGTGATTTCAGTATTTATCATAAAACTGATTTTGTTAAATGTGTAGGGAAATTTTATCACAAGTAAAAAATCCATGCAAACTGCTGCTGCAATTAGCCCTGAAAATATTCAAACCGACCCTGATAGAAAGTATCTCTCTTTCTCAATGTTGCTCATGTCACATCTATTGTTGTTACCTATGCCCTGTTATACCTGAGCAGTAACATAGGCCAGGACCTGGAACACTATCTGATAAGATAGAGGGATGCATTACACCAGAAATTAAGGTTAGCATGAAAGTGCCCAGTGCATTTCAAATTCAATCAGTCTAACGAACATAGCAAAAATCCCTAAAAAAACTCTTCATTTTCAGATGTGAGAAGAAACTAGAGAAAATCTATATGGCCAGCTGCTGGTGAAGCCAAACTAAGTTAGGGCTCTTGACCATAGCAGTCCAGTAATATAACCATTGGACTACTGCACCACCACCAATGCTATGCCTAAGTTCTAATACCTGGAAAGTACTTTTGTGCAGGATAGGTTACTTTATGATAAAATTATCCTGAAGTTTGTTAGAGTTCAATTTTTGGCCAGCTCAACCATTGCCTCTGGTCCAAAAATAGAATGAACCTCAAGACAAAGCTCACTCTTGAACCATTAGGCTTATGTACACAATATTTAATTTGCTTTATCAGAAACAAATCAAATCCTTTGAGTGATTCTTTAATGTCTTCACTCAATCACCAAAATCAGATGGCAAGATAAAATGCTGAACATATAAGTCCTCAAAACACTGGCACCCCCAACCCTTTGGGCATTGAAGCATTACTTATATGAGGTCAGCTCCAGTGGGCTAGGCATGTCATAAGGATATTAGATACTAAACTCTGTCTTCTACAGCCAGCTTTCTTAAAACTATCAGTTGCCTGATGGACACTGTAAACAACACAAGGATACAATAAAAGCAAATCTTAAATCCTGCTTATCAATCCCCAGTCATGGGAGACCACAGCTGGTAAAAGATAAACCTGGAGATAAAACTCTATAAGCTCAGTTGCAGTCTTTGACAACCAGGGAATTGCAGTCATAAAAGAAATAAATGTGTACACAGGTAATGGCTGAGCAGTCCAATCAACCTGGTAACTTCATCTGCAGAAGCTGCATAAAAGCCTGCATCAGCTTCCACTTGCATCAAAGAATGCATAACTAATGCCATATGTCAAGCTAATGGAGCAAACCATCATCTCCAATTCTTAGAACTTTTCAGAGTTTATCTGATTCATCAAGACATTATTAGAAACTTATCAGGTCTGAGAATGATGAAATGTTCATTTAATGAAGCAGCAAGATATTTATTTCTGAGATAAGATTAAAACACTTGTATATGTAACACATAATTTATCAGAAATTTTTGAGCAAACAAAATAATCAAACCGTATGTCATCATCATCTAAGCAGTAAAAATAAAAATATATTTGCACAGGTTCCATTTCATAACTTTCTGTTTCCAGCAAAGTGCTACAACATAATTTAAAAAAAAAGAAGAGAAACTTACCATTTGTGCAGAATTCTTTGGTTTTGATTTTATGTCTTTAACTTTCTCATTTGCTAAAAAAAAAAGAAGAAACCAATATTAAAATTAAAAAAGCATACAATAAAAAGTTGTCAGAATATTTAAGCATTCAAACCTTTTGATTATTTTGTACAAGAATATAATAAATGCAAAGACAATACCAAAGTATTACAACACTGTGTATAAGTAAAAATGCTTGCATATAGTAAATGTAAAAACAGCATTTTGAAAGACAGTCTTCAACATAACCTATGATCAGTCCAAATATTAAAGCGGGTGAATTTTAAATGGATACTGACATATTTACAGAAATGCATTTAATATACACGTAAGCTCACCATCATCTGCATGCCAGCTAGAAGATAAACCCAAAGTGAGACTACATAACTGACAAGGTTGCTACAAAGTGCATACTTTCATAAAATGATCAATTTATGGGTGTGACCAGTAGATTTGACAAGTGACATAAAACACAGACCAAAACAGCCCCATCTACCTTATGAAGAGATTTCGAGATTCCCTTACAGCTACATTCTGCCACCAAAAACAAAGAAAACTATCATCAAGGCCACCACCAGATAGATTATCCATTCTTTTAATTTTATTTTTACAACCAGCCACCACCAGATTATCTGCTGCTCAGCTAATAATACCTAAAACAAAAATGACAAGAATGCACCTCATACACAGAAATATAATCATGTATATAATGTAGATGAGAAATACAATAGCAATTTTCCTGAAAATTATACTGATGAAAGCAGACTAATAAAAACAACATTTTAAGAGAGGGAGGGCATGGGTGGAACCAACCTAATTATAAAAGTATCACAGAAAACAGCAGAAATTCCTTATAACTAATCTTTAATGTCCAACTTAGTAAATTTCATATGTTAGACAAAGCTTTCAATCTAAATGCGAAACCTCTTATCCTATTCATATGATATTTTTTTTTTTTTAATTAGCACCCAAATACATAAGAAATGGCATTTTGAAAATAAATAAATGCTATTTGCAACAATAAAAAAAAATTTGTGTCAACCAGAATATTCTGAAATTTTCCATTATATTCTAAATGAAAAATTCACCTTTCAGTTATTTTCTGAAATCTGAAAACTTTTTGTTTCAATCTAGAGATTTCCAGGAATTTCTTCATGGGAAACTGATAGGAAAACATTATCTTCCAGTAAGAAATGTTGGTAGAATTAATGGAATGATTAAGAAAACTGGGCACTTTTCTCCTCAGAAAAGAGACTGATCAACAAAATAAACCATAAACAATGGAAGGATGGTTTTGCAAGAACAGCTTTGCCTCAAGTGTTACAATAGCTAGAGAATTGGAAGTATTACCAAGTTGAATAGATTTGTTAGGAGGAAACATTTGGTGACAATGAGCTTCGAATCACATATCCCAGATAGAAAAGAACTTTCTGCCATATAAAGACAAAAGAAACTTTAATTTTGCTAGAAATACTAAAATTGATAAGTAGGAGATTAGAGCAAAGTGATATTTATAGATGAAAGTTCACTTAATCTTTTGGTAATCACAGTTCTTTCAGAGTTAGAATAAAACTAGGTAAAAATTCTAATGAAACTATATTTTACCAATCAAGAAATATCCAGAGTATCCACACCTAAGCCTGTTTTTCTGCTAATGGTAAAGTCAATTTTGGTAATTCTACCAAATGTAACTTCAATTAATACAAATTTGTTTTGGATCTTTTAAAAACAGATTTTGTAGAATCTACTAAAAAACACCCTGACAAATTTTGTTTTCTTACTAGATTAAGCATCATGCCACACAGCAAAGGAAATCCTTTCTTGGTTCATGAATGGTAAAATTTGTTGATTTGAAGACTAGTCAGAAAATTCTCCTACTTTAAATCCAATTGAGAAACGAGCAATAATGGGACAATATATTACAAAAAACCATTCAAGGAATAGAGACAAATGGGTAGAAGTCATTAAGGCGACTTTGGGAAATATTTCACCATACAAGGCATTAGGTGAAACAATGCCAGGTAAAATGAAAGCAGTCATTAAACCAAAATCTATTGATTATAATATTTTTACAAAAGCAAAACTATTTAGTTTTAACTTATTTTTTGTATAATTTTAGAAATTTTTTTTTTTTGTAATATCTTGTTATTGGGTTTGCTAATAAATACTTGATAAAACCAAAACACTTTTACCTGGCTTTAAGCTTTCATATTAAAAAAACACTAATTCATAAAACATTGAAAATTATTGAAAGAAGCAAATTTGCTAAATCATCTTAATTATGCACTTATTTGGAAAAAAAATTTTTTTTTTCATTAGCCAACCAAATAAACTATCAATCAGTTAGGAGCCAAATCACTTTAATGGAAGATATAACAACTAGATTTATCTTAGGCCAGCCTAGAAAATAAAAAGACCAATGAGTCATCACTCAATAATCTCAATGTATAGTTTGTAACACTAAGTCAAAAATATTTAATGCTTAAATTTAAATTTGCAGCTTAAAAAAAGTGCAAAAATACCTGTTCTCTCTTAAATTTTTCCATCATTATTAAATTGGTCACCAAAAATTTTCAACAGCTAAATATTATAATTTGCAAAAAAAAATTTTTTCCCTCAGGAAATAAAAATCTACCTTTCCTTAAACTTTTAAAATACAAATTAATTAATTAAAGCAAAATTTAATAAAACAAGGAAATATAATGAAACTTGCTTATATATCCATATTCAATTGATAATGGTTTAGTAAACTAAAAATGCATTAGAAAAACTATGTGGTGTTGACCAGGTTGAGTTAGTTTCCGGTCGCTCTGTGTCGACATTCTTTGGTAATAAGCTTCAAACAGTTAGCCAATATTGACAAGTTCAGATTTAATGGAAAGTTTATAAAAAAAAAAAAACAAACCCATTTCAAGTCTGTATTTTCATAGAAATCTAACATTTCTTCAGGCATAGTTATTAGTCAAACATGTTTGTTTTTTTTTTTGAATTTATGTATCAAAAAATTAGAATTATGCTTCAGAATGCAACATATTTATTTAACACATCCACGAGAATACATCTGCGTATTTATTGAATTTTTTTCATTCTATTTGTTGAATCAAAAGAACTCAGAATAAGGTCAAAGAGGTTTTCAGAATTGTTATCACAGGCAGACGGACAGATCTGGAGATTTCTGTATAAGACAATCAAGACATCCACTAACATTTGAAAACTCAACTTAAAGGTTCACATCATATAAAAACACACCTTATTAACGATACTGCTTGCAGTGCAAGCCTTAGTTTCACTCAGCAAGAAAACTAAATACATTAAAAAAACAAACAAACAAACAGGGATCTTAACTGTATCTACACCTTAGCTACGGCATATTTAATCACCCTTTTTTTTTAAACATGGAAAGTTTTAATTTCTATATTAATGGTGCAGTGTTGCTCGCTGCATTAACACTAATAAAAAGTTTTCACTGCATTGTTTCTTATCTCTGGACCAGACAAGTACAAAAAAAAAAAAAAATTGAAAGAAAAAAACAAAACAAAAAGGTCTCACGGGTCATACTGTATTTTGGGTCTTTCATTATCCGCAGCAAACATCTGGCACAAAACTGTTCTGAATTTACAGAGACGGGGAAAAAAACAAAAAAAAAAACAAAGCCACACTAAAGGATATTTCTGCCATCAAAACTAAGAGAACCAGGTACACACCTCACTTGTTTTGGTTCAAGAAGAAATTACAGTAGGTATCTTACCACTTACTCCCTGATCAGTGGCCAAACACATGATTACATGGATTGTGTGTAGTTGATAAACATAAAATGCATATAAATTAACTACATTTTTTTGTGTTATTTAAGAGCTAACATAATTAATTACTACACTAGCAAACAAGTAGTAGAAATACTACTACTATCACTGGATTATTATATAGTAAGGTCCAATGACTTTATTCTTATCAATTATTTGTTTATTATTACCAGTAGTACTGGTCTACTGCAATTCTTACAACAGTGTACAGTTATTTTAACCCTCCATATACCATTCCAGATTTTGCCTTAGTTTAAACATCCCAGCCCAGAAGCTCTAACTAGTGTCTAGTGTTAAACTAGACATATTATTCAATACTTGCAATGCATAGCATGAGGGCTTGAAGTGATTCAGATTTGTTCTTGCAAAGGGTTACATTAATGAGAAAGGTAGATACTATGTGTCACAGCCCAATGGTTTGACTGGTGCTCAGGTTGAAAGAAAGAGTTGGGTAAAATAATCCATATATATATATATTCCATATTAACACAAAAGGCTATATTAACAGTCGCTACAAAATATTTATTTTTGTTTGCAATGAAGATTTTAACAAAACCTTGACAATAAAGCTTATTAAAAGAGGAAACAATTTGGGTTATCCTTTTAGAATAGCTTAATTTTATATGAAAAGAAACTTCCAATCAGCTGCAAACACTTCTAGAAAATTGAACTGGGAGTCACACTTACCAACATTGTTACTATCAGAGATATGCAGTTTTAACTGATACAGGATTATTGTACTCCAAACTAAATCCTCTCTCATTATTTTCAGGAAAATTCTCTTCTTTGCCCAAATCCAATCAAAAAATCTTTTATCACTGTTAAAATCAGAAATGTTGGTAGAGGTATCTATTTACTTACTTTCTTGATGTATTTAAATTCTATTTCAAATTCTGCTCTCTTACAATTTAGAGCAGGTCAGTTATTAGCCTAGCAATCTTCAAAAAAGGGTTCAGCCTATCCTTTTTAAATATTAATATTTCAATAAAAAAGAACCATAAATAAAATGCTCAAATCTGCCAGGAAATTATGTACGCTTTGCAATGAAACTTTAATTATAATCTATTTAAATTCAACAGAAAGAATGAATACTAAATATAAGTCCCATCATTGTGTTTTAATTAAATATAATGGTAATTTTTCAAAGAACAAACCTAAAATGTATGTTCCATCAATTAACATGATAATATTGTAATTGTTGATATGATATGTCTTCAACAATCAATTTAAATTTAAAAAAGCTTAAAAGAACTTTGGCTCCTTGAAAATATCCGCAGGTTCCCCAATTTAGTTTAATAAAAGTACAAGATAAATAAAGCAATTTTAAATATATGGAAAAGTTTTCAATAGTTTAATATGAATTATGAGATGGGTAACTTTTTGTTGCAAAAGAAACTAAGATAGCAACACGAAACTATCGCAGCATGAATTCCTGCTTCTGTTTTGAAACAGGTAAATTATTTCAAATATTTTCATTTACAACTTTATTTTTTTAAATTAAAAGAAATTCCTTATGCACTTGACTTTAATGATACATAATTACTATATAATCAAAATATTGTTGCCAAAGGTAAGAAAGACCACAATGAGCATTCATTCATCTCTAAAGCTAAGTGGTAACAATATAATCTCAACTGAAAGTTTTCATACTCTTATGAACAATATCTGGTATTTATAAGGGGGAGTAACCCTAGTTTTTAGTTGACCTTTTGATCCACATATATTTGAAAAAAAACAACAAACAACTAAATGAACTAGCTACTATAATGGCTGAAAATATTCATTAAATAGAAGCAAAACTCCAATATAAAATCAACACAAACAAATGCATCATTTAAATGATACTGATAACATTTTAGAGTCACATCTGAGAATCCAATCTTTAACTTAATGTGCATGGTTGAATTATTATATTGGCATTCACCAAACTATCAAATGTACTGTATTTGACATCAAAGATACCATAAATGTAACAAGTTCTTGGCTACATCAAAGGCCTGATAATTACACGGATGCTAGCCAAGATAGCATTAAGTTAGATGAAAAGAATAGTCCTGTTAAATTATCAAATTTTATGAATTGGAATTTTTTTTCTTTTTTTTCATTCAATAGAATATCAAATGGGATGTAGCACTGATTGCATCCTTCAACTACTGCATCAAACACTTTGCTAAATTGACAAGTTTGGTGAAGTGAAACAACCAAAGAAACCAACAGACTTCAGAGACTACATTTGACAGCTATGAGGAAGATGAATGTCATTTTCTTTCTCCTTATATTTTTCTATGCTATCACTAAATGCAATACTGTAGAATGTCAGCGGTGAAAAGCTTAAAGGGTATAGTTATTGCACTCAAAGCGAATGCTATCAAGGTAGTGGTAGAATTCTTCAGTAAAGAAAATGAAATTTTTTGGCTAACAAAAGGCAACAACACAAAAACATAAATGGCATGTGCAGTTGTGTGTGAACCTGTTTAGACATTAGGACATCTGCTTTCTCAGGACAAGACTTAAATTGTGAATAAGGTATATCTGGCATTAAAAGCAAGATAATCAATACACTGGATGATGGCAACCTATTAGTATTAAGTATAACTTGAAACACACTGATGAACTGAGGACAAAAAGGGAGCAAATAACATATTTATTAAAATGATTGGGAAATTGATAGTTGCATGTGGTGGTCACTATGACAACACAGTCCAGAAATGATTGCATTAGCTAACCATGAATCATTATGTATCCAATCTGATAAATCAGTATATTTCCTATTCAAATATCTGAAACTAAATATCAGAATTCTAATTAGCAATTTTTCAAAACAAAAAAATAAATAAAATAAATAATCTACTGGGAATTTTGTTTATAATCGTGCAAAATCTTAAGGTAAAGAAAAAAAAATCAAGTTCTTTGTTTTTACTAAAATATGAATTGTTGTCTGTTTGGCTTTATTCAAAAAGAGGAAGTATTGTGTTAATAGGTATTTTAAACAAGACATTCGATTTCCATCTTAAGTTCTTAAAAAACTAAATCATAGATTTATAGAAGACAGTCATTACTGTTATGCCACTGTAGTTCTTCACACATAGAATAATAACTGTGGAACAGTAAAGCAGAAAATGCCACCGACCACAAGAGTAATACTTTGCGGTTATTAAATATTAAACAGATAAAGCATTAAAGTTAATATGTCACACCTCTCCCTTGTAATGTTGTTTATTTGTCATTCATTTCCTCCACCAGTTAGAAATGCGGTAGCAATGAGATGTGTGTCAAGTCTTAAAATGGCTAGGTATGCAATATGAATTTATTTTTGTCTGCTGATCATTTAAAAACCTTCCTTTTAAGTATTTTTTGTCTCCCTATGTATAAGTGAACAAAAACAACATGAACATCTAATTGATAAGTAACATCATGAATAAAATCAATGTCTGAATCCGCTTGGGAAAAAACTGACAACACTGAAATTAAAATAAATTGAAAATAATTTAAGTTTAGATGAGCCACCAAAAGCAACTAAATTTTATTTTAAAAAAAAAGATTAACATACCCAAAATAAAAGTCCACCAAATAATTTTTCATTTATGCAAGTTACTGTTTGTTGACTGTTGCTGCAAACTAAGTATTGACCGATTTATTTAGCATAGTAGTACAGGCAAGCATCTGTCTAATAAATTCAATTTATTTATTCTTACACACAAAACTCCTACCCCCTTTTAAAAGCAAATTTACCTACTAGTCTAAACAAATCTGAGCTAATCAGACATTCTAATGTTAGCTTCTATCAGCTTGGATGTCCAAAATACTGAAACTGTAGTAAATCAGCTGATTGCTGTGCCACACAAGCACTATCATAAAATACATGTTATCATTGACCCATGGTGACCACACAGACAACAGCCAACCAATGAACATTCTGTAGCAGAGCAAACAGTGGGACACAAATTTCCCATCTAACCACAGTCACTCCACAGGAAATTAATCTGTTTTGATGTTAAAGCTTCAATGACTACAATATTACTGAGTTTATGCCTTAGCCACATTTCTTCACTAATATCTCATAACATCTGATTCTCCTCAGTAACTACTCTTCTCAGGCTTCAAGAAATATGAAACCAATATGGTAGGTCTCAGAACATACGTTAACTTTAATTTTATTTCATAGAAAAAAAGCACAATTTAAATTTTAAATAAAAAATTGACTAATAAAAAAGTTTTTTTAATGCAATTGCAATGTTTTGATATCGGAAAAATGATAATTATTTTATTGCTGTTACAAAAGTTTTGTTGGTTATTTTACCGCAACAATGAGATTTCATATTGTTGCTGAATGTGAAATTTATTAATCAAAGTAAGTTCCATTACAATCAATACACTTCTGCCAACAAGTTACAAGCGCATTTATACCATTTTGAAAAAAAAATCTGGATTTCTGGAGTTGATAAACTGTTGGAAGGCAGTTTCAGTTGCTGCTTTGTTGTAGAAGAATTTCATACGGAGGAAGCTGTCAAGGTGTTTGAAAAGGTGGTAGTCTGTGGGAAAAAGGTCTGGTGTATAAGCTGGGTGAGGGAGAACTTTGTACTCAATGTGTTCAGTTTCTGAAGAGTCACTTTTGCAACATGAGAATGAGCATCGTTGTGGAGAGTTTCTGATGAATAACATTTAATTCACGATAGTATCTTTCAGCTGTGATGGTTTCATCAGGTTTTGTTTCTTATGACAAGTGAAGAGCAGAGCTCAAATTGAAGATTTTGTTGTTGTTCATTCAACTCGTGAGGCACCCACTTGTCAAGCCTTTTCACCTTTCCAATTGCATCAAGATGCCGGGAAACAGTTTCAGTGTTTACGTCGAGCTCTCCAGCAATTTCTCGCATTGTTTTTCTTGGATCGGTTTCAGATGAGGCTTTCAGACTGTTGTCATCACAGTTGGTAGGACGTCCGCTACGTTCGTTATCTTGGAGGCTCACATCTCCTGATAGAAACTTTGTAAACCATCATTGTACTGTGCACTCATTTGCTGTGTCCTTGCCCCATGCTTGCTTAATGTTACCAGTTGCCTCACTCGCTTTGTGGCCTGGTTTGAACTTGTGAAGCAAAATGGCATGAAAAACTTTTCTGTCCATGCTTCACTCAGAACCCTGAAACAAATATCCATTTGATGATTTTTAAAAAGGTAGGTTTTGCATAATGTACGCCAAAGTGCACACTACAAAATGATGTATAAACTAATCTACTAGGATGCAAAAAATGAACCCCAGATTAACATAATATAAAAACCGACAAAACTTTTGTAACGACCTAATAGTTTTGCAAGAATACTGATGAATACACAAAATGAAAATAACTAAAATGATTTTTTTTTTCAAATCAAACAAAATAAGATTTTAGTTGGCTTGTGTCAGTTGGCATGGTTAATAGTATGTGATGCTTAGAACCAGCTATTTACTACTCTTTTGCAGGAATGAGTAAAATTACCAAACAAACTGTTAATTTTGAAAATTTTCATTTTGCATTTGTTGACATAAGAGAAAAACACCGCCAAAACAATAGTAGCCAGGCAGCTGGTTGAGATATTTGAAGTCAAGGGTAAAAAAGTTAGTCTTTTGCTCCAACTAATGATAGAAGACACCCAATGCTGAGCTTGAAGATTTTAAAAAAATATGGGAAGCATAGGTGATCATAAAACAAAACAATCATAGCTCCTCAGGCAAGATTAAATTTACCCAAAAGTTACTGTGTAAAGCAGATCTGTGAGGCTGTGTTTAAAACCATTGGATGATAATAAATAAACTTAATCAGATATAAAGCTTGATATTAGAAAAATATTCTTTAAAAATAATTTATTTTATTTAACCATAGTTAACAGTAATACTCATTAACTGTGAAGAGACTTCTTAGCACCATTACAAATGGTAAATAACCAGTTTCTTATTTTAACCACATCTTAATTGGATAACAAAAGTATAAATAAATAGTTTTACTAGTGATGGCAGATGATGTGAAGCCCTGAAAATATCATAGGAACCCTATACAAAATTTTGGTCATCGTCTGTTCATGTATGCAAAGAATGCTGACCTCTCGACTTAAGTATCTGCTATGGTCCTATGCAGTGGATATTCCAGGATAATGATTTTGAGAGGGAATAAAAATTCCCCATCTACCAATCATTTCATGAAGAATTTAGAATTTAAAGGATTATCATCACACAATTAAAGGCACAAATGAATAACATTATTTATGCACTCTACATATGAATGGTGTAAAATGCCCTAAACAAAAAAAAAGAAAAGAAAGATAACTGAAATGTATTTTATACAATAATAATATACCTGTTAAAACTTAAAATAGTCTATTTAAAAATATTTTTTTTTTTGTTTTGTTTTAAGTACTGCTTTACCTGTATAGAGGGACTTCCCTCTCCCCGCAGTCAGAATACAAGGCCTGTGTACAGCATACTGAATATTTGCAGTGGTCACAAATGACTTTCAAGTAAAACAAAAATGGCAAATTACAGAAAACATATTACATAATGATGGCAGAAAACGCTTTTATTCCGTTATTTTTTAATGTCTTTAAAAAAATAAATATTAGTGAAAAGTAAATTATCATGTTATGACACTAATGCTTATTATTATTATTATTAAATCTATTCAATTTGCAAATTAGTACATAACTTAGTAACCAATCAATATCATACTTTAAACTTTTTTTTTCTATTGAGTATTCTCACCAGTAATTACACTGCCTTTTAATGTATTCATTTTCTTTAATTTAATGTGACTTGCAGAGACATGGTGCAGTATTTAACAAATCTAATACTATATTACTATCAGGAGTAACTAGTGCATTTAGACTACAAATAGAGCAGAGATTTTTATTTCCTAAGAAGCTGTCTAGCAACCTAACCCTGACTTTCTCAAGTTAGTTGGTTAGCTGATAGTTTTACCTGATTTAGCACAGGCCGACCATGCATTGAATTATTTCAAACAAAAACCTTATACATATGAATCCTATAATCTCACATCCTAGAATAGACCTGACTGTATATGTTGCATACGCTGACTAGAAAAGTCTTCACAAATGCCTTTCTAGACTATGAATATAATAAATTCTTTTGTCTATCTTTTAATTATATGATTAAGCCAAGCTGAATACTGACCAATTTCTTTGACAGTTTGAATAACTAATAAAATGTAAAAATGAACGCCTTCAGGAAAATGTTTTTAATTTTCTACTGCCTATGCAATAAGATTTTCTTTTCAGCTTGCACATCATAATTCAAAATAATAGTATAAAACTTTGTGGCTGATGAACCTTAACAACATCATCATAATTCACCATTTATCTGGTTGGCTAATGATAGAATCTCACCTAAAAAATCTTATAAAATTATTTCTAATCAAAACTTTTATTTTACACACCTAATTTTTATTTTATGTACTGATCGAGATTAACAAGCTCGATAAGTTAAGCTGTTACAAAGCAGTCCCATCTATCTAGTAGTCAAACCTTGGCTCAGCCCTCCAATTTTCTCTATCCTTTGTTGTTGTTTTTTTTTTTTCATTTCCCCATACAGTCCCACATTCCTTTAAATGAACTAACTGCTTCATTCTTTTTCTTTCAACACTTCCCTTAATAGACTACCATCTTCTCTTATACTATGACCAATTTCGCCTTTGAATGACTTCAGTATTCCTCTTCTTTTGCAAACCTGTTACAACTTCTTTGTTACTTTTGCACTTTGCCCAAGCAACTTTTCATTAAGTTTTGCAGGACTCTGATGTTTCCTTCTCTCAGAGTCCGCATCTTTGCAGTGCACAATACCACATCAGATCAATGTCTTAATGAATCAAAGTTTTTCTTCAAGTCATCCTTATTCACATGGCTTGATAGAAACATGGAATGTACAAATAATGAGCGAGCAGGAAAATTGGAAAATATCAAGGTAGGCCACTCCTATTAGGAATTAACAATCTTTTTTGTTTTCTTTTTAATGAAAGTTACTTCAGTCTGAACTGTTGCTGATGGCAGGTTGTCTGTATAACCAAAGCCCTAAATTGTTTGCCAGCGATTTTCCAGTATGATTGTTATGCTGGTGAAAATGTAATAGTTTGGGGAAAATAACAGCTTGAAACACTACTACTCCCTAGTTAATGTTCCAGATTGCCTGACTAGTCAGAGATACTGGGTAAGATTGTGAAGCAAATAGTTTCATGGGTTCATGATCCAGAAGGATAATGTTAGGCTTTACATGGCTACAATTGTCACCACATTTACCAAGACTCACCACACCACTACAATAAACTGATCAGTCATTTTCCTAAATCATTTTTTCCTTAAGCATCTCTAGCATATCTTTGGTAAATGCCTAAGCTTCAGGTATCCCTTTCCACAGAATCTACATGATTTAAGTGTGGCCTTTACCCAGAACAGATGATAAGCCATCTTATTTAAAGATTTTAAAATTTATAGCAGCTGCATACATTCCCTAGGTAGTCATACCTAATACTGACTATTCAAATTGTTATGATTTTTGTTCCATAGTGTCTAAACAATCTGTGACATAAATGCCCACCTGAAATCCATGGGCTAATTTGACTGTTTTCTATAACTTAATTGCTTAGTGTAATTAAGATATCAAATTCCAATATTCCTAGATTTTAAAAAAAAAACCTTGTTTTTCCAGATGCAAATGCATAAATAATGTGGCTTTGTTGCATGATCAAACAATAAAGCACATTTTTAACATATTATCTGTGAAATTCTGCTTTTGGATTTAATAAATAGATTCCAGAAAAAGAAGAAATGATTATTAGAAAGTTGCTGCTTCTACTGTTTTGTTTTTGTATTGGATATGGCCACATGTTAGCAATAATGTAAAATCAGTAATTTATTCTAGAGCTGGTTTGTAAAAAACTCATACACCAGAAAAAATAAATTCTTCCAGATTTATCTCAAAATCAAAACCAATGGCTATTTATTTTGCTGAACTATTTTGTAAACAATATCCTGAAGTAAAACTTCATATCTGTCTGTCTGTTTGCTTTTGTTGTTGTTGTTTTATTTAAGCCCCCAAATTGAGCTGGTGAGTTTCTTTACCAGTTAATGAAGAAATCACCAAAGATATTTAAGAGAAACACAGAATATAGGGAGTAAGGCTTGACTCCTTCCTAATGAAAATAATGAAGTAATAAATAATAATTTGTTCAAGATTTCTGAATTACATAAGGGTGGTTTTCTTACTTTATCACAGTAGTGGCCTTAAAAAAAAAACCCTATGATTTATTTGTAATTTTAAAAATATAGGCTTACAGTCATAGCAACAAGGACTTAGTGTGTTGTCAGGTGGGGGAGCATGTTCGCATCGAACAACCTTTGCATGTCTAACAGAAAAAAAAAAGGAAAGAATTTTGTTTAAATGTTGCAGCTCTCACAGTGCGTGTGTAGATGGATTAATGGTCATCATATCTCACGCCCCACCAGATACATACACATACACACTGACCCATGCCATTACAATGGTTCAATAAATTTCATATCCTGAACCATTTTCTTCATGGCATTAATATGGAAATCAAGCAGTGGAAAACATTCTTGCTGGTTTAACAAACCAACAGCAGCATTGGTAGGCTGTCAAGTAACTGATGGAATTTTTATGTGAAGGAATTTCTTCAGCCTTCAATTACTACCTCTTCTGAGCCAATTAAGAGCAGCAGAACAGCAATTTCTGAAAGAGCCATCTGTACCATGAGACTAGGGTCTCTCTGATGGATGGATGTGAGCTGTAGATGCAAACATCACATTTCTGTACCAATGACTCACTCATACTTCTCATCCATCTTTTTTACACTGGCTGTATGGTCGGTCAATCACTGATTGTTTGGCTTCACTTGTTTAATGCTCTCACTGATGACAAAGTGAATTAGAATTATCCAAGAGTCTTATGCATATTTCAAAACTCTGCCATCTATCTTTTCCATCTAGAATTAAATCAAACAATAATTAAAGCATTTTTCCTTCTTTTTTATGTTTGTATGTGAGTATATTCATATAAGTTTCATATACTGCAAAAGATTTTAACAATAACTTGTTATAAACATTGCTTTTTGATTTATTAACCTTGTCTGAAATATTGGCAGAAATGTTCAATAAATCTATAGCAAATTTAGAGTTCCTAATGATGTTTTTAGAAAAATTCTCTAATTTCCAAATGAACAATCTCCCAATATGAGTCAGATTCAGAAGCATGCAAAATTAAATCCCTATATTTATAAATTTCAAAACATTATCCAAGTTCCCTTAGTTCCATTAATGTCTTCATAATCTTATCACTATTAATGATGCTAGTGGTCATGTGATATCCTCAAAATAGAATAAAATTGTGATTTTGATTAACTAATGATCAATATTCATTCTTTCTTTTATTGCATGGATTTTAAAAATTATGATGCATAAAAATGAGGTACCAAGAATCCGTTTCAATAAGTGCATCTATAAAATTTTGGATTACCAGAAATTATAGAATCTAAAATTTAAGATAGTAATTTGCTTGCTTTGTGCAATGAATGCTCTACATTTTTGTCTGTTTGTTTTACTCTGCCTGTATACCCTTTTGATTGAACTTTTAATAATTACTTTATTAGTGCTTTATGTAGAGTGTTTTTCATTCTGTAATCATTTATTGTGGATGTAATTGAATTACTAGCTACTAGGGCCCATAAACACACACATTCTCTACACCAAGATACCAGAAACAGTTTTTTTTTAAAAAAAAAAGAAAAAAGAAAAAACAGAAAGGTAAGTTTCAAAATGGTATCAATGTGTTTACATTAATTTTATACAAAACCTAAAAAACTGGTTTTAAAAAAAAGAAACAAAAAGGCAGTCAACTTGTTGAAAAAAATTTTAATATGAATTTACAAAACTCTGCATTAGAAAGGCAAAAAAAAATAAAAAACAAACACATAACACCACGTGTGTACACTATGCTGGAAATTAGCTGTACTGAAATGTTTTCCCAATCATAAAGCAAATTCAGAAAACAAGTAGACATTTTCATGACAAAATATTTACTTGATTCCAATTGTAAAGCTTGTAGCAATATACACTTTTCAAGAAAGTGTCAATATTCTAGCAAATTCTGTGATGTACATGCAAAGTGTAGATGATAAATGTATTTTTGGAGGACCTGCACATATTTTCTGAAAAGTTTATTAAACTGACCAACAATAAGAACTATTACAGATAGTAAGCTATATACAATACATGTAATACTTGTGTATTGAGTAAGTTCAAATAATATATATTATTTGTCAATGATGCTATACTTACTACCGCTATTTCTGAATTTAATGGTCCAGACGATCAACATAAAAAATAAAATCAAATGTCACAGCAAAGAGAGAGAGTTTGCAGATTTTCAAGATACACTGTTATGTTTTCCATTTTTATTTAAAGTACCCTAAAAATGTTAAGTTTTTATAGTTATAAGTAAAGAAAAGATCTGTTAATTATAAACGCAGCTTTTAAACTAGTAAATAATATTTTAAAGGCATAACATAGAAACTTTTAATCACTTGGTTAAAAACACTCTTAATTCAAGATGGACAAACTGAAAGGACAGAAGTTTTAGCTTTTTTTTTTTTTTTCATAATGTAATGTAGATGCTGGTCTCTCTCTCTC
Organism: Nautilus pompilius; assembly: GCA_018389105.1. NCBI lineage: Eukaryota > Metazoa > Mollusca > Cephalopoda > Nautilida > Nautilidae > Nautilus > Nautilus pompilius. The sequence continues at coordinate 1,596,820 of JACATO010000127.1, read as the reverse complement.
TCTCTCTCATGCACATAGTAACATCTACTGAGCACAAACATATAGGTATACTGAGAGTAGACAATTCCAATTGTGATGAAAAATATGAAGCAATTATAAGTTGTAAAACATTATTCTTTAGCCAAATTAGTCAAGAATTTAATTTCAACTTGTTAATGAAAGAATGACATCATAATTTCTAAGTCATCAGACTAAATAAAAATGAACATGATGATTGGCATAGTCATTATTGGGTGTGGCTGGTAGGTGTGCATGCTTGAAATGAGATGTCTGATCACTCCCATCTGGTTTTGCTTGCTGCTACTAGGTGAAGGTCCATATTATGTAGGGTCTGTGAGAAGAGAGGAATTTCAAAACCATATACATTTACCAGGAGCTCATTAGATGATTAATAGATGAAATATCTAAGACAGAACTGGTCAGTACTTTGTGATATTGCTGGTCCTAAGAAATAGTGACAATTCATAACCTAGTGTTTTCCCTACAAAACAACCTGTTGCTAGTTGTTGATAAAGAGACTCTAAACTATTGGTCTCAATTGTATATGGGCACCTTTGATTAGAGAAGCATCCTTAAACACTGACCAGTGGTGCTCTTCTGCCAGCCATGATCTCTCCCCTATAACCTACTTTCAGAAACAGCATTTTCTTCCATTTGAACTTTGGTCTCTTGTCCAGGTTAATCAAGTTTAGTGATACTGGTTTCTCAAAGGAAAATCATAAAGCCAGTTTCTGATGGTTTGTCTGTACAAGTTTCCTAAGAGCAAGCAGTGCTAGATCTGCCCAGCAGTGACAACATATCCATTCATAATGAGCATTTGCACAATGGGAATTAAATCTACTGAACCTATCCACAAACCACCAATCTGAAGGTAGAGAACATACAGCTACTCGTGGATTTCAAAATTCATGTTTTATATACTATTTAATTGGATGATGTCATGGAACATTATATGCAAGCATATGCTGCCAATACATACTTTCACAAATCCTATGCTAAATTTTAGACCTCCTAAGTCAAAAATATGTGAATTTAGTTAACTTGTAATAATTTTCATTAAATTGTACTCTAAACTATATCCTTACATTTTTTTGGCTAGTACAAGTACATAGATACATGGTTCTTATGAAAGGTAATGGCACAAAGTCTTTATTGTAGGACAGAAGTTTTAACAATGCTAAAAAAATCTAGTAAAATGAAAAAAAAAAATATCTGCTAGTTCTAGTAACTATGCATTCTCTCTCTCTATTTAATGCCTTTGAGACAAAAAATGATTCTGCACTTCCATATTTCACTCAACCCGAATCCTTAACATTATACATCAGTGATATGGCATATCAATTTTTTTTCAGTTCTCATTTTACACTTTATTTTTCCATCTTAAGTAGACCCAAAGGATAAGCTATGAATTTCATTAATAATGTAGATCTGCTAGCCAAAACTCTTACAGAAGAGATTCTTGATCTGACCATGTACAGCCTGCTGAACAGAAAGCACTGATTCTTTGGCTAATATTTCATTTCATTTTGCCAGTATCAACCTGAGAAAAATGCTAAAAGCATTTCTCTATTTCACTAAAACATGCAACCCTAGAATTCCCCAGAGTTCCTTCTATACAGGTGGCTGAAATGGAATTGAAAATAACACATTTTCTGCTTAACTGTCAGATGCTTTGGAGATGTACTATAAAAACATTTGTCACTCACTTTAAGGGATTCCAACAAAGTAGATTTTAAGAACTAGATAAGTGTAATGTTCTTGGCAATCAGCACTGGCCAAAACGTATGGAATATCTAATACCCTGAAATAGCAACATGTACAGACATACTGTTTACAGAGAATAAACCAGAACTGATAAATCACCAGTGTAATAATTCTGCTTAAGCCCTTTAAAAAAAAAAAAAAAAAGAAAAGTCAATCTACTGTAATCCACAGGAATACAAAAATTTTATTTATATTCATATGTCTAATTATATAGCATTTGAAAACTCAGGCAAAATTTAGCTTTATATATTAAATATATTTTGTTCTGTGACAATAAAGTAGGGGATATCACTTCTAAACTGAGACATTTTTGCCTAGCTGAAATACCAGTAAAATTTTAGATAGTTTAAGCATTAACTAGAGACAAACATTACAGTAGTGGGTCGTTAGTTATGTTGGTTAAATATGATAGCAGGCTGACAAAAATTGTGTTCTTTGTACTGTGCAATTGTTATCTGATTACACACCTTATATATCAAGACAAATTACAAACTCAGAAAAACAATCTCAAAACTGCATCAAATATTTAAAATTTGCAATATTTGACTCTCATTAAGAGGAAAGTAGAAAACAATTTTTAGGGTTCCTCAATCTACAACTTATAGAGAACTGTAAATATTAAAAAAATATATATACTTCCAACCTAAATTTAAGTATTATCCTAATAAAATGAGGGATAACACAGTTATGGTAATATTTTATCTATTACAAACAGTTTGACTTAAAACTCCTCATCAAAAAATTTTTATTGTCTCTTAAAAGCTTTAAGCACATAAATCTCACAAGATTGGGTTTTGAATGCATATAAACAAGTGGATAAATTTTCTTCTCAATCAAAATGGTAAAACGAATGAAGTTAATTGATTTACATAGTCAGATTCTGGGCATAAGTGAGGCACATTTGTCTCAAAATGAGATCATCAGGAGTGGAATAACCAAAACAGTACAGAAAACATCAGGAATGTTAGCATATCAATCCTAAGAGAAGAGATCTCCATAATGAATTTAACATGAAGGCAGAGATTGACATTTTCCAGTATCCAATGGAGACAGGGCTCTGATGTGAATTCCAGAATGTACTGTAAAAAAAAGCATTTGATGACAAACAGGTACATTATATACAGTGACCTGCCAAAAATGTGATAATAAAGAAATTATCAGTGAATAATGTTTTTGAATGTTTATAGCAGTCAGAATTCAAAAACACAATATCTACTTGAAGCAATGCAGTATGCGATAGATGAGTCAAGGTATAATATCACTACTACAATGATTGGCAAAATTATATTCATGGTAAACATTATAGGCATGACAGCTTTCAAGCAGCTGATGCTGGTGGTGGAACACCAGATGAGTTGAGCTGCCTTTCAGATGTCTAGTGATCTAATCCCTATAGAATACTTTTGGGATTAGCTAGTTGCATCCATAGGAAGTCTAATTCTAGCTAACCCTGGGGAGCAGGCCAGCTCCACTACATGAAAAGGATCTCCAAGATAAAGTGAAAAAATAAAATAATCTATTCCATGCTTAAGAGGTGCCAAGAAGTGTCATGCCAACAGGGATAGTAGATAGAAAATTCTGAAAGCTAACCGACAACTTTCAGATTATAACATTTGGAGACATGGAAGCATCTCCACATTAAGTTGATGTCTTCAATGGTTACTAAACTGTAAATTGGGCATCTCATCTGTCAAACCAAATCTTCTGGGATAGAAATTAAATCTACTCTACAAACAGTGGGTTTAAAAAGTTTATTTGAACAATCTAAAGCATTTGTTTTCAGTATACATTTTAGATGAATTAATGCCACAAAGTAGAAACAGGTTTTCTTTTATTTCCAAACTCTCTCCCCCTCTGTTGTGTTCTAAAATGCAAGAATGATTTTTTTAAAACTGAAACAATCCAATAGTTGTATATTAATTAAATTAATTAAGTTAATCTAAATTTTTCATTATAGAGCAACTAATTCTCTGTTTTCACAATTGGAAAAATTTTAGATTAAAACTAAAGCAGATATAAAAAAATTGTGTGGCATTAGCATCAAATTGCCATTTCATATTTAAATATTAGACTTTTATGGCATCATAAAATTAAAGAAATTTTTCTTCATATTAAAAATGTAGATATCATAAACTAACATCTATAAAGTAATAAACTTAGTCTAAATAATATGATTTTAACAAAGGGAATAAATAAATAATAAATCATAAACAAAAAAATGCTTGACAAATTTTGGTCACTGCCAACTGCAGTTTAATTTTGGTAAAACTTCTGAGAGAGAATAAGGGTATGCAATTTTGTTAGTTGTAGCTAAGCAATCAGATGGACCAAAATGCCCATCCAACAAATCTCATCAATAGTAATGCTAAGCTACAGGACACAAGCAATTACTGTTAGCTGTTTAGAGGTGCCGCCTCCTCTTTTTTTTTGACATAATAGATATCAAATAAGATTGTGTCCTTGTACTGCAACACCTGTCAGAAGCCTAATGGAAGACCACTGCTTTATATATCAACATTGCAAAGAGAAATAATTATTAGCAGATGTTTTAGCATGTTTTGATGAAAAAGCTTAAGCTAAATGACCACCAGAAGAGATAATTTTACAAGGATTTTTGTGAGTAAAGTGAAAATATATATTACTTTTGGACTAAAAAATAATTTTAAAAAAATTTAAAGATTGAGAAAAGTAAGAGATCTAATGTTATTTAAATTGGAAAAAAAACAAAACAAAAGAAAATGGTAATTGTTCTGTTGTAATGTGCATAGCTATCAAGTGAATTCTAGAATACAAATCCTGAACCTTAAAACCACTAGTGAGTAAAATAACTGTGCTAACTATCTTAGTGTTTATTATTTTTCTACTTAAATCCTTTAAAAAACAAAAATCATAAAAGCTATTAAATTTTATTTTAAAATATTTCTAAATAATGAAGGCTTGTCTGGCTGGAATTAAAGCAAAAACAAACAAATTTTAACATTATATTAAAATTGACTAAATTTAAAAGATAAGAAATTCCCTAAAAGTTATTGTAAGTTTTCTTTCTTTAGGGTTATGAAAAGCAACATTTGAAATCACCTTTTTAATAAACTTTGTAAAAATGCACGTTCTAATCTGAAATACAAATATACAAAAATCAAAGCAATGTACTTACTAACTGCCTCAATGACGTCCGCTAGTAAAACACCATCAGTAATATCCTGCTGAAGGTCACTTATAAACCTTTTGTTCCGAGCCTTTTCTAGGTAATGATTGGCCCAATCTGTATAGATCTGGAATTGATAAGAACATTTATCAATGTTTATACTGAGCAGTTCTCCATTGTTTTTATTACAAGGATCAGAACCTCCAAGCTTGAAGTTCTTCTGTAAAGGTGACCAAATATTATTATTTAGAGCAATCATAGTTTTTAACCCTAAAATAATTTATAAAGATCATTAAACAAAATAAGTATTCTTTACATTTTTCAAAAATATTAATTTTGATTTTTTGTAAAAGTATACTTTATCCTATGTTTGTTTACTTCCATTAAAATAAGATTAAAATCATGAAATGTTTAAAAATTAATTTTCTGATTCATCAATTAGAGAATATTAATTAAATTAAAAGACTGACAAGGAAAAAGCAGAGAGCACTTAAAATTTTTTTAAAAGATAAATGCACAGTATTAAGTAAAACAACAACAAAAAAATTAGCTGAAATTTCTAGATTCACATCTTTGCCTGAATAATTTGACCAGAGCAGTTTCAGAGGACAGGTTTATTATGAGGAGATAATTTGTTGTATGTGCATGAACTAACAAAACAAAACTGACTAGTATTTGTTGAGCTGGAAATGATGTTGTTGTTTTATATCACTACTTGGACCAAATTTTGTCATAGATATTATAGTCTTTAGGTTATCTACATTAAAAAGATAGGAATATGTTGATCTTTGTTTTCCATCAAGGTTTTTCCAAACAGGTTCATGCCCATGCTCCATAAAGCCTTCAGGTGGTGCTTGAGATTCTTAAAACCTTCCAAGTAAACTGTAATTTTGGCAGGGTGACAAGCCATGCAAAGTTTCTATAAAACATGCTACAGACTGAAGACAACTTTCTCAAACTGATGTCAAGGGAGTTTCTTGAGATAACATCAATGCATAATGCTGCATTAAGACACGCATCAGTAAATACCAACTTAATTTTAATTGCTGGTTATAGTTTTCTCCACATTTAAGTCTGCTATTTGTTGTGAACTACTAGAATTTTTACTCATTAGATAACAGAATAGACTATCAATACTGCAAAAGCTTCCTAACCATGTGTTGTACCCATCCTATTGTCAACTTTGGTCACAACTGTGATGGGAGGTTTTTTTATTTTTAATTTATTTGTCCATTTTGCAGTAAGTGACTGACGTTAGTTAGCCTTGCATGTTTGCTCTATACATAGTCTTCCAGGGTGATGTTGTATAGCAGTTACATGAAACAAAATAAATGACAGCTTTATGTAAGCAACCATTTAACACATCAAGTGTTTCCTTAGTTACTATTCAATAAAACAAAGTGATGACTAAAAAGATTTGTGCATCTTGCTCCTGTTTTAAATATAAACCAAATCATCTACATTCACTGGTAAATAAACCAAAGGGAGCTGGTGTGCTGTTAACTCTTATTTTGAATATGGAGTTTTCATAACATATTATTCATTTATCCTCTACTTATCACCTTGTTGTAGTCTTCAAACTTTGCTTTACACTTTCCTGTAAAGATACATAAATTTAAGCAAATATTTAAAATTTATAAATAATTTTCTTCCAAATTTGATTTTAAAATCAACTCAATATTAAAAATATGTATATATAAAACTTTTCAAAATATAGAGAGTTATGCATCTGCCTATTTTTGTAATATAATCAGCAAATTAACCTTCAGATAAACTGATATGACATACCTACACGGGTAATGATGCTTTTAATAAAGAAAGCTGCAAGTTATTATTGCTTACCATTCATTAAGTTACTATTTATATATCAGCAAAAGACAACTATAAAAATGATCTCAGAGTACTGGATGCCTTCAAATAAATTGTAAACTATTTAGAGTTGTTCTCGGCACTTCAAGCAAGCAAAGCAGTTGGCTATCATTTTAAATTAAGGTAACGGTTGTCATGGATATTAAAGCAAAAAGCAAAAGGTATTGTACATCACAGCCCCCCCCCCTGGGCCAATGATCAATCAATACGCTTCACCAAAAATGCACTAGTTTCCACATAAAATACTTTCTAAAAGTTTCTATAACAACATCTAGATTCAGTAATCCAGTATTACAATCAACTACCCAAAATTTACAAATGTAATCTTTAAATCAAAATGTTTTTTTTCCCAAAACAATACCCCATTTGACAAACAAGTATCTTATCTTAAAAAAAAATACAATTGTTACAACACTATTTGAAAAAAGCAATAATAAATAAAATCTAACATAGTCACTTTAATGTAAATTAAATTGTGATAAAAATGAAAGCATGTCAGAAGCTGTGAAATCTTAAATCATAAAATTAAAATAATCCTGATTGGTTCAAAATAAGAATTATAAAGAATTGGGCAGTTCTTCTTGTGTTAACTTTCTAATGAATATGAAAATTTAAAAAAAAAAAAAGAAGTTTCTTTACTCATATTATACATTTAAACAGCAGAGAAAGGAAATACCTTAGACAAGAGTGGAAAGATTTCCAAAGAGGACATGCTGTGAATAATCTACTGCCACAAGGACAGCTAAGGGTAGAAGTGAAATCCAGATGATGTAAGTAGAACAACATTTAGGTGAGCCAAAGATATGTATTGCATATCATGAAGTTCTAATCAAATGGCAAGGGGGAAATCAATGGACAAGATCAAAAGAAAGCTACCACTGCATCAAGCCTTGCAGATTACTTGATCTTGCCAGATCTCATAAAGCAACTAAGTGAATTCAAAGTTGCTGCAAACAAGATCCCCCCCCCCCAAATCAACAGAAGCCAGGGACCTAGAGAAGCAGGTTTAACATCAACATTGCTATCCAAAAATATATTCTAATACCATGTGATGTGGTAGCAAAGCTAAAATGAGTGGGAAGGCACATAAACTGGACTAAGGAGAAGTGTAAAATTATCCTTATCATCGATGAATCCAAGTTTGAACTGTTTGGAAACAAGAGGCTTTTGTTCAAAGAAGACTGTAGTACTGTCAAATATGGAAAAACAAAGATAAATGTCTTAGGTTGCATCTGTTACCATGGGATTGAAATGTAAAAATGATGTCCATAATAATGGACAAGAAAGTCAGGACAATGAGCCAAAACACTTCAAAATTGTATAGGGGCTACCAGTTAAGAGAAGTGACAAAATATATCTTAACAGAAATAAAATTGCCCACTATAAGCCCTGATATAAATTCTGTTGAGGAAATTTGGGACTACAGCCACCAAGTGAAAAGATGTGGACATCACTGTGGGACCAGAGGAAAGATGTAGACTCAAACTACATCAGACAGGTTTATTGAGGCTGTGCCAGAGTGGTGTGCTGCAGAATTTCACAACAAAGAATGGCACTTTATTAATTGCAAATATTCTGATTACATGCCTTTTTAGTTTCTATACATACCATATTTATTTTCTGAGATAATGAATTACTATTTGATAAACAGTAAAAATATATTCCACAACCACTGACATTTAGTTTTGTTTAGTAGGCAAGCAGTTTACAATTAATACAATCTTTAAGTAGAAATAAAACCATCAAAAGTTGTAAAAATAATTGAGCTTCTCATGATTTAGTATTCAACTTTACCAAAACAATAAGACAAAAATAGAATAGGGAAAAAATATTTAAAAATAAAGTGTAAAAATATAGGTGCTTTAATACTAAGTAACTTTGTTTTAACTTGAATAAACCAGAAAGTAACTTTTTTTTATGACTCGAGTAAAGAAATGTGTTTTATTTTTTTTTAAAAAAAGAAACACTTCTCATTTCCTAAAAAGCAAGATTCTTTGATTCTCCCTATCTTTTGATGGATCCATATGCTAAGAATCTGACATTAGACCTGTTAATGACTTTCAGTTAATACATGATGTAAATGCAGATTTAAGACAGTGGACTGACTTCCTGTGTTCAAATATCCTAATATTTAAAGAAATGCTGCACCTGACCAATGTGGACTTGTTCACAACTACATTAAACAAACAAAAAAAAATTTTCAAACTTATTAGACCTTTGAAAAAATAAGTGTGAATGTTGTCTGTTTATTGAGTATTCTAGAGAATGTATCAGTAATTCCTAAAATGAAAGAAAAGGTAACATTTGAGTTTAATTTTCTTCTTGGAAGATGATTTAGCTTACAAATCTTTAAAGTATGAACCGCATTAGTTCAGGTTGTTTTTGTTTAATAGAAGTGCTTCAAAATCAATAATGCATCTAGATAAAAATATTACTGTTTTAATCTTAACAAAAAAAACAACAACAAAAAAGGGGTCATGGAGTATGGAGATAAGCAGAAGAGCCATGATTTAATGTGTTAAATTAATATGCTACTTTCCCCCCATATACATATATCTATTCTAGCAAGAATCCCATGTAATTTGTTCATGACAAATTTCTAATTTGTTCACAACTTTGAAGAAAATGTATAAAATTTATATCAATGAGATTATGTGTATTATTAAATATATTAAAATATATATCAACAAAGAAGAAGAGAGTTGGACATTGCTAGGGGATATAGATAACACAAACTTCATTTACAATGGCTCAGCATCTACTACATAAGTAAATTTCATTATAATGGCCTTTTCTTATTCATTTTATAAGTATAATGATAGATATTTTGGTTTACCTTTTTATATATATTGTTTGAATATGATGAAAATAAATGTGAATAAAGACTGTCAGTTTGATCAGCAGACTGTTAATATACAGATTTATATTTTTTTCTAATCCTTTTCTTGTTGAGAAAATAACATAATGCCACTAGCATTTACACTACATCAACCAAATGATTTTATTACTCAAGAAACATGGCTGCATTATGTTGAGGTGGTGCTTTATTCCACAATTGAAAATATGAGGTATTATTCAATCAGTGTGATTCCAACAAGATGTGGTGCCTATACATTAAGCATTAGCAGTCTGTGACTTGTTAAAGACACCATTCTGAACAGATAGATCAAGGATCTGATGCTCCACTAAAGTTCAGTATTAGGTTCCATAAAAGAGATAGTGGCAACAACACACTAGAACAATACAGATGAATTTAAAATTGTTGTGCGCACCAGATTCAGAACCTGGCTCTACATAATTTTATGTTTTGAGAACAATGGCACTTATGTAGATCCAATGGACATGTATAAGGTAGGATTGAAGGGATATAGCAATCCTGCATACATAATGAACATTATTTCCTACATTTGGTTACTTATGATCCCCAAATTGTAACATATGTTAATGGAAGTAGGTTTACATATTACAAGGGGTAATAGGGTATGCATTCCCAGAGGTTGCATATTTTCTCTCCAAACTTTCATGACACTTGAATTTTTTCTAGAGTGCTTGCATAATCTCATCCATGAATTTGAGTAAACAGGATCAGTAGCTGATGCACCATAATCAGGGGGTGTTTACCTGCACCCATGGAAGTAGTCACAAATATTCAATGTGTCATCAGAAATTGGACAAGGCAAACCCTAAAGACAATAGAGCATCCATCAAGTTGCCAGATTCACCAGCCTAGCACAGTAAACCATGTGGAAACTAGTACAACAAGACACCAAAGTTGATTCCATAAAAGATGCAAAGATTGCAGAAACTGCTTCTTTCTGACCCACAGAAATGGTTGCTGAATTAAACTTACTGTAACACACTAGACCAGCTAAGGAAAATGTTAATAAAATTTAGTTTTAATAAATTGGTAATGGTAACTCATTTTTTTACTGTTTTCTGTTACACAATGAGATCAGAAGAACTTATTTTAAAAAATGACAATGTCATTTCAGCTTGATATCACATTGCAAGTGGTGCCCTGTGGAAAAAAATCTGTAAACACCGAGAATGCATTTCCAATGACCACCGTGTATGTGGAGTTTATTTGTAAAAGTTTACTCTATTAGCAAGTACTGTTCTTATTATTGTATATTTTATTTGTCTTATTCTTGAGGAAATACTAAGTTGAATATGTAATTAATTATTCAATATATTTATTTTACCAATCATTGTTTCTTGTGATCTGCTTTTAATATTTGCAAGAAATCAATTTTTATGTCACTTTTTGCAGTCCCAAAAGTTTATTATATATTGCATTTAACCTCTGAAGCATGCACAGCAGTAATTCCTCATTCTGGTATCATACATATGCCATCAGGTAATGCAACTGATATTTTCAAAATTTTGTCTTTCATAGACAACCTTATTTTTATTGAAACATTTGAGGTACAGATTTTGTTAAAAGCCCACATTAGTGCAACTGTAGGTTATTGTATTATACCTAAGTTAAATTTATTCAATTACCTGTAAACTTGGATGCTGTGATCTTCAGACTTAAGCTTGAAATATGTAACTGCTTGGCAGAGTAAGATATTTATATTTATGCTTCTTATTTACATTCAAAGTGAAGTAGATTCATTAGATAAACTGTGTTATCTTGATTGCAACTCTTAAAGTTGAATTAACAACCACAAGTATAGCAATTTCTGAGAGTTCATCACAAGCCTTAGACCAGAAAACCTGTGCAGTGGATATTTACTGCTATGGTAGGTAGGTAACTAGCTTTTCATTTGTTATTTTAATTAAACCTTTCTAAGACACTGTTTTAGAAAAGACTAGTTTAGGTGTGTCGTGGGGGTACATATTAGGGTTTAATATTTCAGAGGTCAGCCTGACATACAATTTCTTTATTTCACTGTTTAAAAAAAAATATCAAAATTTCTTTTAGTTTCCAAAAAGGAGTAAATAATGCAAGTAGAATAAATGAATAAATAAAAAAATTTACTCAAAATGTTAGTTTTATTCATGCAGATTTCCTTAATGTTATACTAGCATGGAGAGGGAAAGTGACAAAGTATTTCTTACTATATAGCCTACATTATTCCTTATGTTAGTTGCTTCTCAGATTCAAAAGTATCTAAAACAACATCTTTTCACACCAGGACTATGCTTTACTATTTGGTGGTTATTCATAAATATACTCTAAATTATATGACAGTCAAAAATGAAAAACTAACACATTGTCTATCCATACAATAAATAAGGGAATGCACAATTTTTGAACCAGTTAATCAAATTACTATGGGGGAACTTAAGTAAGTAGCTCTGTTTGTGTACAGCCTGGTAAAGTATTGTGCCCCCAACAACATAAAAACTGCTTTCTTTAAAATGGGTCAACAAAAAGGCAAGAAAGAGATTTTAAAAATACAAAAGCTTTTCTTAAAGTAAACAAAACAAGGCCCCCCAAGCAGAACCTGCGCATACCCTTGAGTAAATGAGCTACAGCAGTGAGATAAAATGACAAAATGAACAGCAGCAGTACCAACAAGGAAAAGCCGACTGGTCAGCAAACCAAATGATGCAATCACAATCTCCAAGGACAATACCTCATTCAGAAATCTGCTTTGCAAATCTAATGCAAAGGAAAAAGCAGCATCCGCGGCCAGCTCGGCAAATATGAGCTTAAACTGCACCTTTCTAAATGTGTAATTTTCCTTCATGAATTGAACAGATAGAGAGAGATTCCCTGCTTTTGAGTGATGTGGGAGAAAATCATTAGAAATGATCCTTTTAAAAAAATCCTTCAACTAATAAAAGTATTCAGACCTGTAAGCAGTTCATTGGAGAAAACAATGAAAAGTACCAAAAGGCAGGGTGCATAGGCAGCTAAAATTGCAAGATTAAACAAAAAAACAACAAACAAGCCTATGGTGAACAGTCAAAGGAGCCCTAAATGAACATATATTAAACCAGGCTTGTGCTATCAGCACATTTGCCGATCTAAAACTCCATCACATTATAAAGTAGACATGCATGCAGTCAACTTCATTCAAATCGAACCTGATGATACTCCCCTGTAATCATGCACAATATACTGAAGCAAAAACTACTTCTATCATCTACAGATAATGAGACACCCTAAAGGTAGTTCAGGTAGATACTTTAAACAATTTTTCTTCTTTTTTTTTAGCATTTAAAAAGATTAAATTAAATTAAAACCAAAATTAGTCTTCGGGTGTTTTTTTTAAATGTAACCTTTGGAGAATGCGTTCTTGTTTTTTTTTTTTTTCTCTTACAACACATACCTGAGCTCTGTTACCAGCATCTACATCTGATGAAGATGGCATAGAGTCAAAGAGGTACAGAGGCAGCTGCTGCTGCCACAACAGAATCCAAACAAGAACTACAGCTGCCAGTAAACTGGTACTCCACATACAGAGACTACTAAGTCGGGATAACTGCCTGAACTTTTGTAGAAATCTTACAAAAGTAATTCCCCAACAAGCATCTCTCTGCCATCTGGCCACAATGAATTTTCCCTCTTTTTTTTTTCCTCTCTCTCTCTCTCTCTTTTTCAGGTTAAGTAAAAAATCTGGAAAAGTTCCAACTGGCACGCTGGTTGTCTACAATCACCAAAGTTATTTTTGGTAGGTAGGTAGGTAAGTATCTAGAACTTCGGCGATCCAGATGCATGTTTGTATAATTAGCTGGGAAAGCAGACAGACGGAAACTATGTAACAAATGAACAATACTGCTTCATAGGTGCTCAAACTTAGCTGGGTGTTTCCTATACAGTGGCTTTCTTAGAGCCCCACTTGATTCCATCATCTGGTCTTACTTAACATTTAGGTGCACCTAATTGATGCCTCTCCTTTGATCAGAACAGCAGGAACCTGGGTCAGTCCCTAGTAAGGGAATAGGAAGTAAAAAAAAACCCAGCAACCATACTAGACAGTTGTGAAAAATAAGTAATTTCTAAGCATGCTCAAATTTCATGCAGGATAGGTAGAGAGATGGAACCCCTTCCTCCATAATTAACACCAGCTGCTAAACCAAAATCTAATTTTATAATAATCTTCTATTACTCATAATCAAGTTCATCAAATAATTTAGGTGAGCTAAAAAATATGGTGGCACTAAAAATTTACTTAGCAAATTAATTAATATAGGCACCAGTTAAAATAATTAAGATTCTTGCCTATATCAATGAAATGACTAACCAGGTGTTACTGATTAATTAAGATGAATAATAATAGATGAGTGATAGTAAATATAAAATAAATAAACTTTGCATTCCTTTTCCCTACAAGTACATAATGTATATACATATACCTACTGTACATCTTCAAAAAATATACATGTTGCAAGATAAATCTTCTCCTTCACCTGTAATTTTAGTCATTATTTGGAAGCAAATACTTTGCATATGCTTTATGGTAATAATTTTAAAAAAAAAGTCACAGGAAAGGGGGTGGGGTTTTAACTACAAATCTTAGTGGAGAAATAGTTTGTAAATTTGAAGAAAATCAGTGTTTAAGAAATTAAGCACGTTCTAAGTCTGGCTATCTTCATGAAACAATCATTCAATTTATTTTTCTAGATAAAAACAAAAAAGGGAAAGAAATCAAAGTGAAACCAATGGCAATAGTTTAATAAATCTAACAGTTTCTGTGCTTGATAGAACAGATCTAATTTTCTTGTGTGGTCAAGTCTCTTATTTCCCTAGATTAATTAGATTTAGTTCGTATAATGTTGAAGGCTATTATTTGTTTCAATGCCAGGCACAAGTATCAGGGATAAAAGTCTATTAAACCAACATAAGACCCTTCTAACTTGACAAAAACTGAAAAACATGTAAAGTCCATCTCTGATGCCAGTATGGTTTTAAAAATAAAGTTTATGAGCAGTAACTCAACTCAGCAGTACTAGTGCTGGTCTTGCATCATCCTGTTTATTGTAGAATGTCAATAACGGAATATGATGTTACTATATGATAAAGGAACAAAGAGCAGGCTGGCTGCAAGGGAGATTTATTTTATATGATTTAAAATTCAGATAATTGTTTCAGCACATACAACAATATGGTTCTAAATGAACAGCAGCCTGCTGGAAAATGAGCTGCTGACAGAATGCCACCATCATCCAACTCCCTCTGCTTTCCAAGCTGCTTAGTGTTATTCATTGACTATTTATTAACAGCAAAGATAACTGTTGCCAAGGCAACCATTTTCCAGGTGTTGCCATGGGTAGTGATGAACCCAATAAAAGAGGACATACGATACAGTATATTCCTGATATAGAATATGTATTGCCAGCAGCAAACTAGTATCTAAAAGCTCTCTGTTGATAGAAATGGCATTCAAAAGATATCTATTATGCATTTACTAGGCAGGACAATAATAGCAAAGTCCTTATAAAAACAGCTAATCATTTATAATTTTTTAAAAAGCCGTATAATGATAATAATAATAATAATTTGATTTTTGGCAGCATATAAAAAGGCAAATTTTGTCACTAGTTAAAAAATACAAAAGGAATATTTAATCTCTAAAAATTTTAATGTGATAACAATTGCCAAAAATAAATAGGTTTTATATATAATTTCATAATGTTATTGAAAAGTGATACAACTAGCCAAGTGCTCTTGAGTAAGTGTGTATGTAATGATGTTTCAAAGCTGGACATTTTCTACACATTTACAAAAATGTCATAAATTTAACATTTCAAATGCTGGGTATAACTTTTTCTTAAATAATTGCGAATATTTCCTTAAAAACTTATGCCTGCTACTTAAATAGAAAAAATAAATTTTAAAAAAACACTTAATATTCTAATTTTCAGCAACAGATAGTAGACTACTGGACTTCAATGGTTGAGAGAGCTCAAGTTGAAATCCTGGTCAGGATTGGCTTAGTTTGGTAATTCTTCAGCCAGCCATGTGGTTTTACTCCCACATCTAAGAATGAAAAGTTCTAGTAGGGTTTTCCAAGTACATGTGGTGGAGATCTGCAGGTAATGCCAGACTGGCTCAGACTTTGACTACTGCTCAAGAGCCTCTAACCAGAGCAATCTAACTTTCATTGTCACAGAAGTCACACCCTACCCCAACCTCCTAACTCGCTTCTGACATATCCTCCAAACCTTGAAAGTCAGGACAGGGGTTTAAGGTGATGATAAAATGGAATGTTGTCATATTTAAGCAAGTAATACTACATTTGGTGGGCAACTGGGATTTTGTGGAATCAAAATAAATCAATAAAAATACATAAAGAGGATAAAGCAGCACCAATTATTCGACAAGACAGATGATAGCTGAAATATCAAAATCTGTCAGTTTTTCTAGAGCCTGTACCATCTATCTCTATGGTTTGGATTCATTCCACTGTTATTCAGCTTGCCAGGTACTGCTCCAGTAAATCTATATTCTGATATTTTATAAATCATAAGTTCTAATAAGTATTTTAAAAATAGGAGAAGAAACTAAAGTCATATATGTATATGAGAAATGTGGTTGCAAGCATCCATAATATGGATGAATTATGGATCAAAATGAAGACCAGATAAACAGTATTCCTAAGAACCATATCAATTCATTCACATATTGTCTTCTTATAACAAAGTTATTCAGTGTTTTGTAAAGAAATTTTTGCAGTATTATTTACAAGCCTGCCTAAATGAGCCAAATGTTAAATTAACTGTAAAAAAGTCCAGATTTCTACTTTAAATAATGATGTCCTGAGTAAAATATGTTTTTTTTTTGTTTTTTTGTAGCCATCAAATACTAAATGTGATATTTAAACTTTAGCACTGAGTTTTTCTACAGCTCTCATCTCCTGCATCTAATCATGGAAATTTAAACATCTTCTGTAAACTTCAGGAATCTTTTTGTTTTTTTTTTTTAAATACAGTTTTAAAATTTACTTTTTTCCTTATTATTATTTGTAATCAGTGAATCAAAATACTCAAAACCTTATTTGGGTGAACAATGAAATGCACTGGCAATTGGTTATCTAAACAAAATCTTGTATAAAATACCTTTTATTTTTGCTTTTTTCTTTCTTTATTCTAACCACTTAAATATTAATGTATCTTGGTGAAAAAAAAAACCAACATAAACCATAATTCTGACCATTTGCCTTTTCTCCTGAGGATCAGCTCTTGATCACCTTGCAGTGTGATTTACAGTAGCATCTTATGTTAATCAGAAAGATAGAGTGGCAGACAGACTTTCCTTATAAATTGCATTAGTCCACCATCAAACAGCTTCTGCCATTGTCAACTCTGCAAATCTATTCTTTCCTTTTAGTTAAACAACAGTCACTTAATAATGCCATACCTATTATAATTACCTTATTTAATCAATCTTCCAGCAAGTTATTCCCATTACAAAACTACATTATCAAAATATTTTCACAAAAACTCACAACTAAATTGAAAATTAATGAATCCTTTTTTTTCTTCATAAAATCAGTATTGTGACCTCATCTATTATTACTTAACACTCCTCTCAATCTTCTTTATGATCGCTCTGTTTTGCACAATTGTAAAATTTGCATGCATCTGGAACTACACATATACAGAGTTAGTTCTTAAATTAAAAAGAAAGTTTATTAGACATATAGTTATATTTTAACAAAAATAAAATACCAAACAGGCAGTATAAAGCATTTTGTCTACAATTTTAGCTATTTCTGTTTTTTTTTAAAAAAATGAGAGAGCTTAATAGTGGCACTTTAGTTTCTTTACACTGATAATGGCTGCCATGCTACATTGTCCAAAACTTTTGTGTTTTTCTTTACTACCACACAAGTTTATTTTCCTTTTTAATGTACATTTTCCATCCCAAACTTGATAGCAGGTAAACTATTTTTATAATTCATTAAACCTATAAACTGTTCATATCTCATCTTATCTACTAACTGTTGCCAAAACACAAGGAAGTAATAATGTCATAAAACAGTAAAACTATAATAGTAACTGTTCATCAACCATTAAAGAGTCCAATGCTGAAAGTGAACTGCAGCAACATTAAAAATTTTACTGTATTTATTTATTTAATTTGATGGCACAAACACCTGTGCAACCTGGTTTTCTGCAAAGCAATATTTTCACCAGCTAGGAGCAAACTCCCTGCCTAGCTGTGAGGGACCCTCCCACCTGACAAAGCAGTCATCTACCTGACCACTCAAGATGCAGAGCTCAGCTAGCAAGCAGATCTTTCCTTGTAATTTATCTACGTCCTCAGCAGCTGTTACTAAAAATATAGCCTCTTATTACAGAGGCTTATTTAAAAAAAAAAAAAAAGTGACATCAATCAGAAATAATGTTCAGTAACCATGTGTTAATATTCTGTCATGCGTGAGATGGCTTCTTTGATCTAATCAAGAATTGTTTTTTATTATTGGAAAATAACTGCATCAAAATAAATTTATGTAAATTAGAAATATGAAGAAAGATTAGATATTTTTTTTTTATTAGCTTTGAAGTATGTTTCTGGAGGAGTGTGTATCCATAATTTATATCAAATAGGTTTCTGCATGAATAGCTTAGCCTGACACCAGCTCCTGGGTCAGTCACTTGTGATGTGTCTTCGTTCAGCTGTAGTGATAACAGCAGCAAAAATTTCTGCTGGATTTGACTGACAAGATCTGTAAAACCATTGAATATGACAAGATTCAGACCTACTGGAGCTATACTTGTGGACTCCAAGCCATGAGAAAACCAGCAATGATAATTTCCATAGCTTGTTGAGACTCAATCAATACCACTGAGAGATACTAGTTTGCAGAAAGGTAAGAAGGGAGACTTTCAACAAGTCAGCAAGTCTGAATTGTGTTCTTGGTAATAAATAACCTGATCCTATTCAGTGCCTTGCATTTTATCAACACACACACACACAGATTTATATTTAGAGAAGTAAACCAGTAGTCTGAACAACAATGTAATAGAACCATAAATCTACTGTGAATACCAAAATAAGATTTATTGAATAAGTAAAAATATGTATTAAAAATGCAATATCTAATACATTTTTATTGAAATAATTATTTACTTTGCAATAAGATAAAACAGAAATAAAAAAAATATATTTGTATTTTAGCTTGCTCATTCATAGGTAAAACATGAGCCAATAATGAACACCAAAAAGTTGCTTGTGAGTGCTGAGTTAGCCCAGTCTGAGAGATATATTCAATCATAAATCAGCATATTTAAACAACCATTTATTAAATTTAATGAAAAAAATTTTTTAAATAATAAATTTTAAATAAACTTCCCTATACTTTGAATATATAAGCAATCTATCTGATATGTATAATCATTTGTTAGTCATAGTCTAAAACACACATTTATCAGCAAAATGTAACAGAATATTTACAAAAAAACACACTTCCTTATAGACTGGTGGTCTTTACTTTGACAGATAGGAGTTTAGTTCTTTTAGTGAACATCACTAATTCTGTAAATTATAGTAAACGTTTAAAAAGAAAAAGCAAACCTACAATCAGGAGAGTGTTGCTAAGCCATCTGCATGTGGCAGTGGATTTGTTATGATAAGGGGATAGTGTTTTTTTTATGACTATCACTGAATACTACGAGTTACTAAACCAACCATCCTCCAGTGTGTTTTCCTGCCTCATTTTGCTGTTCACTAATGTTATGCCACACAAAACTGTTTCAGTAATTCAGTACTTACAGCAGAACACCATGAACACACTAACCTGTCCATAAAGAGCCTAGATCTTAAACCACAGAATAGAGGCAAAACCTGCATAAACTAACCTTGGTGCCAAACAAGGAATGGACACAGATACCTATAAGAACATGGAGTTTCTGGTGCTAAGCATGGAGAAGAAGAAAAACGATGAGATTCTGTGCTTTATGAACAAGGGAAATGTACTAGATGCTAAATGTTTGTATACTCTGATTATCTCTACCAAGTCATATGCAAAAGTTTAAATAATGAACTATGTTATGAAGGATGTTCAATAATGTCCCAACTCCATTCTAAGAAATGTTTGGGTGTTGCGCTAAATGGTTGTAATTCCATCTTCACATCACTTGTTCCATAACCTAAAGGTCATTGGAGCACTTCAAGAAGTGTGTCTAGGGCATTTTACAAGCTGGCAGAGCCCATCACTCTCCAGGTTGACAGTCAAGGTGAATTTCAGCATCCAGAGGAAAACTGTACAGCTGTCCATGTTTTGGCTTTCATCAGCATATACCTCTGGCCCCACCAGGGATCGAACCCATGACACAAGGATTGATCAGCAAACTCACTAAGCACTGCATCATCTGTAATTCTTTACTATCTCCAAATCCTGATTTATTGGAAAAAAAGATTAATCTTAAGTGACTCACTTCACTTGAGTAAACAGCTTAAAATCTAAATTAAAATGTTTGCATGGATAAGGTAAAACATTTTAATCTATTCATTAAAGAAAACAAACTTAGCTTTTCACAAATTGGTGTGACTTCTACCAATATACTTTTCCCTTTTGTTAGTAGGAGATTTCTTAAACGTGCTATATACACTAGGATATTCGAACACAATGTAGAATAACAGTGAAATCTACAAACTGGTCTACAAATTTCCTGATAATGAGTCAACTTTTAAAAAATAATCCTAAGCATCATTTTTGTTTCAAACAACTAAACAAAATCTAATAATTAAAATAATATGCAAAACTATTTTTTAACATTTTTTTTCTTCTCTTATGGCCAAAAAAGGCAACAAATAGTCTGCATTATACATTCTGTAATAATGCATGCAGATGTGATGTTATTGTATAAGTATCAGTGACATGCGGTCTGGGGAGGCAAGGGAGGCAGAGCCTCCCCTGTCATTCGCCAATAAAAATTCTTGTAGTTAAATGTAAAAAATATAATAATATTTATTCCATGTTATTATAAAAATTTTGTCAGAGAGGATGGGAGTGTGAACCTATGAAAATTTATGTCAGAGACGTGCGGAAGGGAGGCAGAGCCCCTCACTGCCTCCCCTTCAAATGCACAACCGCTCAGAAGCACGTTGAAGTGCGAATCTGTGAAAATTGTTAAAAAAATATAGGAAAATAATTTAAATAAAGTATGTACATTTTATGATTATAGGTAATTTGGGTCAGATTGACCCCAATTTTGGGGGAGTTAAAGTTCGCTAACACCCAATGGGTATCAATGCAGCAATCATGTAATATAATTTTTAAAATTGTTATAAGATGTTCTATTTCATTTAAAAATAAAAGCAACCCCCTACTTCAAGAAAAATCTAATTTAAAAAAGGGGGAAAAAAGGAAGAGTGCCCCGAAAAAATGAAATATTTCTTGATATAAAATTTAAAAATACCAAAATGTTTTTTGATATTCTTATAGAAGAAGCTTTGCTCTTTTCATTAAAAAAATTATAGGCAAAAAGTTAAATAAAGTGTATAAAATTGACGATTGCCTGAGCAACGGACATTTTTGTCCACGAAGGCCAGGGAAGGGTAGAATTTTTAGATCACGTGAGGGTTAGGATTGTTCTCAGAGACACTATGATTGATTCACAGAGAAATGCAGTACACTGGGCCTAAGTGACCATGCCAGAAATAAACAGATGACCAAAGGCAACAGAAGAATTTTTTATAACATTTTGGACGATATTATTGTCCAGTTGAAAGTTAGGTTTGATAATTTCAATGAATTAGCTTTCCTGGGTTTGGTCGATTGCAACAACTTTTATGAAATCTCACAAAATTTCAATGACACCAAACTGGAGAACCTATCAAAATATGCAAGTCACTTTGACTTTGTCAGACTAAAGCAGGGGATGGCAATTTCTCGGACACCGGGGGCCAGATTATGGGCCCAAGATCACCTCACGGGCCGGAGTAAAAACAAGGACACTTATAAATGCACAAACATATTTATTGCTTTACTACTGCGTATCAGCTTTCTTAACACAATGAGAAACATGATGGCGCTTTCGCCGTGAACACAGAGATGAAATATCCGGTGAAATGCTACAAGATTTCAAAGCAAGGATATCATTGAGGTGACTATCAGTCAACTGTGCACGAAGGAGGTTCTTGGCGAGCTTCATTTGAGAAAGTATCGGTGAATTGCGTGCTCTTTACCGAGTTTCCTATAGCATTAGTGTGTTGGTTAACTATTTTTAGAAATGACGAATGACGACTTTTTAAAGAAAAGACTACCCGCGGGCCGGATTCTATATTAATATGTGTAAAGGCTTGCAGGCCGCCAATTGCCGACCCCTGGACTAAAGGCTGATCTTATTGGTTTGTATAGCTCAGAAATGGTGAGGAATGCATGCAAATCGCCTGGACAACTGCTCAGAGTTTTGCCCAGAATGGTCTCATGCAGACTGTTCCAGGGGCCACAAAGTTGTTCCAACTGGTACTCACTATACCAGCCACAACAGCGTCCGTTGAAAGGTCATTCTCTGCCTTGAAATGACTGAAAACTTACAGTCGGAATCGAACTGACCAAGGACGACTTTCATCCCTGGCAATCATCTCTATTGAGGTGGAAAGGCTTCTAAAATTGAAAGAAAATAAAGAGAAGTTTTGCAACAAAGTCATTGAAATCTTTGTCCAGAAGGATAAGCAAATGGACTTTATTTACAAGTAAAGGTAAATCCATGCAATACCTATTTTTATTTCATGTTGTGTTGTATGACACTAACTTAGGGACCTGGCGTACTCCAGCAAACACGGCTTCGCACAACATGGAGACAGACGCCAAAGCGTATTTTGAAGAATGGAAAAAGTCGGGTCTACTGGCAAATATTATTTATGGTCGAAATATTCCTGTATTATCTTAATATCCTGGTAGCTTGAACAATTGCAAGGTTAAAATGTTTTTTTGTTTGAATTTTTTAAAACCATTGCATGCTTATTTCAATTATGTGGTATCTTTTTGTATTGTAAATTGATTTTTAATGTAGAATTCTGCCTTATCCCCACAATTCTTAGCTGACCTGGCTGCAATGGTTTCACATGTACATTTCATAACTCCCAATATGCAAACTGTTGAAGAAGGTGTTTAATTAAAGTTCAAATTTTAAGAAAATTTTTTTATATTTTAATTTAATGTTTTTAAAATAATTTTTGCAGTTTCCGAAGACAGTGAATCAGAAGGTTTAGTCATTGACCTCACTTCTGCTGCCACAGAAATGCATAGTGATTGTGAAGATGGAAACAACGGAAAACAACCGATTTTAGCAACCGAAATTACCCAGCAACTTAAAGCAAAGCAATTCCAGCTTTTCACCTCACTTTTTTATTAGTCAAATTATTTTTTTAAAATGATTATTGTGATATGTACTTTTCATTTTTTAAACTTTTAATGCATGATTTCTTATTAAAATAAAATTATAATTTATTTTATAATAAAATTTTTAAGTAAAAAATTAAAGCATATGCAGTGAAAAAAGAAAAAGGTACCAAGGCCTTTAACTGTTTTAGAAAACAAAATGTTACATTCGGGCAAACATTTTGCTGAATGCTGAATTCAGAGCCTCTCCTGTCATTGACTTCACCGCACGTCACTGATAAGTATGTGATATCACAATTAGACTTTACAGAGGAGGGGGGGGGATATTGAAAAACTTACATTATCTGCTCCATGAGAAAAATGAGCTGCACAAACAGGCTACATTGATCTGAGAACTTGCAGCAAAACTAATTACATCATCATAAACTGTAATGATGAAAATTATAATTTTCAGGATACCTAAACTTATATGGAAGCAAGAACAGATGCTTTAATGAGGTGTGCAGATAGAGAACTAACCACCTGGTGGATGTTATAAACTGAAATCTCTCTTAGTCTTTTAGTTGATCTTTTACTATGATCTGGAAATCTACAAAAGTTTATCAAGAATCCCATTGTCTTTGAAATGCTTCTGATAGACAGGACCAAATCTATGTTCTAACAATATGCTATAGTTTCAAGATCAACAAGATTTGGCAACCAGAATAGCCATCTATTATAGTGTTAACCACAGGCAATCTATCTAGATATGCTATGAAAAATAAGATTTTTCAATGCATCTCTAACACTCAAATGTTACCAACAAATAAAAATGCAATTTTTTTGGTGAAATACTTAATAGGAGTAAATCCTGTTTGTTGCTGAATCCATATACAGAATTTTAAATATAATTATCACAAATGATACGAGAGACATTAAAATGAAACTTAGCTGCAATACAATCACTGTAATTGTATCTAACTAGGTTTCATTTGAATATCCATAGCGCAATAAAAATTTCAGATAAGATGAATGTTTTACAAACATAAAATATACTAACCATAAAAATGAAATAAAGGTGTAAAACATTTTCATCATTTCTTCTTTTAAAAATCTTGGTTAGATGCTTGCTATATAACATGCAACTTTCTGAGTAACACTGTATTATATAGGCAGACGTATAGTGGTGATGCTTGCAAATAGTTTTGACATTCATTTTACTCTCAGAGGTGTCATAATTTAGCCCTTATATATAAAATTAATGATACTGGTATTTCATACACTCTTTCCTCTTTATAATACAAATCAGATGAATCATTACATTAATCCATACTTTTGTTGGCTGCTAATATATCAGTATACAGTAACTACTAAATGGCATTGTCTACTCCTAGCCATCAGATACCACAGAAACTTTGCGTATTCAACATACAATAACTCTCCTAAATAGGGTATTTGCATTCATCTTGGTTGATTAGTGGAGAAGTTTCAAAGTGAGATGAGATTATGGAAAATCATAAATAAAACATAGCAGGTAATTGTGGAATTCTGTGCTAACCTAATGTCATTTATTTGTGAACAGATCACAATATCTGAATTTGGCTATAAATATCAGATAGAAGATATTATTTTGTGAATGACTAAGATCAGGAAACAATTAGCAAAAATAGATTTTGCTGGATCAAAACTAATTAGGCTTGAAATGTTGACACTTTTTTCCTTAAAGATTATTCCATTATTATAAAGTGAACAAAAGTGTGTTTTTTTTTTCAATGTTTTTTCAATGTGCTTCTTTGTACAGAAAGGTCTACAAGGGAGACAACCCCAGTGAGAAGTGAAATACCACAGTTATCCATTAGAGCAACGGTTTCCAAAGTAAAAATAAAGTTTGAGGGAAAAGAACAATGAAACAAATACAATAATTAATAATAATAGTAATAAATTTTTGCAATATACCTAGTTATATCATATAATATTGTAATGGCACTGTAAAATGCCATGTGTGTGTCCATTTGTATGTCTGAAAATTTGTGTATATGCATTGTCTCCTGGCATGATACCACCAAATTTATAATTTTTCCTTCCCATAGATGTCGAACAATAAGAAAAGGAAGTACTGTGAGAAGTACTTGAAATATGGTTTCACAATGGTGAGAAATGGTGTGGAATTGCTTCAATGTGTTGAATATTTCCACAATCTTTCAAATGACTAACTGAAGCCGGAAAAATTGGCTCTACATCTGACAAATGCCATCCTTAATTGAAAAAAAAGAGTCAAGGTTTACTTCAAACTGAGTTGATACATCCGATTTCTTTTGTTTCAATCTATTTGGAACTTTCTAAGAAAAAAAAAATAAGAACTTGGTGGCAGCATCATACAAGGTTGCTTAATTGGTAGCCCAAAGAGAAAAGCCACACAAGTTGCTGAAGAGCGATATCTGTTTCGAACAACGTGATCCAATGTAGAATTGTTGATATTTCTACTGATTGAAGCAGTCAAAATGTGCGGGAGATGAAAGGATCTCCTCTTTTCTCAATATAAAACAACATATGTTTTGTCGGATGCCCAGTTATTGGTTTACTGCAAATATATTTTGGATGGCAGCATAGAGGAATTCCTTTTTTTTTCTTCAGAATTTTGAAATGACGAGCAATGCTTCTGATGTGATGGATATTGTATCCACCTATTTTGAGAGTCATTGGCTGAACTGATATAATCATGTTTGTTTTACAACCAATAGAACTCCAGCCATGCTTGCTTCAAAACTTTATCAATGAGCACAAAATCCGTTCACAGTTTTATTCATCCTGAAGTGTTAGCATCCAAGTCACTATCTCTGGAGTCGAATATGCTATGCTGTTAAAGAAAATTACCAAAATTTTCAACTATGTGAAAGGATTGTCACTGAATGTTTGACTTTTCCATCAGCTCTGTGCTAACATAGATTGCACAAATGAAAAATTGCTCTTCTAAACTTTGGTAAGATGGCTATCTGGTGGAAAGTTTTTCACATTTCTCTTTACTCTTCGCAATGAGGTGAAGACTCCTCAAAATACAGGAAAAATATGGTTTTCTGCCAACATTCGATAGATGTTTTGAAGCACAAATGGCATAAAGAATCAAATATGATTACTCATATGAATTATATCTGAATTTTTCTTGCCAAATTGCAATTCTATAGAAATTGTGTGGAGCATAAGAATTTTGTGATGTTAATGAATTTCAGAGGTTATTGTCAACAGTGGGATACCTGATGGTGTTCAGCAAGAGATTAAAGAATACTTGACCTGCCTTCATCAAGAATTTTTGCAATATTTTCCAGATTTAGAAAGGAAAAATATAGAATTGGTGAGAAACCAATTTATTTGTGATAAAGATCTGATTCTGGAAGTGGTTCAAGAGTTCTTGTAACTAATGCACAATCTTACAGCCAAAGAATCTTCAAGGAGAAGAAAATTGAAGAGTTCAAAGAGTGATATGGTGAAAGTGTACCAAAAAACGAGTGATATAACAATTTGCATACTGTTACCTTTTGGATCTACATATCTCTGTGAGAGCAGTTTCTCTGCATTGGCACTTATAAAATCAATGAGTCACAACAATATGGCAGTGCGAGACAATCAATTTTTAATGTAGTCTGGTAAAATGGCACCAAAGTTTGAGTGCATCGAAGCTCAGAAAAAGCAAATGCACAACAATTCCCATTGACTGACTGTGCTGTTTCATTGCATCATTTTCTCTGTTAAATTGAAGATCTGTAGTAGTGTGTCCTTTGGGGCAATTGTAATATTTCCCATGTTGCATTGGATTCGAATAAAACAACAAAAAATAGTAAAATGTTGCATCTCAATTTTTGCAGGTGTCCCTATGCATTATTTGAGAAAGAGGATGTCTACAGCTCCTCAAAAGAGATTTACGGGATGACTGGCCATGCAAACTTTGGGAATCACTACACTAGAGTGTATCCTACACCACAAGAACCCAGCACTTCAGACTTCAGCAAAGAAACCTTTCTAGAATTCATCATTTCTGGACGTTTTTTGGGGAAGGCAGAGAGAGAGAGAGAGAGTCAGCCTAGAGGAAACCCAAACATGACTAGATAGTGAAAAAGATATTAAAAAAAAAAAAACCATGCAATGGGGCATACATCAAACAGAGCTGATTGAACTTGGACACTCAGCCTTGGCAGTCCTGTAGTTGCCAGCTATCTACACAGATGGCTTAAAATGACATGATCTAAAACACAATCTACTGTTCTCCAATAATGCACAAACTATATTTATATCCACAAATGAATTTTTCTGTTATGTTTAATTAATTTTTTTTAAAATTTAGAACATTAAATGAATTCATTTGTAAAAAAAGTTAAACCAAAATCTTTTCTGGTTAAAAAAATATGGAAAAAAATTTATGTATTCTAGTTCTTCTAAAATCAAGTACAGTATTAAAAATTTCAGTAAATGTGAAATTAACCAACTGAGCTTACAATGGTGGTGATGCTAAAATCATCTAAACTACACATCATGACACAATGAATTCTCTTTTTATTTGGTAAACATATAAAAAACTAAAATAATATGATTACACAGAAAAATTGATATGTCAGATTTATTCAGGATTAACCTGTTTATTACTAAAATGTAATTAGAATGTCCTTATTAATCTAGCCAATAAATTTGCAAATGCTGCTATAATTTTGTCTCTGGTAGACTGTCCTACCCTCCTCTGCCTATAAGGCAAGTTGTTGTATGTACAGGGTGTCCCTAAAGTCTGGACACATAGGAAATATCACCTGATCTTAGCCTCCTTGACTTCTTTTTCTGGGGTATTCTAAAGGAGAAGGTGTACTCAATGAAAATCACAGATACAAGACACTTGAGGGAATGCATAATAAATGAATGTGCTCAAATTGACGGAAATTTGGAGTTACTGCATCATGATCACTTGAATTTTGCATCACAAATGGTGGAAATCATATTGAAGATGATATTTATTAATATTGCAATTAAATAAAATGTTGTTGAAAATTTTATTTATTGAAAATATGAATTTTGCCTATGTGTCCAGACTTTAGGGACACCCTGTAGTAAGCTTAATACTAAGAGCATAAGCAAATTAAGAAACAGATCACAGAAGTGGGAAGGCATCAAAATTATAAATAAAGTTTTTTCAATCATAAACCATAATTCATGTAAGATCTCTTACCCAGATTTTAGTTATGCGTTTATTTTTTAACAGCAGCTCACAAATAAATTTTTAAAAAATATATCTTTAATATACATTTAAATGGGTATCAGTCATGCATACATATCAAATCAAACCTGGTGCAAATGTTGGTGTCATAACCAAAAAAGGCATTGTGAAGAAAAGGGAAGGGTGTTCTAAAGACTTGGGTAAGGGGCAAAACTCCACCTGATATAGCAATGTAAAAAAAAAAAAAAAAAACAGAACATTTGATGTAATAAGTTTAATTATAGGTGAAAAAAAATATAGACTTAATATTTTTGTAGCCCAACCTGTTATTAATAAATGATGAAAGTAAACATATCTAAATTCTACTTTTTAAATACCTTTACGAAGATTTTTTATTTCATAATCTTTCTTAATATATAATTATGTTAACTTATAATCTAAGTTCCAAAAAACAACAAAAATGTTAGTACTTAAAGGTAATGCAACAGCAAAACTAGTTTTCTATCTTGATTTAAGAACAAGGTAGATAACCTGGAGCACACAATGCTCTCCCTTCAACTGCAGGCACACAACAGTGAAGATAGTTTGATTAATTTTCTTTGTAGTTCATTTGTTTGTCTGTTTATTGTTGTTTTTTTTTTAAATAAATGCATTTTGAGCAAGTTACTTCTTCTAAAATAAAGGTATGGACTATATTTGCATAAAGAAATAGCTCTGATAAAAGAAATTTGCTAACAGATATTCAGATAAATTTTCCACAAATCTTCCTCAAATATTAAAAAAAAATTAAAGTGAAGTATCTTCAGCATTACTAAGCAAAAATAATGCATAAAATTTAGATAAGCATTAGGTGATCACAAAGGCTATTTTATACACAAATTTTGGTCAAAACTGATGTCTTTAACAGGAATGGCTTCAATGGAAACAAAAGAAAACCAATTATATTACTATTTGTTATTTAGCACATTACTTCAGTGTAAAACATTTCAGTCATCTGACAATATTCTGGTCACATGCTTGGTAGATAACATTTGATAAGTGATCAAGGTTTGGTACTCTCAATACTACTACTTCGTTGTTGAGGAGAGAAAAGTTTTCATCCACTATTATGGTGCATAGAAATACTTTTCATGAGCAAGAGGCAGAGAAATGAAGATATTTAGATAGTGGTGCCTGGTACTTGGTTTCAAAGAATTTCCAGAGAATGCGATGTCCTGTAATTGTATATTTTGATAAAACCTAAGTAAATATGAAAAAATAAGATCATCATTATCATCATTTGTCATTTTATAAAATATGGACATATCTAAGATTGAAAAAAATATTGGTGTTTCCACAATAATTTTATACAAACAAAATAAGTATACTTAGAAAATCTGACAATCAAAATAAATATATAAAATGTAAACCAAGTAACTCCCCCTTTGCAACTTAAGATTTTATTTTTGTTATTTGATTTCAGAAAAAAAGCCAAAGGTAGCAACTGCTGGTACATTTATTTAATTTTTTGTTTGTTTTGAACAGAAAGAAAATAGGCAGTATAAAGTCAAAGGGAAATAATTTAGCAAAAGCAAATTATAGAGGGGAAGAAATATGTAGTTATTTCCCTTGGTTTATTCACTAAAACAAATTGAACTATTGGAACAAATAGTTGTGTTTGTCACCAGCCAATATCCAGTACTTTTCAATAATTAAATTCACTATGGCACATGCAGCTGTTTTGACCAAGTAATTTATGGACATGCAGTATAGGTTCAGTAGTATTCAACAATGTCTTGTAATGGGTATTCTCAACCCTACATTGAAGTAATACCCAAGAATCTACAGTTAGTCATCAGACATTGGTGTGGAAAATTTGAAAAGAAGAAAAAACTAACAAATAAACTGGATATCAGTTTTTACAGCCAAGTTTATTAGGTTTTTATGCAAGCTAACTAAGTAAAACTAACAAAGTCAGACTCCAATTTCATTATTACTGTTGCAGTCATTAAAAAAAAAAAAAAATGAAATTTAATTGTGTGCAAAAATAAAATTCTCTCTTTCTTAAAAACAATAAATACATAATAGCAGTAAAAATATTTAATACAAGAATACATACAATTATATGACTTGTTAATAATAGTTCCTATTTATAATATATCCAAACATTTTAATTAGATAACAATAAGGACATCATCCATATGGCATCAAGGTTTTCATGAATAGCTAGAGATGCTAGTGCTCCTTACCCCAACAATTAAAATTATTACTTGTATGGTCCTTGCAAGAGATGACAATTGCTGGTTTAATATTTTTAAGAAGCATTTTAGCAATGCTTCCCCTAGAGATTTTACTCTCTTGGGTGCATTATGGGCATTCTCTGAGATAGCGCTCATCAGGTTCAACCACACCACAATTGGAGCTGTCTCTGAAGTAGCCCCTCCTATCCTGCCAGTATCAGCATTTAGGAGGGAACGGCCTGTATGTAGTCTGCTAATTTGTACTTGTGGGTCCCTGGGTAACTTATGAAAATCTCTTTACACACTGACTTGAAGAAATTAGAATCAACAATGTATATGTTGTTTTTTCAAATTCAATTCTACATAGAACCTTATGTTTTGGGATTGGCATAAACTTTCATGCTTGAAAAGTCATCACCAGCTCCACCCTGAGATAATTTAGCAGCACCTTTGGCAATTCTGTCAACTCTTTCATTGCCTAGTAGACAAACATGAATTGGTGGTACCCATTGCAATGTAAATGTGGAACCACCATTACATATTTATTTCCTTGTAACTCTAAACCAGTTTTTCCTATGTTCCTTGCTGGGTAATAGCTAGCAACCCAATTTTTAATGGCTGCTTCTCATAATCACTTCAAAAATATAAATAATTCTAAGCTAGAAAATATTTTGGATTATAGAAAATCAACTGCCACAACCACCAAATCAACTTTTGCTATGAAGAATTAAAGGTCATAAAGAAAAAAAAAAAAGACAGCTAACAAACAAGCAGTTAAATCTACTTATCCCTGCTTTTAGGTATGCAGATATTTTCACTCGATAAATTACAAAATAAGATTATCTTTCTTAAAAATGAGAGAGAGAAAGAGATTTGAAACTAAATCTCCAACTGCACCAAGCTTAAGTACAGCAAAAGCATAAATGCCAAGATATTGCGTGTTTTTGGAAATCTTGAGTCACTAATCTAACTTCTGTAGTGATTCACCCATCATCTGTCGTTATCATCATCAACTAAAATATCTGCATCTGACAATGAAGTGTTCATTTTTTTTCTCTCCTTACCTTCAGAGAGAATTTTCTTACTACATCTGTTGCGACAGAGAAAAGTATGCTTCTTTACTGTGTGCGCTAAATAACCTACCAACAAAACATTAGCTACTTCGCTGCTAAGTTTTCTCAATGTATATCACATAAAAGTAGTAGTTTTCTACATCATATGTAACAGGAATTGATATTAACAAATCAAAGTGGCTGTTTTACTAGAGGTTCAGCAGGCCATGATGCTGGGTAGTTGCTGGGCCTACCTTGGTTTTCAATGATGTTATCCTGACCACGATGCTGGACCTGCCACAACAAAACAGTTAATGGGCAGCATGACTAAAGATGACTTGTTTTACTGATTGTTCCAAGACATTTTTAGTCACCAAATAACCACTTCATGAAAAATTATTCACTGAAATTTGAAACATTGAATCTATATTTAATTAAATTTAATTTGGAAAATGAATGCAATGCTCTTTTTAAGCATATAGCTATATCACAATCGATACTGATTAGCCATAGTAGAATTATGAGTCAAATCAGAAAGCCTTTCAAATGTAGCTTGAGTAAATTCGTATCCAAGGCACCAACTTGCTATGTGTTCTACCAAATATTCTAGCTCAAGCGCAAATCTCTTGATATTTTTCTTGGTGATGAACAGCAGCAGACTGCCTCTGCTGTGGTGGTGATAGATTTATAAGATTATGGAAGTTCTCCTGTTTGTATAGTTTATCATAATGGTACAAATCCAGAGAGAAATATGAAACTGGTATTTAAAATAACTGGCAATCCTAACCTTTACTGATAGATTTCTGAAAACCAAGGGTAAATATTAACATGACTGTTCATTTTTTTTGTTTTTGTTTTATTTTAAATATAAGACTATTCGTCTCAATGGATGATAAGTGATCTTTACTTCATCTTTAATGGCTAGGATAAAGAACCATGATGACATTTACTTTCTGTCATATTTAATGTATTGCAAATATTGTGTAAAGGTGTTTTTTTTTTTTTTTTTTTTTAGAGTGTCTCTCCAAATAAAAACAATCTGGAATAGATTATTACCTGTTAAAATTTAAATATTGTATACATGGAATTCTGACACTGTTTGTAAGTGTTTATATTAGCGATAGCTGGCTTGTAAATAAACGGACTAAATTGAGATATGAGTGCGTTTTTTAAATCTAGCTATGATGATAACATGTGAACAACCCATCATCCACTTCAACAGTATCTTTGTGCTCTTGTTACTGTATCATATCAGCTAGTGCTGATTACAATCTCATTAAAATGAGACAGAGTAATTTAATTTTTTAAAAATTCCTGAAATTTTACTTCGTATTGAAAAAAAACAAACAACAACTTTCCTAAAAACAACTGGGATTAATCAGGAAGATAAAGGCTGATCTTTGGGAGGACAGGGTATGGCTAGTAGCATCTGGAAGTCAGCCTACAGTGTAGTTTGTCTCAACACTTTCCTGTTTATATGTTCAGGATTGTTGCTGGAGGTTTCTGCTTTCTTGTGATGAAAAACATACATAAGAATTGTATCTTGG
This sequence comes from Nautilus pompilius, assembly GCA_018389105.1. Taxonomy (NCBI): domain Eukaryota; kingdom Metazoa; phylum Mollusca; class Cephalopoda; order Nautilida; family Nautilidae; genus Nautilus; species Nautilus pompilius. The sequence continues at coordinate 1,563,801 of JACATO010000127.1, read as the reverse complement.
TACAGAAAGCCCTATAAGATTTACTTTCTTTCTCAGGGTCTGATACCAAAGGAAGTTGTTGTTGGTTTTTTTCTCTCCCTTTCGCTACCATTTCCTTAAACATTTTATGTAAGTAAAACATTATTTTCGCAGAATGTTAAAATTTGTTAAAAAGTATTATCAAAGTCTACAATTCTTACACTTGATCACCGACCTAAAGTAAAAAGTTCAAGGTAGGAGAGAAGAACAAGAAATGAAGCAAAATCATTTTGTTCCAATATTTGGCTGTTGTCACAATAAACTACCATAATGTCAAGTCTGTACAGTTTTTTTTTTAAAGAATCTATGAAGTTTTTCAAACTGGAAAAATTTTTATACAAATCTCAGACATTAAAAGTTATAGTAAAAACTAAGGATCAGTGCCAAAGTATAAAAAAAGCATGGAAATGAGTTCAGAAAATTCTAGCCTGACCAGAAAGCAGTGCCAGTTACATAATGTGGTTATGATAAACTATAGATTTGAAATAGCAAAAAAAATGAACTACACATAATCACAGTACTAAGTATAAGCAACAGTTTCATCAACAATTTTGTCAATACTCAGGCAGTATAGATTAGAGAGCTACAAAAGAAGCCATGGCCTTTACATGATTGATATTATCACAAGATTAGTTTTATAGGTTTTCATATGTCCATATTTAATAAAATGTACTGTTAAATTAAAAGAAATAAACAAACAAGTATTAATATTCAAACATATTCAGTGGCGATAACATTTAAAATAGTAACAAAATATTGTTTATTTTATCTCTCCCTCTCGTCTATGCAATTACTGTATTAAATATTAAACATTTAAAACTATGCACAACACAGATGCAGCAGCTTATTTATTCCTTCCTTTTAGTCAGAATACCATATTGTTTTTAGTACTGAACTACACATTAATCATTTACTTGCAGTGCTGCATGTAGATTTTTTTTAATCTACTAATCACTAAATAAACCACTCTGCTGTATTTAAAATCCACCTAAAAAAAAAAACGTGTCAGCTGTTCACACATTAAACATTTTCAGCATGTCTATAATCATGCACATCTTGAAACAATCTCACAAACTTATAAAACACATGCTAATAAACATACATAAAGCTGCCACTATCCCCAAGTGGCATTGTGCACACCCTTATTTTATTATTCCAATGTAACTATTAAGTATTCTAAAAGTACAGTTTACAAAAAACAAACAAAGGGCTCCAGATAATTTCTAAATACTTAAAGTTGCTGACAACATAATTTGAAAATGAAAAAAATTTTCATATCCTGTACGAACAACTTAAAAAAATCAAACAGGAAGTTTGTTCAAATGCACATTTGATTTATTTCTTAGAGTGAAGTAGTTGTTTTATTAGTTTATTCTATTTCAGCATTATGCGCACCACTGTGTTTGATGAACATTGTTTAAATCATATTAGGTAGCTTCCTTTTTGTTTTTCAAAGATCCTGTGCCTTCTCTTTTTTTGCCTTTGGCCTGCCTGTCTGGCTGGGAAGGTTAGGTGCGTCAAGACCGGCTTCGGACTTGAATTGCTGAGGCCTTTTTTCCCAAGATTGGTTTTTGGCTGGGGAAGCGGTCACTCTAGTGTGGGGCGTTTGCACCCCTAACTCTGGCTGTCTCAGCGGCCAGATACACGAGGTGCTTCGGTGCCTCAACCCGGCCTTTTAGGCCTTAACGGGAGATTGCTCCAAACTGGGTTTCAGCCCCTACACGGCTTCGGCCACCAACCTCCATTCCCTTCTCCTTGGAGATACACACGCATACACGAACTTTCACATGCACCACTTGCGCATTCCCCACAAAAAGATTAAAAAAAAAGAAGGCATGGCTACAGGGCATCTTGTCCATAGCCTTCCATTTGGGGTACAAACCAGGTGCCACGCTCTTTTTTGGGTGTGGTCACTCGGATTCAGCACTGGAGGACGGGAGACGAGTACTCTGTAAGGCCACGCAAATGGAGAGTCACCTGCTCGAAAAGAGTGGGGGTGAAGGATGCTTTTTGCCCTCAGTCCGCCTCTCTGGCTAGAAAGGTTAGGCATCTTCAGACCGATTTTCAGACCTGAGGCGGTGAGACCTTTTTTCTTGAGAGGTTTTGGCTGGGGAAGCGGTCACTCTACACATGGGATGCTTTGGCGTCCCTAACCAGATCGAGTTTCAACCTGCAACACGAGGCGCTTTGGCGCCTCAATACTGGCTCATACACGGAGCAGTTCTGCTCCACTAGAGGTTTCGGCCTCCCCCACTCCCTTCTCTTTGGAGATACATACACGAACGTTTTACACTTGCATATACACGCACAACACCACACACAAAAAAAAAGAAAAAAAGAAAAAGATCAAGGCACACTTTGGTCCCTGTTTGCTTTCTTGTTCTAGGGGTTAGAGTTTCATTAATTCAGCAATGCCAATTCCATGGGGCCAGATTGCCAGGGGGCATGTATTGCAGACCTCCTAGCTGTGGAAGTGATCAACAGTATGAACCCCAATCTTTGAGTCGGGGATCATAATACTTTGCCCATCAGGCATCACTTGGGGCTTATGCCACAGCTCCAGAGTTCCCAAGCAGTTTTCAGTTAACCCATTCCTCTTTGAAAGAGTTACACACACATTTACTGACATGCATCACATCCACATATACACAAAAGTGTTATACTGTTATGAGGCAGAGAGACAATGTTGCTGAATCAAGTAGTTACAGGAGTGGAAATGCATCCTCACCACCTCTGCCATTAGCTTGAATACCAGTCAACATTTCTTGGCTAATATCACACAAAGAATGTCGGAAGATGCATTGCAAGCTTAGAAGCAGCAACAAAGCTACATCAAACAATTTCTAGAAGACAATATTAAAAAAAAAAATGTTTTGCAATGACAATGTATTTATTATTTTATTTAAACTTTTCAAGAAGCTTCTCATATTCTGATCAGTCAACTTTCATGCTAGACTACAAAAAATTTACTCTCAAGGTAGTCCATGTTTCATGTAATGGCTTACTACGTCACAGTATATTCCACTTTCAAACTTGGCTGTCCTATTTAAATAAAGATTATTGCAGCAATTAATATAACTTAACTAACTTTGATTAAGGAAAATTAACCACAATATATTTGTAAATGCCACTCACTGTCCATACTTTTCTTATCGTTATTTTAGAATTTATTCTTTTTTCCTTGAGAAGTTACTTATCTAAATGATAGTTATATTTGTGTTACAGAATCCCTTTTTTCCTCTTCATTAAATAGCAAAAAAATTAGCTAAAATATTTCTTTAACTTTACTGTTGACTGCTTACTGCACATTTGAAGAATCTATGTCCATCACTTTTCATGCTCCTTGAAGTTCATCTTAATTGTCATTGAGTGATAGTTATTTTTTGTTCTCATATCCTAGGCAGTATAGTATTTAATTATGCAATAGGTTGTGTGGTTTTCTCTTTTCTGAATTTAAGCACTGGAAATGCAGCTTTCTAAGACAGCCACAATGAGCCGGAAAGTGTGGACTACGGTTTTATTATTAAAAACGAAAACAAAAGCATGGTTAGTCCATTGGGGCGGGGGGCTGAGGGTTAAGGGAGGGATAAGTTATAAATAGAGGCTTTTATAGAGTAGGTGTGGGTAATCTGAGGATGTCAAAGATAATAGGATATTGAATAAAAGGATAATTAAGGAGGAAGCGAGAAGAAAGGAAAATAAAAAGTTTTTATTTTCCTCAGTTACCAGTTTAACCCTCAGTTTGAATTATGTAACTTTGTGATCTGGGAAGGATTTTCCTATAGATTTGTAGTCCCTACATTCATTTTTCAAAGTGAAGCTAACTCATAGATGGATTGTGTGATTTTGGATTAATGACCACATGTACTCTTATCCAGGAAGTTCATACTGGGATTACGGCAATATCAGACCAGGATTTTGTGCAGTAGACTTTCACCACTTGGATGTGTGGATTATGGTTCCTATTTGGCTTACCTTATATCTTAATATTTTGTCCTTGTGATTTTTCACTTAAAATACTTAAAAAGATTTCATGTTCTTGCAGAACTTTTACTAGATTTCATATTTGTTATTTTAATCAACCCTTTTAATACCAGTATATGGACTTGTGTGTTTCCAGAGAGTTCTCTCTATCTCTCTCACATACACACACATACTTTTTAAAAATAGTGTACCTTATGATAAAATTCAAAAATATATAAAAATCATAATTAATACTTAGATATTTAAGGAATATTGATAATATATATGTGGCAGCACAACAGTCCAATCAGTAGTAGACTATTGGACTGCCAGAGTTTCTTCTCCTCCTTCACCAGCTGGCCATATATAGGTTTCCTCCCATATCTAAAAAATGCAGAGTTCAAGAAAGAACTTTCATCATAGATGTACGTTTATTCAAGGCAATAAAAAAACTACTTTAACTGTTCATTTCCTGGTATGGCTCTATGCTTACATATGGGCAAACCCAGGGCTATCAACTAACGATGGTTATATATACAGGTGCATCTCAAAAAATTAGAATATCGTGGAAGAATTCATTTTTTTCCGTAATTTAATTCAAACAGTGAAACTTTCATATATTCTAGATTCATTACATGCAAAGTGAAATATTTCAAAATATTAGAATATTTCAAAAGATCAATAAAAAAAAAATAGATTTATAATATAGAAATGTCGAACTTCTGAAAAGTATGTTCATTTATGCACTCAATACTTGGTTGGGGCTCCTTTTGCACGAATCACTGCATCAATGCGGCATGGTATGGAGTCAATCATCCTGTGGCACTGCTGAGGTGTTATGGAAGCTCATGTTGCTTTGATAGCGGCCTTCAGCTCATCTGTATTGTTGGGTCTGGTGTCTCTAAACTTCCTCTTGACAATACCCCATAGAGAATCTATGGGGTTCAGGTCAGGCGATTTGGCTGGCCAATCAAGCACAGTAATACCAAGGTCAGCAAACCAGTTACTAGTAGTTTTGGCACTGTGGGCAGGTGCCAAGTCCTGCTGGAAAAGGAAATCAGCATCTCCATAAAACTTGTCAGCAGATGGAAGCATGAAGTGCTCTAAAATCTCCTGCATTGACTTTGGTCTTGATAAAACAGAGTGGACCAACACCAGCAGGTGACATGGCACCCCAAATCATCACTGACTGTGGAAACTTCACATTGGACTTAAAGCAACTTGGATTCTGTCTCTCTCCACTCTGTGGGACCTTGATTTCCAAATGAAATGTAAAATTTACTTTCATCTGAAAAGAGGACTTTGGACCACTGAGCAATGGTCCAGTTCTTTTTCTCCTTAGCCCAGGTAAGATGCTTCAGACGTTGTCTCTGGTTCAGGAGTGGCTTGACACTAGAAATGCGACACTTGCAGCCCATTTCCTGGACACGTCTGTGCGTGGTGGCTCTTGATGCACTGACTCCAGCCTCAGTCCACTTCTTGTGAAGCTCCTCCAAGTTCTTGAATCGGTTTTGCTTGAGAACCCTCTCAAGGCTGCAGTCGTCCCTCTTGCTTGTGCACCTTTTCCTACCACACTTTTCCCTTCCAGTCAACTTTCCATGAATATGCTTTGATACAGCACTATGCGAACAGCCAGCCCTTTCAGCAATGACCTTCTGTGGCTTACCCTCCTTGTGGAGGGTGTCAATGAGTTTTCTTCTGGACAACTGTCAAGTCAGCAGTCTTCCCCATGATTGTGGTTGTGTGTACTGAACCAGACTGAGAGAGATTCATGGTATTTATACTGAATAAATAGTGATTTGCTCAAACTTGAAATGGAATATTATAATTTTTTGAAATACGTTTTTTTATATTTTTTTTAGCTGTAGGTCATAATTATCAAAATTAAAATTAAAAAACTGCTTGAAACATTTTAGTTTACATGTAATGAGTCCAGAATATATACAATTTTCACTTTCTGAGATAAATGATAAAAAATATAAAACTCTTCCACGATATTCTAATTTTTTGAGATGTACCTGTATATATATAAACTTATAATTTTTGTAATGTACTATATTCTGCCTCTATACAAATCGTGATTTTCAAAAATAGCTGTATATTTTCTCTCGTTATTTGTGCAGTGTATTGTCCAGTCCTGTTATCACAAAGGTTGGCAGCCTGATCTTTCTGACTGTAAAGTTGTAAATGAAATTAACACAGCAAGTCTGTAATATGCTAAAACAAAATGTTAGTTTAGTAAGTATCCAAAAGTTCTTAGCACAAATATTTTAGTAGCATTTAAGAAATGCCATATAAAAATGTTTTAAAACCTTGATTGCAGAAATTATTTTAAAAATTACAATAAAAATGCAATTATGATATATATTAAAATAATTTTTAAAATAACATTGCATTCAAGTTTTTAGTAAAGTATATTATAAGGAATTATAGCCCACCACTTGAACTGAGGGGAAGAGAGCCCAACCATCAAATGAAAACTAACAGATGGATACAGGGATGTGAGATGATATACCAATATTCTAAAATTGAAGCTATTAAGTGAGTCACGTATGGTATGTTTTGCATTTGAACCTATCCTGATAACCTTTCTTCATTTACTATCCAAGGAAGCAATTTTCATGTCAGCAAGTAATCATTACATCATAACAGGAAGCCAATTATAAATTAAAAAAGCTAAGTGATAAATGATGTGAAACTCAAGAGGATAAAGGCATGATGCAAGGAAGTGATAGCTTCATTTCAGCCAAACAGATATTATTTTTCCACTGCTTCAGACAACAACTTTACCATTTCTGAAAACCACCAGTTAGCACCAATCTATGGAGAAACAAACTTGATTAAAATCTAAAAATAAAGAGAATTTAAACAGAAATAATGTTAGCTTCTGTTCTTTCCCCTAAATAAAATAACAAATAGCAAGATAAAAAACAACACTAAAAAGTTATTCCAATTCACTGTCAAATTCCTGCCATGAACACCTAGGTTGGCAGATAACCAGTGTGCCTTATTACCATGCAGACCCCATGATATCTCTCCATTTACCTGAGGCCACGTTATAAGTCATAGTCATTCAATGTAGACCACTGGTTCCCTTACTCTATCTTTGCTGCCACCCAAAAATGGTTACCAACAGGACCTCCTGACCCTTCAGGATTACGATAAAATTTAAATATGCTTATAAATATAAATGTAATTATATTAATTTTATTAATTTATTTATTTATTTTAATTTCTTAATTATTTAAAATTAAAAATCTGATGTAAATTCGGGTTCAAAATATTTTTATTCCATGTCCTAAGAACCCCTGATGATGGTCATTCAATCACACGCAGATAAAAAATAACTGAAAGACGTCAGAAAAAAACAAAAGGCAGTAGAAATCTCTTGAAATTCTTGGTAAAAATGCACCATAATTTTTAATTTTGTACTTGTATGCTGGGGTAAGGAGAGAAAAAAAACAACAACATTTGTTGGTCAGGGTCAGAGTTATTACCAAAGCTTTTTGGGCACTTTTCTGCATTAAAAAAGAAAAAAGTCTTCTGATGACCCTTCACAAACTCAACGAGGACCCCCCTGCAATCTTAATATGAGTCACACCCCAAGACATTTGTTTTCTCTATGATGCAAGCAACTCCTCCACATCATCAAATCAACTTCTTTTACAATGTTGATGATATTCTGTTAAATCTTGTGGACATTTTCCAAACCATTGAAGTCACAGAGACAGTTAGGAAGATATTCATCCAAGCGCCAATCATGCAACACTTCGGGCAGGAAGACACGCCAAGAAGTGAAACTGGTGTTATGCATCTGTCCTCTGTTTATACTGACTCAAAGTAGCTTGCATAGCACACAACTCAAAATCAGACATTGCAACTTATAGCAAATCAGTTTTCTACTAGGTCAAGAGTGTTAAAGCAAAACAACATTAATTGAAGCAATGTTACAATGTACTCTTCTCCACTGAATCTGGGTTTCTGCAATTTATGTCTGGAAGTCATACTTGAGTTTAAAGAGCCTTCACCCCACCCACCAGTGTCTAAAGCTCACGCTAAGCATGGACGAAGAAGTGTATAGTATGGACTTCCATATGGCATGTTGGAAATGTAGAATAAGTAGTTATTAAAAGATATCTTAATTCTGCCAAGTAAACTGCCATTTAAAAAACAACTATCAATGTAAAAGAAAAGCACACTGAGATTCAATTCTTATATTTTTAAGATGGTATTACATAAACATAGTCTGAAAGAAGAATCAAGGTATTCAACTTCTCAATCAATATAATAGAATTAAAGGATATATAAACATGGTAGAATCTGGACTGGACTGTGGTACAAAATCTCATAGATTCACTGCTAAATAGAAAAGAGGCAGGCTTTATGTGCTGCAAGATTACTCATCTCATCCAAATACTTCCACTCTACTACTTGCCTTTATTTGCCATTTTCGGCTACAAAATAACAGTGAAATAACAACAGATGACCATATTATTATGGGAGAACAATGTAAGAAAATAACTTTTAAAAAAAAGCCAACTCACCTCATATGGATTCAAATTTATTTCAAGTACGAAATCTAATTTATCTCAAGTGACTTTTAAATTATGAAAGACTAGCTGTGGTACCCAGTGCTGCATGGGCAAAATGGCTTTAAGCCAACGTGCAGTAGCTTAAGACCTTGCCCAGATTCTGAATACCTACACCCAAAATTTGGGGCCTCTAGGTGCTATGGTTTGGCCGTGAAAGAGTAACAAACATATTTTCAAGTGTTGTGCATTTATGTATTAGATTAGTTAGGTTTTAAATGTTTCATTTAAACTTTGGAGTTAGAGCTGTTAATCATAATAACTAGCTGCATTTTTACCTCTATTGATGAAGTCAGCTAATCAATTAGGGTCATATAATTATCATGTTAAGAAAATAATTTTTGCATATTTTTTTCTAATTTAACTGATTCATTGCTGACACTTTTCATTAAACATTTATTATGAATATAAAGCAATACATTGTAAAATCAGTAATAATACTGATGGTGCTCTAGATATTATTAATAAGAATTCGTTAACCTTCTTTATTGTTGGTAGTGTTTTTTGTGATGATAATATGGTGGATTTTAGTTATCAGTGTTTGAAAACAATCATGGATGCTGGAAACATCCATAGAAAATGATTTTATACAAACTTCTCACTACTTTGTTTGTTCTTTTCTCAACTGCAGCATAAGCCTGAACCAAATAGATTATTGCATTCCTAATGTCAGTTAGCTGGTATTGCTTCTTCCATGATGGTGGTATGATGACAGTGAAGTTGATCCAGAGATACAGCTAATCAATCATGCATACAAATACCACTCTTCCTCAAAGTCTGATTATACATGTGTGCATTTACATTTAAGGCGATTAGAACAAAAAGCAGATAATAGATTTCTAAATTTGTTCCAGCTAATGTTATGGAGTAAAGCCACTTCAAAAATAGCTGGTATCTCTGAAAACTAGAATGAATGATATATCATCACACCCCTACTGATGAATCTGGTGGCAGGCCATGCAGCAAGCTATGAACTGCAGGTGGTTGATGATAATCTGAAAAAACAAAACTATTTTCATGCTAGTTATAGTTTCATATCAGGATAAATCTAGTATTGTGCCAACTTTATTTTTTTCTATGTAACTATGTTTTTAACCGATTTATTACCCAAAACACATCACTTTGCTAATTATGGACTTTCATGAAGTTACACAAATTTTGTTGTGGCATACTGTAGTATAAATCTCATGATTCATCCATGAAAGACTGAGTTTGGTACCACTAACTTAATCAGAATACCTTAATAAAATTATTTATTTTCCTCCTCTAAATTTATGCCAATCACAGAGTAGCAGCAACAGAGACCAAGATGCAATGTGTCAAAAGTAATCCAGTTGTGTGATGAGCAAGAGAAAAATAAGTAATGACAATTTTCATCAGCCACAAAATGTAAGCCCTTGGGAAAATGCTGACAATAGGGAATTTCCACATCACTTTCAAAACACTTCAGCATAATAAAGACAGAGCATCTACATACATTTTTCTCACCTTTGCAGCCAACATGGCACCAGTTTGCATCCTCATACTACTAGAAAATTCAAAGATTTAATTAACAATTTCAAGGAATCTGTTTTAACGAAAATTTCTAGTTCAACCTCAGAATTGTGTTATGCTTTGCAGCTCTCTGAAGTAGAATCACCACCATAAATAAATAAATAAATTCTGAAGCTCAAAAAATTCAGATATTGGAAGAAGAAAACAATATATAGCAGCATTATGCCAACAATACTGTGGAATTTTTATGGCATTTTTTTTTTCTGTTGAAAAAAAAAATCAATGGAAAAACAATAACTAAAATTGTGTAAATTAAAACAAACCTATTTAGAAACAAAATAAAGGAAACAGTCAAACACTTTTATGGTTAACTTTTTTTTTGTTGTTGTTAAAAGGAGATAAAAGAATGGTCCTGTATTAAAAATTTAAGTATGGTTCCTCTCTTCCAAGTAATTATATTAATATATGATGAAAAACATTTTGGTTGTAAATATGCAAAAGTGCTTCTATCTGTAAATCATCAGGAGAGCTAATAAAGACACCTTAATGGATTCACAAGTACAAATTTGAGTTAGGATTATTATTACGCACAGCATATCATCTCCATATTTTCAGAGTATTGCCAGTTTTAAACAAAATAAAACAATAAGGATTCTAAAACCACCCATCACTGCTCAGCAGATGGAACATTACGTATTCCATAAAGAGTCTGGAGTATATTTTAGCACTTACTTTGTTTATCTTCTAGTTGAATGAATCATTAAACTATCAAAATTGCTTCTTTTCTTTTTATTTGTGAAGAAAACTCTCAATTTAAAGATCATTTCTTCTGGTGTCCTTATCTCTTGCCACTTTGACAAATTTAAAAAAGAAAACTGAGCTTCTGCAGACATTTCCCCTTTTGTTCCCTATTTTGTAGTTGTGGATTATCATAAAAACTCCACCAGCAAAGCCTAATAATTGAATGGAGCCCCCTAAATGGGATAATTATGCCACAATTAAGCTTCCCAGGCAGACCTCCAAGCATAAGCCTCAGTCCAGGGAGATTCCAACTAGCAGTTAAAACATCTCTGGTTGACAACTATATTAGGAAACCAGACAATAACAGCTGAGCAATAGCTACTCATTCACAGTTGATCTCCACAATACTCAAGCCAAATAATGGGTTGTGAGCATCATCTCAATATAACCTCAGAAAGCTAAAATCCAAATAAACCAGTCTATATTCTGCTTTTAGCTCAAGCAATAAATCTACTAAAAAGTCTTCAGCGCAGTTAATACCAAATAAAATAAAAGTTCTAAATAAGCAACATAATGAGTTTTATTTTATAAATCCAAATAAAAGAAAGGAATTTCAACACAATGTATAATCAAAATTCTTGATGCCTTGTTGCTTATACATACTTTTAATTTTTACTAAAACAGAGATCTGAATTATTTTGTATCATTATTCATGTATAATCATCACACATAAGAGTACTTAAAGAAAACAAAACAAAGACAAAAAACTGTATCCAACAAAATAACTCAATAAAAAGAACAAATCAAATCCCTGTTAATTTAAGTGATCAGTAGCTTGGCAGTAATAAACATGCTACAGTTGTACATACAGTAAAAAAATCACACTGTTGAACAGTATTTTTCAATGTGTGCACCCATGCGTGAGAGTGTCAAGGCACATGTATGTTTTGTAGGGTAAGAAATAATTTTGGAATAATATACCTAAAATGGCACTATTTAGAATTTTTTTCCATCTGTAGAGATTTATTAAATGCAAAGACAAGATTAATAACAAAACTGCAATAAAATCAATATATAGAAAAAAAAAAGTTACTTTCTCATATGTTTATAAAAATGTTTGCTACTCCATATGCTAATATCAAGAGGAAGCACCTCAGTATTCATTTCCCTGAAGTGGCTCTGTACCACAGAACTGTCTATGGGCATATGACTACTGATGGTAATGCTAATATCATAAAATGGAATAAGATATTTTTACATCAGAAAAAGTTCATTAAGAAGACATCAGTTAGTTATGATTTTCTTTTTTGTAATAGATCTGGGCCACTGAGATAAGTAACTATAATAAAGATGAATATTAACTTCTTCGTGTAGAAAAACTTATCTGAAGTGTTTAAAGATATGAACTACTTTATTATTGGACAAGAAGAAAAAATATCAGATAAACAGAGGAATTAATAACAGCTCTTTCTCTTTCCAAAACTTAAAAATTTCCAATTTAACAATTAATCACAATATGGCAGTTTCCCCACCAGATACTGAGTATTGTCTATAACATTATTAACCACATCTGCATTCATTGTCAAGACTCTCTTGCTATCATCACCTATGCATCATAAATAAACCAAAGAATGGTCCACCATCTCCACCAACTTAGCTTCATAGGGTATATAGCACAAATGAATTCTCTCTGTCCAACAGAAATGCTTTCAAAAGCATGGGCAGAAGACATGTCTGGGAAAACTCCAATGTTCAGGTTGCGATAGAGGTCAAACCTGGGTTTGGAGAAGATCTGACAAAGACTTTCCTCGCCAATATTTTCCATGATCAAAGTTGATATTTGGCATGGAGAATAGGCATAACTGATATTTGTCGAAGGATTCCTCCTCATTTCTATGCATGCATCACCAGTTTAAAGACACATTTATCATTGTACCAACAGACACACTGAAATCTGATGGCCATATTCTTCAGAAGAATGATGCAAGTATTGCACCCCTTGTGTAACCATAGCCTGTTAAAGGAATCAAGTCATTCAACAACATCTCTGTGATATGAATCTGATTGAGCAAATGAGGGTAGCTGCATCAGGAGCTAAAAAGCAACCAATCAGTGTCCTGCCAATAAGAAGGAATAAAAGGATGCTCTCACAAATATGGGGAACCATGACAGCCAAGTAAGGTAGAAACTCTCCTAACTGCAAAATGTGGCTTAACCAAGTATCAGCAAAGAATTTTGCTTTATTACTTGTCTTTATTTGCAGTTTTCTGCAACAAAACCAACATGATTTCAAAACAACAGACGGCTTAATTATTATCACAGGGCACTGCATACTATAATGTGGTATTTCTGAATAAGTTATCCTGCCAGCCAGTCTGTCACACTCCTAGATCATGCTCTACTCACCAGTTAGTAGTACTAACCTTGCTCAGAGACATGATCAGCTAGTTTTAAAAACTCCATACAGTACTATTAATATTAATAAAAATCAAAAAAATCCTTATATACAGTGGCAGACAAAAGAGTTGGGACACTTGCTGTTATTTGAGCTCTCCTGTTTTTAAATTTGCATACAAGTAGCCATCTTATTGTCCATAAGTTGTAAAAAACATGCCTTTACAATGTTTAAAAACAACGAATGTCATGTGTATCTATGTCTGGAAAAAAAAATTGAATTAGCATAGTCAAATTTGTACTGCGACAAAAGAGTTGTGACAGTGAACAAAATCTGTGCATACATTTATTCCCCTCAATATATTCATTTTTAAAGGATCAAATCAATAGAACCACATCATCTAAGACCATTTAAGATCATTTTTGCACCATGGATGGCAAGACAGCATTGTCTGAAATCAGAGACTTGATAGTTGAGCACCACAAAGAAAATCTGTTTTGTTGGGAGATAGTCAACTGCCCGAAAAGCACTGTAAACTGCATTCTGAAGCAGTATAAGAAGACCGGAAACAGGAAATCAAAAATGTGAATTGGAAGACATTGAAAACGTGTCAACAAATGGATAGACTCATTTATCGCAAATCCAGGGCCAATCATTTCCGACATCGACAGCCATTTGAGCCTCCCTGAGTGGGGTGAATGTCTCCAGTCACACTATTCAACGTCGTCTATGCGAGAGGAATCTCTTTGGACAAACTGCCCAGAGAAAACCATTGATCAGCAACAAGAGCAGGTGCATCTGCATAGCATGGGCTAAAGCGTACAAAAACTGGACCAAAGTTCAATGGGATAGAGTTCTCTTTTCCAACGAAACGATGATCATGCGCATTCACAGTGTTGGCCGAGTATATGTTTGGCATTACCATGGCGAAAAATACAATATAAAGTGCACCTGACCAACGGTACAGGCCGGAGGAGGATTGTTGGTGGTCTGGGGGTGTGAGAGCGCTGCGAGACCAGGCCCTCTCAAGTTGATCAGGAGCAGAGTGATCGCCCAGACCTACTGCAATTTACTGAGGGATGTCGTCGTAGACTACATTGATGAGAACATGCCAGTCACTGCCATCTTCCAGCACGACAATGCCCTGATCCACTCCGCCAGAGTCATCACTTCCCTCACCACCCAACTAGGAATGGATGTCATGCGCTGGCTGCCCCAAAGTCCGGATATCAACCCAATCGAAAATGCCTGGAAGCAGTTTAATGGCCAAGGTGGCCAAACACAAGAATCTCAACCAAGACCAATTCTGGCAGGCCGTTGAGAAAAGCTTCCAGGAAATGGCCAATTCCGACTGCCTTCGTTTGGTCGAATCAATGCCCCATCGTTGTCGAGAAGTAATCGAAAATCACGGATACACCACCCACTACTAGTCAGTTGATCATTTCCATGCATTTGTTCGATTGTAATTTGGAATGTTGAAAAATATTCATGGTTTTGCTCACTGTCCCAACTCTTTTGTCGCTGTACAAATTGGACATTGCCGATTCAAATATTTTTTCCAGAGAATAAGTAAACATAGAGCATGTGTTGCTTTTATACATTGTAAAGGCATGTTTTGTGCATAGAATAAACAATGTGATGGGTATTTAAATGCGTTTGTTAAAATGAGGGAGCTCAAATATCAATTTCACAGCAAGTGTCCAAACTCTTGTCCAGCACTGTATTATATATAAATTCTTGCTGCAACAAATATATTTTATTTAATATTTTCTCTTTATAATTTAAATATCCAATTCATTATAAAACAAAATTTGTTAAGTGCATGTGTGTTGTCCACTTCCTAATATCTGGTATTTTAAAAGTACAAAAAATTACTGAAATTGTCACTCAAAATTTGTGCTGATAAATTACAAATATACCTTAAACCTCTCCTTTGAATAAAGGCTTAAAAATTATATATATGAGGAAAATTTCTTACTGATATTATAATCTAAAAATCTTTAAATTCTGTGCTGTTATCCAAGTTAGTGGTTGAAGAAATGTGACTAATATAATGTTTTTAATGATAAAGAGCTATTAGCTCTTTTATTCACATGGCAGTATTTCCAACTTTGCCAAAATAACTGCTCTCTTAATCAAGCCCCAATCATAAATCACCAAAATATGAATCATCACTTTTAAGAATCTGTTGTCTAATCTGTGAAAATAGTATTTAAAAAAAACATTTTAAAACAATAAAATAAATACCAAATGTTTAAAATTTAAACTGCAGTTAATAAATAGTTCAAAGCACAAGAAGATAACTAACTTAGCAGCGAGAAGAATAAGGTATCTCAGTCTTTAACAGAACTGAAACATGCCAGCCCAACCCACACAAACAAAAACCACACTGGTTAAGGAGTTACCATTTTCAAGACATGGTTCTATTTTCTATTAGATATTCCCTGAACATCTTTCACTCTATGTAAAATTTAAAAGTAATCTGCACTAGGGTTGCATTTCATAGCTAAATTCACAAGTTCCGGACCAAATTATTGTACAGTTTGTTGATGCTGCATTAATTTTTTCTGCTAAATAGAATCAGTTTTACTTGTGAGAGCAGTGTTTGTTTTAATAAAAAAGTAAAATTAAATATGTGCAACATAAAACTGTTTTTCCTTTGCAACCATAGAATTATAAATGACCTGTTCACCACAATAATCCAGTAAGCTGGCTTAATCTGTGCATGTGCAAAAGTAGCAAGCTCTTCAAAGCATAGTTCAAGAGAAATTATAAAACAAAAAAAAATGTTGCTTAATTAGAAACTTTTTGACATGGATAAAATACAACAAACAAAATCTTACATTTTATTTACTGATTAGCGAATCACATATTTACCATATCCTTAGCTATAGATATGGTCAGACTGATAATGGGTTTTTACATTTTCCCTGGACAGTACAAACAAACCTTTGCTTGGATGGTTTGGAATTCCGTCTTCTCCACATAGCTCTCCAGTATTAATGAGAGGTTACCTTATCTCAAACCAGCTGTCGTGTTTGGAGGGCACTTTGCCATATGGTGCATTATTTAGTGACTCATAGCTGCCGCCACATTTCTGCAAAGAACCCTAAGGTTTAGTGCAGTAACACTTAACTAGTCATGGAGGAGAGGAAGAACAAATATACTTCTGAAATCCAAGTAACTAAAAATGCTAACAAGGAGCAAACAAAAGAAAAGCCAACATCAGTAAATACACAGATACAAGTCCACAAAAGGAATTCATAGGGTAATTCTCTTCCTTTAACTTTCTAGTCTCTTTGAAAAAAAAATAAAATGATCACACTGCATCAACAGAAACAATAACTATCCAGTATTTGCTAAGTTTCCAAGTCCAGTCCAACCACCATCCAATCAAGTTCTGCACCTAAAGGGTATCAAAGAGTGTTTGCCAAGTTGTGGATGAAATATCCTCAAAACACCCAAGGAAGTTCATTAAAAAAATGATTGCCCATCCATAGTTGTCTGAACTGAATGCGAATGCAAACCATTAAGCCAGGAGCAGCAACAGTTGTGCTCTGATAAACTGGCAAGCATTTCTCATGTTCACATAAAGGGTATCAGTGAAGGCAGACCCAAGGAGGCTGTGGTCATTTATCAGTTAGTTCTCCTACCCTGACCAGGCAATGAAATGTAATAGGAGGGGGTGGAATATATCTAGTCTGTTTTTCTGAGATGGTAAAGAATGGTTAAAGGTGATATAGGTGACTACTCTCCAAATGGTGATAATGACAAACACAAAAAAGTTAGCCAATGGTCAATGCATGCAAAGATGCGACTAAATTGCTTTGTGGTCATGCTATTTAAATACAATATATTTCCAGGTCTGCCACTGAAGATTTAAGTCTTGTATAAAGGCCAATCTGAATAAGCAGTATTATGCCAAGAAGATGAAGTGCTTCTACAAAGCTAATTCCAAAAAAGACTTAACCAAGAGAACAAAGGTAAGACTCCTCATATCCAGCACTAAAATTATTCATTCAAGACAAAAGTTCTGCTAGTTCTTGGAAACTTCAATCTCCAAACCAGCTCCACTCAGGGATGATAATAAATCAGTGCTCTGACCTGTTAGTAAAGAATGATATGAAAGTCAGTACAGAGAGTAGTACTCTTCCTTACACTGCCTCCATATCCTATTCCAAACTTTGAAAGTAATTTTAAAAATTTTCAAAACAGGCTTTTTGGCTATTTCAGATATGAATATGATGTATAATTTTCTTTCCTTAAATGTTTGGGAATCATGTGCAAACTTAATTTGTTTTATTTATAGATAAGTTAAATTCAACAGTAAAAAAGAAAGTTATTTCATTTAAATTCCAATGGAAGAAAAAAAAAGGTAAAGCAGGTATACTTTTTCACAACAACCAAGGCAAATCAGCTTGGCAAATATAACTCTAGTTGATTAAGGTTTTCTTGAATGCTCATACAACTTTGAAGAATTCTATGCATTCCCACACAAACTTATCACAGAAAAACTAAGACTGTATGCAGACAATATGATGCTAGCTGATCATAACAACATTCCCAACATGATATTCAGAGACAAGGTCTAGCTACTAGTCATAGGAGCAATCTATCTGGTAGGGCAGTTCTATTAACTCTCTACTCTTCATTCTATCTTCAGGATCCATATAAACATAAATACCAACATTATATCCACTAGGAGAATGTATGTATGAACTAGTGACTACAATAGACAGCATATACATAACAAATGAATTAACACCTGGAATGATGACCAACAGGTTAAGGTTAGTATTGAGGTCAGTTAAGGCAGCTAAAAACTAAATATCAAGGAATTGGATTATGTTGCCACAGCTTCTGGAAAGATTGGCAAAACTGCAGAATAAGCATTTCCTTGATTGGATACAGCCAAGTGTAAGATAAAAACTCAGTACTGAATACTACTTTAGGGTTACAGAATACACTAGGACTTCCAAATGTCATTCGAACATTAAAAAGATCCTGTTTTAATTGCAATTAAATTAAATTCTTAAAAATAAATAGAAAGCAGAAATTATGGAAAGATTTTATGGATCTGCTTTGTAATATATGACAGACAAATGAATGCTAGCCAGAAATGCTATGTTTGCATGCTTTAAACAATTCAGAGATACTAAACGGGGCTATCCTCTTAAAAAAAAAAAAAACAAAAACAACTAATTCTATATATTTTCTTTATCCAGATAAACAGCATAATATAAATGAATAGAACTAAATTAAAAGGATGGAAGTCCAATGATTTAATTAGAAAAGTAATGGTGATAAACAACATAGTTATATCTGGCTTTGCTGGCTGATGCCCCACTGTGCCATCAAGAATGAAATTGTCGTCTGTCTTGTAGTCAGGAACACTTAGAAATGGTTCACTGCCCCCCCCTCCTAGAGCCTCAGAACATGTACCCAACCACCTTCACTTCACTTGTCCCATAACTCAGTGGTCATTGGGGCACCTCCAGATGTGTGTGTGTCTAGGGCATTTTACAACCTGATAGAGCACCTAATAATCTGGAAGACTTAAAAATGTCAAATACTATTTTATAACAAATTAAAATTTTCTACCAGCTAAAAAAAGCCATCTTTCACTCCTCTGCAATAAAATTAATACCTACCCAATCATATGCCAAATCCTAAATACATACATAGCTGAAAGCCTACAGGCTTGGCTTAAGAGAAAATTAACCATGTGAAGGAATTTTATCAAAATTTAGCAGGATGTCCTGCTGAAAGATACTTACTTTCAATTAGGAAAACAATTAAATGCTAAAGTGGCACCAAAATTCCATAAAACATGACAGGGTTCTTTAAATATGGATACTCTTATTGGTTTACCTTTTGGTATGCATCACAGAAAACTTTGAATAGATGATTACAGTTCCAACATGTGGTGGAAAATACATTACAAAGTAAGAGATAATACATTTTTGCAAGCACATAAATGACAACATTTCACAAATTATCTTTCATGCTGTCCAAATAAACTTTGTCTACACAAGCATGTCTTTGGTTTTAACCTTAGAAAAATAAAGATATTATACTGAAGCTCCTTATATTTAGAGACAATTAATTTGTAGTACAGTAAACAACTTATTATCTGACTTTTCCAACATAAGTCAAGATCAGTTCATTTTCAACTATCCAACCTTTGTCGTTCATGAATTGGTTTGCCAGGTAAGCTAAATCGACTGACTGAGCGTACTTAGATCACTTATTATCAGGTGGTTAGCATCCTTTACACTTCTTGCTTGATTGTATTCTTCTTTGCTAGTGGTTTTTATCAGTAATAATAATTGTAATCCTTCAAGCTGTCATCTAATAATATTAATAATAGTTTGGCTAGTATCTTAACAAGCAATCCAAAAAGAAAAAAAAACAAACTTGTAATTCTTACTACTAAGAAAAACTAAAGAATGAACAAGAACCTGATATGACCAACTCTTGCTAAGGCACACACAGTCTGGGTTTCATGGACTGGCATGTGTGTTGTATTTTAGCTGTAGAAAACTACAAAAATGATACCCTAGCTCATCCCACACTTACTTGACAAAGATGGTTCATGCAAAATGATATTGGTCAATGTGGAGGCGGGAATTTTCTTGCATAAATAACAGTTGTAGTGAATTCCACTATAGAAGAGATAAAGTAACTGGCTAAAGAATACTGACAACATGCCACTGGGCTATCAGATTCTAATTAAAAACCACTATTAACTAAAGATTGGTGTTCATCAGCTTATAAGAAGCTGCTGCTGCTGTCAAACGTGTTTTTTTTTTTTTTTTGTCAGACATAATGACGACTTAAAATAGCTTTTTAATTAAGCTTAGATGATGTGGTCTGTGTCTAAGTTTGCTGCTAGGCAAACAGATGGTGTAATGGAGCAAACAGTAAAACTGAAGAATCCTTCAATAATTGAAAAGTAATAATGCAGGAAAATTACCAATTGATAAGAGGCTAGAGATGGATGAATGTGCACTGAAGGAGTAACTACATAAAATTAATGACAATCACAGGGAGAAAGCAAAGGAAAAATAGTGACTGCTAAATGGGATGTGGATTAAAAACATAAGGGATGAGAGAGACTTCTAAGGTTTAATAAAATTAGAAACACAACTAGTGATAGGATAATGAGACATACCTAGAATATTGTATCCAAATGATCATAAAACCTGAGAAGTCAATATTTTGGAGATTATGCAAGGTAGATGCAATTCAAAAAGTTGATGAGCATGAAAAGATTGTAGTGTTATTGATCAGAGGATAACATATAATATAAATACACTATTATGATTGTCAAAGGTTGAAAAAATGTTTGTTAAGATCTCTCTTTTTTTTTTTAAAAAAAAGGATTTTGCCAATTTGTTATCACTGATTCAAAAAGATTGATCTGGATGTTACAGTGGTGGGGGGATACTTAGGGAGAGAATTTCTTGGGCTTCAGAACCTTTATGAGAATAATAAGTATAGCTGCCTTCCAATCATCTGATTTAGATGATTAAAAAAAATATATATAATAATTTAGTTTTACATATTGTTCTATTATTTTATTTTTAAAAGAGTAAAGTTGTGAAAAATCAATGGAAAACAAGGATGTTTCCATTAGCAAATTGAGTTGTGGCTCATCAAAAGAAATAAGTCCAAAATCTATGATGTTGAACATACAAGAGAAAAAATTGCTGGCATGCATAATGATGTTATTTAGTTACACTGAATAGCTTTGGGGAAGCTTATGGCATAGAATCTCAAGGGCATAGGTACAACAGGCCACTATTAAAGAGCAATTCTGTAGATGATGTCTTCAACAGGTGCTAACAGCTGGTCATTTGGGTAACCTCAGAAACACAACAATAATAAACAGTGAAATCAGTCTTTTACATTTTTTTTTTAAAAAGAAGTTAGATAAAACAACTTTTACAACTGTTATCACTGATGCTTAAAGACTAGCAAACAGTGAAGGAAGGAAAGAGTAACAAAACAAAAGGGGAGGGTATGTTCTGAAATGAATAAGTTTTTATGCTGAATAAATTTCCAAATAAACAGACTTTTAAAATGCTAGATATTAATTCATGTACTTCAAGTAAATTAACAAATGCTCATTGAAGGAATATAATAATATCTCAATGTACTTGCTGCTTAAAGAATGGTGATGATGATGTTATTGCTTGAAGGATAGAGTAATGATTTTCCTAGTCAGACTATTCAATTTAGGAGTGTAAAGGCTCACTTACAAATCAAATAAAAAGGTGAAAAGATGCTATTTCTCTTCTTTCCAGATAAGAGGAATGTCTACTTTCCCTGTGTAAATTTTTCTCATCTCCTGATGTTTGTATCCTACAGAAGTCTTAGAAAAGACAGAATGGGCAGATAGTGATAGCAGGCAACACAATGATCCAACCAACTACTCAGGCATGCAAATGTTAAACTTTCCAATGCTACTTTCTTTCAATTTTCAAAATGTTCATTGTTGTTTTTGTTTTAACGCTAACAAAACGAACACTATATCTGACACACATCATGTAGCGAAAATACAAGACTGATTCCTAATAAATTTAAAGAAATAAACAGAACATTAATATGGTCATATTTTGGAGTTATCTCTGATATTACCTATAGCTTTGTGATGATATAAAAGGTAATACATGATAAACATGTGTACATCCAACATGTTAAGGCACAGATCTCTGTTCCAGTCATAGTATCTTGATGTTTTATAGTATAAATTTAAAACAAGATTTATTTTGTGGACAAATCATCCACATTTTTCACCTGAAAAAATCTAAACTTAGAGTTGACAAAAAAACCAAAAAAGGCAACTTTGACAAATGCTGTTAAAATATGAGACAGCAAATACAAGGTCTGTCCAAAAAGAAACCAAACTTTTTAAAAAACAAATAAATTTATTGCTTTACGTACAATTTTATCAGACTTGTCTCCTTCAAAATAGTTCCCTCCACTGTTGATAAACTGCTGCCAACATTTTTTTTCAGTTTTGGAACGCTTCCTGGAATGCGTTTTCTGGGATAGTGCACAGTTCTCATAGTGAAGTTTCTTCGATCTCTTCTATCGTCTGAAATCAGTGACCTTTCAGGGTGGATTTCAATTTTGAGAACAAAAAAAAGTCCACAGGGGCCAAATCCGGAGAGTATGGTGGCTAGGGGACAAGAGTCATCTCATGCTTTGCCAAAATGTCATGGATAAGGAGGGACACGTGAGCAGGTGCATTGTCATGGTGCAGCATCCAGGTTTTGTTTTTCCATGCCTCAGGCCTCCTCCCTTCCACTGCCTCTCTGAACTGCCTCAAGACATCCAAGTAAAACTCTTTATTGATCCTCTGACCACGTGGAACAAACTCATGATGAATGACACCCTTCCAATCAAAAAAGACGATCAACATCATCTTCACATTTGGGCGACTCTGACATGCTTTTTTTTTGGTTGTGGTGACGATGATCCAACCCACTGTGACGACTGCCTTTTTGCTTCGACATCGAAGCCGTACACCCACATTTCCTCACCTGTTATGACACTTTTCAGAAAGCTTTCATCAGCATTCGAACTATCAAAGAGCTCCTGACTGACTGTGACTCAGTTCTCTTTTTGTTCATCTGTCAGCAGACATGGCACAAATTTTGCGGCTACACGATGCATGTTCAATTTTTCTTTTAAAATCATGTGGCACGAGCTTTTACAGATGCCTACTTCTTCAGAAACTTCACGGACAGTCAGGTGACAATTTCCACAGATCACAGCATGCACTTTCTCAATGTGATCATTGTCCGTTGTCATGGAAGGTCGTCCCAATTTGAAATGCTGGTACCACTTGTGACATTGCGTACGGCTCAAACAATCCTCACCATAGGCCTGTTGCAACATTAGAAAAGTCTCTGTAAAAGTTTTTCCCAATTTGAAACAGAATTTCACACAAGCACATTACACTTCAAGATCCTTCATTGTTCAACTTGCAACAAATCGCCAAGTGCACTAAACATATGTTCATTCTAGTGCATGTAGATCGATGACTGACTGGCTGGCATGATGCAGCTATTATTAGACTGAAGGCCAAGGTCACCGATACACAGCACTGCAGTCATGAGCAGGCTGCCCCAGCTGGTTTGTGTGCTGTTTTAAAAGTTCAGTTTCTTTTTGGACAGACCTCATATATAACTTCATCAATGTCATATAGTATTATATTTTTTGGTTGTTTTAAATTAAGTACAATAATTGTTGAAAAGTGAGAAATAAATAAAATGAGTAATAACAGTACTAATTTTAAATCAGACATATTATTTTATTTAGCTAAAAATCTACTTTTCAGAAATTTACGGGCTTAACTCTGTATAAAAAGACATGTATAACAGAATAATAAAATGAAAAGGAAAATATATAAATGCATTAAAAATTATGATGACAGCTAAGCATTTCTTAAATTTTTAAGTGATTGTTACAACAAATAACATGCTAAATCAAGTGAGATATTTTGCTGTTGATGAAGCAAGAATGCCACAATTGATCAGAAGCATTTAAAGTGTATATCAATCTTAGAAGTTTATTTTTTTTACCAAGTTCCTCCTATTAATCAAGTCTTCCATAAAAATTAAATGTTTTACGTTAAAAAAACTAAATTGAAGAATAAAACATGTTTTACATATTAACAAAGAAATCCCATGCAATCTAGCAAAGTTGTAAATCACAAATAACAAAGCCATCAATATTTATTGCTGCTTAAACTTTAGTATTTTTAGAAACAATTAAAGGCCATGTGTGTATCCTAATTCAAAAACTGGATAAATAATAACAGCTTGTTTTACCAAAAGGTGTACTAAAGGCAGGATAGTATTTAGCATCTACGTGCTATGAGAGACAGAGGATTGTTGAATTTTTATCTTGTGTTTTAACCAGTCTAATAATTTAAAAATAAGGGCATTTTTAATTGCAGGTAGTTGCAAACTATATTCTCTATATCAATAACCTACTAAGCTCCTCACAAACCCAAGAGAAAATAATACATATATAAGCAAATACTTATATATTTATACACCTTTAGTTCTTTGGTTTTATTTCCATATATCTATAGTTTTCCACATCTTCTCACTGGATTTTGTTTTATAACTGTTGTTGGTTAGAGAGACAATGAAATGATGCCTCATTTAAACATAGGCTTAAAACTGACCTATATAACATCATATGACCATCCAAAGCAGTTTACACCAACTGCTAATCAGAACTCACAAATATCTGAGAAAATTAGCATTAACACCACTTATCACATACAATTTTTTTTTAGACATTCTAATGAATCATTCATTGAAGCATATTAAATGTTCACCTGACAAACATTAGTCATGGGTAATTTTACCTCCCTGATTAGGTTTTAGGTTTGTATTAAAATTCATGAAAAATAATAATTTGCTAATCTATTGATTTCCTCTCAAAAGGTCCATGAGAATATTTGAGTGAATTAGCCAGAATAAGGTAAAATTAAATAACACAGGCAACAAATGTTCATGAAGTACATTATATTTGTTTTGCTGTTTATCTCTCCTTGACTAAGGTCAACAGGAAGCAGTAATGATAGCTAATCACATTATCAATCCAAAATGTTGAAAGTACCCAAATTAAAACAAATGCAAAAGTAACTAAACAACTAATAAAAATTAAACTTTAAAATCAAATGGAATGCACACTCATGTTATTAAGATACATTTTAAAAGTTAAAAATTCTTTAAAAAATTTTTCTTTTCATTCTTCTGTTTTTGTTGATTTTTTTAGATTTAAAAATAACAGACAAACAAATATCTTATAAAAACGAATTTACATAATTTTACACAAATTACATTTTGGTAAGTTAATGCAATAAAATCATTTTCTTAATTATCAATGTAAAGTTATTGATTTAAAGGTATTGGATAAGAAAAAGTTATACCTTAGCTATACTTTATTGCAGTATTTGAAAGGTTAATCAGTGTTTTTGCTTGACCAAACCTAAAATATGACATTTGTCTTAAACCTAAACATTTTAAACATAGAGGAGAAACAAATTATCAGTTTGTGCAGTAACATTTTGTTGAACTTTCCCTTAGGTCCTTCAGAAGAAGTCTGAGGAAGGGAGTCAGTCAGCTATAATAGTTAGAGAAAGCTAAGCAAATGTATATATGGAAAACTTAAATGATCTAATATATGGCTATAGAGCAAAATTACAAGATGATCTAATTAATAAAGAGATTAGACTTTCTGTCATTAAACTTAAGAGAAAACTCATTTGCTACTGCTATGATCAAATTAACACTAGTGTAGTAATAAAAAGGAGGAAACCAAATTTACTAAAAGCAAACTTAACTCAAAATAGTTTTTTAGATGCTTCTACAGATTACTTATAACAAAAAATACAATACAATAAATTAAAGTAAAATATAAAAGAATAAATAAACAAATTCAAAAATGCTTAAGTAACTGAGCAGTTTATCAGATTTTAATTATGAAAAACTATTTTAAAAGAGAACGAAATCACTTCTTTCCTACTATTGTTTTCATTTTTGACATGTTGCAAGTCATTTTCTCCAGCAAAGAGCTGGAGTTGTCTTTGAAAAAAAAAAATCAATTACAAATTTTTAGATCCCACCTTGTTATTTATCTTTCAAGTGATTTGACATGTTGATATGATAACAGAAAAGAAATAATAATTTTAAAAAATACAAGTTATGGAGTACACATAATGATCGAATTCAGTGTTCAACAGATGATAAGCCATTTTATTGTGACCTCTGACCCTGAAAACAAAGCATGTTTATTGACCCAACCAGAAAAGAATGTTAAGAAACAGTAAGTATATTCCACAGTATATTTCAAATATTCTTTGACAAGTTCTAATTAAGATTTTGCAAAAAAAAAAAGAAAATTTAAAAAATGAAACTAGTAAATTTATATAAAAATATCAAGGTAGAAAGAAAATATGATAGGGAAGAGACTTCAATTCATTCATGTCACCAACTAAAACCTGCCTTCTAATGTAGCAAAACATGGCTTCACATTCCCCTAAGAATGTGCGACATCCCAGCAGGTGACATTGTAATGTCAAAGGCAGGTCAACAGGGAAAGACAAGTGTAGCAATTCAAAACATTCTGAAGTCTACAGAAGGACTTTAAATCATGATTTCTTGCTTAATAACTGTTGGTCGTTTTACTAATTGATCAGGTTACTTCAGGCATCATTGAAAAATATCAAAAACCATCAGTCCTTAGTCAGGTGACAATGCCAACAGAAATCTTAATATTAGGCTCACAGTGATTTTCTTGCCCACACGTCACAGTAAAATATAACATTAAAAACAAGAAAAGTAAATATAATATTACTGTTATGACTAATTCTTAGCTGCTACAATTGACAAATAAAAGTACCAGCCTTGTTAGGAATATATATAGTATAATAGAAGCAATATAATCCTAACAATACCAATTTAAATTTAAAAGTATAAAATTATTATACTATAATTGTTAGGTGAGCTATAATTCACACTGTTGTTGTTTTATTCTACTTCATTACATCAAACTTAACTTCATTTCAAATTTCTCTCTATTTTCGGTTTTGAACCAAAACTTTACAAATTTGAGTATAATACATCAGCAAAATCACAAGAGGTTTTTTTTTTTCTTTTAAGCTGCAGTTTTTGGTTTTTATAATTTTATGACAATTTGAGAGATATTTTTCAAAAACCAGTCAGCTGGTCACTGTCTTGATATTGCGAAAGGGAAACAAAGAATTTCATTGTATCCAAGGTTTAGTCTAAAATACTAGTACTAAGCATCACTTCCATTAGTCAAGATGAAGCAACCAAAATTTCATTTACATAATATAATTGTAACACTGTACCCAGTAAAATCAATGATTGAAATGGAATGAAAATTACTATATTCCTACCAGAGTACTTTATCATAATTACTGAAATGGTTTAAAGTTACAAAAAGGAAAGTAGGCAGGCTTCATTTCAAAATCCAGGATGATGGGCTTATTCTCTAGAGGACAGTATTAGATATCAATCGTTTCAAGACTGCTAGGTGCACAATTTAAAGTAAACAAAGTTCTTAACTTTTTAAACCCGCATGAGGTTATTTCTGTTATATATCAACAAGAGAAAAGCTGCAGGAATCAACTAATGCTATAGCATTTCTGCTAACCCAAATGAAATAAATAAAAAGTTGTGAACATGCAAATATTAACAACTGGTGATCAATCATCTTTCTAAAGTTACTGATCAGCACAGATACAAGTTGTCAAAACATGTCAATATAAGAGAAAGAGTTAAATTTATCCTGCCTCTGATTATCTATCTACATTTCATAATAAAGAAAGTGAAAAAATTAATAAATCAACTTATATAATTCCTATAGTATTAATATGTTAGATAAAATACATCCTAATGCACTACTATTCATTATCAGATTATTAAAAGAATACTCCTGGCTTGTTGACTTCATTTCCACATTGTGAGGATTGGAATCTTTACCTTCCAAAATATGAAGAATCTTGTAAACTGTTTCAGAAAGGGAAAATGGTTGTTGAATTCTTGTTTATTTATTTTTTAAAAAAAGATGTAGTTAGATGTGTGCATAACTACAAAAACATAAAATGAAATAGTTCTACAGCCACAATACTAGTTCTAAACTCCCAATGTATGCCTCTCTTATTAATTTGATAAGAATCATACAAGAAGGGTTAGGATGAAAACAAGATACAGCCAGACTTTCTTGTGAGCAGCTATGACATTAGTAACCTATAAAAACCTAAAAATGATGGATTGATGCAGAAAAAGATTTTCTGATAACAAGGCACTTTAATTCCAGTTGTGGGTAGCTATAAGCAATTGCCAAAAATAGATGTTGACAGGTAGAAGCCAACTGAAAACTAAAATAAATATAGCAAAATTTCAACAGTAAAATATTTTGAATTAAACATTCTATGAAATGAAATTTTCCAAATGATCATAAAACACCATAAATATGCAGATCATCCTGTGAAGTAGTAGTCAATTTTCCCTAAAAGCTATTTTATCAAATGTGCATGATTGTTAATGAACAAACAGTGTATAATAATCCTCTTCATCATCAATCACCAACACTTATTATAATATATTAGTATTTTTATTAATGCATCTGGCATATTTCTTCATATGAACAAACATTAATGTAATTCTCAGGGTTTTTTTCCCCAGAAAAATTGCCTTATTGGACATCGAAAGTGGCAATGCATATTTCTAGCTGTTTACCAAAAAATAAAAATTAATTCTCTGTTAACGGAATAACTGGCGAACTTTGACATTACAAATCTATTGAAATTATGTATTTATATCTGGTTTATCTGCAAAGCCATTCTTTGGTGTTTCTTCTATGTAATCATATTTATTCCCATGCCTGATCAGAAGAGCTAATTCATCAAAAAAACTCTCTCCCAATGTAAACTAAAAGCAGATGATTCAAGTAATTTGTAGAACATTCTCCAGGTACAGCTTTAAGTGGTGCTTGAATAAATTTAATAACAGATTCACTAAACAGAGGAAGTGTATACTAAATGCTGAATGGTTCTAATATAACTTACAAAAGTTTTCATGCCTATGCTTATTTCTTAAAGCTGTAAAGTATAAAATACTGCATAAATTCTTTTTAAAAATTAAACTCTGGTATTATTTTAATCTGTGAGCAACATTTTCAATTAAGTTAAGTACAAATCAATGACAGTGTTTATATAGAGAGTAGATCATTTTTTTAACAACTTAATATTTAACTGATAATTTAAAGTTTCTGTTTTATTAGAAATATTGAAAAAGAGCTGCTATTGTTCATCTGAGAATAAATAGAATGTTCTGATGCATTTGGAGTCAGCTTAAATAAAGTAAGTTAAAGTAAACATCAATGTGAGCATAAAAGATTATATATATATTCATGTTTACATGTCAAGTCAACATATTGCTGATCATTCTTTTTTTTAAAAAAATTAATGTCAAAATGCACGTCCAAAATTCTAGAAAAACCTGCTCTATCTTGAACTCAATGGCAACAACATCTAAAAGATCATCCATATTGTGGTTCATGTGTGACAGAGTTGCCTGTGAAACTGTTACAATTAAATATTAACAAAAGACACTTGATACAGTCATCACTCCATAAAAATGAAATGTTATTGTTTCCCGCTTCTTTCCCAGAAGTTTGTTAACAAAACAGCGCTTACATAGACTGATATTCACAAATAAATCATGCAATAATCTAACAAAACATTCATTTGTATTTTCACAATGTAGAAATGAAAAGGCTATTTATGAATGCATCTAAAACATCTTCAAATGTGCAGAAGTCCAATAACCAACATCATCTGCAAAAAAGAACTTCTGGAATCTACTAAATGGTTTTCTGTGAGAGAGAGCCAGGACAGTTGCACCCACAGCACCTGCCCGCAACAGCGACATATCCAAATACTGTCAAAACTGATACTTTTGTAGTGTAAAATGCCACAAAGTTTTAAAGCCTACAGATATTATGAAATAGTGTGTTTTTATTTAGTTTTCGCTTCCTTCAAATTTTTCAAACTTGCTGTATGTAAATTGTATTAGAGTTTTTCTTAATATTCCATTACCGGCACAAATTCCGTTGAGCCTTACTGGTATTTTTTGTTGATTTTCTTCCCTAATTATAAGCTGTAAATATTAATTGGCAGCATAGTAGTTCAGTAATGATATTGGACTACTAATGTAAAAGGCTTGAGCTTGAATCCCAGTTGGGAATAGCTCAATTTGGCTTACCACTCCAGCATGAGTTTTTCAAAATATTTCTGTTTCCTCTCACATCTAAGTTCTAGTAAAGCCTCCTGCTCTGTCACCTGCTGCACCATGTAGTAGCTGGTCCCCCCACCCTGGTCCTGTTATTGTGAGAAGAGTTTGGTGGCAGGCAAACCATCTGACCTCATAACATGGCTGCTGATTATAGAAATGGAACCAAATTGGCTCTCTGCCTTATATGCCATCTCTGGTGCTAAGAGACAACAAAGAAATATTAATTACATACTACAACTGCCTTGTTTGTCTGGATTTTTTAAGTGTATAAGAATTATCCAGCGCATTGGTTTTGTCTTAAAGCTGCTGCCCAAAGAAAACTTCCAAGTTAAAGAACACCCAGTTGAGTTCTTATGCAAAAAAGTTAGAATTCTCTTACAAAGCAGTGCAATAACATAAGGATTTCATTTTGCTACAATTCAAGCTTTCAGAGAGATTTATTTTTTTAAAAAAATAATAACAATAATAATAATCTAGGTAGTTTTGAGGTCTATCTTCAACTGTGTAGTTATAAAATTGTGAAAAAATTTAAAGTACATACAAAATATGCATAGTGTGACTTGTTAGCAATACCAAACGCAAATGTCAAAGTTACAGGCAGCCTGACAGTTATGAAAATTCCATCTAAAAGGGAGTGTTTCTAATCAATGGAGGCACACTGAATGAACTATTGTTACTGGCCATTAGCCTGATAAGAAAACTCTAAAGCCAGTCCTTAATGAATGCAACATCTCTTGCAGAGCGGTTACTCACAGAAACAGTTCTGACAATACCCAATTTGTTTGCTGGCACAGAGTTTCTATTATAAAAACAAAGTAATCATCTGTTGGATCAATCTCCCTTCTCACCAGACTTAATGTTCTAGTTTTCCAATAAAAAGCTATGCAGCTGTTCAATTTTTAAGAATAATTAAGCAAATTTCTCAGGCAATTCATTAATGAGTTCTTTAAAAAAGCATTTGTCAAAAAAAGATTACCTTCATGATGGATATCATTTAAGATGACTTTCTCCAATATAATTCAAGGGATGATATTAAAAATAAATGTATCCATAGCACCAGATATGAAATCCATTTTAAGAACAAAAATGTTCTCCAGAAATTCTCCATAAAGTTATGATTTGTCTGTTATAAACTGATGGCTCTGAGGCAGGACTGCTATAAAATTGTACACAGCACTAAAACCTGTAGTAACATTTAACATCTTTACCGCCGATAGATTTCCAGTTCTGTATGTATATCCTGAAGAAGTGGGGAAGCATGACTTTAGCACCGAAAGACAGACTAATAAATGTAAAAACGCAAACGTTCTCTAACAATACACACAAAGAAAACTTTGCTGCTAAGAAGATGCTTTTCTGCTCGAGTGGTACTAGAGAAAAAAGTGTTATTAAACCACAATTACGTGAACCATATTTACTGTCTAAACTTTATCAGATTTAAAACATTTTCATACTTCCAGAATCTCCAGTAAGAATGCTAAATAGTAAGTACATAAGAAAAGTTATCATACATAATAATTATAATAATGATAACAACAGTATATAATTTAAGGTTTAGTAGTTACAAGGAAGTAAGAAGATAATCATGGCTTATGCTAGGGCTCCAAGGAAAGAGAAATGGCCCATGAGAAAATCATCAACATGTTTGTCGTCCTATCAATTGCACTGTTATGTCACAGACATGGTAGCAGCTTGCTACCACCTTACAAAATGAATTTAACAGCAGCCACAGACTATATGCAAGCTGGTGGAACTTTTCTGATACATTTGTCGTGTAATTTTGAATTTATATGCTCGGGCGTTTCTCCTCCCTTGCAGAGATATCACACATCCAGACATCATTCTCTGTGACTGACCAGAATGGCCAGTAAACTAATCTGACGTAAGGTTAACCATAAAAGTATTCAAACAAATTTCTTTTCTCCCTTAAAAAGGGGGAGCAAAGATATCTATGCACACACACGCACACACTTGTGTGCGCACAATGTTTCAATAAAACAAAAAAACAGAAAATTGTTTTCAAACTGTATCCCTGACCTTCCCTTTTATACACCTTTTCTAACCCATACCCTTGAGGAGAAAAAAAATATGGAAAGAAAGAAGTAATCACAGCTTAAGAGATAGTACCCCACCCACGTGTGCCTTTGAGATGCAGCCGCAGTCTATACCCCTCCACCCATGATCCCAGTGTCAGGTGATCAACCGACCATGTTAACCTCTGTTAAAACATACTGCTTCATTTCTCAGCAAAGGTTGCTTATTCTTTATAAATGCTATTAAGCCATGTGTATCGTTTCTTTTATTAAAACAAATATGCCTCACCATCTAAATGAAACCACACCTCTGCTAAAGTACGATGCCTACAGTGTGCAAGAACTAACACGATACTGAAGTGTCCATCAATCTGTCGTCTGTCAATCACAAGGTTCAAAATAATATCCAAGTTACCTTGAATGAATGAAAAATTCCAGCAAGTTAAAATACTTCACCTCCCAACCTCAACCACCTTCATGTATAGCCATCAACAGTTTGTGCTACACATTTAAAAAGCCATACTATTCCTTTAAAATAGAAAAAGACCCTATTAATAATCTATTCGTTTTTTTTTAATGGTTTTTCCAGAAAACAGATTTAAATCCTGGTTGTGTTCTTGACTTATCCTGCCAGTTCTCATCCAGAGAGTTTAAGAATAACCCATTTAACAAAAAACAATGTCCTTCATACACTAAGCTAAATTACTTAAAAAAATGTAAAAAACTGAAAGCAAGAAATTTTGAAATAACTGTTCTTCTTGTTGTTCTTTGTCACTATTTAACAAAAGTAAATTCTTCACACAAAACTCATTTATAGTGAAATATGATGAAGAATGAAATAAATCAGTTATTAACTAGATAGCTGAAGTTCCAAATTTTAAAACATATTCTTATAAAGGTACGCAACAACAAAGAGGGTAAAGAAAAAGGTGTTCAAATATTTAAACATCCAACTACTTATTTACGCCAGGCATCTTAACTGGTATAATTCAAAAAGATTCATTTAAATTAAGATAACACATATTTTTCAACTTATACAAACAAGATTCATTTTAAAATGAATATTCAAACCAATAATATAAATTTAAATATTTAAAATGAATAGATCTTACCTCAGAATTGTATATCTCAGGTTCAGCATTTTCCCAGACTGTGACAACATAATCTAAGACCATTGTTTTAACTAAAAACCTAACGTCCGGTGAAAGACCACAGGTGAAACATTTAAACAATTGTAATAACCTAAATGGTTGTGTGGGTGGGTGTGAGCCGTGCCTACACAAGTGTGTATGAATCAGCCAGTGAGAGACAGAAAAATGTTCATCTCCAGTGGAATCAAAAAGTAGAACATTTCCCAGTAAATTACCATCCCTGATTTAACTGTTTTTCTGACTAATGCTTATCCAAACAGCCCTGTAGTAAAAGAGAGTGAGTATGCATGTGAGAATGGATCAGTTACCCGCCTTCCCTGTCCACCAGATTAACCATGCCTAGTAATCAGTTTACAACCAGCATGCTGTGCTGCTGATTCCTTTCCTCCCTCTGCTGTTAGTTTACCACTATCTGTGTATCTGTCCCAGACTACAGCAAAAGTGGCATATGTCAGAGAAAGAGTGGGTCAGACTCATTAGACCAGGCTTCATCCACATGTACAGCATACATTTAGCCCCTCCCCTGTTCTATCCTCCCTATCAGGCCTGTCCTGTATATAGTATCAAGTGTTGGCTCTATTTTCAGGGAATCTGTCTTATGAGCAGAGGACAGTGAAAGCTTGGCTCATATCAATGACTTGTTGAGCCTCCTGATTTATGTCAAGCCTGTCATTGTTTCCTTTCTCCCACCCTACTGCACTTTATTCAGATTACATCGGGAAGCTTACCAAGATCCTTGTCATGAGCATAAGGATTGATCTTCATCCTTCTCCTCAAATACAAACAAGCTACTACAATTATAAACATACCACTTTTGTTTCCACCCTTATAAAGTTTCACACATTCAATTATGAATTGGTTTCTTCCATTCATAGAACTTGTATTGTATAATTTACCTAGTTTTTATGTTAAGAACAGAAGATATCTGATCATCCTACAATAAACAATCCAGAATTGTTTCCTTAAGATTTGGGTGTGTGAAAACTTATAAAACATGGATAACATCTTTAGTGAATGAGACTTGTTCTTACATTGGATCATAATAATGAAGTTTTGCTACATTTAAAAATTCTGCTTCGTAAAACGCCTTGAAAGCATCCAGTCATAAGCTTACTTTACCCTCAAAACATATTTAACACTATACTGGAGTTAAATTTCAGCAATAGCAATTCAATCCTACACTGAGGTCCTTGTTTTATACAGTTTCATATGATGCATTCTCAATTTCTGTCCCACACCCACAGCTATACTTTTTATATTAACCTTTTCAATCCAATAGAAAGCTATAAATGCAATCCAACTAGCTTTTCTTATTAATTTCTCTTCCAACACCCTTATTCAGTTCAGTTTTTTTCTTGTTTTTTAATTTAAAAATTATATATATGCTGTTTTTCTTTTCTTTTTTTAAAAAAAAATTATAACCTTAAAAATCAGTATTATATTGAATTAATTATTAATTTATAGCAGGATATCATCATGCATAGTGAATACAGTAAAACATGAGTTTTAAATACCAACTTTAATGCATTTCAAAGATCTAAAGTGCCAAATCAATAATCACGTGTATCTCCATGTAATGAGATTGCTGGAAGAAATGTGTATAATGCTAATCAGGATTCTATATCCAAAAAAAAAAAAAAAAAATGCACCTGTAATATGAAGCAGGCAGGCACACTGTATAGTAATAAATAATATTCTTTTGTTGTCATCCTTTGGGTGGACACTCAAGGGCCCATGAAATTTTGTTCTGGACATCAACAAATTTGTGAAGATCCAAATAGCTTCTAACTTAATTCAATAAATACATAAATAAAACTAAATAAATTCATAGTAAAAAAAAGTGTCTGAAACATCACAGAACTCTAGCACAATGAATGCTAATGTGGATGCAGTCAAAAGCATTAAATAACTCTAAATTCACATCCTGTGATTCACATTCTTCTGCCAAGAAGCAGATGTAGAAATTTACCTGCCACATCAATATCTTCAACAGCAGTTAAGATCTGGTCAAAAACTAAACTAAGTTATTGACATTCAAATTTTGCAACTAGCAAATCAAGAAAAAAAAAATCACAAAGCAAATAGACAATGTTCTATTGCTGAGAAACAATAAATAGTTAACTTCCATTACTGTGTTCTCCTCCAACCTAAGAAAGAAAGAAAAGAAAAAAGCTTATACATAGACTTGTGGTTCTGCCAGAGAAGAAACGTATGAATAAACAATCAGATTTATTATTAAAGACCAAAATTCATTTGAAATGTCACTAAAGAAAATTAAGGGGTATAATATGGGCTTTGTGATGAACTAGTGGTTAACCTAAAACCTTTTGGCTGGATATTATTATATGGACATAAAACAATATCATGAAAGAAAATTTTCTTTAAAAAAAAAAAACAACAACAACTAAAACTAATTATGTAGGCAACAAAAGAACAGAAAATTGAACTTTAATTTTGCCCTATATTATCTGGGGCAACACATTAACCCTATGTTATATATATTATAATATAACATTTTATGTACAATGTAGCACATTTTTCATGAGAAAAGAAATAAACTCATAGCCACAATCATGTCAAAAAAGATTACAACAGATATGAATATATTAAATAAAACTTACACCTTAATTTTAAGTTTTGTCACAAATAGCATCAATTATAGCCATTAACAATCCATTGTTTATACTAAAAATATAATTTACACATCACTTGCAGATTTTAAGAGATTCAGCAGAAGCCCCTGATGATGATTTTCAGTTGTTAGTATAAAAGTATATTTGTGTTATTTGTCGTAGAGTTATCAAGAGTCTACTGTATGTATGTATGTGTATACATGCATGCAGATTTTTTCCTATCAAGGTCTAACAATTGCAAACAGTGAAATTTTAAGTGAAGTCCAACTATATTTTGATTCTTATCAATAACTGTTTGGTTTTAGGTGTTGAAGTGAGAGTTCATTTTCAGAGAAGTATTTATAAATGAATTTGTAACATGGTTAAGTTAGAATGCAAGTTGCAATCAAAATTTTAGTGGCTATGTGTTTGCTAAAAATTGTGAATTTATTTTCATAAGTCAGGATCATCAGTGATGCTAATTACTTTACTAATCTATTGTCAAATAATAAAAGGGTGTTTATTGTGACATTTTGTGAGTTGTAGATGTTTGATATATGATTAAAAGAAGAAAGAAATCACAGTTTATTCTAATCTATCGAAAGATGCACAACTCGCTCCTTGTATCGCTTGTCTTTTGACATTCCACTGCAGCAGCAAATTGACAGTAACAATTTACATATCAATATGGAAACATAAAGATGCTAATTGCAGACTCAAAAAACTGAACAAAGCATCAGGTGATTCGTGAAGTTGAAAAGAAACTTAATAAAGTAAAATAGAAACGGCAAAGCAGTTTGACATTCTTCTGAATACTTTTTCCATATGACTTAGAAATGCCAATAAGACCAAAGATGCTTATCTGAACAATGAAAATGAAAAGAATATAAACCATTAACTTAGGTAAACAGTCAACTTCTGATAAGTCAAACTCTGAATAACTCATTGGGAAGTCTCTGCAATTTTGTATACCAAAACTACAGTATATACATTGTATAATTTCTGTAAGTTTTAATTTAAGCCTCCTTTGTTCAATAATGTTTCTTTTTTAAAATCATCCTGCTAACGTACTCTTAACTGTAAGTTTGGTTGAATAATTTGCCCTTGATTTTTACCTCTAAAGCTACCTGTACTCAACAAGCTTCTCATTCATAACAAATTCTGAGTAAACCTTACACAGCCAGAAACAAACATTCTCCCTTTTACAGAAGAGACAACATTATGTTATCCTACAATTAATGCACAGTGATGTATTTTTCTATTAAAAAGATAGATTTACAGGAAATCAGGAGCACAGATGCATCATGATAACCTAAGACAGATGTAAATCTCATTAAACAATAGGCTTTTTTATAAGTTCAAATTAAGAAAAAGAAAAGTTTTTTTGCACTGTTTCTCAGCTGGGATGATCTATTATGTAAATAAACTACTGCTGACCAAATACCATTTATTAACTGTAATAATTCAAAAATGCTTAATTTAAAGCTTTATTTTTACAAAACTATTAGCAAAATGTTACCAATCAAACTCTTTCTTTTATTATTATTAAGGTAACTTCTATTAAGTGATACACAGGATCAAGGTTGAGTGACATGACCAGAGACTAAATAAAAGAAAACATAAAAAAAACTTCCTTATTCTTTTATTTATTTATTTTAATGGTTTAGAACTTTGAAATCTTGCATACAGTTGAACCTCTGAAATATGGATTGACTAAGAACTGGGCCTTTCTGAATTTTGGAATAAAATCACAGAAATGATGTATATAGTATATATAAGTAACTGCATGAAAGAGAAAACTTAATGCTTCAAGTATACAAAGAGAGTAAAGAATATATTGTACAAAGAGAGTAAATCCTAGCTGAAAATATTAAAAATACAAAAAGCAAAAGCAAAAAATAAATAAATGTACTTGATTTACTTATATAACAGGCTTTTTATCTGATTAAAAAATACAAATTTGTTTTTTTAAAAAAAATCATTTAGAAAATTACATTTGTGTTGAGATGTAATTTGTAGCCGTTATCAAGACAAAAGTTATACCAGTTATCTCATGCTGTCCGTCCAGTGCAGGAAATGATATTAAGGCATCTCGATGATCACTTATAATGAAAATAAAAAGATAAACAAAGGCTAAACCTAATATAGGCATCTGAAGTGAAAAGGTTAAAAAAATGTTATATTTGTTGTTTTATCAAATAAAGTAACACCATTTTCTATTTTATTTAGTATTTTTATTAACTTTAGAAAATGTTTCATATAATGTTGCTTGCTTCTCCTTTAAAATTTTATCTTGTAGCATGTTAACTTGCCTTACCTCATGTTCCTTTTGTTGAAGAAATGTGATAAAGCAAGAACTAGGCTGAATTCCCTCCTCCAATGAAATTTTCTCTTCTTGAGGCTCATCATTATCCTCACTTTCAACTTCCTCAGGTTTTATCATTAACTCTATTATTTCGAGGTCTATGAGTTGCCCAACAACTAGTGCATCCTGACCACAACTAAGCCATCGTTTATAAAATCACTGTTTGTGCTACTCGCATAGTAGAAGATTTTTCAGCCTTTAACCATTTAACCACTCAAGTTTGCCCTGGAAACCCTCAGATCCTTCATCAGAAAGATAAATTTAATCTTTAAGTGACTGTTTTGTTGATGAAAGCAGTTTTTCCTTGCATCTTTAAGTGCGAGCCGAGTCACTTTCTTCCATCCATCAACCAGACACGACAGTGCATCTTTGATAGTAAACTGCTTTTTAAATTTCTCTATCCCTCCACCAGTAAAACAGCATTTAACAAGACAGTGAATAAACTGATCCCTGGGTTAAATTAATGAAGTACAGTTGGTAGGGAAGTATATGGGGGAGCACTATCTGCAACCATCTTTTCAATAAGTGGGTGCACTGAGCAATTATCCAAGAGGAGGACAATTTTAAGGTTATTTCTTAAGTGATTCAAGCCAATTTGTTAGCCTCGTAGATCACAGGAAGGAAGTTAACTACTTTAAGAACATGAGGTTTTGCACACTTCCCGATTACAAGTAGCTTACATTTATGTGCCAGCCACATTTGCATATGGACTGTAAGCCCGTCTTTAGCACCCCTGACACCCTCCACCTTATTTCCATGTGCAGCAGAAGTGTTCCATGTGGCCTCCAATACACACCAGTCACATTTGCATTGTAGATTTGTTCTGGACTAAGCCTCTCATCATTCACTAAATTAGTAAAATCAGTAACATAACTCACTGCTGCTTCATGGTTGACAGAAAGTTTCTCACCAGAAGCTGTTAATATATGAAAATCATGTCTACTCTTGATTTTTTGTAACCAACCTTGTGAGTATAAGCATTCTTGACTCAAGTTGATCGCTTCAAGGTAAACCATAGCTTGTGCAATAAGCATTGAACCAGACACAGGAATATTTCTTGCTACTATGAGCCAAAAACTATTTGTATGACACCTCTTCATGACACACTGATTTTGCTTAATGTAGTGTCCTACATGCATCAATGTCTTCATTTGTGTCACTCTCAGCAGAGAACATTAAAATTTTTTCACTTTGCTTCTTTATGTCATAAATGGTGGATATTCCAACATCATACTCTTCACATAAACAACACAATGACATTCTCTCCTATGATTTCTTCAATATTCCAACCTTACCTATTGTAAGAAATTTCTACTTACGTTTTTTTACCACACTTACTTTGTGGCATCATAAATTGCTTTTTTCTGAGTGGGAGGCATGATAAGGGGTGATAAAAGAAAAGCAAAATATGAAGGACAATTTCTCAAAAGTGTGATGCTGTAAGGAGGTAAGATCAGAACATACAAGATGGCCACCAGGTGAGCACTAAAAGTGCCCAGACTCATGAGTGGCAAGATTCTGAACAACATCAGCATATCCTGAAACTTGTAAATGATTTGAATCTATAAACTTTAGAATTAAGATCCTAAGGCCACAGTCTGAATTTTAGAATTTTCCAAACTTTAGAAGTTTCACTATATTTCCTATTTAAAGATACAGAAAAAGGGATCAACAAAATTTCTCTATTTTACTGCAGAACAAGATTCTCTCTAGATTTATTGTAGCATGAAAAATAATTTAAAAATAATTAAATGTCATAAGAGCAACAAAGATTTGAGTGAAAACCAAGCAACTGAGCCATGTATTATCCCCATGGTTTCTTGACGCACCAATTTCCAACTTTAATATCTAACTACACAATCTTGTAATGTTGATAGATAGACTAATGCTTGAGTTTACTTTAGTGAGAGGTCATTTATATCACAGGAATTTCCAAAAATAAACTGCAATTTTGTTAAGCAACCATTAAACCAAATGGAAAATTGTAAAAACAAGTTGAAAAAATAAAACTAAACTTACAGATGAACATCTTTTTTGAGTGGAAGGGAAAAATGTAAAAAAAAATGGAGTAAATCATGTTGATTTTACTGACATTTAGAACGACGAGACAATGTAACATCAAATGCAAAATGTCATTTTACAAAATGCAAAGATAATCACAAAATTACATAGGACACATCTTTGAACCTAAAAGTAGCAAGGTACCAAGTCTGTTCCGGCAGTTAAAGATCTGCAATATTTTTGGTATAGGTTGATTTCACCCTAAGTTAATACTAGATCCATAATCATCAAACCTGATAAATCAATATGACTCTTTTTTTTGAAACTAGTAAGCACAGTTTTTGCTAATTACATACATCATTTCTGGTTTTTAAGTTCTTGTCATTAAAAACAAGTTAATGAAAGTATTCACTTAAAAATAAAATGATGTTTACTTTGTGGGATTAGCAAACCAAATCTAAGTTTTCTTGATGTCTTATTTCTTAAATGTAATGCTACAATGTTACAAGTACTGGGTAACTTTTACTTAGTCTCCTCATTTACAATTTTAATTATTTATAATTCTTTGCAAACCAACTACTTATTATTTATTTTTTAAAAATTTACATTCAAACTTCATGATTTGTTTTTTTTCTTTTTTGTAGTTTGTTGCGAGTTGAAAGCTTTCCATCTCTTATATCTAGAGAATATACTACTACATCTTCATGACAACAAAGGAAGATAACAAATGATGTAGTTTAGTATAACAGCAGCCTTGGACATAAACTTCAAAGTATGCAGACATGTTAATTAAGGAATCTAAAATAAATAAAATATTCAATATTATTTATCAAATCCTGCCTTACTACAAAAGTTTTAAGGATGTGAAGGCAGTACAAACTACTAATAGTTTAAAAAACAGCAATAGCAGGTGAACAATTCTGAATTTAATTAAACTATGAATGATTCTTCAGAAAGAATTGTGGGGCAAATATAATACAATTATGAATGCTTCCAAGTTAAAAATCCCATAAGATAATACAGTAAATGTTATAATGACAGCTTTTATTCACCTATTTTTCTATATTATTGTTGTTATGTATATAGTACAAAAATAATCAATCTAAGTAATTTTTATTTCTTTCCACATTCATTGCATAACATTTGGCTTAAAAATGATAGTTTCCTTTCTTTAAACTTTGCTGTAGCTTTTAGATTAGCTTAGTCATAGTCACAAAACTTAACGTTCACATCTCATTAATATAAGCAAATTCAACTTTCATGTTACTTTCAGTGGCCCTCAAGTTACTGTCATCTGTGGAAACATTAACAGCACTTAATACCATATAAAGTGCTCTAACTACTGTCATCACCTTGTCTCTTTGTTAGATTCATTAGGATTTGTAGAGGAGAGCTGACACAACTCAGCAAGTCAACTAAAGCCATTCCATTTGGGCTATTGCTGGCTTACCAAACCTGTTGCTGAACATCTGATGTGTTTATGTACTGCACATAACCTATTGAAGGTCCTTACAAGCACCCATTATTTTAAGAAGTGGCAGAAAACTCAGACAGCTGGCTGAGAAAGAAGAGTAAAAAAGAAACCATGTGAGGAAGGTATACAAAACTGAACTGGTCTCCACAGGAAGTAAACAGTAAATGCAAGCCCTTATTCTTAGCAGTTCTGCACCCTAACCACTGGACTTCCATGCCACCCTTTATCTACCATGTAATATTCGACTTATGTTTGGATATGTATTTCAAATATTTACTTAAGCACAATTTACATGGACATTTTTCTGGTTAAAATAATTTTAATTAATAATAGATTTAATTATAATTAGCCATCATTAAATTAGTTCAGATAATTTTAAAGTTTACGGCAAACATTTTTTTGTTGTTGTTGTTGCAATCTTTATTATATGTCATAATGTGTTTCATTCTCAAGCAAATGGAACCCTTTTTCTCTCTCTTTTTTTTTTTGGTCATCTAATGAACTATACATATTAATAACTTTTCTTTTAGCTTATTTCATAAGTCCTATCTTGTTTTGTTTTGTTAAAGATCCTGCATCCTGCACATTGATGACGACCAGCTGACGCAACCCAATGGACAGGATGGAAAGACAACAAACTATCTAAATTGTTTTAGCAAACAGCTGTGTGACAGCAGCAAACCTAAAATAATAGACATGGCTATATTTGGTTTCAGGAACACAAATGCATAGTGTTTGATTTCTGCGTAGGGTAAAGCAAAGTAAAATGATCACCTAAGGATGAATAGTCCATTTACCTGTAGGTGTAGAGAAAGAAACAATATTAAAGTTACATTATAGTTAGCTATCTAATAATAAATAATAGAAAAAAATTTTTTTTTGTTATTACCTGTCTGCTAT
Source organism: Nautilus pompilius (assembly GCA_018389105.1). Lineage (NCBI taxonomy): Eukaryota > Metazoa > Mollusca > Cephalopoda > Nautilida > Nautilidae > Nautilus > Nautilus pompilius. The sequence continues at coordinate 1,521,212 of JACATO010000127.1, read as the reverse complement.
TTTCTAATCAGGTTCAAACTGCTGTTGTAACCTCATTGCCTAAGGCAAGCTGAACATAAGATAAAGCAAATTTAGTTTAAAAATAAAGCATCTGGGAAGCAGTTTATATTGAGCACCATTTACCTAGGGACAAATTTAATATTTACTTACTTCAGTTAAGACTATCCTATTATTTGCCCAGTATAAATCTGTAAAAGCTTGTTGTTTTATTTAACATGTAGACCATTATTCCACAGTTCTGGCACAATGTGCACAAGGTTTGCATGAATTATGTTGGTGGGGGCCAAAGTCAGTTATTAAAACATCTCGCACCTGCTTACAATTGTGCAGGTCAGCTTTCACCTCTTACTAACTCTGTCTTCATAAGAATACTTCTCACATTCAACAAGATTACGATCAATATCCTTGACAACAGCTATACACAAGTCCCAGCTGCATCTGGCTCTTTTAATCACGAATAACCCTGACGAGCCCCCCCTTTTTACTGACCCATTTTACAAAAGAAATTATTCCTTGTACTAGTCTACAAATGTGGTACTGATGTTTTTTGTATATGTTTGTCGCTTTAAGTTTTATGTTCCTCAAATTTCCAAAATGTCACTGATATATACATTTTTGCCTCCAGAAATCACCTAACTATTCTTCATAAACTCTCGCCAAATCTATTACCAAACCTCTGCCCTACTGAACTAGCATTAACACGCTAAAGAAAGTGTGTCTGCATATACCTACAAAAAGAATTAAGGGATTAATAACTGTTTGATGAAGTGATCCCTTTGTTTCTTTAAAAATAATCTGGTATCTATTCTTGCTTATGTATTACTACAGTAGAAACTTATTTAAAAACCAGACAACATTAAGCAAAACGTTGGTCCGGGTTTTTTCAAACTTACTATATTCCTTAACATTTCAGTCAAACATAAAAATGTACTAAGACCTTAAAATTAAGGATCTGATAATAGTTTTAGACTAGAGAAATGCGATTTACCAGCACCTGCACACAAAACACCAGTAATTTATATAAAAGTAGAACCATTTGATAACGATTACATAAATAAATAACAACAATTTTAATGTTAACTATCTTCAAAAACACAATCAGCAGCATTATTAATTTTTAAAAACTATATATACAAATTCTATAGTTTACCTGTTAAATGCATTACGTTGAGTAATTATCATTCTCTTTATGTCTACTAATGTAAATAAATTTATCCAACATTTTTCTTGTGTGTAATAGTTGAGAGATAAAGAATACTCGAGATATGGTTAGTAAATTTGCAGAAAACATGCACACTCATTCAGCTGAACTACTTCAGGTAGCAGAAGAGTTCACAAGTATGTGTCCAGACTAATATCATGGGAAAACTAAACATTCTATATAGAACACGTGCACAGCAGAATCATTGTAAAGCTACAGACTATTTTTTGTTGTTGTTGTTGTTTTAGTTATGTTTAGGAAATTGCTATTTTCTTCATGAATTTACTTGTAAAATTATTAAACCCTTTTAACAAAAAACTTACATAGTGTTACTACAAATATATATATATATACTGATTGTGGTATTACTTAATGAGTTAAAGTTAATGTATGTTGCAGAGAAGCGGAACTACCATTAGTGAAATAAATAATGCTACCATATTTGTTATTTTTCACATGTTCAGGCAATTATTCATTTGAAATTCTTGCATAAAGCATTGTGTATATTGTCTGTAGAAGAGCCAGAATGCCAGAGCTGGTCAGATTCAAGCTAAATGCCACAACTTATGCAAAATTGATAAATGTCTCTCTGAGAGACAGAAAACAATTGTTGTGTAAAAACTGCCTTAGCACCAGGAGAAAAAAAAGGTGGAAGCTGTTACAATGTGATGATTTGGTGAGAAACAAGACTCTGTACCACTCCAAGCATAATTAAAACAGCCAGGTATCAAGAAGACAGTGATTCAGTCATGCTCAGTACAATGGTCAGTGGGTGAAAACTCTCTCATCATTTTGAAAGGAAAATGAGAAATATGTACTTTAATTCCTGCAGGAGTTTTAGTCAAAATAAGGCCAAATAGTTGGGTAAATAAAGACATCATTCTCTACTGGCTGCAAATTGTGGGTGTGTGTGTTTAGGATTCATCTAGGGTACACAGAATGAAGATAGTAAAAGACACAATTACCACAAGCACATGCAGGGTGGTTGCAACTGAAACAATGCAATAATTCCAGATAGTTGCATAAGCTTGGCTGATATATCCTGGATCTGACTCTTTAAGCAAAAACTCCAAGAAAAATGGAATGGTTAGTTAGATGGTGAATGGAGAGCAGGTGTATATGAAGGATAGGCACATGAGAAAGCCAGAGAACTCCACTGCCTCCTTCAGTGGGTCAAAGATGTGGAATTCCTTGTTTCCTAATGTAATCAGGAAAAATTGTAGGGATCATGTCCAATACTCTAGATAACACAGAAGACATGACCAGTAAAGTTATTAGATCCATTTATAAAACCAAGTGCAGTTGATTTGTGTTCATTGTTTTATTTTTATTTTATCTTTTCCTCTTTCCAAATAGATTGTTTTCCCAGTCCCTTCTACTAACAAAATAATGCATGCAAAGCCACTTTGGTTAGAGAATTCCAGTTTTAATAAAAATTTTGAAATATTTAATGTTGTACTCATTAGCTGCATCTGCAGTTGGGCTTGGCAGGCATCAGTGGTCATGTATGGCATAGAGCTCTTGTGCAAACTGTAGCTAGAGAGTTAATAGTCACTTTTCTTTTATAAAATTTATGCTTATATAATAAACAAATAAGTATAAAATGATACAACTTTCAAGTTAGAAGACAAATCCAAGTTTTGCAACATAATTTCTTAGAAATCTGTTTGCACAGAACCTGTTAATGTGTTGCTTCAATATTGTGACCAAAATTTAATTCCTCTCATTGATAATAAATTTAGGAATGCTTCTTAATCTTTTTTTTTTTTCTTAAGCAACAAACACCTACTGAATTTAATATTAAGTCTCAATCATCAAATAAAGAAAATAAATACACATCTCGGAACTACAACTCTGTGTTAACATTAACTCCGTGGTCATCTCTATTTTCAGCCGTCTTAAAGCCACCTACTGACACAGAATGAGAGTTTTTCCTGAATTATACAATTTGTTTACAATTTACCATTTTTCAAACTTTCTACTTGTCTGGGAAATAAAAAAAAAAAAAATAAAAAAGCAGAAGTAGTAGAATGTTTAATAACAATAAATAAATAACAGTTTAAGGGCTGTTAAAAAAAAAAAATAGGGCTTCCTTGGGGCCACCAATCGCTGCTCTTTTTTGTTCTGGAAAAGTCACCTTTTCCATTATTCCAAAAACTTGCGATTTGTGCATGTTTATGCACAATTATCGACTGCAATACAAACTAAAGAAACTATTATAACCTTTGCAGACAACAAAGTTGTTACAATAAAGACATTCATTGGTTTAAAAATAAATTAAATCCAATTCAACAAACAGGAATTTATGTTTTCATACATCAACTTCACATAATCGTAAATTCTCAATGGTTTTACTTATGACTAAAGCATCTGCCACCAAAGGCCTAACTGAGCAGGGACCCTAATCTCTAAACCAATTCCTGATCCCTAGCTGGCAGAGTACTCTGGTTATGTTCAAACCACAAAGAACCAGTTTTACGTGTGGAATATCAACCTATAAACCAAAAAATACAGCAGCTTTTTCCTCCTCGACATATATGCTAATTTGACCCACCTATGGCTGAACTACACTTGAACTTGGAGATAAAAAAACAACAAAAATCCAAAACAGCCCACTGGTAATAATGACTGACCTGGCTTGTGTTTAAAAACACAAGTAAATAAATAAATAATTTAATGACAACGATGATGAATCAAGTTACAGAGTTTAAACAATGATTTTGCCTCAGAAATTCCATGGACCAGCTTCTAATATTTAGTCTAATAACAGTCATATTAACACAATAAAATCTTAGTCCAGTTTTGAAAATAAAATATTTACAAGTCTACTTATCTACTAACATATACACAAATTTACCTCACCATCAGAGTAGTGAATCATTAGGAGCAGCAACTTGTGAATCATGTACTACTTTAGTTTGATGTTTAAGCTATACTATATTATCTTTGTAGCTATTAATTTTAATTATTTAGTTAGTTTGTTTTATTGTCTTTTATACGAGTTCAGATTAACAAAACATCCTAAAGTAAATGAATTCATTTATGTGAAAAATCAATGCTAATGCATTTCTTTTATGTTCAGTGTATACTCCACACTGACCTACATGTAAATGGATTCAGACTTCTTGTAATCAAGATTTTTAACCTATATTATGTCAATCTATAACCTGGAAAAAAAAATAAGGCGATCTTTAGTTGAGTGGGGACGTTAATTCTAGAAGAATAAATAACATTTAAACAATATATAGTACCAAGAAATTTGTGATAACAACATAGTATAAGTTATGATATAAAATAATCACTAATTTTATTCATTAAATAGAAATAAATATTGTCAGAGTTTGTCTGGATGTAATAAAATGCTTTTAAAAAAATTTTGTACTGTTGCTTTCTTATTGTTAAAGATGACAATTCATTTCACTTTTGGTAAAAAGAGCGAACAACAACATAATCTGCCTAACATTGCATGTTTGCACAATAAAGAAATTTGTTTTGTTACTCAGCTGTAATAGAAGTCAAATGAAATAAAATTATAAACAAACTGATTCTTTTTAGAGTAACTGAACTATGATGTACAAAATACAAAATCACACTTGCTAAAGTAAATTAACATTACAAAAAAAAAAAAAAAGAAGAGTATCAAAATAGGCAATGGGTATACAAATATATAAGAAATTAGTAAATGAATCAGAGAGAGAAAGGAAGTCCTAAAACCACACTGATAATCATATGCAACTTATATATAAGTGACTGAAAATAACTTTGGTGAAAGTCCTCAAAACTACTATCTTAAATTGACTATATTCACTTTAATCGAAACACACACCAGAAGAACTTATCTGATCAGTTTAGAAATACGAGCAGGTAAGCATTAACTAACTACCTGCTTAGGGAAGGATGAAGAATCCAGAGGAAAAGCACTAAACAGGATGATATGGGTAATATAAGTGATGGCATTCAGAAAATGGTTGTTCTAGTCAGCAAACAGATGGTCAATCTTCAAAGCTGATAACTTGAATGTATTACTGAAGATATTCTCAACATTTAAAAAACCAAAAAAAAAACAAGATTAATTCATCACTATGGCAGTTGGTCCTGAAAACATTCATTCATTCCATTATTGAAATTAACATGTCATCAGATGCAGTGCTACCCTTGAATCAACAAGTACCAGAAGAAATTTGAACAAGGGTTTTAAAATTAAACTTAAAAATTACAGGTCAGTGGTTTGAAATATACTGAAGTATTGTAGATAAATAACTAACTTGAGCAGCTAGTGGTCGAGTGGTTAGCTACTGGCCTGCCAAGGTAGAAGACTCAAGTTTGATTCATAGTTGGGATTAGCTTTAGTTTGGCTGATGTATCTCATTGGAATGATTTCTTCTTGCTCTTCTACAGCAGCAAACTGACAATACATTTTTTTTTTTGTTTTAATTTGTGTCTACTTATAAAATGTTGTTGACTGGTAAAAAATGACAAATAACAAAGAATAGCACAGTTCAAACAGCAGGATTAAAAGTTTCCACTGATACTACAACTTTGTTTTTTGTTGTTGTTCATCATTTCTATGTCAAATAGCTTTATGGAGATAACCTTTTTAGTAATTCCAGCATAGTGATGCATCAAGTCTCCAATATCACACTTGACACATGTTTAAAATAAACTAAAGTATCCAGTGTGTGAAGGTAAATGATGGTGACAAAGTCAACATGAGTGACTAAATTGCTCTCTTTCTGCCATTAAAACATGCTTAATTCATTCTTACTATTAAAATAAAAAACTGCATAGACAGTTTTAAAAATTACTCGTATTATGAAAAAAAAAAAAAAAGTTAAGAGGATTGTGAATTAGTATAATCAGAATGAATTAAAATCTGTTTTGTAATAAATATTAAATACCAGTAAGTTTATGTTTTATAAGTGTTAAGTATCACTAAAACAGTCTGCATATAAAAGATAATGTAAGTGTTTCCTGTTACAGACATGATTTTGCGAAATTATCCAAGAACAAATAACTTTTTTTTTTCTTATGCGAATCATCAACACACTGATGTTGCATATTTAAAAAATATAACATGAATGTTATTTTCAGTTATCTAGGCTATATATTAAGAATGGATGATACTAGAAATGCACCCTGAATTTATCTATCTCTAGAAACTGGCAAACCAGCTAGAAATGTACAGCTATGCATTGTAGCTGGTATTGAATTACCACCATTAGGATGAATTCCCTAAGACTTCCTGCAACCCATACATATCAAATACTGTACTACTTGACTAGAGCAAAGCACAAACTACCTCAGCTGTATGGTTCTTGCAGGTTTTAATAAATAGAGAGAGAGAGAACATAACTATGATGTATTAATTCAATTAAGATCAACTACATAGCTTATCAATGACAACCACAGCTACATACATTTAAAAGAAATAATTTTCTTTCTGTTATGGAGTAGAGATGAAAAAATGAATTTGTTTCTTAAAACAACAGGGGCGGTCTAAACGATTGCTTAGAAGGGAGGGGACTGATGCTTCTGTTCTGTCCTTCCTATATTTTTTGGTGTTCTGTATGATTATTAATTTAAATTGCATCTTCATAATTTAAAAAAGCTGTAGCTCGCCAAACATGTGAAACAATACACCATCCTCAGACCATATATCAGAGTTTGTATGGATAGTTAGGAGAGCTAAATAAATGAAATTCAAACCTCTGAATCCAGTTTAAGTGCCCAACTTGACAAATCATGACATCATTACAAAAAAAAATTCAGCTGAAAGTATTCTTAATTTTAGTAAAATAAAAAAGTACTCAATTATCATATGACCTGTCAAGGAAGTGTATTTCAATTTACTCTTTGCCAGAAAAATGTTGAAATACTTTATATAGTCACACACACACACACACAAAAGGATGATGATGATAGGCCAAAATAAATCCTCTTATACTGATCTTTATAATTTGGAATGTACATATTATTACTAATGACCCTAATAAGCCTTTCCTGGGCCTTTTCCAAAATATCTATATCTTTTGTGAATAATAATTCCAAACCTGTATAAGCAAAGGCAACATAATCAATGAATTATAAAAAACAAACCAGTTATCTGCAAATTCCATGATATGATTGAATCTTCCAGTTTAGCACTTTAGAAAGAGAATGGGTCCAGGAACAGAAGTCTGAGGCATCCCACTGTAACAGATGATGCCTTCTTCTAACAGTTTTTAACCTCTGTCAATTATTCAATAACACAATAAAGGTCCAACATATGCTATTGTTAAGGCAAAGATTAAATGAAACCAGTCCTATCTAAAAAATATAAATCTAATCCTTTCAACATAAGAGTTTCATATTATCATTTTTATTGTAAGGAAAAAATGATTTAAAAAGATTTTAGTGCTTTAATTTACTAAGGTTATTACAATAATTCTTGAGATGCTTTTTTTTTTTATTATCACCATTATTAATACCTGTATCATGCTGCCATTTTAAAAGTTTCACTTTTCCACCGTAAGCAAGCAGTTTGCTGGCTCACTGCAACATAGGAAAACAATCGAGAAAAAAAATTCAGTAGATGCTTAAATACAAGATGGTATCATGACAAGCTTTCAATTTCACCAGAATTGTTTGCAAAGCCATTCCTATATTTAGTGTAACTTCTCATTCTCACATCATTTATTACACTTGGAAATTCAGCACCTGCCTGGATATTTTCTGAAATATAAATCCACTTCCCATTTTTATCCAGTAAGTTGACTCCCCTCCCCTTTCACTCAAACCTATATAAGTTTTAAAATAAAACATTAACCAGAAACGAATTTCCCATTTTGTGCCATATATTTTTTTTTTTTTACTTCAAAAAAAAGTCAAAATATTTTGCCACTATCTTGAAGATTTTATCAAAAAGCACTCTTTGCTCCAAGTGTTCATCGCTTAAATCGGCCAGACAGAGAAGGCATTATGCATCATTCGTGAGATGCTTCAGTTAAACTGATAATCAATGATTAATGGTTACATCACCTCACAACACTGATGTAGCTGGAACAGTACCAGGTTATCCTCTCACCTTGAAAGGTCATTGGAACAGTGCCACAGACAGGACTCCTCTTGCCCTGTTCCTAGACTGCCAATAATAATAATGTTTACAGTACAGTTTTGATTTGTACTGGCTGCCATGCAGAATGTTTAAAGTTAGCATAAAACTTAACAAATGATTAATTGTTAAGCAAAAAGCAGAGTGATGAAACCCAACTAAAATAGAATCGGGCATAATTGCATCCATCCAGGGTTCATCTGAACACCCCTTGTACTCTGGGAAGTATTGTTAGTAAAATTAAAAGCTTCTTCACAATTATTTCCTTAATTCCACAAAAACAAAATTCTTTACACATTAGAACAGAAAAGAAAAAAACCAAGAACTCTAGTGGTACATATCCCCTGATACACAAAGTATATTTTTGTTGTCACTTTTGTATGGTAATAAAAAAAGTGTGTGTTTTTCAGCTACTCTAAGCAACTTCAGTTTTCACTGCACACATAGCAGCAAATCTTAGTGAGCTCCATGTGATCTGGAACCACACACAGAGAGAGATGGAGAGAGAGTAGTGCTTTCCACAGCAGCGACCTTTGAAACAGTGGTCCTGAAATTGTATCAACAATGTATCAAACAATTATAAAATGATAATCACTTTGAAATAAACAATTATTTCACATACAACAGCATAAAGCGTAATTAAATTACACAAGCAATAAATAAGTAAACAGAGAGAGTATTTTAAATTATTCACCTTACTCCATCAACTAAAAAAAACCCAACCCAAGAGTAACCAACTCCATGTTTACCTTATTTCATTTTAATAAATGATGTAAGTGCAAATTTATCCTTTAATGTACTTAGGTTCCAGTATATAATAAAACCAATCCTGCATGACTAGAAAATAAAAGCTAGCTATTAAAACTTCTACACTTTTGAGATAAAAGCTTTCAAAACAGATGATGGTTTTCTAATTATTTTAGGATTATACATGTACAGTCAACACAGGACATATAAAATAACAATGCAAATCTATTATGCACAGTATTTTTTTAAGGTTAAATACCATTATAATTTCATATAAAAATCAATACCATTTTTACAAAGCAAGAAAAAGTTTATATATTGCAAAAGTATCATACAATAACTGATAAGATCATGTTAACTTATGGCTGGAATTAAGATATCCTTGAGTTATAAGAATAATTCATTTACAGAACTGGCTTTTCCATTTTTGCCAATTCAGCTGTTTTCTGCCTGAAAATCCCCATATAGCCCTCACTCCTTAACAGATATAACAAAAATTAATTAATGCCAGGCACTGATCTTGTTAAAATTGAGTCTTAAGAATTCAACACGTTCTAATTATTATACATCAACTGAAATCATTGGATCTTGTTTAACTCTTACTACCATTTAAAACAACGGCATGGCAGCTGCTTGATAAACACAGTGAAAAAGCATTAAAAAGCTACAGATTATTTAACCAGCAACCAACAAAACCAAGAAATTCTTCAAACTGCACTGTAAAAGAAAGGGTTACAGTAAATAAAAAATGTCTTCTTGCAGTTTTCATTTGGTTAACAGATTCATTCGTTTTGTTGTTGAGTTTTAGGGCCAGACTTTAATTTTTAGGTTGTTTTTCTTCTTTTTTTTTAAAGGGTGTGACTGACTTTCTACAGCATAGGGACCCACTGTTTGTGAAGCCAAGAAATATCCTCAATATACAATGAGGAACTGTAAGAAATGTTACCATAATAAACTTTTAGAGGGTAAATTGCATCACCAGAATAAGTAATTGGTTTCCATTATAAGCAAAATCAGCACCAGTTCTCAAGACAGATGGCTGTAAATTTAAGGGAAGCACCTAGAGTAAAGGAAATCTGAACACAAGGCTCAGATGGCACATGCTGTAACTAACATCTGTTTTCTATTTATTCCAGTGCATATCAATTTTCAGATAAAAGAGTTATTTCCCTTACAATATGGTGTGATATCATTAACACTTCTGAACATTTTACCTGTAATTTTAAACCAAATAACTTTATTTAGTAATAAGAAAACAAGTAATTTTGTTTTAAAATAAACAGACAGTGTTATTATTACTGCACTTTATTTACTTTACAAACAAATGCTGAAATTGTGTAATCAATGGTAATTTCAAATTTTCATACCATATTTTTCCTTATCTATTGGTAATGTGGAATGCAGTTAAAACTTGATGAATTTTGGAATTAAAGTCCCTTTCATGGCCTTAAAAGTGAAAATAAAATTTCAAATTGTCTGCATTTAAGAATCCTGGAAATTTTTTACCTGCTTGAGTTTGAATAACTAAACTTGTTAATTAATGCGGCCTGTAAAGAAAATTAAAAAAATTACTTTAATGTGACAACCAGATTCTACTCTAAATAAGTATAAAATGAGGAAAATTTTGCTTTCTTTTTAAATGTCTTCAATAAGGCAGAATATATTCATTTCATCTTATTCATAAAGACACTATCTGTTTCAATAAAAGGGCCCACCCCACGAAAAACCTTTTTTTTTTCATTGAAGTAGACCTAAAGTGCTGCCCAGGGCAGACCACTCCCCCTTTAGCTATGCTAGTGCAATTAGGGATAATATAAAGCTTCTTTAACTACAATTTCAGTAGCACCATTAATGTAATAATAATATAACAATTATTAAAATATGACTTATATACTTAACTATTTTATAAATTCTGTTTCATAAAAATACAGAAACTAAAACCTAAGTATGGTAGCTTTTCCTTCATACACTGTAATTGCAATTTTTCATGTTATTTTATGTTGGTTCTATGTCCCTAACTCTGGCTGCCTTGGCAGCCACTTACACAAGGTGCCTCAGCGTCTCAACTCGGCCTTTTAGACCTTAACAGGAGCTTGCTCCACACTGGGTTTCGGCCCCACACGGCTTCGGCCACCACCCTCCACTCCCTTCTCCTTGGAGGTACACACGCATACGAGAACTTTCACATGCACCCTCACGCACGCACCACAAAAAGATAAAAAAAAAAAAAGATCTCTGTTATCCACCATTGTGATTTTTCAATCCATTAAGTAAACATTTTCTTATACAATTATCAATGTCTATATTTTTGTCAGCATGTGTGCCTTTTTCTGTTTAAAGATTATTATACTTTCATATACACCCATCATTTTCACAACCAAATTCCATAGAAATCTAAAATAATTTAAAAAAAAACAAACAAACAAAATACTTGCTGTTTTTACAAATTAATTAAAAGCCTGTGACATGAATGGCATCCAGTAGCAAAGACAATTACATAATTTAAGTACTAATTAATGACTGAGTAAAAATAAGAAAATTTTCAACTATTGTAAATTCTTTGAATGCTTGAGGACGATTTATATATTTATGTAGATGTTACAGTTATAGTTTCATGTCTTGGTAAATTTAGAGGTTTCTTTCTTTAGACAAGAACCATTTCAGAAAATATCCAGATTCCCCGAGACATGAACTGTATGCACCACCTGGATAAAGGTTAGGTTCAGAACTGCTTAGCTGCATGTGATTGTGTAATTAAGTTAATAATACTCATTTTTTAAAAAAATCACAATCACTTATTTTTTTTAAAATTTGCTTAAAATGCAGCAAGAGCAAAGAGGGTTAATTTTCAAGCTACTCACAAAAATCGCAATGCTCCATGGTGTGTGATGTCTTCAGCAGTTATATTTGCTTCTGCCAACTTCATATAATCAATCCAACAATCAATGAACCTTATTCCTTTGATTAACAATGTCAAATATTTTTTTTTTTTAAATAAATATCATCATCATCATCATCATCATTAGTCAGGATTCTACAGATTGTTATTCAATATCCCTGAAACATAATGAGTTTATCAGCAGATCTTTTGCATTTTTAACAGTGATCTCATTATTCTCTCTGATGAGGAAGCTAACAGATCTGATGGACTAATGAACCTGCCAAATTTTAAAAATAAAATGTGATTACAAGCTTAAAAAAAAAAGAAAGAAAATTGATCAGAACATAAAACCAGCTCATAATCAAAAAGGTCAACATTATTTCTTCTTCTTATTTTTTGCTATGATAAAAACTGACAGATTTATTAATGAATGAAACAAAACAAAATCATTTCTAAATCCATCTGCAAGCAACCACTGTCTGCTTGCTCTTGGCTGTTGGTGGTGTTAAAGATGACAGACCACTCCAAGCAAAGCTCAGGAGATCTATGACAATGTGGAAAAAAAAAAAAGAAAGAAATAAAGTAATAATGTGTAATAGTTCACTAATGAAAAACAAGACCAAAAAAGAAAGTTAAAGAAAGCTAGTAGAAGTAAGTAGCACATCGTTTTTAAGGGAAAGCTTAAAGCAGATTCTCTAAGTTACTCAAGAAGGAAAATAATAAACCTAACCAAAATAAGTGTAAATCAGAATTTGTTTTCTAATCACACAGAAATAATAATTTTAAAATGAAACAAGATCATAAGATTAAAAACCAGAATACTGCAAACTACTAGCAGTACTGCCAATAATTTTTCTAGGAATACTTACTTTATAAAAAAAAAAATAGTATCTGGCTTACCTTATCTGAAGATAGTCGTCTTCGCTTCATGTTGCTGGTCAATAAGATTGGCAACAGAAACATCAGCAAAATCGACACAATTCTGCACACTTCTTTACATTTGGCATGGGAAAAATACTGACCACTATTCATTGAACAATTCACCCTCCGCCCTCATCTCTCAGGTGGGACTCGGTCTGCATGTTGATCTTAATATTTCATTTTACTAATTTTTTCCCTAGCCAATGGGTATCATTACATCATCTGCTCAGTAGCATTATTAGCCCTCCAACCACAAAGCAAGCTGCACTCAGACAAATTCTTTAGGTCTGTGAGACACGGAGACAGCTAATCAAGAGAGTTTAATGGATCTTTTCATGTCTAAGTAGTCATGATAGTTTTGCTTTGAGGCCAGATAAGACAAGGGAATGAACTAATAGCCAAATTCAGTACTATTATTATCTCCCCTGAGAACTTCACTTTGGAATGATGTAAATTAGATCAGTATCTAGTAATCAATAATAAACGGAACCTGCTAAGTACAGTTTCTATACTACCTTACTGACTAAACAGATGGCATTATCTTGCATTTGATAAAGAGTTTTAATACCAGTTCAATATAGAATTAAGTGAACAACACACTACAATTGTACAACATTTGTTTGTTCCTTTTTTAGATAATGCCAGTTTGTTGTATGGCAATTAATATACATTAACAAATCTAGATTATCAAGACAAACATTTCAGCTGTTATTTAATACTTCAGTTTGTGCATCAACAAATAATTGATGTCTAGATTTATTAAGAAATAAATAAAAATTTAATTAATTGAAATGCAAGCCTTCAAATATATATAAAAAAAATTTAAGTGCAAGTTTAAGAGAATTTTCCATACAATAAACATTTCTAATAACATGAAAACTAATTTTAAAGTGCTAGCATTGAAACGTTATTCTAGATACTTATTTTCATTGCCAATTCAAAGAAAGATCTTTTCCTTTTGGTTTTCTTACCTGAACCTCAGCTCCAACCAATTTTCATATCGAAGCCACACAGGAAAATACTGGTAGATAAATACATTGTTATCACAATGAAATTAGTAACAATCCTAAATGTGCAATACAGTGGGTTAATGAACAAATAATTTACTACTTTTATGATAACGATGATGATGAGACAAAGTTATCGTGACCGAGTTCCTGATGCTTGGATGACAGACAGTAGAGTCATGTGCTTGTTTTGAAATAATCCAAATAAAACTCTACAACATTCACATAAAAACAATGTTAGAAACTCCACTTTATATACAATTTTTAACATTCTTAATCCAGACATCATGATACAACCTTTTTGTTCTTTAATGTTCTGCATTTTTTTTTTTTTTGGAATTCTATCCTTGAAGAATTATCTCCCTTATATTACACTGGATAACTTTCTTATCCATGATTTATCTCCCATAAACTAACACAAGTTTTATCAGAATTAACTCCCTTATACTATTACTGCTGATAAACTAAATAAATTTCAGATTTATTTATATAAAATATCATATTAAAATATCACAAAAATCGAATTTGCAGCTAATGTCACCATGTAAACTAATTATCATAAACCTTTAGCAAATCATAACAGTACTTTTATTGATAAATCAATCTATCCAAGAGATCAAAGCAACACTAAGCCAATTTTGTCATGATTTTAACCTAATATTTTTTAAAAATTACAATTTATAGAATTTCCACACAAAAATGACACAATGAATAAATCTATAACTGGTAATATAATCCTTCATATTTTTAGATGTGGAAGTAAACCAGAAGGAAACCCACATAGCCAGATGATAAAGAGCAAGAAACTCTGGTAGGGAGGTACATCAAACCAAGCCAGTGCTGACCAGGATTCAAATTCAGGTCCTCAACTATAACAGTTCAACAGTCTACCAATGGAGCACCGTGTTGCCCAATACAAATGCTTACCTTTATATGAATTAGTTCAACAGTAACTTTAATTATTTTAGTTTTAAGGTAAAAGAATTTTTTTTATTTATTTATAATTCTAAATATAGAACAAACATTTGCCACAAACAATATCTAAATTAATTTTATTTTTCTCTAAATGAATTTACTGTAATATTTATTTACTCAATATAGTTGAGTATCTCCAAAATATGATTATTATATTTTTCAAAAGTATGAAAGGAATCACTTCCCTTTGTCAGTTATATTCCACTTTTAAAAAAAGCGCCATATGTGAATTTATTCCACAAACTAGTAATGGATGCATGCACAGCTAAGATCTGGAGTAATTGAAGATGTAATGAGAAAGTTTCCTATGGGTAGTAATGTAACCTTAGTTGGACTGTAATGTTATAGCATTCTACCCACCACCTTGCTAGCAGAAAGAGGTGTTTAATTAACCCAAAGCATAGGCTCAGGACAATTAGCCTAGTATCCAGGGACTAGCTCTCCCTAACCTACCTATCACACAATGTCGAGACTTCCTCACCTCATTAACACTTGTCAACTAAATCTGAAATCTACTCTACCCAGGGGCCCACTATAATGAAGTCTAATCATTTCGTTTTTGTATTCAAAGTGGCTTCTACCCCCAAACCATTTCACTGTATCATGAACCCTTCAGTTAAAAAATATCATGCACAACGTTGAAAGAATCAATAATCAAAACAGTCGTTCAGTCGCAGAAACACTATTCTGACGAGTATTGCCTCACTGAACATGGCTAGTTCAGACACATAGATACACATGTACATGTGATGCCATGTGAAACTGCTGTTGTGGCATTTACTTTATATAATACACCCAATATAAGAAGAAATGTTATCAAAATACCGACTCAGGGTTGTGCATTTTCAGTTTGTGAAATAGATATAAAAAACAAACTATACACTTAAACTCAGCAAATGCAAAATTTATTTATTTTAATATGATGTTAATCTTCACTATGGCAACTAAATGAATCTAAACTGATTACCAAGCTAAGATACGTTTACAGAGGTGTTTGGATTTATGGTAAACAGCCATCATATTTGAACACTTTAGCTGGAGCTTTAGCTTTTGCTTAGAAAATTACCTAAGTTAATTGGAAGATAAGTGGCAGTTCCGTTACCAATTTATGATTTCACTTTTATCTTTAAACTCAATCACTCTATTAAATGCTTATTGCATGCAGGTCAGGCAGGCTCAGGATAGGACAGCCATCTTACTTTTATAAGTTCTTTTTTTTCTTTATATTCCCAAAAGTATTTTCCCAACTTTTATTTCTGTTATTAGTTTTAATTTAATCTAAATACAAAATGGTGACTACAAGAAGTCAGCAAGAAAACAACCAGAAATCTATGAGTGAGACAAGTGTTATGGAAGCAGTTTTCAGACCAACCACAGCATCACAGCAAGTCACCACTAGAAGCCTCCTTCACTTTTAGGCGTGGGGTGAAACCAAAGTTCCCAAAGACAAGCAGACTACACAACTGAGTGGAGAAGAAAAACGAGAATAAACCCCGACAGAGAAGCACACCAAGATCTGGACTCAAGTCCTCACCCAGCCCACGGCAGCAATATGAGAGAGCTATGTAAAAAAAAAACGAATAAATAAAATGTATCTGTAAGCGCTTCTGTTCAGGATGAGGAGAGAATAAAAGACTTTCATGAATGAATGAATGACAACTGGAAATAAAACAAAACTAAATGGCATAAGCATCGTTTGGATTTCTCAAGCTAAAATTCCAAATTTTTTCAAAGCTTTATCCCTGTGGAAAAGAATCTCTGAAAGATGAAGTGACCACTGGTAAAGACAGCCTGATCAGGTCATTAGATGAAGTTGCCAGATAAAATCAGATGCGATAGTACTGTCAGGAAATAAAGAAAGACCTTAATGGAATTGGTGGAGAATTTTGTCAAAAGATCAAAGAGTAAAGCGGTGATGATGGTACAACTAGAATAGATACTAATGATGTCAGTCTCTGTACTTTTACAAGGTAAGTAGAACTGTTTAATGAATAAGCTTCAGGCAACCAGTGATTCGGTGAAAATGTGCTGCACTCTGTCTCATCACCTTTACTCTCGCATTCTATCAATAAACAAGCCAAACAGCTGTAAGCAAAATGGACCTGCATTCTCAACACCTGTCACAAGCTGTGTATATAGCAACAGCTGAGATATTATGACTACATCTCTACAAAGCATTTTAGTTTACGAATGGATCCTGTGAAGGAAGTACACCAATCGTACTGCTTACGACCTCCACTAGGCATCCTCAAATAACATTTAGTAAAGATTCATGAAAGGGGATGTGGGTTGCAATTTTAAGGTAATTATTTAAGCCTAAAGAATTCCTTCATAAGCGCTACTTCATATATGAAATTCATTTTCTGTTTAACAATGGCAAAATCAATTAAAAGCCTTGATGTTGGTTAATTTAAAAACTAGATAAGCATGCCACACCTGAGCCTGCAGCAGAATGGTTAGTTATGCCTGCTGTACCATAATTCTTCTTTTATTGTCAGGAAAAGTTTTTTTTTTTTTTAATTTACTATTCACAATACAAACCTGAACGTATTTGCTAAAATTAATCTGTTCATGCAATGTTCTAAAATAACCAAAGTTTCTTAAATAATGAAAGCATTTAAAGCCTTTACAATCGCGACAGAAACACAACAGTGGTGATGTTTAGTACCATTTCTTAATTTCTAAAAGTGTTTAACACATTCGTTATTTAATGTTGATGCACAATTAACGCAGTTTTTACTGTGCACCACCAACTGTTCAGGAATCGGATGGATCCTGTCGATTACAGACTTTCCGAAGTACCTGATAAAAAGATCTTTAAAAAAAAGGAAAAAAATCTTTAAAGTTAAATACAATACTTAGAAACCTAAATGTAATTAATTAAATATTTCATAATAAACATGTGATAATTAACAAACAAAACTGTGATGATCTCTACCAAATAAAAATTTTAAGTTTTTGAAAAAGAATTTAACTGCACTGTGATGCATCTCTACAATTATATGTATGGACATTGACATCACACTGGCTTTTAAAAACAGTCTGTCCAAGTAATATGAGTGGATGTGACACTAAATCACAAAGCTTGCTAGAAATTTCTGGTGTTTAGTCAAGTGATTCATCTATTAAACCATGATTAATGTATTCAGTTGCTAAAAAAGTGCAATTCTTATATATCATTGAAAATTAATAGTCTTCGAAGAAGTGTAATGGATGCTGAATCATCACATCCAACTGAAGTGGTCTGGAACAAACTGCCAAAATAGCAAACTGAATTACAAATTTAATCTTCTTGTAGCTAATTTGATTTTAAGAAATAAAAGTTGTAGGTAATTTAAACAAGACTACATTAATGCTTTCATTTTTGAAGGAGCTTAGCAATAACTAAAATCCTTTTCTTTCCTCCTAAAATGTCAAAGCATCCATTTTATTAACAATATACAAAATTATTACAATCTTCTGTGCCATCAATTCCTGTGTAATTCATATGCATCGCCACTGAACACATTCATTATACACAAACAATTTCAATTTATTCATATATGCCGCTAAGTCTTCTGGGACATACTGAAAAATGATTTGTAGCATGTACATGATTGTAATTTCACGTTAGATGTGGCATCACTGAAGTCGTTTAAATAGTGTAACAACAACAATAATAATAATAATAAAAACTTTTTACATTTAAGAATGTTAATGAAAAAGACTATATTTCTCAATTCCTCACCAGGTTCATCTACTGTGATGTTGTTACAACAGCATTAAACTACATTTGACAACTGAAGCAAAAATGGGAATAAATTTCTTATGAAAGTTGACTGAAGAAAGCTCTCTGAATAACTGATTATAAATTATTGTAAGACATAAAACAACTTACAATAGAAGCTGTCGGTTATTCTAAAGAATTTTCAACAGAACACCAGACAATGAAGTTAGCGAAGGCAAACTAGCCATGTTGTTTTCTCACCTCAATGTCTCAATGCAACAATCACTAAGAAACAATAGAAACACAGCAAGAAACATTTGCTGTTTTTTTCCTATGACCATAGGTCAAATAATGAAATAACCCCCTTTGAACTGCCTGCCTTCCTTTAATATTATCCAAGAATAATCATTTTCAAAATAATTATAATTGATGCAGTGAAACATAATTTAAAATTTTGGAATACATAACAAATTAAGACAAAACCACATAAACATAAATATTTTTAAATGGTCAATATATTTTTAAAAAGTAAAAGAAAAACCGTGTAATCAAACAGTTTTTACTCGTTTCTTTCTTCAATGACTAGATTATAATAACGAAACTATTAAACATCTATTTAAAAAAATGTAAAAAATATTCATTAAGCCGAATATTAGAAGTTACGGAATAATTTCAAGGAAAACTATTTTCTTTAATTTTTTTCTATGAAAAATTAAATATTAAAAATGTAAAGTTTAAGTTGGCTAAAAATTCTCATTTAAATGTTGCAATATTCATCCTGACCAATCCTGATGTTACCGTTAGTATGTTATTACAAACTTCCAGGTTCATCATGAAAACTGATCAATATCATCAGCATTGATTGATCATAACTTGAAGACATTCTGTTAGTGTGTCAGTTTATTTAGTTGAGAAGAATTCAAAGCCTGCCTGCCTACCTGAATTTTTGGAAAATTGCAGTGGCTGCTACAAACAGTTCTAAAAACTAATGCATATGTAGAAAGGGTAAATAAACTCTGGAAATTCAGTAGTTTAATTTGAGCCAAGCAAGCTGTTATACTGATAGTGCTGGAGAAGCAGTTTGCTAATTTGCATCCCAGCTGTTAGGGGACAACCTCCTCCAGCAAACGAGAATACAACGATTTTAAGGTTTAACTGAAGTTTTGAAATATTCTCTTTAATTATTTTTCTTTAAGAAAATTTTAGCTTGAAAATGTATTTCTTAAAATTTATAAAAAGTTGGATTTGTTGTCTATTTAAAAGAATCAGAGATTAATTCTGGGTTACTTACAGTGATACTTGTCACAATGTGATTTATTTTTTCAAACTTTGTTTCCATTTAAATAAAGATTATTGTAAAGACTAAGAGACATATATTAATTACCACTGAGTATCGATTGCTCCAATAGCGTGAATTAATTGTGATGTTTTCAACATTACTATAATGGTATCATTGTCATTGTTATTCTAAAGTCTACTGTTTTAATTCTTCAGAAGTTAAATATAAAGATGGAATTAATTACATTTGTAGTAAAGAAATGATTCCTTTTACTAATTTAAAAAATGTTATCTGCTTTTGGTAAAGTACTCCACATTCATTTTTAAGTCACTTCACAGTTCTTAAGAGTTCATCTGAATTGTCTTTGACCTTTCACACTGGTGGAATAGTTACCTTTATTAAGAATCCCACATAGTCTAATAGCACAACTGATTCATTTTAAATTATACAATACAACTTAAGATTGTATGTGTAAAATATTTAAGAATTTAACTTTCATTGGATTATGTGTGTGTGTGTGTTGATCCCTTATTTACACAAGAAAGAAAAAGTTTACTATATTTACTACATTTGCCTAGCTTCGTTTCAGGTTTGATCACATTAATATTTACATTTGTACTCTATTATTCTTCCTAAAACAAGTGGATTCATTAGAAAAATTCTGGATTTTTGGATTACCAACTTTTTCATTTGATTAGCAACCCGGTGAGTTCTATTCTAGGAGTTATTCATGGGCTCAAAGTGGTACTAGACCAGGACTACAAACATCAAAAAAAAGCAACTTCTGCCAATCATGCTTTTATTTTTTATCATTTCTCTACCATTTTATTCCTGGGTTCTGCAAAATCTTATTTTATGAATATATCTAGATTTTATCTTGATTCTGTATTTTTTTAATTTTTTTTTTTTTTAACCCGATTGCTGACATTTGTTAGCTTTTATTCAGGACCCTAACTAGGTTTCCAGATCTTTTGTGTGTATGCAGTATTAATTTGAGTGGTGTATGTTATAACTGTGTTATTGCAGAGGCCATTCTGTTTCTTTTTTAAAAAATCATAAGCATAACAAAACCCACGATGTGCACTTCAGTTTTGTTTTAAAATTGTGTTGTTAAAATTATTTTCCATGCATAGGCAGATTTTACTTTAAAAACAAAAATTTAACCAACCTGCATTCATAAAATCTATGATCACTTAAGCATGGCCAGCAAAACACTGAACATAAATACAGATAGACAGACAGGAAGTTGCGGGAGGTGTAAATATGTAAATAGTTCCAATGGCAGTTTACTACACATGCAATATGTACTGCAGAGGCCAAGCTATCTCAGATGAGCTAATACAGTGCCAGTACCTTGAAAACCATGTGTTTTGAAAGTCAGAACATTTTAGATTCCATTAGAACTTGAAATGATCAGGTTCAAATTTCTTATGAAATTTACATTATACAGTTTTCCTCTTCTGCACTAAAGGATTTATATTTAACATGTCCTGGAGCCTACACCACACAAAACAACCCCCATTTGAATATTTAAATGCTCTTTTTTTCTCCTTAAAAAAGTTACCACCTTCAATAAGTTTGGATATCAAACTAAGTACCAAAAGCTCATAATAATTAGGGTTCCCGAGAGCAACTTTATAAAATTACATTGGATAACAAACAAATAATTTCATTTTGTTTTCTTTTTTTACTTTTAATTATTCATTCAGAATGATTAAACTTATTACATTTTATTTTAATATTTAATAACAAACCATGAGAAAGAGAAAGCACAGAGCAGTTTTACATTCTCAGCTTCCAGAAAAATTATCAATTATTTTGGTGTTTGTTGTTAAAATGAGTTGCAGCTCAGTGAGTTCTACTGTCTATAAAGCTCACATAATCAACTGAACTCTTAATTTTCTTTTTCCTTAAACTAACAAATTTTCATCTACTTTTACCAAAAATGCTGCCAAAAAAATACATAGGTACTCACTCCCCAAGGAAGTGTCTTTAGTCAGAAAGTTTAGGAGATTACCAAGATACACACCTGGAAATTATAATAGATAAAGCTGGGTGATATTCAGTTCAAAACACCCATGGAAATCTCCTCAAAAATGTCCGTGTAAGAACCATGATTAGCCGCTTGAGGCAACTGGAATATTAAGAAGAAACCAAAAGTAAATCTGGAGGATTGTTTGCCATAGCAGGCCTGATTTTATATGATTTCAAAATTGACCATAAAGTTTCGCATAGAGTTCATTTTGCACAATAGCTGGATATTGTGAGGATGATTTAGTGACATCATAATGACAATTAATTTTCACTACCTACCCACTCTAAAATCAAATGATATTTAGTAGCATGTATGGCTACCACAGACTTGCATTATAGCACTGCATCTCATATTGTTCACCAGAAGTGTAATGCAGTTCTTGTGACAGCGCATTCCACTCTTCTGTCAAGATATAACGCAGTTGCTGAATGATCTCAGAAGCAGTCACTTTCCAATATACTTAGACAGCACATCCAGGACATTTTATGGAGTTTAGGTCAGAGGAACAAGAAGGCCATGCAAAATTCTTGGATGACAAGCCCTTGAATTATAGGTGAGATAATAGTTATCATGATGGTTAGTTTTCTGTCACTGCTGGGTCTTTCATAATCTTAACTGATCTCTCTCTACCTCTGCCAAAGTTGGTTGATAACACACTGTATTACACTAAGTCCAATAGCCACATGTCTGTCTCTCTCCTAAACTATAGCTAGTTAGGTATTGCTGCTATCATTAAGTAAATGTCAAAACACCATATCTCAATGTTCATTAACTTTATTATGTGATCATCTGTGTCAGATCTTATTCCCAATTTGACAAATGTTAAGTAAATTTGGAATTATCTGACAATAGTGAGACTTTTGGGCACACCCTTTCCAGAAATAGAGAGCTACATGCAACAGCACTTAAAGCAGTAAAATTGCCATATTATTCAAGCCTTTGATCGGCAAGAGATGAAAGATCATACAACACCATCTACAATGACCAAGATGACCATAAATAGTAGGCCTCATACAAAATATCTCTATGTTGTTTTTTTGGGGTGGGGTTATTTGTACATGTGCTTACATAGTATATAAATTTAAATTAAGTAAACATCAAAATGCTACCAGGCTACGTTATTTCCTTTTCTTTTAAATGTTAAATTATACACTTTTATCACGACTGCCAATGGAATCATTCTGCATATCTTTTAAAAACGCCTATTTCAAAATGACACAGCATATGACAAAGGAAATTATACTACTTCTTAAGGAGTGCTGAGTAGTATACAAAGGTGATGATAAAAATACATTTCAACCAGTTTACATCTTTAAATCTTTTTTTTCTTAGACACTGATAAATATTGCTGTATGAAGGGTGTTAAACAAATTTCTTTGTTGTTACCTGCTTTAATCAAGATCAATTTTTACAGGCAGTTATACTGTTTCAATTATGCATATACTTACCAATTCTAGTTCAAAAGTCAATGGCTTGTCAGATATCACAGAGTTTGTCATATTTTAATGTTAAAAATTTAACAGTAAAGGCTGTCAAAATGCATTAGAGTTTTGTTAGACACTGAAAATGCTCCCATAAGAATCTTCTGATGCTGCATTGTTTTAAAAATACCTGTAAAACATCACTATAAGACTTGCAACAACTTCATATTATCTCCATTTGCTTTACCTTTTTCTACCAAATTGTTTCTCATTTGACTGAGCTAGAGCCATAGTCCCACTACTGACAGCATAGTTAGGCTCTAATTTCCTCCAAAGTATCCGTTGTCTGCTCAAGCTTCCTCCTAACGAATACACTTCTTTGAATCTGGAACCAATTACTGCATAGTGCGGGCTACTTTCTTAGGCTCCACTGCTTCCTGCAATTCCAATCACATGCACAACTTGTTAGATACACGCTGGCTGGCCTACACTCTCACACTAATTACATTTTATCCATTCCAATGAAAGCACTGTCAGGCAGAGAAACCACTTAATTACCCAAACAACAAAATTGGGAGGCGGATCGCAATGTTTCCATAAAAAGATTTTTAAAAAGTAATCACCTGTTGAAAGTACTGTAAGATCTAAAGCAAAAGTAAAATGCTTTCAAATAATATTTATGTTAAAAAAACAGAAAAGAAATCCAATGTGATTCCACATCTCCAAAGTATAGCACCTTGAGTAAGAATAATACAGAATGGACTTAGTCATTTTTGTGTGAATTATAAGTGGAGAAAGCTGTAAAGAAACCATTATAAAGTGTGTACAACTCTGCAAACTGTTTCCTCTGACTGCAGGAAATTCTTATTGGCAGCAAACTGTGTCGGTCATAAACTCACATTTTGCTACTGCTAGTACAAGTGGTAATATCAACCAAAAATTCTGGTATTATGCCAATTATAGCACAATTTGTAAAAATAATGAGATATATATATATATGTATATTTTTTTTTAATGATTACAACATAAAGTGCATAGTTTTAAAAAAAAAAAAAACTTGATGAATTCCCACAGATATCTTTTAAAAATGTTTTTTCCTCATTGGAAAAAAAAAAAAAAAACAATCAGGTCTGATAACATAGATACAATAAGACCCCGTGTGATAGCATACACCATAACATGATAATTTGAAAAGTTCTGTAAAACATTTTTTTTTGTTTTTATAAGCAAGAGAAATAAATCACTGATGGTCACAACCAGTAAACAAAATATAACTGTCATAAATAGTAATGGTTAAAACAAAATCATAATTATGGCATTTTACTTTAAACTAATTCAAAATTTTTTTACTTGTTACGTAAGTATAAAATTTTCTTTTGGGCACACATTCCAATATGTCGAATTATATATATGGTAGGTTTGTTAAAACAAAATTGTACTTTAAAATAAAAACACAAAACATGTCCACATTTTTTCAAGCAAAACATTAAATACTTACTGGGTGTCAATCAAACTAATCTCATTTGAGTGAACTCACCAAGTTCTTGGACCACCTTTTTAGGTTTCCTTCATATTTTTTTTAAAATCAAACCGAGTTACACACAAATTCAGTAAATGCGCGATTTTCTAAACTAGCACTAATTATCTATTTTTTAAAGATATATTTACAACCATTTAAAAAAAATAAGGCACACTCCAAAAAAAAAAAAAAAAATTATTGACTGTTCTTTTCCAATTTTAAAACCTGAAAAATTTCAGAAGCATTTAATCCAACAAAGCTGTTATGTTCAAAAGTCAATCTCAGGGTAACTCTTAACAGGTGGAAACACCAATGATTATTAGGTTCCATTATTGACAGAAATAATAGCAATTTCTTGAAGTCTACATTTTAAAGTGTATATTTCACAGCTTTCAAATAATATCTATAAGAGAAAGACAGTATAACATATTTTATGACTTCATGAATTAGATACTTCATTAGACATATGGTTTTCTAAAGGAAATCAAAACAAATAAATAGCTGGATAGTAGAAGAAAACACACACACACACACACACACACACACACACACTCACTCTCTCTCAATCTTCTATCCCCTCTCTCTCCATATATCCCTCCCCTCTCTCTCTCTGGTGTCCACATGCAGGGGGATGGAATTCTCATTTATACAACAATGGCAAACTGTAGATAAATCAAATGTAACAAAAAGAAAGGTTCACTAAGGCAAGCACATTAACAAAAACTGCACAAAATATAATTTAAAATAAATAATTTTCACACTAAAAAGCAAAAACACCCATAACGATTTTACAGATTAAAACTGATTGGCATTCTTTACATATCCTTTGTAATTATTTTCAAACAACAAGTGAGACTTATAAAAGAATTTCCTAATTGAATGACTCTTCTAAAAAAAAGCAGATTTCTTGAAGTATTTTCCACAATCACATCACTGTATGATGCTTGCTATTCTCAGTAACCAACTGTCTTAATAATAAAATAAAAAAGTTTTTCCAGATACTATAAATCCAACTGAGAAGTAATATTTCTTAACAAAAAATTGCATTTACTGAAACATTCTCTAACATCAGCTTAAAGAGTTGATTTGTGCTTTAATGATTGTTAATATTACACAAAAAAGATAACAGAAAAGCAGCAACAAATGAAAATAAAAAAAAACATATTAACAGATATGTCTCTGTGTGGGGGGGGGGTGCACAAGCACATGTGTGCTAAAATAACTGTATACTTAACAAGAATAATATTAAGATGACAAAATGTTTGTGTGGACTGACAACAGATGTTGAATAAGGGATAATATTTAAAATGTTTCACATCTGAAAAACATCTATAAGTAATAAATAACAACAACAATAATAATAATAACAAATAATTACCCGAATATCCATTTCTTTCATTCTAGTCATCAAACCAGGTTTTCGCTACCAGCTACAGCACCTGAACACTTTCATACAAATTTTACCAATGTTTCTGTTAAGCAACAAAGTTGTAACGTTAAGTAAATCAAGCAATATTATCTGAAACATAAACACACTCCAAACTCCTGTTTGTCACAAGATAGGAATTCAAGATACTCTTAAATTTCCTTGTACCCATTGCGCCACATAATTAAATAGTAGAAATATTCAATCCTTGAAGCCACAAGTCAATCTCTTAAAAAGAAAGAATGGGAATGTTGCTTTGATCAATATCCTCTCCTCTCAACTCTTTTTCTTTAAAGATATTATATTCTGCTAAAAGATTTCTTTTAAGGGATTAGGACAATCTTCTCAAAAAAAAAAAAAAAAAAAAGCAGAAATTCAAGCAATCAATTTTTTTTTAGAACTTATTTGTAAGTGACACCTTGATTAGTCTTTCAAATAATGCTCAGAGTTTCTGCATATATAAATAAAATTATAATTTTTTCATAAACCTAGCTTAAAGGAGTTTTTTTTTAAAAAAAAAAACATGATATGCAAACAGTAAAAGTAAACTTAAAAATTGTTTCACCTTTCTAGTTGTATTATTTCAATTGTGGGAGAAGTTGACTCTACTGTCTCGTGCATGAAACTTTCTGATGCTATCACTTTCCAGAATAAATATCACAGTGTATGTGAAGTGAGCAATAGTGTGTTCATTCTATTATTCATACTGAATGCTTCCATTGAAAATATTACAGTTCATACTGTAATTAGCACAGACATGCCATTTCCTTCATCCCATTCTGTGAACACAAAGAGAGCTAATTGCATCTGTTGCTAGCACCAAATCTAGCACAGATAATCTATATGGCACTTCTTTGGTGACTTTGAATACTATAATTACAGTCACTGCAAAGGCATTCGGCACGCATCATATTTTCGATTGGACAGTTTCCACTGAAAAAATTTAAAAGAATAAAATGGTTCAATTAATCAAGAAGAACTCAACATAGAGCTTGTTCTCATAGATTGGAAGTTTCGAAGCAATTTCCTGATGTACCAACAGCAGCAGTAAAGTTGCAGTCATCTTTATTAATTTAAGAAAACCACTACCATTGAAATGCCTACAAATCTTCCTAATTGTTGATTCATATTGGGCATACTGTCTAGACAGTCTCTGAATTAAATTCTAATTAATTTAATGGTACTTTCATTTTTTAATTCTTTTTTTTATTTATTTTTAAGAGGAATTTAGGAATTTGAATAATGAATTACTGGCCAATAGAATTAGAAAATGCTTCTTTGATGATGTTTTATGGAAAAATTTATCTCCACTTCCATTATGGATTAGTCATATTAATCTAATTTAAAAAATAACAAGTTCTACAGGCAACACTCATTGCACAAGTTGTCTTTTATAAGTTTTAAAAACTTTGACTTGTAGAACTTTCAAGATTTAAAAGTCCAACATTCTAATTGATATAACACAACTGTCTCAAGAGATAGTATTTTCAGATGTGTAAAGCATCTACAGATAAGACTCAGTATATAGTGGAAAATAAGATTTAATTTACTACAAACACAGTAAAATTTTTAAAAAGGAATAATAACAGGAATCTCATGGAAAATTTTACCCAGAAAAATGTATTTTATGTATTAAGAAAAATACTTTCTGTTAAAAAAGACAAAAAACAAAAATCAAAATTTCCTATAAGAGATTTTAAATTGTTTAATCTCTGTTTAAGACAGGATGATATGAGCAGAATTAGTTTGAAAATATCAAAATAAATGGTCCAATTTGGGCTATTAAAAGATAAAAGTGACATTAATATAGAATTCATGTCTGTTAAAGAACTGATAAGCTACAACTGTAACATTACCATCTACAATACTTCCCTGTTCTTCTTATTGGCAATGTACCGAGAAGTTTAATTTAATTTGCACAAATAACTAATTTCAAAATTATATTTCACTTTTCTTATTAATGGCACTATTTAGATAAGAAGACAGCAAACTGTTCATTAAACATTCTGAAGCAATAGCATATATCTACAGCAATCTTATTGGATGAACAGTTTTAAAATAAACTGAAAAGATTCCCAACTGAATCAAGCTCAGGTTAATGGTTATCTGCTGATTTATCTATTGCAGCTTTCATCTTTTTCATCTTTCATCTTTTTCGCTTCCAAGGTCACATGCATAGTGGTTATAATGAATGACAGTCCTGATCAAGATGCTTAATGAAGAGTCCATAGCCAATAATTATCTTTCCCAGTAATTGACCAATTTAGTTTGATCAGGTTAATATGAAATCCAAATGTTACGTATCTTCCAAATATGGAATGATTTTAAAAAAAAACAACAACAAACAAACAAAAAAAAAACTCTTAAAACAAGAAATTAGGTGAATTCTAGAAAAACAAAGACGGGGCAAGAACATTTATTATAAAAGTTTCCAAAAAGGTAAAAGATCAGACTTTCAGTTTCCTCTTCTCTGCAAGGCATCAAGAAAAGACACTTGTGATAATTATTACATTTTAATCCAAGAGAAAGAAAGGGTACTCATTAAGAATTGCTATTAAATTTTCTGTCTCTCTGCTATCAGGTATTTAACACCTTTAATAAATAAAAAAACTGTCAACAGTACTTGGAGGGAGAAAATAATGGATGACTAGTGGCCGGCCAGTCTGCAGTTGGTAAATGGATGCTTCATAATGTTTGTTTCAAAAAACCTTAAATCTAAAACAAATAATTCTCATTTTATTCTAAACACACTATATAAATTCTCATGCCACATCCCCTTTTACAGAAAAAACTCTTTTAAAACCTAAGGAAAAATAGATTCAGAAGTATCAATTTTTTTTCTTTTTTATTGAATAGATATGCTTTTCCTATTTCACTTCAAAGTTTTGTAGATATCAATAATATTATATTAGCAAAAATAAGTATCAAAGACCTCATACATACTGCTGTTCTAAGTGAATTGGAATTCTTATTTTGCAGCCCATAATTTTTATTTCTCTAATTTAACAGTTTTAAAAGTTTTGTTATTAATTTTAAAAAAAACAACAACAACACCCACTTTATAGAAAATTATTTAGTGAGTAGTTTCTGATTCTGCCTCTTTCTCTCACAATTTAAATTTCATTATTTTATAAGAAATCCATTTGTACAATGATAATTTTGTTCAGTAGTTTTCATTGTATTACATATAAAAAATAAAATAACTCTTGCATCTTCAAATAAACAAAGACTTTAAATCATAAATCACTGCTAAAGAGATACATTTCCCTCACAAAATGTCCAAACCTCCATCACAGTACTTAGTTATATAAATTCAAAGAAATGAAAGACAAATCTGTTGAAAATTATTTTAAAATTTTTTTTACTTTTATTAAGAGTAACATCTAATTAAAAAGTACACATCTTTATCTAAGGATGCTTAAAAGTTATTTTCTTATAATAATATGAAGAGTATTCTCACATTATTATTGCACATCTGAAAAATCACTACAACTAACCAAAACAAATTTATCTAAATTACATTCCTAACAACACCTCACCCCAGAAACATGACTTATAATACGATACCAATAAAATTGTGTCCTATCAGATGTGTTAGCAGCACTTAACAAAAATAAAACAACACTGGATAAGCAGAAAGCATGTTGTGTATCAGGACTATTTGTTGGCACATGGGAACTGGCTAAGTACTTATAAATTAAAAGTTGTTCCAAACCTTAACAAAACATCAAGCCAAGATGCCACTACTAAAGCCAGTAGATAACAGCAATGATGCAGATATAATGGACAGATCAAAAAGATAGCTGTAGCTTCAATAGCTATGAACATTTTCACCATAAATCACTTTTTATGTCATCATAAAGCTGTAAGTGGACAACCAACTCATGTTACAATATGGTATCTGAACAAGCAGACTATGTTGAAACTGTTTAAAGAAAAGAATGTAACCATAGTATGCTCCTTTTCAATCCAGGTTAATTAAAAATGTGTTTGGACATATAGATAAAAATAAATTTATTCTGCATATTTAAAATCCTTCCTTCAAAGATAAGCTGAGAAAGGACCAAATGAAAGTTTCAAGATGTGCTGTACAAAACATTCTTTACCACCTTTTGAGTTAATATGTACCAGGACTCTGAGAAAGAGGATTGCTAATTTTTTGGGAAGATCATACAGAGATTACTCTGTTTTTGAAGAAATCACTTGGGTAAAATGATATCTCTCCTGCGTTTAGAAAGGAGTTGGGTGGTCAACTATCTCATAACTTGTTCAGTGTGCTCACATAATTTAAACAGTTATGATGGCCAGACATGGAACCAATCTCGTTACACCACACAAACTCACACATGTATCTCAAAACACCTACAGCTGGAATTTTCTTTGGAAATAAAAATTGCTTACATACAACAATTTAACAGACTTAGATCCAAACCAGGTGATGTTACTTTGCTTCTCCCAAATAAATAAATAAAATAAAAACGTTTAAGTATTTTACCTGAATGACTAATTGTTCTTTTTTCTCTCTCATTCACTCACTCAATTTTTAATGTTTGATTTTATTCTACATTTCTCCATAAATATTTAAAATACAATAATTAAAATCAAAGATAAAGCATGAAATACAACAAGTAATCACAAGGCACAGAAATAAGATACACATGTCCAAACATGAGATAATCACAATGTGATTGAAATGAGATGGAGAAATCAAATGGAAGACAGAGAGATATATCATATCTAGATTTATATCCTAGCTTAAGGGATGTTTTTATTGCATTCTCCAGAAATATCACACCCATTTCCTAAATTAAAAGCACTGCAAGAAACATCAAACAGTATATAAAAGTAGATGACAACCAGTACATTATATAGTTTGTAAAATATTCTATTGTTTTTTTTTAAGAAAGTAAATAAAATCAGAGATTTTCAGATAAAAGGTGTGAAAATATATCAGATATATTTTTTTGGTTAAGTTAAAGAGAGGAAAGCAAATTAAAATTGAAGCTAATTCTTGCCCAATGAAAGCAGTAATATAAAGAAGACCATGAAAGAATATCATTTCACTTCACTTGTTCCATAACCCATGGGGCACCTAGGCCACAGAACCCCTAAAAATAGTGAGATAATGAATCTCAACACCTAAGAACCAAATCTAAAAGCCAACTTATAATGACATGATGGACTGTTAAACCTGTCTCCATGTGGGTATGCGATTGGTGAGTTTCAAACATTAAAAAAGATACCAAGTACAAAAAATCATTATTTCTTAACTTCCAAAAATACAGAAAATCATAAAATTTATTTCTTACAAGCAAAAATCTCCTGGTGCTTGTGACAATAGTTCAGAATTTTGTCACTTTTCTGATAGTTCACATATTTACACAACCTTATAGTTCCCTTGTTTATTTGATTATAAAAACAAAACAGAATTAAAACTAATATTTTCTCAGGTGATTATTAACTAACCCTTTTATTAGGGTAAAATGACTCTAAAAGATACTTGAAAAAAAAACTCTTCTATCCTCAGAAAAAGGAAAAAAACTTCTCTGTACACCATATTTGTCAGTGTATGTGACAGTAAATAATGATGACAAGAATTAATCACCACCAAACTTAAATTAGTTTTTTTTTTTAAATGTTATCTTTAAAAATTTTTTTTTGCTAACTTGCT
This sequence comes from Nautilus pompilius, assembly GCA_018389105.1. Classification (NCBI taxonomy): domain Eukaryota; kingdom Metazoa; phylum Mollusca; class Cephalopoda; order Nautilida; family Nautilidae; genus Nautilus; species Nautilus pompilius. Next base: position 1,489,333 of record JACATO010000127.1, on the reverse strand, counting down.
TTTTAATCAATGTAAATGACTGATGAAAAAAAAACACAAAATAAAAAAAAACAATTAATTAAAACAAAAATTGGCTTTCTCCCATGCAGCTCTCTGCATTCAAAAGAAAGCATCCAAAAAGCCAAAGTAATCTCAAGAAATTATCACATCCCACATGGATAACAAATAATAAAACCAATAAAGTTAAAACAATTGTCTGTTCTCATCTTGCAATAAAATACAAGGATTAGGCTTTAGTTTTATTGAATTCACCTGAAAACTTCAAATATTTAATTAAAATAACAGCTCCAGTTTCAAGGTTAATCTAATCTAAAAGAAAAAAAGTTTCAATGTTATTTAAAAATCTGTGAAGTCACACAGTAAAATGGGTTAATCCCACAGTGCATAAGATACCGCAGTTACCAGCAATTTAATTTTCTATTCAACAAGCATGTGTATGTTTTATCCACTTGTCAGAAATCAGAACATGTAAAAGAGCGATCCCTATAGATAATAAATGACAGTAGATGCTCCTAATACATTAATTAAATTCACACGTTTCTTTCAACAAACGAACTCCCACAGGACATAGGTCCAATTTAAAAAATCCTCTGGATCCCCTGAGGTGGGTTTGATTCATCAGATGACTCTTTGCTGCCCATCATTTGGCAAGATACAATAATAAAGGACTGCATCAGGGGGACAAGCCTTCTCTGCTATAACCAAAAAGCAACCAAAATCCATTTAGGTAGAAACATTCTTGCTTCAGCCTCAAAAGACAAAACATTTTGGATATGTTATTGATCACACTGAATGACTCACAGAATTGAAACTGAAAGATTGGAGAAATAATCTGTTGAGTTAGCACATGTGCCAACTTTGTAAAGTCAGCACTGACATTCCATAACACTGAATTCAGTCATGAATGAAAGTACCAACAGAATCATTTGAAGACTCAACGGCATTTTTATCCTGCCAAAATGAGATTGTGAAGCTGAAAATGAGATTCATAATTCACTTTCCCTTGGGCTGCTAAATCCAGCCAGCAACAGATAGATATTTCTGGTAAGTGATGATTCAGCAGCCATCACTTGACTTCAAACAGACAATTAATCCAAAATGACGATGCACCATCTTTCTTTCTTTCTTTCCTTTTTTTATTAATGTTCTGCAGTTTGAATTAGAATATAACATTTTACACACATGGATAAACAAGATGTCTGCCATATGATCACAAAGTTTCATCACTAGCATTGCCATGTTTCCCTTTATTTGTCCCAAAACAGAGCAGTGACAAAAACAGGAACAAAATATAATAAGTTGGAGAAGAGATTAATAGCCATGGATCTGCTAAGAAGAAAAACAAGCAGCACCAAAAAAAAAATTGTATTAATAATGTTTGGGAATGGAATATCAAAGAAGAATTTTTTAATAACCAGAAAAAGAAAAAGAAAAAAGAATTTTAAAGACAAAATTAACATCCTACTTGCAAATGGTTGAGGGATGGTGAACCTAATACACAGTAAATACAATTCTAAAAATCTAACTAGATATATTTTTTGAACAAGTAAAATGTACATCCTTAGAGAGAGAGAAATATTTAATTTTTAAATGATCCCACCTGTACCCTCCTCTTTACAAATCTTTGTAATCATTCTGAGCTGCAAGAACCAAATGAAATATTACCTATAGAGTATTTACACTCACTAAAAATTATGTTGCCAATAAGAGAAAAGAAAACAATGCAACTATGGAAACAAAACAGCTATGGAAAACTGAAACTGGACAAAATAACTTAGTAAAGTAGATTTTAAACCAGACTATCTCAAGTCTGATCAGCAATAAAATACAGTATTTTGTGTTAATTTATCTATAACTAATGGCAGATAGTGACAATACTTTGAATCATAGGGAAATAAAAAAATAGCATACCCTTTAATTTTAGATATCTGGAAATATAATATTATGCCATAAATAAAATATGAACGTAGTTAGAATAAAAATTACTAAAAATAAAATGTATTTGAAATCAACTTGGCTTTCATTTGTTCCATGAAATGTTTTATCTTCCAGTATATTAAATGCATTTATTCATATCAATGCCACCAATTCTGAGAGAGAAGGGATAAGTCATTCACATCATCTAGATACAGTACGGGACTCTGCTTGTTAGTGAAAAATCATCTTTAGATAATATTTATTATTAAAAAATCAAAAAGAAATTTTTGTATGAATTTTAAGCACTTAATAAGAAATATTCTATCTGGACTTTACTAAGAGAATCACATGGGGTTCTCAAAAAAAAAGTGTGAAAATTTTGTGAGTCAGAGTCTCCATTAACTCCAAGTGCTGCGACATGAACTTTCAAATACAACATATTTTTAAAAGCTTTAACCCTAAAAACAGCTTGTATTTTAACATTCTGGATTATTATTAGTGAATATCTTGGAAATGAAAAAAAAAAAAAAAAATGACTAGATCAGCTTTTTTTCCTTCTTTTTGTAAAGTTAACCACATCTATAAAATGCCCATTATTGTTTCTGAAAATATTTATATTTTTCAATAAATCACAAAATATCAACACTTTAATGAACCCCCCCATTATTCAAAGAAACAGAAAATCTTTTTTAAAGCCTATTTATTTCTCCTCCTGCTTAAAAGTGCTAATCAAGTGTTTCCTGCTACAACTATCCTGCAGGACAATGCAACATTTCCAAGTTTTCATTCAAGAATACTCTTTATTTCTGGTAGTGCTTGATATGCCACTAATAATGAAAAGTCGGTCTAAATTTATACCTTTTTTTTTTTTTTTCCAGGTAAAAATGCTTTGAATATTTCAATCATATTACCACAAGAATGCCTGTAGACTAAAGATTTCCTATAGAATAAACTAAGCCTCTTGTCCACAATTTAATCATTCTAGTAAATTCCGAACTTTTTCTCCGCTGAACGATCAAAGCCAAGCATATGCCACAACATACAAATAAAAAGAAATTTCAAATCCCGAAACCACTTTCATAAAAGCAGATGAGTACTTGCAGGCAGGTATTCCTTCTCCTTACTAATATACAGCTTTAAAAATCCACTTACACTGTGTGGTGGAAAACATGGCTTCAATTTCTTAGAAGCTAGCCAGCTTTAAAAAAAATTTTTTTTATTACTTACACCAACTGAAGTTCCCTCTTCTCTGATTGGTAATTACCAACATTTTACCAATCATTTATTGCATTTTTTAAATAAGTTACATAAATGTTATAAGTAAATATTTTAAGTGCTTTTTTCTGTGGACAAACAAACACGTCAATTCAAAAAACCAACCACCTGCTCAATGATTTTCATACTAACACCATAACATTTCGTTGTTTTGCTTTAATCATATACCAGATTAGCAGAAAGTAATTACAGATATGCCTCCCATCCCAAATTGCTATAGCAACAATGAAGGTTATAAATGCCAGATTTTTGCAATAAAAAAGCAGATAGAGATATCTGTTTTTAGAAGATCATTGCCATAAAGTGAAGTAAATTAAGTGACATAAGATGCTAATGCTGGTCTCAGACAATGAAGTATATTGGCAGTTACTGATGAAGAGTGGTGATAAACATAAAAAAAGTACTACCAGGTATCTTCAAAAGACACCATGTTACAGCTATCACATTTGTGCTAAACTACAAAACTGCTCACCAGATAATATCAGACCAATTTAATCAAGTACAATAAACTAATAACTTATGCAAAAACAAAAAAAAAAAAATAAATTTGAAAATTATTTTTGCTGTTCTTGTCCAAATCAGTATTAAGAGACTAGAGTCCAACCAACACATAATGCAATAACAATAATCACATTTTTTAAAAATCTAAATTCCATTATTTAGACATTATCTGAGTACTTTTTTAAAAAAAAAGTGCACTATATTTAATTATCTAAATAAACTAAATGTGAACACATCAAATTTATCATTACAGAAACAAAAATGAATTATTAAAAACAGGTTTCTATGCACTGCACTTAAAGATTTAATAAAATTTCTCATTTTAATAAAGAAAATCATTCTCAGTATAAATGCTTTCAGCTAATGATATCTAAATATTGTATTAAAACTTGCAACATACAAAATTCATTTTTAATCTATTAATGCTTTTTAAAGCAATCACCTTAAAAAACAAACTTACACTGAATTAATGCAGGCAACCCTTAGCAACAGTTTTTGTGCTTGCTGATTTCCTTCATTAATGGATTCTGCAGAAATCATTTTTCAGATCTATTTACTCTGTTGTACACTACTCCCAATCTGCCATCCCAGAAAATCCCACACATTGCAAACCTTAATTAAAACTTCCTTTGCCTGACCTATGTATACACCTGTCATCATCAAATAGAAGAAAACAAACTATTCTTGTGTGCTCAGGGAAGAATGTCAAGACAGGAGGCGGAAAAGACAAATGCATTAGAAAATTGTTTTTTATGCTGGCTACCATCAGATAACTGACAATGGTGATGATAAAAAAGAAAGTCCATAATAATCTTTTCCATAAGGGAATGAATATTATATAAATATTCAGTATCAAAACAATGCATTACATTTAAAGATGAGGTTATTATTGTAGACTCTCTGCAGGTATAAAAAAAACACACAAATGTTAAGAATAGTGAGTTAATTACAATGAATAAATAAAATATTTAAAAGTCAACATTTTGAAGACAATTACAATTATTAACAGAATAATAAAGGCTAATTTATGAAAATTAGTAAGGTACATTATAACAACAACAACAACAACAAATTTGTGTACCCAAACTATTTCTTGTTAGCCTTCTCCATTTTAGTGGGTTTCCTATTTTTAGAAATTGATGACAAGATAGTTGAATGCGTAGTGTATTAAGGGCCCAACATTTTGTTTGAAAGCACTGGTTTGGAAAACCTCCATAGAATGGTTTATTTTCTCTTTCTATTCATTATTATAGATTTCCTTCCACAGCTAAACAGAGGAATTCTCATAGGAATTATGCCCAATACAGAACTCTGTGTGTGTGTGTGTGTGTGTGTGTGTGTGGATAAATAAACTAGTGCAACTCAATAGCAGTCATTGATGAATACACTGCAGCAGCCATCACTTTTGGAAATAATTAATCAGACAACACGAATAAAGTGTTTTAAAAGCGGAGTATTTACATATGACTATAGCATTATAGTGAGAAACTCTTTTAGTAACAAAAGAAAAACAAAGACATCTGATTTGATTGTAGAAAAAAACATAAAAAAGTTGGATTAGAGAAAAAATTAAACAAGCACACTGTGCGTGTGTTTGCATGTGCGGGTGTGTGTGTGTGTACTACTTATAAGGTACTATTGGACAGCATTTCCGAACTGGTGTGTTGTGGAATTTTAGAAAAGTCTCACATGAGTAAAATAAATAAATGAAACATTGTTTTTATAAAGGAGTTTTGTGGAGAACTAAAGTTTGGACATACTCTTTGTCATCCAATAAACATTCAACACACGTGACATCTGATTTGTATTGGAGGCTCCAGATCAGGTATCAGATTCTACCAAATAAAAAAAACAAACAAAAAAACTGACCTCTGATTTTTTAAATTAGTAAATTATTGGTTCAGATTTCACATTAAAGGTGAGTTTTGATTATACTATTATTATTATTATTATTGTAATGTTTTGGAGGCAGCAGGTTTTTTTTTTTTTTATTTATTAATGGAAGTATGCCGACAGATGGAAAATGCTGCTGTAGAATAGCCTACATTCAAGATCTTCAGCAACAACAGAAAGTAAACACATAAGTGAAATGACAGAATTTTGATATTTTCCGAATTAAGATTTAATTAGAAGGTTGTTCTTAAATTTAAGAAATTTTGTTAAAAAATAAAAAAATAAATGTATTACATTTACCCTTGAATATAAATATATTTTGATACAAATTGTTAATTAGTATAAAATTTGGCTGATCACAAACAAACTTTATAGCATAATATTCTGGGCTATCTAAGCTGGACTCAACCCTTATCAAAGTGCCAACATACACAACTGCAAAAAAATTAACAATTAAATTTTATTTGAGAAATTCTTACTGTACAATTTCCAATTTAAAAAAAAAAAAAGAAAAGTAAAAAAAAATTTATTAAAAGAAACTGCTTTCGAGTGACAAAAATAACTAAACTGATTAAAAAATATAATACTTTAAATACAATATATATGGCACCTTTTTTTTTTTAAAACAAAGTGTTTATACTGTAGATGCTTTTACATTTTGTGGTCAAATAATAAATCTGGATTTATGAAAGTATAAAACTCTTAGCAATAATATCACTACAACTAAATACAAGCTTTTGATATTTTCCCCCATAATTACACATTATTATAAATATGTATCATCAAGAACAATGCTTGAGTCAAGTCAAAAATAACATCCTGATGTTTTTACTTTGATCTATTCTTGAAAAACTCCTCAACCAAAAGTATTTGAGTCCAATTTCTAAATAACTTACTCCATGCTATTCTGACCAAGGGAAATTGGACTAAAACTGTTGCATTAATACCACTTCACTTTATTTCAGATAAGTCATCAGTGTCAATAGCCAGCTACTGTAATAGTAGACTCATGGTGGTGTGTGATTGTTGCCATTAACATCACACGATGCCATCTGAATATCCATAAAAGATTTAAACACTAAGCTGACCTATGTAGGTTGTTTTAAGTTGGAGGGGCATCATTTGTTCAACAATATTTCTAAATAGTTTATTTCTCTATTGCTCCTTATAGACTTTTTGGTTTGTACAGTCAACAGAAAATCAAATCATCCTTATTAGAAACCTGAGACCAATATGATCCAATTTTAAGATATCTTGTTTATTCAGAAACTTTATGATGACACAATAAATAAAATAGAATTTCTTTGAGGGTTTATGAAATTAATATAATATCCTCGCTTTTCATGACAGAAGCAAACTGCAACATATACATGGGCTAAGATTTACATAAACATTTGTGTACTTCCTTTCATGTCTTTTGGTTTCAGTTCTGAAAACAAGTAGAGCTTAATTCTGTCTTTACCCATTAAAGAATCTGTTCTAGTAAAGATCAATTTGCTTTTAACCCTTTCATACTTTAATTCAATATGCATTCCTTCAAAAATTATACTCCAAATTCTTCTTTTCCTTTTTTTTTTTTTAATTATCTTACTAACCTCAGAACTTTTGCAAATAATATATGCAATCAGTTTAATGTATGTACATCTAACTACCAGACCTTAAGTCTGGCATATTAATTCACCTACAAACATTTCTAGATCTTCGCATTGTATTGATTCTTCTAAAAGCAGTTATTTTTTAAAACTTCCTTACCTTAAGAAAATGTTTCTTTTGTTTTTCTTTAATTAAACACACACACACACACTCTCTCTCTCTCTCTCTGTGCCTTAAATACCTCTCCCCATTTTGATAACTTCATTTTAAATTTAAATTAAATATCATAAGAAAACATCCCACATTAACTAAGTAGATCAAAATAACAGCCATCAGTGTTTTTCCTAATCTGCCATTATTTTAAAATAATTATTGAAAAGTTTTTATTTGGTCATTACATAATTTAAGTCAAGTTCTTGTTAATAAGAAACAGATATGAGATTGGCTAAAAATTTATAGAACAATATTCATTTTTGTTTTAAATCTTAAAATATTCACAGATGGCTAGATAATATGATTAGAATTCACTTGACCAGACTCCCTGTTCCTTGTACTGTATATCACATAAGAATAGTGAATCTATCCACTACATAAGTGGTGGCAGGCAATAATTAGGGAAAGAGTGGCCTTCAAATATTTTATTATATCTTATGTGTCAGAAATCTAAATGTGAAGAAACTGCACCAAAGTCATTATCAGACAAACGTACAGGTGCATCTAAAAAAATAGAATATCGTGAAAGAGTTCATTTTTTTCCGTAATTTAATTCAAACAGTGAAACTTTCATATATTCTAGATTCATTACATGCAAAGTGAAATATTTCAAGCCTTTTTTTGTTTTAATTTTGATGATTACAGCTTACAGCTCATGAATATCAAAAATCCACTATCTCAAAATATTAGAATATTTCAAAAGATCAATAAAAAAAAATTTAAAAAAAGGATTTATAATATAGAAATGTCGAACTTCTGAAAAGTATGTTCGTTTATGCACTCAATACTTGGTCGGGGCTCCTTTTGCACGAATCACTGCATCAATGCGGTGTGGCATGGAGGCGATCAGCCTGTGGCACTGCTGAGGTGTTATGGAAGCCCAGGTTGCTTTGATAGCGGCCTTCAGCTCGTCTGTATTGTTGGGTCTGGTGTCTCTCATCGGGGGTCAGGTCAGGTGAGTTGGCTGGCCAATCAAGCACAGTAATACCATGGTCAGCAAACCAGTTACTAGTAGTTTTGGCACTGTGGGCAGGTGCCAAGTCCTGCTGGAAAAGGAAATCCGCATCTCCATAAAGCTTGTCAGCAGATGGAAGCATGAAGTGCTCTAAAATCTCCTGCATTGACTTTGGACTTGATAAAAACAGAGTGGACCAACACCAGCAGATGACATGGCATCCCAAATCATCACTGACTGTGGAAACTTCACACAGGACTTCAAACAACTTGGATTCTGTGCCTCTCCACTCTTCCTCCAGACTGTGGCACCTTGATTTCCAAATGAAATGTAAAATTTACTTTCATCTGAAAAGAGGACTTTGGACCACTGAGCAACGGTCCAGTTCTTTTTCTCCTTAGCCCAGGTAAGATGCTTCAGACGTTGTCTCTGGTTCAGGAGTGGCTTGACACTAGAAATGCGACACTTGCAGCCCATTTCCTGGACACGTCTGTGCGTGGTGGCTCTTGATGCACTGACTCCAGCCTCAGTCCACTCCTTGTGAAGCTCCCCAAAGTTCTTGAATCGGCTTTGCTTGACAATCCTCTCAAGGCTGCGGTCATCCCTCTTGCTTGTGCACTTTTTCCTACCACATTTTTCCCTTCCAGTCAACTTTCCATGAATATGCTTTGATATAGCACTCTGCGAACAGCCAGCCCTTTCAACAATGACCTTCTTTGACTTATCCTTTCTTTGTTCCTTAAATGACAATATGGCCGCCCTAGCACAAGTTTCTTTTTTTGTTTTTTTTTGTTTGTTGTTGCTTTTTTACAAATATATATTTCTAAATGTGGACATGTTCGAAGAAGAAAGCCCAAACTTTACAAAAGTGATGTTAAGTATCTCAAAGTATATACTCTATGCAATAAATGAAATTACCTAGCTGCAGATATGAGAGTTAACATTTCTTCAAAAACAATAAGATACACATTAATATAATGAAGTCTCTGTGGGTTTGCTGCTGTTGCAAAACCTTTGCTGAGAAGAGACAACCAAACAGCAAACTGAAATAGGCAGCAGAAATGGACAGTGGGATGACCAAATCTGAAAGAAAGTGCTTTTTACATATAAGTCCAAGTTTGAACTCTTCTGCAATAATCAATGGCATTTTGTTTGAAGGCAGACCAGGGAGCAATAAAAAAAAGTCAGGAGGGAAATCAATACAAGTTTAGGGCTGTAAATCAGCCAAAGCCATCAGAGATTTCTGTAAAATTGAAAGTATACTGACTGCCTGACAAGTACAGGCAGGTTCTTATCTATCATATCATTCTCTCAGGTTGACATCTCATTGGACAGAAATTCATCTTCCAACATGACAATGACCCAAAGCATACAGCCAATGTGGTAAAAAATTATCTGGAATGTAAAGAAGCTGATGGAACACTCACAAAGATGCCTTGACCTGCATAAATCATACTATGAATATCAATGAGGCTATATAAGGTTATATGACTACTGAGAAAGTCAAATTATGACCAAGTACCTTGGATGAATTTTGGAAATCACTAAAGATTATTTGAAGCAAAATTCCACAGTCATACATTGATTAGCTGTATGGAAGCATCAACAAGTCATCATTCATATTATATATAAATCAAAGGGCTCAAATACAAAATACTAATGCCATATTCATTTTGTTTTTGTATATTTCTGTAATACTGCATTGTGTATGTGGTTGTAGTTACTCATTACCTGTGTATATTTTGTTTTTATAATGATTTCCAACACACACTCTCACTCTCTTAAACCCTTAAATTAACTTTATATAAACCTTAAGAGCCGGTAGACAGACACTTCATTTCAGAAAAGTAACTTAAATACTTCATATTAAACACTAACAAAATATTATTAGTCTAAAAAAAGAACTGTAGATTTATAAATGTGCATCTAACATGAAAGGTACATATTATCAATTAAAACAAAAATTACAATACCTGATAATAATGCAATATGTTGTGGAGATATATTGGGCATCAGCTGTTAATTCCAAATACCATTTAAAAAAAAAAAAAAATCCAGGTACTTACCTGAAACAGAAAAAAAAAGAAGAATCTAAGAATGTATATATATATATAATTTGAATTTGTTTATATTTGCACAATAAACATTAACAATAGTGGTTTGTAGATAAGCAATACACGTACTTGAAGTCATAATGATCCATTACTATATACACCCAATTAGCTCAATAGGCTTTAATTAAAATAATGGACAAAATACAATCCTTTATTGTTGTCATATGATACTTAAGTTGTCAGTAGATTATTTGTTTGTACTGTAACAGAAAGACTATTAAACAAATCACTAAATTCAAAAAATAAAAACGTGTTATTCAACCATACTAATTTGTTTTCATATAAAGCATCGAGAAAAAGGTTGTTCTGGTAATGAAAGAAATAAGATAATAATGATAAGAAATTCATTATTGTACATGTATAGTCTAATCAGACATTAAGAGTAGTTATCAAAAACATTCACTACAAAAGTATTTTTAAATAACCTGAAATGACAAAAAAAAAAAGACAAATTATAATTTTTTATTCAATAATCTGTAATTTTTAATAGCCTAATAAAACCTAAGTACAATCCTAAGGACATTTTGTGATAAGTTGTCAAAGAGATGAAATTTATCAAATTCTTGTCCAATTTTAGTGACTCTTGAAGTTGAGCACTACTTCCTAGTTAGATGGCAGCACCACCTACAGTTTATCTACTGACAAGCCAGTGTTATTAGCTATACTTACCATTATGATACAGTTCACATACTAGTGTAAATACCCCCGAGATACAGGACCATATAATATCTGCCAAAATGCTTTCAAAGAAAAAAAAAAAAAAAAACAAGTACACTGTACAATTCAAACTGAAAGTAATAGTGTTTACAGAGAAAATAAATAGACGTGCAGCAGAGAAAGATCATTTTATCAGAGAAGATGGTAAAGAATTGAAGAAAGATTTCCAAAAAGCTAAAGATGCTGAAGAATAAGTGTGTTAACAGGGAAAAGCCAAGTAGCTTCAGTTTGAGAAGAAAGTTGCAGAAGGATGTATTGTTTCTTGCAGAGCCATTCAGCTCTCTGCCCTAAAAGAAAAGATGGTATCACAGATTTAAAGGCCACTGCTGGATGGTTTGCCAGGTTCATGAAAGAGGAATGATTTTGTACTTCATCTACAGACTAAACTTGTTGACAATATCACAGAATTTCACCAATTTGTCATCTTGCATCAACAGAAGAATGCCTACAGATTTGCATGTAATTGTAGCATGGACAAAACAGCCATGAAATTTGATATACCAGAAAACAGAACAATTAACAGGGTTAGTGAAAAAACTGTTCTGATTAAAATGACTGGCCATGTGAAGACATTATTCACTATGGTGCTATCCTCTGTCTGATGAAACCAATGATAATATTTAAACAAACAAACAAAAAATCCTGAAGGTGAAGTTCACAAAAAAGGATAGATGGATGAAGGCAGCCGCAATAAATGATTGAAAAAGATGTAGAATTTACAGCCTGGTGGATTATAAAAAGAAAAGTCTACTCATTTGGGACATGTTTAAATCTCATCTAGTAGGTGAAGTTGTCAGTAAAGTTCAATCACCTAACACTGATATCACAGTGGTTCCTGGAAGTCATACCAACATGTTTCAGCTATTAAATGTCTGCATCAACAAGCATTTCAAGAAGAGTATCAGAAAGGAGCAATTGGATACTAGAGGGAAAACATACACCAAGGGAGTCAACACGTGAGGTCCAACATTAGCGATACTCTGTCAATGGGTTGTGGATGCTTGGAATGAACAAAAAAATCAATACTGTTGTTAAATCATTCCTGAACTGTGGAATCTTGAATGTGCTCAATAAAATACGATTATTTGTAGAATGACATCATGCAGCCATTGATATTACTGTAGCTGATGATGACAATGACAAAGATTAATATAACAATGTTATTCAGTCAGATGATTGGGACAAGTTATTTAGTACTTCAAATGATAACAAAAGTGATCTCTATGGATTTTAATATATGGTTTTGTGATAACATTTTCTTTATTGTGCGCATATAATAAATATTTGCCAATTTTGGATTGGATATCACTCTGGTTTTGGTTTTGCCTTTGTTTCATGTTTCGAGGTCCGAAATTGAGTATTTACTATCTCTTAGCAATCAAATGTAAGTAAACAACCAAATACTTTCATCAGACCACATCACGAACATATTACTTTTCTGTCTTCCGCTGGTTACCACTTTTAAGGTTTCTCAAATGATGATCTCATTTTCAGCTTATAAGGTAGGATTTTAACCAGATTCTCATAATTATGCCACCACATTAATTTAGAGACTTACAATCAACACCACTTTCAATCTGAAAAGCAGCAGCAAACCAACCTCTGCAAAAGCTGAATTCTAGAACAACACACACATATCAAAATAAATAATGAAATATATCATGCAACTAATATAAAAAAATTAAAGTGCATACATGGGCATATAATAAAGTAAAAAGAAAAGGTACAATATATATGAAAAAACAAACTAGTCTTAATCAGACTGTCAAACAAAGTTTAATTAATGCAACTGAGAAAATCCAAACCAAGGTAAAAATTCAAATTATTCAGGTAAAATTATTTGATAAAAAAGGAATGATACAGGAGAGCTAAAACATTTCTATTGCAAAAAGAAAAAAAAAAAGTCATCAATGAGACAGCTGAAAACCTGGTGACACCAACTGCTTAAAGAAGATGAACACAAATGTAGTGACCATAAAGCTCTTATACAAATGATTTTATTAGTAACTTCAAGAACAATCAATAAAATGGGCAGAAATTTGGAACTTAAATGGGTGAAACAATCAGTAATACTTGTACAAAAATCAGTCATCCATATAACCACAACGTTTTGAAATGACAGCTGATAATCTCTTGGGCATTGAGTGAATGGTGTTGCAGAAATGATCCAAAGAGATTTTAGACCATTCCTGAATAAAGGATTATTTTTGTCTCAATGATCGTATGGGACTTAGTGCAGGCTGTTTTTTCAGGGACTGGAGTGGACCACTCTTCCTTGGTGGTGCTATCTGCAAGTTCTCCAGTACTAGTCTTGGATGGTCTTGGCTGTGGGCCAGCACTCCATCTTAGAACATCTATCATGCTTTTCCAAAATGTTTTTGACTGCACTTGATCAAATCCAAAATCAGTTTGTGGATAAGTTTAAGAATTGACTTTTCTCCTTCTGAGGAAAAAAAAAACCAAGTTCATTTATTTATTACAGGATATGCCTGCCTAAACCATCACAGAAATTAACCATTATATTGTGACTCCCCAGGGATGATCTGGGTTGTGGACAACAAGATCTAGTCATCCTGATAATTTATTGTTTCTTTAACCAAGAATCTCACCTGAAAACAGATTTTTGTCCAGACCCATACCCAAATCCATGAGCCAGCATTGCAAGAAGAGATTTATTTCCAATGTCTTTGCTGAATTGAAGGATTAAGACACTGAACATTGTGTTTTGAAATGGCACAACATCAGGTTTACTTCCAGAAAATAAAGGAAATATTTAGATCAGTGCTTTCTACAAAAACCAAAGCAATAAACACCAAGCAACACACCAATATACAAATACTTGAACATGCCTTCTTGTTCATGTGTTGTGCATTTGTGGAACTAGTAAACAAAAACATTACACTGTTTTCAGTGTGGACCAAAGAAGAGCACATCTGTCTGTAATCCGTTTTCTCTGGGCCAAAGCTGTTCCACCAAGTGAAATCCACTGGAGAATGTTGGTGTAATATAGAGAAAACTGTGTGGTACAAAGAGAAGTGTATGAATAGTGGAGAAGTTTAAAAATGACCAAATATCAATAGTAAATTAAACCTAATCAGGATGCACCTGCACTGATTAAAACATTTGCAAGATGGACACAGCTAAGTATTGATGAAAGTCAGTATCCATAAACACCCAATCTTCCAGAAAGTGTATGATTGTTGGGTCCAAAAGCAATTGACAGACATCCACAAAGAAAATTGTGTGGACTTATGTACCAAGTTTTTGCATTGTTACCAGGATAAAAGTGAGGAGTTTCTTTCTCTTATTGTCAACAGTGATGAAACATAGGTGCATCATTTTAATCAGGAAGCAAAAGACAGCATGAAGGGTAAACATCTGGGATAAACAATGCCCCAAAAATTTGGCAATAAATACAAGGTCCAATAGGTATTGCAATTGTGGCATACATAGCAACCAAAAAGTTTCTGCCAGGATGATATCAAAAATTTGACTCATTGGACTACACATTTTCAAAACAAGAGGACTATATAGAAAAGTTATGCAGTCCAATAAATAACGACTGGTCACCTGTTTTATTTAAGAATTTCCATTACTTTCTGAAACACCCAATACATAGAAAGCAGAATGAGGCATACTTATCACAATTAAAAGGTCAAAGACAAGTCAGATGAATTCCAAAGTGTGAAAATGAGCTGAAACCAAAGATAGACTCCTAAAAAAAATTCAAAAACCAATGACAATAATGACTGGTAAAATGAAATATTTTAATTATTTAAGAAAAATTAAAAATAATTAATTATAACTTTAAATTAGTAATGTTTCAAGAATAATAAACTCTTGAACAATAACAATAGTATTTATATAGTGTTTACAAACATTGATTTATCTACACAGTCTGAGCAATGTTCTAAGTTAAATAACGATTACTGTAGCGTTTAATATGAAGTAGGGCAACAAAATGTGAACAAATATAATGTTCATCATAACAGACAACAAGAGTCAAATGCTGCCCCTGAGACAAATTCTGGTAAAGAATGAATGGATCCTCTAGATTTCCAATCATAAGAAAAACTTTGGAATTTATAGGATTTCTTGGATTTCTGCTAAAGCATGTTTAACTCAAGATTTTATACTAAGTCATTATTTTAGTCATAATAGTGTGCAGATACAAAATCTCCAAGATATATTAAAAAAAACAGCAATCACAATTCCAGATACTGCATTAAAAGTTTAATTATCTTTTCTCTTATTTGTTTTCTAAATGTTTACTTTAACAAATGACTTGTACAATATATATATACAAACGATGTATAGCTTAGCACCAGCTATAAACATAGAAATCATTTCTCTGCTGTATAACTTGAAGGGATTTTGTTCATATTTCTCCTATAAAACAGCAATAATCCTATGCAGATAAAAGATACAAAATTTTTCCAAAGCAAGAGAGTATGGGTTATGCATCACAGCATCTATTTGACTTTTTTTTTTAAATTTTTTATTTTAATATTACTAAAATTTTATTTAACAGATTAGGATAGATTCAATAGTGTACATCAGTGATACAAGTAAAACAAAATTACAAAATTTATTAAAGTAAAAAAATAATAAAATAACATGATTAACACAATTTTGTTCCTATTTAGATCAGATTTTGATCTCACTTGAGAAAGTATTCAGTAATGTGTGCTCAAGCAATGATGAACATGTACTCTTCCCCTCAGAAAAGTGTAACATTCTCCTATTTCTGAATAATGCTGCTAGCCTAAATATTCTTATTAATGCATTATTTACTATGGATGGTCAGAATTTTTGAATTTCAGTTCAGAAAATGATCATTATCTCAGCTGACAGGGATAACCCCTTCATCTGACCTTTTATTAAAGAATAAGAAAACAATATGATATTATTGATTGGTATATTTCATACAATGCACAGTATTATCTTGAACCTATTGAGGATTACAAAGATGTTTCCAAAATGTGGGGAGAGAGAGAGAGCGAGCGAGCGAGCAATCAATGTAACTTATGTAGGTGTTGAGTTTCCAAACCTCAATTATCTTTCATTGATTCTCACCTAAAATAAAATCAGTGAATTAAAGCAGCACAGAAAGAAATTCTTGTAACCAAAAGTCAGCCAGCACACTAATGTTCTGTTTTTGTCTGTTCTAGGTACCATTAAGCTATGTATAATTGAGAGAAAACAACAAAGCAAAAATATAAAACAAATAGAGTAAATTGAATTACTCTCCTTATAGGTTTGAAACCTTTTTCTTTCATATTTTTAAAATCTTTACAGTATAATCATTTCTCCAAATTTTAGTTTCGTGCTGACATAAAAAAAAAAAAACTATAAAATTTGCATTTTCTTATCATTCAAAAAAATAGTAGTTATACGATTTTTAAGTAATGCCTCTGCCTCAAAATGCAGAAAGAATAAATGAAAAAACAGAAGAACATGAGGGGTAATAAGGAAAAAAATACTATGCAAACTTACAGCACACACACACACATAACCACATAAGATTTGCTGAACAGTTTGTTTTCTTTTATATTTCATGGTAGCAACTTTGCACTTTAAAACAAGATTATATACACAAAATGAGAATATTAGAAACGAGAGGGAGGAACAAAAATTTAGAAAGAGACTGAGAACAAAGGCACAGATATAGCTATTTACAATTTTGTTTTTGTAAAATAGAATTTATTCCCTTTTTGTTAGTAAATTCAAGATTTTAGTTATAATATTGTGAACAATTTACAAGCTGATTATAAATTTACTTGTCACTTAGTTAAAATGCTACTATAGTTCTAGTACCCATAAAAATATTAGTTTAATTCTAAACACTACTATCCCTCTAGACAAAAGAGTATGTTGGTAAAAAGTCATCTTTTTTACTCAAATTTCACAACTTAATAGTTTTCCAAAATGATCATTGATAAAAAAATATATGTAAAGAAAGCTATTTCAATCTTACCTGTTAAAGAAAGCTTTGTTTTAGACTGAAAGTTTACTTTTAAACTTGTAATAAAATTAATTCATTTTTTTTTAAAGCTATAAGAACCACAGTTTATTTTCTACATTGATGACAGATACAGGCCACATCTTGTTCCATTTTCAAACATCAAATTCAGGAATCTTTGTTTATCAAAATATTTTATAACGTTTTTCAAGAAATGAAACTTACATGCAGAGTTTACCACTTTCCTTAAATCTGTATAATTTTTTTTTCCTTTTTCTACTTCTTTTTAGAGAGAGAGAGAGAGAGAATTACTGTGTAGCAACGTTTGTTCATTTGTGCACAAGATAGTTTTCATATGTTGACAATGAAATATAGTATAGTTTGGAATATTCATTTTGTTATTTTTGTGCATGCACACAGTATTGGAATTATGGAAACACAAGAAAATGTGATAAAATCACATATGTGTAAAAATAAAAATGCTCAATATTAGTGTGGTGAATGTGTTATGAATACTATGGCTCCTGAGAAGAAAATAGCACATGACAAATGTACAGAAATCAAAGACATAACTAGTGAAGCTACAGGCTACACTACATGTGGCAGATTGTCACCCAATTTCATATTTCAGAAGAAGTTGTAAGACTGAAAAGGATACACAAAACTGGTTCTGTTGACAGTAGACATAGTGAAGAAAAAGAGCCCACTTTCTACAAAATGATGTTAAGTGCCTCAGGATACGTTCTCTACATGATAGAGCTTGCGAATGACCTAGCTGCAAATACAGATATGAATGATTCTTCAAGAACAGTAAGATACACATTGGTATGGTCTCAATGCCAGAAAATCTTTTCTGAGAAGAGGCAACCAAATGGAAAAGTTGAAATAGACAGCAAAAATCAAACAGTAGGATGATCAAACTTGTAAAAAGCTACTCCTTAAACACGAATCCAAGTTTGAACTGTATGGCAATAGTCATTGGCAGTTTGTTAAAACAGTCAGTGTATAATAACTACAGTGATGCATGGAGGTGGATCAATACAAGTGTTGGGTTGCATATCAACTAAGGATATCAAAGATTTGTATAAAATTGAAGGTATACTAAATGCCATCAAGTACAGGCAGGTTCTCATCCATCATGCCATTCTTTCAGGATGACATTACATTGAGCATTAATCTTCTAACATGAAAATGATCCCAAGTATACAGTCAAGGTGGTGAAAAACTATCTGGAATGTAAAGAAGCTGATGGAACACTCACAAAGATGCCTTGACCCTCATGAAGTCTTAATATAAACATCTTTGAGGCTCTATGGTGTTATATAGCTACTGAAAAAGCCAAATGACAATCAAACACCTTGAATAATGAGGAAAGCACTACAAGATATTTGAAACAACATTCCACAGTCATATTGATAACCTGTATGGGAGCATGAAAACAGTGTCATACTCTATATAAATCATAGGGCTCACATAATCAAACAGTAATGCACTGTACAATGTATTAATTTTGTTTTTGTATATTTTCTTTAATAATGCATTATGTATGTATTACACGTCTTTCAGTTGTAATTACTCATCATTTGAACATATCCTGTTTACATAATCATTTCAAATACTGCATATATTTGGCCACTTCTTTGATTTTTTGTTAAAATTTAACATTTGTTCCACTAAGTTGACTGCTAGTTAAATATATTTATATACATACTGTAAAGTACAGAGCTTAATAAATTATCAAGCATTAAAGTAGACCTTTAGATCCATGCTACACCTTGATTATCTCAATCAAAAATCAAATTGTTTGCCAACACAGAAATAACATAAATCAGAACCTGTTTCACATTAAGTGCAGAAACTTCCACAATTTCAATAAATCATAATCTGAGAACATAATTTTACCACCCCCCTTAATTTACAAGCATAACGGCAATCAAATTATAACCCATATGACTTTTCCCAAGCAAATGCACTGATTAATGGGCAGACATTTCAAAATAAACTATCAACAGGTTGTGCAAGAATATCACGTGATACAGCTATTCGGAAACAGAAAGAAACAATAAATTGAATCTATCATCAGCTAATTAATAAACCAATTAACTGAATGAATGCATCTCTTTTGGACAAAATCATCATTAAAGCCTAGACAAAAATAAATAAAAAGCTACATGAGTACACTGAGTTTTCCAAAAGGTTATAATGCCATAAAATAACAAAAACAGATAAAAGAAATTTTATTATGTAAGATCTATTTTCCTACCACAAGAATTTTTAAATAAACCCTTAATGAAATTGTCATGATTATGTCACAGATGAAATGTGTGTAAATTCTCCTATCTATATTACGGTGAATTATGAGGAAAAAACCAAAAAAAACTGCATTTTATTTTATTTTTTTTATTACAAGAACATTTTTCAAAAATAAAATTACATTACATATGTAATACCAACAAAGTGCTTTTGTAGAGAAAGAAAGAAAGAATAACAGACAGCCCATTAGAAAGCAGAGAATATCATATAACAACCATTTTGAAAGAGAATATCTACAAATAGAACAATGTGCACCAGAATTAATCTGTCATAAGATCTGTTTAAGAATTATCAAGTCGTCACATGAATGGATAGACATCTCTTCTGGCCATTAACTGGAAATGAAACTACACAAAAGATATTTTCTTTCTACAGCTTTCTGGATATAGTTTCTAATTTCAGTTTAGGAAAGTGACAGATTTCTTCTGCCACCATCATCAGTGCAAAAATCTCATAAGGTAATCAAAGTATTCCATAAATTATTATGATGTAAATAAAACATAAATCTTAGGTATATTATGAGTATAATTTTCACCAATAAATGAACAAACAAATAAAAAAATAAAGTACATATTTGATTTGACATTTAAAAAAATACATTTCAAAATTGCTGAAAAAAAAAAGAAAAACAACACTGGTCTTTTTATAAAATTTTGTACATATGTCTGTCGGTTTACTCTAAATAATATTCGAGAATAAAATAAAAATATTACAAATGATTTTTTGTTGTTACTGACACAGAATGATTGCTTTTACACATTAAGAAAATTTATGAAATACCATATTTCACAGCTTATAGCAGCACACTTTTTCCTCTGAAACTGGTCCCAAAAATCACCCTGCATCTTATAAGTTGAAGACGGTCGGTATACAAGTTTTGGGTGTGGGATGAGTGGGTAGCACCACCTCCTGTGACGTTCGGTGCTGAGTCCGTGAAACATAACATACAACCCATGTTTCAAATATTGTTTTCACATTGTTACTAATTATATTCACTTATGGTGTCCAATATAACCCGGCAATAACTCAAGCGGCAATGTAGCCATTTTTATTTATCATTTCTTCCCACAGACACGGACAAAGACACATCAGTATGCACTGCACGCATAGCAGTGAGCCAACACACCCCATTTTTTCACCACTTAAAAATTGCAAGCTTGTCAGAGTTAGATAGTCCTGTGCCATTTGTTTCTAACTGTATTAGAAATGAAGGGTACAGTACAGTACAGGAGTACCCACCATATTAACAGTAAATTTTAAAATTTTCAGATTCATAGTACAATGGCTGGGGAAAGGAAACATGCATACATCATTAGTCATAAATTAATGGTAACTAATTATGCCAAACTACATGGCAACAGACCTGCAGAAAGGGAGTTTGGCCCATCCCCTACCCAAAAAATTATCAGAGCCTGGCGTAAACAAGAAGAAAAACTGAGGAGAGAACAGAAGAGTAAGCATAATCTTCACAACAAATCAGCAAAATGGCCAGCTCTGGAAGAAGAAATTATGAACTGGATAGTAAATGAAAGGAATTGTGGTCATTCTTTGTCGACAAAAACTATAATGAATGAGGCCAGAGCTTGGGCAGAGCAAAATGGAATCAAAGATTTCCATGGCACTGCAAACTGGTGCTACAGGTTCATGAAATGAAATGGATTATCAATGAGAACCTGCACAAGAATTGCCCAGAAAATGCCTGATGAATACGAAGAAAAAAAATCACAGAATTTCACAGGTTTGTAATTAATGCCAGGAAAAAAAAACAACAACAAAATGAGCTCAGTGAGATTGTAAACATGGACAAGTTCTCCCTGACCTTTGATGTTCCTTCTAAAAGGACCATTGATTTGACTGGAAATAAAATTGTGACTGCTAAAACATCTGGACATGAAAAAAGTCATCACACTGCAGTTTTGTCTTGTTGCTCTGACAGTACAAAACAACGTCCACTTTTGATATTTAAAAGAAAAACTATGCCCAAGGACAAAATTCCAGCAGGAATTTTTGTTCATGTTCATAAAAGAGGGTGGGTGGATGAAAATGGTGTTAAGTTGTGGCTTGAAAATGTGTAGGCAAGGAGACCAGATGGTTTAATTAGAAAACCATCTTTATTGGTGTGGGAGCAATTTAGGGCTCACAGAACTGAGGCCATAAAGGTAAAGACACAGCAGTTGAAAACACAAATTGCTGTCATCCCAGGAGGTCTGACTTCCCAGCTACAACCATTGGATGTTTCAATTAACAAGCCCTTTAAAGCTTTTATGAGGGAAGAATGGAATCAGTGGATGAATGCTCCACATGATCTTATACCCAACAAAAAAACCATCCATTACACAGTGTGCCACATGGTTAAAACTGTGTGGGAGAAAGTGAAGATCCAGACTGTTGTGAAGTCCTTTAAGAAATGTGGCACAAGTAATGCATTAGATGGGACTGAAGACAACATTATCTATGAGGATAGTGACAGTTCACAGTCAGATGCTGGTAACTCCAATGATGTGGATAATTCTGGAAGTTACTGTCAGAATGATGAAAATAGTGATTTTTCTGATTTTGAGGATAAATAATATTTTTTATTAAATGCATACCACATACTGGAGATGTGAATTTTAAATAGTTTAAAAAAATAAAGGTTCTTTATTAAAATGCAATAAGATGTCGTCTATTAAGTGCATACTGTAAATATGAATTTTGAATAAAAATGTGCATTCTACAAATTGTGGTGAACATTTTTGATTGAGCTTTTGTTTACATTGTGTATAGTTGAATGTGCCATATGCTATGCAGGGATACAACAGTGTCTTGTCTACAAAGACATACAGAGAATTTCAGTCTTCCAAAGCCACAAAATTTATCTTATTATTATTTTTTAAGTTTTTTGTAATTATGATGAATAATGAAACAAATTGTAGGTGTAAAAAAGTTAGTTGAATGTGGTTTCATTTCCCAAACCTCCCTTCATAGCATCACATGGAAACAGACAGACACCCATTAGTCCCTATGGAGAGTCGGGACGGGTTCTATGTAGTTAAATTTTCTTTTCAGAGATTGTCACCTTCTAAATTTGAGGTGAGTCCAACAAATCATGAAATATGGTAGGTCATAGAAGATTAAATGTGTACAAAGTGATGTTTTCACCTGTATAGTATAAGATTTTTTTTAAATAGTAGTATGGAAAATCAACTTTGCAGAAAATACTGTACTGAGCTAATTTCCCATAATTACAGTCAGTAATATTTATGATAAAATGCTAAATTCTTTAATTCTGTCAACATTATTATTACATTTGAGATAGTCATGTATTAGCATTATGTAATGTCTTCCTATTATTCTGATTCACACACAAGTTCTAAGAAAAGTATCTTGATGCTAAGCATTTTCTTATAGATTCTTTTCTTTTTTTTTCAAATTCATAGAATTTTTCTAGAATAACATACAAAAGTTTTTTTTTATTAAATCGAAAGGAAAAATCCCACTGGTGATATGCATCAATAAAAGAATAAGATCTACTAATGCCTCCTATTGTTCAATTCTATGAACATCCGAACAGAAATATTTCCAGTGTTGATTTATATGTACAATACCAACAAAAATAAAGTAAAAACTCTGATAAAAGTTCTAAAGAAATAATCCCTGGAAACTTCACAGTAACAATCTCTTGAGGGTGAAATGTAACTAGGTCATTCCTAACACAACACTAGATTAGCAAACAAATTTGTTATTTCTCTATAGAATTCCATTGGTCAATAAATTCTTCCTTGCCACATTATTGCAAGAGTGTCATTGTGTTCACTCTCAACATTTACTTTTTTTGGACAAACAGCATTTCCACATAAATAAGTTCAACGTTGTACATAAGATGGAAAGAATATTACACCAGAGCATTCTTTCTTCTTACATTTGAAAAGGAATTCCCCCTTTCTGTTGAAACATCAATTTTTTTCTTTATTTTTTTCAGTGATGCTATACAAGGAGTGGAAATATTCCATGTTTTATATAATGGAGAAATTCTGCAGCATCTACTGTTTGCTTACCTGGTGAAGGTTTGTGTTCACAAAGAGCAATATGTTTTTTGCTATGGTGGTATAGGAGACAGAGAAAATAATGTCTGCTGATTATTCAAATCTTTTTAACTATCAAGTTCAAATAAATGAACCACCAAATGTACAGTTAGGTATACAAAGATTGTTTTCTTTTCTATAGTACCTTTTCAAAATTGTCTCTCATCAATTTTCTAGATTGCATGCTATACCCAAGTGATAAATGAAGAATGCAAACTTTGATTTTGTGTGAATCAAATCCCCCAACTATTATCAATAACAAGGTACCTTCAATTAGCAATATATGATAATGAACATCTGAAATCAATGTTTAAATTTAATTATCTTATGTTATATTTTAAAGTGATGTAAATTAACTAAATAAATATTCAAAAAATCAAAAAAAATAAATATTTATTTTAAAAATTCAACTGTAAAAATATATCTAAATGATGTCCACTTTAATTCAAATAATTAAAGTTAAATTATAATATAAATCAAATTTCAATATTGTACATTCTGGAAACAAATCTAACTTTAATTTTTAAGGTGAAATAATGTTATGAAATCATTTTAAATGTATACATTATTTATTAGTATACATAGTTTGTTTTTTTTAAATAGAGTCTGCATGTTAGTGTTACATAAATTTTAGAAGAATTAAATCCAGTGACCACCAAGAAAGAGTGCTTTATTAGTTTTTTAAACTTTTCATATTGTATTCTATTGACTGATTCTAAGATTCAAAAAAATGTAGAATTTCTGACAAAATTCTTCACTTTAATTAATTGTTTCTTCTCCTCCTCCAACTTAATTGCTTAGTTAAAAAAAAAAAAATTCCCTGAGATCATTCCAATTTTATCTTGGTGTATTTGTTAATACAATGTTCCTATAGCTTACCAATCCCTCTTTCGACCACTGCCACTTGTAAACTTTAAAAATATTCATAATGTTAAAAGGAAGCAACAAATTATGAAGCATGCACATTGTCAATGCTGCACTTGGTTGGTGTGGCCTACACAATCTCTGAGTATATTTGGGACATCCCAAGGAAGTTGTCAAGTCCACCCATAGTCTCATGATCAGTCCAAAGTGGCCCTGCTCAAAGAATGGCACAACATCCCACAACAGCTGGATCATCTGATTTAGTCAACACCAAAAATGTGTACCATCTTTTATTGGGGTAAATGGTGATTAAAACCTTTTCTGTCAGAGTAAATATGCTGGAGATAATTTTTAAACTGGTGTTGTTGCCATTTTTCAAGCTAATTTCAGACGCCCAAAAATTTAACTATGCTTCCACTAACATCAAATCTCTTTGAAGGTAAGTTTAGATTAATAAGCAAGTTCTCTTTAATCAAAATATGAACACACGTTTGTACCATACAAGCACTGCAGGATTGGAAATGCTTGTTGCTTATTTTCTGTGAGAAGTATATTACACAAAAAGTACAACTTTTAAAAATTGAAAACAATGAAGTCTGTTAAGAAGAAAAAAGCTGCATCTTCCTTTTTTTTTTGTTTTAAAATAAAATATTACACTATTCCATTTTTTACACTCACTGTATCAAAACAAAAAAAAAACAAGCAAACAAACAGAATTTTAACTTAATCAGATTTTCCTTCAGCTTCTGAATTACACAGAATTCTGAATTTTGAGCTGCAAAGTAAATCTCGCAAATTGAATGTCAAATACATTTGTCATCAATGCTTGGTGGTCTTAAGGAGTGTGGGTTATTGATCTGTGTTTCTTGACAACCGTTTCACCTGTACAAAGAAATTTTATATAGTGATTGTTGCTTGAGAGATTATCAGACTGCTGGCCTCTGTCTAACCTTTGTCCACTAGTATTGATCAAGAAATGAGGATGCATCATGGTTCTAAAAGCCAAGAGAACAGATCAAGTCAGCTGCTATAGAATGAATCAGAATGACCTACCTATGCCTTGAAAATACCCCCACAAATGTTTGTGATAGATAATACATGATGGACATTATAAATTAAAACAAGATTATGTCTAGTAACACAATGGCTATGTACTTGGCGATAGCATTTCATTAGGGCCGCCAGTCATTTTATAAACTTTCTTATCACACAATATTAAGTAATTTGCTGGCTCAATCACATTTACAAAAACAATCAAATACCCTAAAAATAAGTGAGAAATATCACACAGAAAGATTGGTAAAGTAATTATATATGCATGGCTATTTTAAAAATAAAAAATAAAGATAATATTGGGTTTTGTATAATTAAGAGGTCTACTGTGTAAAGCAAATCCTCCACCTCATTTAACCAAAGAATTTATCTATAAAAATTGCATATACACATCACTGATCTATGCCATCATATCTTCAATAGCACACAACTTTATAAAATATCTGTTTGCTCATTTTAAATAATGAATCATTGTCTACAAAAGGTCTACCATCTGATTATTTTTTTTAAATTATCAGTCATTAAATTACTATAACAACAAAATAGAAGTCAAGTGGATGCAGTTTACTATTGTTTCACTTCCCTATAGCTAGAATTCATGTACATGTCAATTTATTTTGAAATTTAAAATCCAAATGTCTATGAAATTTATGGCCATTTCTTTCTCCTGAGGATCCTTGTGTAAGCCATGACGACTTACTACTAAATTAAACTCTATTCCCCTTATTCAAACTTGTGTGCCAATATCAGCAAGGCATCCAACAGAACAAACTCTCTAGTGTCAGTTTAGATTAATTTGGTAATTGTAATTTATTTTTTATTACTAATCATTATACAATTAAGATATGAGCATATTTTTAAGATTACCAACTTTAAAATGCATTACAGGTGGCTGGTAGCCAAGTGGTTAGAATACTGGACTGCCAAGATTGAGGGCCTGAGTTCAATCTCCAGTTATCTCAGTTTGGTGTACCTCTATGGCATGATTTTTTTTCTCACTCTTCTTTACCAACTGGAGATGTAGGTTTCCTTTAAATATTCTGATTTCTTCCCACATTAAAAAATTGAGAGTTCTAGTAAGGATTTCCATGCCAAAGTCAGCAATGCTAAGTCCTCGTAGTGCAGGATAACACTCTCTAGTGGTTAACTGAGCTACCACATTCCAATGTCAAAGTAGCCTCTCTCATAAAGACTGGTAAAACAAGAAAAATTTTTTTAAGTGCATTACGAATTTCCAATAATATTCATTCTCCATAGGAATAAAAATTATAATAGCTATAATCAATATGAAGCAATCAGAATGTTTAGAAGTTCAATTCCTACTTTGAACTTAAAAAAAAAAAAACAACAAAACTGTGATTTCTGATTTTGTAGCATCTTGTCCAGTGTCTGTCAATGGATTTCCAATAATGGAAAATGAAACCTCATAAAGAAACAGTTAGCTTCAGCACTCTTATTGAGTGGTCATCATGCTGCTTTGTTCACTTTCTTGATTTCCAATTCTAAATCATCCTTTCAACTGCAGCATCCATCGACTTCCATGGATAATACTCATCTTCTATTATCTCCAATTCTTCATGTCATGTTTACAGAGATGTTATCAACGCATCACAAGCAGTTTGAAGATTGCTTCTTATTTCCATGGTGAAACGAGCTACAAGTAAATTTAATTCACTGAAGAAAACAAAAAAAAAAAAAAAGTCCCAAGGAAGTTCATAGAGTTACCTTTTCCCCTCAGGCAGTTGATTGCAAACACCTCGACTGTTGTGCCCCCTGTTTGAAATGAGTCTGACCTTGAAGGCATCTTTCAACCACTTGTAGCAACAGGCAGGTCTGTCTGTCTTGTCTCTATTGATTTTTTAAACTTCCTCCTCCTGTCTTATTATCTCTGTGCCAAACCTGTAATTACTTCTACACACCGAGCAAAAATTACATGCATGTACCCGGTGCCAGAGCACAGATACTTGCAACATTATTTAGAGTGCTCTGCATACACCCTATTATTACACTTATAAATGAACATACTTTCTACTATTTCATTATAAAAATTACACACCTTATAACAGTCAATGTTTATTTTCATCTAAATTCACAAAACAATACTTATCAGGATCAGTGACAACCATTTAAAGAGCACTACTTACCAAATGCACAGGAATACATTCTCTTTAATTTTATCCTCTGATAATAACCAATTAGCATCAGCTACTAAGATGTGAAAAGTTAACTGATTTTCGAAAACCTATGCAGCTAATTAATCAGACATTCCCCCCCCGCCCTATCAAACAAGCCAGATGTCTCAACAGTCTAAGCCAGGGTGCTCATTTCAACACAAAATTAAGTGTGTTTCAAAATTTACCACTTTATATGTACACAACTAACTTAATTAGGTGAGTGGGGATTTTTTGTCAACTTAATGCAAAACAAAACACAAACAATAGTTCTAAATAAGTTGCCATCATCTCATATACTCCCCCCCCACCACTGTCTACAAGGGAGACATTTTAAATATATTTAGTTGTGTTGTAGGATACAAGTCTAAAGTAATATGAATCATATTGTGAAATGCTATGCCAAAACTTCAATGTTTCTGCTATCTTAATCTATGGATTAATGCAAATTTTCATGTTTACTTTCTTTTATTTTTGGAGACAATACTGATGAAGAAACAAACAAAATATTTTTTAAAGTAATAATAAATGAACTGTCTGGATAATCAGAAAGAAATGAAATATAGAACTAGTCATGATTATGGATATAAATCTTTGGTAATCACAATCAAAATTACCATACTCTGTTTTTAAATCTTCAATAATAAGCATCTGCTTAATAATTTGAAGATTTATATGTTATTTTTCAAAAAGCGCATTGATATTTCCTGTAAACATGCTGATCTATAAGCTTAAATCTAGTTCACAGAACAATGCTAAAAACCATGTAAAGTTTAAGAGTATATAAAGTAACAGCATGAAAAAAAACTATTCCATCAGTTCACCTCTTGTACCTCAAAAACAGTGATAGCTGTAAAGGTACATATAATTTATTTTAACAAAACATTTCTCAGCACCAATTATAAACTAGAAACATTCTAGTAAATCTATGTTGAACTCCAATAAATCAACAATTTCTCAGCTACAATCCACTGGGTGCTCGTCGTCTCCAATCCTGGAACAGGCTCCACAAACAGATACAAATGTGAAAATAATATTCAGTATTTTCAAATGACATAAAAAGAGGGGAAATTATTTATATCTATTTACTGAATAGTTCTTCGAATACATCTAGCAACTTTCAACCTAAACGTTTTGTTTACAAAAAAAAAAAAACAATAATAAAGTTTGCTTTCTCAAAACCGAAATCAGTGTATGTAAAGACTAGATGAAAATGAACTGATTCATCATTAAAATAGTTTTTTTGTTTTTTTTTCAAATGATAGCCTAACTACACTGGGATTTGAAAAGGTGTCACAACTATATTTTTTTATTTCTCTTACTTTCACCATATCGATGACTTCTAGTATCTGATCACAAATGGGTACAATTTCCCCAGCTGTACTCACTAAAACTTAAAACTTGATAAAGATCTCTCAAATGATATGCAGCAAGAAACATTAATTTGCTGGGAAGAAAATAGCACGTCCACTAAAATTACACCTGTAAAAACTCTCTTAGCCCCCCCCAACATACATTTAAGTGCAAATATTAACAAATTGCTTGCCCCTTACATCATTAATAAATAGTGGGCCAATAGCCCCACTCATTAAATTTGTGATTCTAATAAAAAGATTGTTTAAGTATTCTTGAAGCTGATTGTTTGAAATATATATATTTTTAAAAATATATCTAATAAAAAAGAAAAAAATATTACATTGGCAAAAGGAAGGCTACTCTGCATTGACCCTATATATTTGTTGTTAACAGTAAAAATCTATATAAAATTGCCTAAATAATTATTGCAGACTAACTAGCCTTCTCTTATTTTTCATTAGAAATCCATAGATGTGCTTAATCCTTTCTTTTCATCTTTTACTTGCATGTAAAAGCATAAAATCCACAAATCATAATTTATTCCCCTTTTATTATACACCAGATTTAATTAAATATTTTAGCAGTTTCATTTAGACTTTAGAAAAATATTAACATCTAATTGGTTAAAATCTTGGCACTATTTTTTTTTTCTCTTTTTAAAAAAATTATTGAATTGTTTCTAATTAGAAGAAAGCTGCTCACATAATTCCAACATGCTGTAATTGATTTTGTCAAAGCCAGATGTCCAAATCGGATAGGTATCCCTCTCTCAATTGGTCAAAAATGCAACATCACTTATAAATAAATGTGCGCTAACACCATCTGCCACAAGACCAGGAAAAGTTGTCGCTTTGAACTCACAACGTACAAAGAAAAAAATGCCATTTCAAAATGTACCAATAAAAAATTAATTAGTACTATAAAATCTCCAATATCAAGAAGCACCAGCACCTGCTTATGAACAATGTTATGTGGCTGTTTCTGTGTGATTGTTTATCTTTAAATTAGTTACATATAAAAAGCAATATTTAAAATCTATTAGGAGAGAACCTTGTTGAAATATGTATTTTGTTCAGTCTTAAATGTTGTTGTTTTTTGGCCAAGCTACCAGTCTTCTCATTAATTCTGTTACCTAATCTGTGCAACCCATGCCCGTAGCTATTAAAGCTTAAAATTCTGAGTTTATTTATTAGCACATTGCTATTTTGTGTATAAACAACATCTGCATTTAGAGATACTCAAATAAAAATGTCTCATTACAAATTATCTTTAGTTAAGATAAGAATATTTATGATATATATATATATATAATTAAGAAACAGTAAAATGGGGGGACATAACACCATTATAAACCTGTGTAATGTTCTTTAAAATTCTAATGTACTTATTGGAAAGACTTAATCTAAAGCACAAAGTAGACAATGTACTTGAATGAAGTTTCTCCAAGTAGTCTAAGAAATAAGCCAAAACAACAAAAAATCAATTTGCAGTCACTAATAGTAACCATAGCTTCCTTACTTTCCTATACAGCCTTATCCTATTAAAATCAGCACCAACACCTGCTCATATATTTCATTCTGTTTTGACAAAAAAAACAGATCAATGAAAAAACAGTTCTGACTAAAATATCATAAACATGCACATCAGAGAGATTTATCCTCAGTGTTAAAGTCAGATAATCTGGCAGCTTCTGTTTTACCCAATAGAAGCCATGTGTATGCCTGGAGCGCCTTTAATTCACACAACAGTATCAACTAAGTAGCCAGTAAATCACAAATATATCGCTGTTTCACTCATTCCAAGGTTACATTTCATCTAGCTATATAAATGCTAGTGATAAATCATTTGAATGTACAAAAATTACTTATTTCCTTGTTTCTTGCATTATGTGGTTTCCTGTACAAAAATAAAACTAAGCAAATAAAATCTCTTAGGTGCCACGCAAATATACAATTACACAATGCTTAACTTTTAATATCCCTGCAGCATGTCAGATGTTCAAAAAAACAGTGAAGTAGCAAGCTCTATTTTCAATGATGGTGTGCCTAATTTAGATGGTGGTCTCTTCAAGAACTCTAAAAGGAATATAATTAACTTAACCCTGCATTTTTCTTTCTTTTCATGTGATGGAGTGAGATGTGGAATGACTCCTGAAGGCCATTTGTCGTATTCCTTTAAGGCACCATTTAACAATCTTTTATATGTGAAGTCTAACTGGTCTTAGTAAACTTCTCCAAAAACACTTTTCATAGATTTCACATACTACTGTATATTAAATATGACTATAAACTACAGATTACAGTTCACTGAATGGCCAAAAGAACAGCAAAAGAATGTTAAAATGTGTATGCCAGGATATATGAATGAAAGAAATTTCTGAAAATTTGTGCAATATCAAATATAATGTAACAAAATTTTAAAGAAGAAAAAATGGCTTGCACAAAATTTCCCAAGAGAACAGATTACTCAACCAAATTCTTTCACAGTTACCAAAATATTTTACATACATATCTTTAGTAATTTGCTGAATTATGTAAAGGATATACAATGCAATATCAGATTAAAATAAGCACCTTCAAAACAGAAGTAGCATTCATGTAACATGATTAACTACATACAATGCATGTACGCAAGAAAGAAAGAAAAACAAAATAAAAAGCAGACAAATCAGTATTTGGTTGGACAACCACTACAATTTGTTGGGCCTGGATCTGGTTAGGTAGAAAATCAATAAAGTTCTCAATCAATCACCACCTGCACTAGATTTCCCATATATAAGTTAGTGATGTCTACAGTATATTCACATAACTAGTTAACAGGCATGTTAATCCAAGCTGTCAGTCAAAATGCATTACTTTACATGGCTCATGTCAGATTGCCAGAGAAAAAGATGTGCACCTTATTTTCTTTGCCAGGCAGTTGATGTTTTGGAAGTATGGCAGGTCATACAGTCTTGCTATAGTATGTATTGCAAATAGTATGACATGTTTAATTAGTAACAAGAGGGTGTTTTCAAGGACTGAAGATGTAAACTGTTGATTAAAATGCCTTTTCTCTATACCAAATCAGTCTTCCAATAGTAACAAATTGCCACCCACATCCACTGTTTACTTTTGCCTGTAAACAGGTGAGTCACAGCAAATCTCAAGGCCACATCCAAGTGCACCCATTAGAAGTGAATTATATGACCACACATAAATGACAAAATATCTCATGCACCAACTATCATTAAGATGATGAATCCACAAAATGATCTCTGCTATATCCTGACTGGATCTTTATGATGGCAGCTTCATAGTATAGAGTGGGAATATTCTGCTAATCTGAGAGTTGCTCATTTTAATGTAAGGGCACTGTAGATATCCTTGAAAAGAGTCCAAAAAAAAAGATTGATCAGAATGATCAAAAACACAATCTTGGTTGAGAGAAAAAAAGGACTAAAATGACTATGAATTATATAGTAAAATTCCATTTTTACAAAATGGCTTGAGACTGAATTCGTTCTGTATAAAGAGAGATTTTGTTTAACCAAGAATTATAATGAAATACAAAAAAAAAATGAAAACAATAATGGAAAATAAAACATTATAATTCATAAGTTATGAAACTTAATGTACATTACTGCATAGACAGCATTGGTATTAAAGTAATTTAGAGTAAGGACATTAACCATGTTTGTGAGAAGGTTGTATAAATATCCATCTCAAGTTCAGTCGTCAGTTTACTTAAAGTGGTGGTTACATTTACTTAATGTATATTCCTAAGTTTACTAGCATGACAGCCAAGACCATACTTAGCAAACTATATGTACACATAACCGAGTGGGGTGTCCATTGATTAATAAGACTTGACGGGATGCCATGGCACCAGGCATTGCACATCCAGAAAAGGATAAATTACTTCCTCCTCCTTTGCCTTTAAGTCATACAAAGTGGTGGTTCCAATACTATATTCTCCAATGAGTTTCTTGCCACTTCATCTGCATCAGGACAATTTAATATTTCCACTATCTCAAATATTGTTAGTGAAACTAGTTTCTTCTTTGTTGTAGGTAGTGGTGGTGAGGATACGGCATCCAGTGATCATTTCTTGTGGGCTATGGATGATAAATTTCTGCGATTATTGAACATGAAAGTGAAGTTGTGCTGCTACATGCTGAGTGCGTGTTTAAGTGTTTGTTTCCCATGCACTGCAGCCAATTTTGAAACTACATAGTGCCAAATTCAAATCTTAACCAACCATTAGCTTTCATTTATAAAAAAAAAAAAAAAGAAAGACTTTTTTGGTAAAAAGGTATTTCATAAAAACAGGATGTTACTGTATATGACTAGAATTTGCATGCATAAGAAATATTCCTGATTAGACATTAGCATGTTTCTAACAGTTATATACATATTATATGCCTGGAATGCACTGCGAAACCAGATAGTAAAAGAAAGGAGGCTTAAGCAGTTTTAAAATATTCTTACATTTTCCAATGTATTTTCCTTTTTGGCGGTAGTGCACGTGCATGCATAAGTGTGTTTGTTGGTATGGGTGGGGCTGTAGCCCTCGAGTACAATGCTCTTTGGCAATATTATGGTCTCCAACTCCAGGCTGAAAAACATGCTGATGATTGTTCCACCCAGCTAGGGAGCTTGCAATATAAGCCTCCCGGGCAGAAAATCTGGCTAAATCACATGATCTAATGCCAATACAAACACGTGCTATTATCATTTATACAAATTACCAACACTGCATGGAAAAAAGGTTTACTTGGGCGACTTTTTTTTCTTTCTTTATTCACCACTTTCAGCAAGGAAGACTACCCTGCAAGAGAGCACAGTGCCACAGTTATCCACTATTGAACATTATTCTGGAACATGAGGGCCCAGCACTGCTGACTTTGGAAAGGAAACCCTTATTAGAACTTCTCATTTTTGGAGATGGAAAGAAACCCCACATGGCTGGCTGACTGCTGAAGAAGAGCAAGAAGAAACCATGCCAGGGAAGCACATCAAACCAAGCTGACTGGGTAGTGAAGCCACTGACCACCAGCTGACCTTACCTGGTTTAGAAGTATAACTTATTCCTTATTATTTCCTGACAACAAAAAATCCTCTCCAAAATATTTTTGCTTATTTTCTCAAATAAATTACATGGCTTCCATCAATGTTACAAGGTGTTAACTGGAAAAAAAGAGGAGTTTGTATTTTAAACAAAATTTGTATGGCTTGCTTATAAAATGAAATTAGAAGAATTAATATTTAATGTTTGCATCTTATAAGCATCATAAATAATTCATGAGTTTTTCAGAAAATTCAGTAGAAATGTCTTTAATTATTTATTCATAATCAGTTCATTAACAACCAATCAATATTAAATGTTTTCCTTTAAATGCAATTAAATGTTTTGTAAAATGTAAATCTGAATGTACAATATTTACATTTTTCTTAGAATTACGTGTTTTAATAAGAAGCCAAATTCAATTGTAGAATTCTATTTTAACCAATTAATTTTAAAAACAAAATGAACAAATTTTACATAAAATATTTATGAACAAATACCTCAAGTTATGCAGAAATGAAAAACTTTGCTAAAGAATTTTCTGCAATTTGCTTCACAGATGTGCTTTCAGTCTATAAAACCTAATACTAATAACAGAGTATGGCACCTAACTTTGGAGGAATAACTTAGAACAAGTGGAAGATTTTTGTAATTTTTTCTTTTTTAATTTTGACAGTTCCCATTAACATCATCTCATAAATTAATCACTATGTATAAAATTTTATATATTTTAAAAAGTCTGAAAGATGTATAGCACCAAGTAAAAATAAGATAAAATAAAATAAAAATGAAAAGGGCAAAATCTGCAATAATAAAATTGTTCCAGTGTTTAACTGTTATGCAGATGAAGTATAAAAGCTTTACTCCCATAACAGTTACATTTGCTCTATAGAACTTACAGGACCTTTGTTCATTTGAGAATTGGTATAAAATGCCTGTTCATTGTGTAAGTAATGAAGCTTATATAAAGACCCATCTGGTTGAAATGGTTTTAAAAAAAAATACAGGTTCAAATGATAAAATGAGATTAATATGATTCCAAATTAGACTTAAATGCAGTTAAACAAATAGTGCCAATCACTTAAACACAGTTTTAACATGGCATTAGAATTTCACTTAATTCACTTCATCAGATCATTTACTTCTCTGCATCTTGTAAATTAAGAAACTTTACATGCCCAAGAACTCTGTAACTAAGTCCTATTGATAATGACTAAGCTAATCATTAACACAGTGCACTAACTTCACAGATGGTTTTGTTACAGGACCAACCTACTAAGTGCTTTCTAATTCAAAAAGAACAATTTGGCTCAAAACACATCAATCTGTATTTCCTATTATTTGTTATGGTACTAATGAAATTTTCCATTTGTTGACTTTACTGAAGGACCCACAAAATCATGTTAACACGTTATTTTCAACACAATGTACAAAATATAAAAGTCAGTGAGTGAGCAGAAACATTTATATAGGTAACATTAAATAGTTTACCAACAAAAGAAATCCAAAAAAAAAAACATCTTTATTAAAATTTTAAAAGTTGATTTGCAAATTTTCAAAACTAATTTGTAAATCTATGAAAAACATTTTTGCCATTATTTATGACAACCTATGAGAGAAAGTTTCACACTTGTTATTATCTTATTAAAAGATAATTATTACTATCTTATGAAAAAATAAAAGATAAATTTGTTATTCTGTTTATTTTCTTTTTATACATGTTAGTAAACTTGAGATGTGATTGTTCTTAAATATAAGCTTATGATCCACACACTCTTAAAGAAATACTGCATACTTCAATTTAGAAAAAAAATTAAAGTTTTTCCTTCCTTTTGCAGTACAATTAAGAAAATGATCTAAAGATAGTTATAAAATTTAAAATTTGTATTTTAACATTATTTTGCTTATTTGCTGAATTTGTACTGGAATTCAATAAATCCAGCAGCTTTTGGCATTTGCTGGAAAATGTAAGAGTATATACATATAATTTGGTCTGAAATTTTACTGTACAGTTCAACAGATCAGAGATTGAAACATTCAGAAAAATATCACACGATATTTTAAGATCACCAATGAGTGAGTCAATTCTTTGAGAGTCAGGGGAACATATTTAAAAATCAGTGCAAGATGTTTATATTTCTCAATCAATCATTGCAACCACACACTGAATACCTAAAGAATAATCATAGACAAAAGTCTTGCCTCTCTTGTAGTAAGAATGCATTATAGATGCAGTATGGTTATGCAATCTATGTTAAAGAATCTTATCTGAAGAAAACCTTCCAGCAAATATAAACATACCATAGCTACTAGCTACCTAAAACTTAAAAAGTACAGTCTCTGAAATATCTAGAACAATTCTAATTGGGTTACTTGCATACATGTCTCTAGAAAGGTAAACAGCCTTTTTTTGGTCTGAATTCTTCCATTAAATAAACCCTTTAGGGTGCACTGTACAATATATAACGTTTTGGGTTTCCATACTCAATGATTGCTGACAAGTTGCTTCCCTAGTAATCTATTTTGATCTGAGCACATTTTCTGCTGCGTTCCTCATAACTGGCTAACCTGAATGTTGTTTTGCAAATTTTGAAAAAATGTACAACTTTAGGGGATACCGCTGATGAACAACACAGCTTATTCTTGACAATATTCCAGATGGAATGAATAGTAAAATAGAATTATCAGCAGATAAAGACAGTGATACCAATGATCCTCAACCATGAGGTGAAAGAAATCGTGGTGCCTTCGATAAGAAATAGCAGCCATTTGAATGTAAATGATGGCAAAGAAATGGTGGTTGAGAGTTTTCTTTGACATCTTGGACAGGTTGGTTGTTTGTGCTCACACTCTGCAGTTCTGAGTTTCCAAGTCACAACTAGAGGGCAGGATGACCTGACTGAAGATGTGTTAGGAAATAGAACCTGTGGGAGACATATCATGAGTACCACTATTTAGAGTGTCTTAGTACTGTATGCAATGCAAGATAAAGAAAAGCATCTAATTTTGCCCCAAATGTGATGTGGGACTCTGTGTGACTTCTTGTATGCAATATTATCACAGCAAGTGATTTTTAATTATTAATCAGTCTTTGGATTGCAATTGGATTAACCAGTTAGTGTGGTATGCAAATATGTTGACAATATTATTCACAGACTGTAGTAAAAACACTTTTGCAATGATCATTTAGCTAATGTGTTATTGTACACTATATGATGAAAATAGGGCAAGCTGCTTCTTCATAATGTTCATTTCTGTGTCTGTACCTATCAAAGTAGTAATATCACTAGGGAAAATTTGGACATGGACTGCCCAATTGAATGACCTAATTTGGGCCCTAATGGGTTAATAACTCAATAACTATCTTAAACAAAATTTCCTATATTATATAAATTCTTTAAAATGCAAATTTTTCAAAATTTTCTAATTAACCTTTCAATCACTATAAAAAAAAAAAATTTTAAAAAAAGATACAGAATTTGATATAACAATTTTCCCTAAAAACTATTATGATCTGAAATTTGTGCCTGTACTGGGGAGGAGGTACATGTATAGAATAATCAGCTTTCCAATCCCAGTCATTTGTGCCTAAAAAGGTAATCCACATTTTCATCCTGAGAGATGACAAAGTATTTATCTGTGGCAAAGCTCCACAATTAGGATTTTACTATGCTCTAATATCAGTCTGATTAATAGTGTTAGGAAAAATTCACTGTGAAAGAAAGTTTTTGCCCACAAACTGCTAATGTAAGATTCTATAAGTATTTTATGCTTCCATGTGGAGCTTTACATATATACAAAACAGAGTTGCTTATTTATATACAACAGGACGTGTTTCAGATGCTTTTATTATCTTGTTATAAATCTCCAGATAACCTTTCAAAAAGCTGAATTAAATATGAAGGTGTTTGTAGACTATAAACTACACATCTTTCACAACAGTTCAGCGAAATGCCTTCTGGAGCAAATTACTATCAATAGAGGTACCAGGAATCCAAATACTTGTACACTATGACCAACAAAATCCACTGCAAGAACAATGTATTTATTTTTGTCCTTATTTATCTATTTTCTTTCTTTATTGATGAAAGAGTTAAACTTATTATTTAGAAACAGAATCCTTCATTAAAAAATACAGAAAACAGAAAAGAATAAAAAAGAAATCTGATCAAATTAAGGAAATGGTATTTTCCTGGTTAGAACAAAACCTATCAGCAATAAAATACCACTCATCACAATGCTAACCACTTTGCCAGCCCATAACCAGTAAATAATTATTTGCATCATTGCATGTTAATATTTCCTTGGTGATCAGTTCAGAAGCAATTAATATACAGAAATCCATGAACAACCCTACAGCTTTCTTTTCCAACTGTTTTTATTAATTCTGGAGTCACAGAACAATCTGAGCTATGTATGATTATAAAAAAAAACAACAACAAAAACAATCTCTTCTAAAGATTCTTATTGGATTTGTATGCCATTGGCAACAGAACAGTCATCACAATCTTCCAGCCAGAGTAGCAGAACTGAAAAGTAAATAGAAACTTTGAGCAGCTAACAGAGTGGGAAAATGATGTAGTCATTTTAGTTTAACATTTTGATGACTAAACTATTTCACAGTGTATCCATCCTCTTTGTTGTGTTTTACAAACATGAATTTATTACTAAAATATGGTAATTAAAATGAATGGATTGTCTGGTACTGTAGAAGTGAAATTAAAAGTGACCATAAAAAAGAAAGTAAGATTCTTATTTTCCATACTGTCCAAAAGGTCAGCCAGATCCTTTACTTCCCTACAACTATGAATCTGAGCTAATTTCCTATATTAGAATAATTTAGACAATAACTAAGTCATCTTATAATGAGTTCATCTAGTGCATGCCTCTGAAGTATTCTCCAGGCAACATCCATTCTGACAACTAACAACTTTAAAGGCAAACCATTGTTATTGGCTTTTCAAGAAACGATGCAAGAATTCATATAGTATGAAAATAAATACATAATTGAAAATTTTGCAAAATCACTTAAATAATCAAATGATAAACTTGTATCAAAGGTAATAAGAGAAATAAAGTAGGTTATAAGGGAAACCTTATGCCAAGTGACAAATGAAGCAGCAGTGGCCTGTTCACAACTTCTGACATTAGTTAAATATTACTTTGTTTTCCACCATTTGGCCTTTAAGCCTTAAGTGGTTATTTCAGATCAAATATAGCTGTGAGAAAGTATCATACAGTGAGTGAGCAAGAAACCTCATTATTCATGGAGTAAACAGACAAATTTAAAAGATGAGCAAGACTATTACTGATATTATCATTATATCCTTTTGAGTACAAGCCCAGAGAGCCAACTACACTTAAAATAGTCAGTGAAATATGGCAGTCATTAATGGATAAAATATTTTAATAAATATATATTTAATAAGAAAAATTAAAATACTAAAAAAAGCTTTTGTCTGTTTGCTAGTTTGCTAAATGACTACAATTTTATAAAGATTTCTTAATGCTATAAAATGGGAGGTGGGCTTATACTTGATAAGTCTCTAAGTTTTAAAAAATATATTACTATTGCAGAAAATAAGTAGACTTATGCTCCCTATGATACACCATCATTATTACTACTACTTTTTATTGCATTGACAAAGCAGATTTAACCAGGGCCTAATTTAATATATGAAAGTTCTATTTATGATGTGTTTGAAAACTTACTGACACAAATACAAATTTTTTTTCAACACCAGAATGATTAAAATTATTTACATTTAAACAAATATTTGAGAGAATCTGATAGAAGCTTCCAAAAGGCTAATGATCTTGAACATTTGAACAAGTGGACAGCAAAAAAAAAAAATAATGATCATAAATATTAATTGACTAAATTATCAGCACAGCTTAAATGTAAAGAAATGGGGAAAAAATCAACAATAATAAAGCAAATAAGTTTAAAAATCAAACAGATATAACCATTTATCCTCCTTGGGGATTTGCACAAAACCATGATAGATTCTTGCTTCCTTTAACAAATAAATTTAATAAGTTTTTGTTCTGTTTTTCTGGCAATGCAACACAAATAGAAAATATCATCGTCAAGAATAAAACAGTGGAAAAGACTTTCATATTCATATATAGTTATGTGAGTATTGAGTAGCTTACATAGAATTACAAGCATTGACTAGAATATGACCAGCTGTCCTTTGATTAAGTACCCTAAGTAATACTTCAGTGAACTGTTTTAATCCTGTGTCAATTAAATTTTCTCAATACCAACTTTTATTCGGTAAACATGCATGTAATCCATAGCTATTCCTTAAGCAAAATAAAAACAATTAGTATGAAATTTTGTTTACTAATGAACTAACAAAATTAGTTGAGAAATAAAATCATGATGCATTTTGATATCATTTAAAATAAGTTTTAAATGATATGCATGATATATATCGGTTCTACAAAAACATGTATATAGTATATTTTGCTTAATGTAAGCTTTCATTTGTCCCATTCAGCTACTTAATCCATTTACTTAATGTTCAATCCCTGAAATACAAATCTACACAACTTGAACACAAGAAAAAAGATCTGTTGGCAGGTTGAAGCTCTACATTTACAAGGTGAATTCCTTCATTTGCCAGATTGGCTGAAATTCATTTGTGGCTCTCCATTTTAAAAAATTTAAAGGCTTAAATTATTAACAATTCAAATAAAAATTCATAAATGTTACAGTAATTTACATTTTCAACTTCTTTAAACAATTTTTCTTTGTTTAAACTCAAAAAGGACAACTAATGCTAAAATTGTAAAAAAAATAAATATTGTTCTAAGTTATCAAATATGGTAAGAATCCTATTTTTAATTGAAAATCATTGTAAGAATATTAAGATCAGAATCAACTTCTTTAATTGATTCACTTCATTAAACACACATACAAATAAACAAAAATATGTAATTAATAAACAAGAGGAAAATGCAGACTTCCTTGATGCTCTGTTGGAGACTTCATTTATCCTTTCATAATAAACCCATTCACCAGAAAGTAAAAACAGCAGAAAAAGAAAAAAAAATATCTTCAACAATCTTTCCAAGTAAACTTTATTTGAACAGAAATTAGAAAAAGCAGGTTTCTCCCAAAACACAGTTGTGAATGCTCGGGTCAAAATGTATTCCAGAGGCATTAGGTTTTTAAATGACTTTTTCTTTTGGTTCTTTCTTAAAGAAATTCACCTACAAAGATCTTCTAGTTTACATGAAATTAATAGCTCAGTCAGATAAAAATTGTTTAAGTCTAAAAAAGCACTCTGATGATACTTGCTTTTCAAAAAAATTAGAATTGAGACAATGTTAAACATGGAAATTTTATGCACTATTTTGTATTTCTTCAAGAGATATTGATGGATCAGGTGATTTTTTTTTTCAAAGAGAATCAATTTTTTATAAAAAGGGGAAAACCCTCCATGTAGCACAAACCATGAAACTATTTACTCAATGTATCTTACTGAAAAGTTTTGTTGCAATAAGATATAAATTATAAAAATGTATCATCTTGCAATCATTAGTCAAGTCACAAAACGATAAGGTAAAGCACTGTCAGTGCTTCCTGTATGACAAATTGTGTCTATAAAGCATTTACTGTCTAATTATTTGTAACACAAAATAAATATAAGTAAAATATTAGCCTAATCAATTGATTGAAAATTTCAATAAATAAGTAAAAAAATTTTTTTTCATATTTATCTAATAGTGGATAAAGGAAAAAAAATGCATTTCTAATAAAGCATAAAATTACTTAATACAAATAAAATTTTAGTACAGCAACAAAACTTACCTTTTTAATCTTAGCCTTGTTTTTCTCCCATTTCCACATCATGCCTGCACTCATAGTAACTACCACACCAGAGTACAAGTCTACCTTTAAAATTTTGTCAGCGGGTACTTGCTGAATTTCAAATCCAAACAGAAGAAATTGAGAGATGGCTTTTGCTATAATAGGTGAGGAACGAAAAGAGGGAAAAAAAAAAAACACTTGATTTCCGTCTTCAC
Source organism: Nautilus pompilius (assembly GCA_018389105.1). Lineage (NCBI taxonomy): Eukaryota > Metazoa > Mollusca > Cephalopoda > Nautilida > Nautilidae > Nautilus > Nautilus pompilius. Next base: position 1,447,289 of record JACATO010000127.1, on the reverse strand, counting down.
AAAGCCTATTTCCCATTCCCTGCTAAATCAAACGCCTGGCACTGTCTTCTCTAAAGGAAATTTCCAAAGCAAGGTCTGTACGTGTCTGCCACCATTGACACTGCTGGTTTGTTCAGGGGATTCAATATCTGTCATTTATCCGAACCTTTCCTTTGTGCCGATATACCAGCTTAGTCTGCCATGGATTGGTCAGGAGAGGAAGAGTATTAAAAAAAAAAAAGAGAGAAAAAGAAGATAGAAAGGTGGAGGGGATGGGAGGAGCAAACTTCAATGAAGCTGTAGATTTAAGACAAGCAAATTAGAACTATTATCTGTTCAATGACTTGGAAAAGATAGCAGAGATCACAATAGCCTGAGGCCTGCTGATGTTGTTTACAGTAGCAATGGCATGATTGCAATCACATAAGGATGCCATGCAGTCAAATGAAATTTACCACAGCTTCCTGCTTGGTAGAAAGCTTCAAAATTTTGTATTTGCAGCAACTGCAAACAGCTTTGCATCATTTAAAACTTTCTTGGCATATTAAACTTCCTGGCTTGCGGAGAAAGGTGCCACTGATGAAGCAATAACAAAAAAAAAAAAGAAAAAGAAAACAAAATTCCTAGAAAGCAGACTAACAATCAAAATCCTGAAGCCAAACAGAAAAGATGAAGATAACCATGTATCCACAAGGAGTGAGTTGTTCAGTTTGACTTGGGTACAGCAATCCAATTGATCAAAGTATTATAGAGACTTTTTGGAGCTGATTCATTAATAGTGAACTAAAAAAAAAAATGTTAAGGAACCATGTCAGTGTCTGAATAAACACTAAATCGCTTGTCATTCTCCAGAACAACATTTTAGGGTAAAAGGGCAACTTGAAATGAAATATTAATGCATGTTACAGTATTTTATCTTCTAGCTTTGGGAGAGTGGCAGCAACTTTATCATTATGGACTTCCTAATAAGCCAGCTGCTTAAGAAGCTAATCTAGTTTCTAAATGCAAAACAAATAGCCAATTTGCAACCAACTTTCAGCAGTTGTATTCTTCATTAAATAAATATCCACAAATGGTGTTTTGCCTTCATTCAGACATTTGCTTAGTCATGATATCCCCAGGGAACCATTGCCAATTACCTGTTACTCCAAACAAGCTAAGATTTGTTTAATAGACAAGGATAGCAGCATCTTAATGCAGGCACACAGTGTAGATGTGCATATATCCAGAAAATAATTTAGAGGAAAAATTTAATTCAGGTTTTCATTTACAACAATCATAAAAATAAATTACACATCATGTAATGTACATATGTAAGGTTAGTACTTAATTGTCTAATAATAAGAACTGATCCATAATATAAAAGAATCAATTGATGGATAATAAAAATAAGTACATGTCAAAATATTGAGTAATACACTTACAAAAGATTTCACTATCCGAGACAAAAATAATCCGAACTACGAACAAAGCTAATAATACAAGATTATTTTAAAATAAAGCTGTTCTTTCTAACACGTTCGGTAATTGATATTTTCAAATTCATTACTCTCATCTAGAAACACTCTCTCATGTGAACTGTGTTTTGACCAGCTTATAAATGTTCCATTTTAAAGTATACTTCAGAAATTGCAATGAAAAATTTACACAATATCAAAACAAAGAATTTGTATCTCTCTCTCTCTTTAAAACAGATTAATAGTAGATCTGTTGAATTTTTAAAAAATAAAGCTATTTAATCTTTAAAAAACCCATCATCTTGGGATAATTTTCTATTTGCACATTTTTATATTATGCATAATAAATTATTATAATTTAAATTTAAGTTTCTGTAGTAAGTACCCTGTTATTAAAATTTGTACATGACAGATATTTTAAATTGAAAATTCTTGTATTTCAAATCTTAGAGTATCTACTTATCTTTGGCCAATAAGAAATGCTTTATCAATTTGTCTTATTTTAGTGATTAAAAAAAAATTAAATTGACAAAAAATAAAATGGATAGCAACTTGTGACTTAATTTTTTTCCGAATTCTAAACAATATTTCAATTCTCCGTGCTGCAATACTTATTTTTGATGTAATTTAAAGAAATATACATGATTTCTCATTAACTTTTTATCAGATGTCTTATTTCCATTATGATTCTTACATAGATATGAGTAAAATATTACACAACCATGCATGCTGGTTCATGCATACAAGACCATTAATATTATCACACAATCTCTTTGCTGGTACTAAAAGTTTAGCAGATATTTTGGTAGTTCTTTATACATAAATAATATCTATCTTTCTGAACGTATTTTTTTCCCCTAAATATTTTAGTGGTGCCTGAGAGCTCAAAGGTATCTCCATAAAAATGGTGCATAAAATTTCCAGCACTTAATCATCAGTCACAGATCTGGCTGGGTTTTAGTTAATTCATAACAAAAGTGGAGAATTTTTTCAAATTTATGTCAAAACCATTTACTTCAAAATAAAATATCTATTCCACTTTAGTATCCAAATGTCTAATTTAAATCATTTACAAATTCTTGAGAATTAGTTAAACATGACTTTAATAGCCTGAAATTGCACTCATGTGCTACCAGGTGTTTAATTAATATACAACCAAAAAAATTAAGGTGACAGGTCTATGGTTGCATAAATCAATTCTTCGCTTTAGATGTGTGATTTAGCTATCTTCCTGTCATTTAAAACAATGTACATGAAATGAATTATAAAAAAAGGTTAAATTTTAGAACAAAGTAAGGAAGTTTATTTTAATATTTTCAAAAAAATTACAAGAAAACCCACAAGTTTACTACTTTGATGCATTATCAGATTTAAGCAATTTTAGCCATGTATTACTCAGCACAGGTTGAACAACAGGAATATCACACAGTACCTTCCTTATTAATATAACCCTTTGTAATGACAGATGCGTATATCACTTCAAACCCACTGTTTTGCATTACAACTAGTGCTCAAAGGACTAAATAGTATAAATAAGTAATGCAGTCATGGTATGTGGAGGGTTAATCATAATTTCTGCAGTAATATCTATTTTTGCCTTATCTGTGATAAAATATAAAAGTATGAATTTAATACCCATTTATATCTAAACTTTCTAATACCCAGTTTAGACTTAACTGGTTCAGTGTTATCAATATTAGTTTTGAATTTGCATTGCCAGCTAATTTCTTTTCAAAAGAAACTTAACCATTCTCTCTTCAACTGCTTTTCTGTCAATATTTGCAGCATTTTTATACAACACCTGCTTTAAAGCTAATCTTTCATTGTTTGATAGGCTTAATAACCCTAATTAGTCATTGATTTAAATCTTCATTTATGGTGACTGATAGATTTTTAAAATCAATACGTCAATATGATGCAGAAAGAACTGAGTCACATAAATTGGATACAAATGGTGTCTCTGCCAAAATGATCCTATTTCAATAAGACAAGCTAAACATTCTAGCAAAAATACAGTCACTTTAAATTATTATTATTGTTTGAAAATCCAAAGTATTCTTAGTCTTCTAGAGATGAAGAGTTCTAGTGGGGCAATTTGTTGCATCCCTGTGTTCAATGCAGGCAGCAGTGGGAAACCACCTCTCTGAGAGACCTGCGTTGGTGGAAAAATTGTGGTTCTTTTTGTGACTTGCAAAGAAATTACAGCCAAGCACTTTTTTTGAGATTTGAATTAATATTAACGTAAATTTTTTTTTAAAAAAGTAGTATCTATTTTTTAACAGTATGAGACAAGTTCAGATCTTGAGTGAGTCTATTGTTTTCCTTAGTAGCATAGATGGGGGTGAGACACTAGAAACATTCCCCTAAATCCCCAAATAAAAACTGTATGAATGAATTACAGCCTACAGATTCTGTAAGTTGTAATGTGTGCACTTCAGCACCTACATGCTTATCAAAATCTGGTTAATGTGGTGCTTTTACTTAGGGTCCGATTAAAATATTTGGTTTAGAATAGAAGGTAAATGACAAAAACAATATCAGATACCTGTGCACATAAAGGTTTACTGTATTTTTTTTTCCATTCACCCCAAAAAACCCTAACTACATCATTGGTCTGCTGCACATTGGATAATTCACACATACATGAAGTGATTCAGCCCTCACCATAAAGAGGGAGTGCTTGTCAAGATCTCTAGAATTTACTCTTCATGTCACATTTGAATAGTTTTTGATTTAAGTGTTAACCTTATGTTAATTTCATGGAAACAATGGTATTGTCAACTTGTAAGAAATTAAACCAGAATAAAAGGAAGATTTTGCATTCATGGTTGAAAATGTCTAACCTCTGTACCTTATCTGCAATGTATCACTCACTCACTACAAAATGAGCAACCTAAAATGGCACTAGAAAACTAATCACAACAACTTTTCATTTGAATACCCACCTGGAGCACAATTAAGGAAAAACAAAGTAGCCACATTGAAATTTCACCAAAATATTAAGCAGAACTACTTTTGGTATTCAGTAAGGAAACCAACACAACTAAAGCTAGTTTTGTTGTCATGGAATGTCATTCATGCTAAAAGACCACAATATGCTGGAGAATTTGTTAAAAAAGAATATTGCCGAAGTGGTTGAAATTTTAGATCCAAACAACAACAAAAAAAAAACTCTGATGACTAATTAACCAAATTCTAATTTTGCACCATACTACAAAGAGGCATATCTCTCAGATTAGTGCCTATGATGCAAACAAAATGTGAAAAATCTAAAGAATTTTCTAACATTCAGCCTAGCTCTTGACAAATCCACAGATACACAAGATAAATCACAACTAGCAATATTTGTTCACTGTTTCTGCAGATATAATTGTGAAAGAAAACATGTTGGGCTTAGTGGCACTAAGAAAAAAAACAACCCACAATGCTGGTGTAAAGAATATACATGGCAAAGCAATGACAAACAAAGCATGATCCTAACATTCTGGAGTTTCTCCAAGCACACTGCAACATCCATCATGAACAACCTGTAGGAAGATACTTCAAGTACAAAAATGTTATCAAAATGGTCTTAGAAGTTGTCATTTTCATCAACTTCAATAAAAAGACTCATCAACAGTTCAAAAGCTTCATCAAAGAGCTAGATCCTGAAGACAAACCTGACAATGCTACCTCCTATTATTTTATGAGGTGGTTATCAACCAGAAATGTCTTAAATAGACTTGCAGAACTCTCGGAACCTATCAATGCTTTCCTTGAAGACGTCCTATCCACAGCTGGAAGATAAGTAATAGATACAAAACCTGATGTTTCACACTGATATCATGCAGCATCTGCAAACTCTTAACTTGGTGTTCCAAAGGAAGGATAAAATTATTTCTGACCTTACCCAGTATCTTCATCTTCCACTATAAATTAAAACTTCTGCAAAGAAGCACTGTCAAGAGATTTCCACCACTTTCCCCATCTTAACAGTTGGGTAAAAACATTCCCTGAAATTGAAGGAGGTAATCACAACCCTGAGGAATAGAGAGGTATATTACAAGGACTGGTTGATGACTTTCAGGCCAGGTTTGAAGACATAAGTTTAAATCCTGCATCACCTTTTTTTGTAAACCTACTCATGGTTGATCAGATCAACAACAGCTGTCCAATTCTCAAAACCCTGATAATGGAAGCAACTACCATAGAAAACCTACTAAAACTGCAGATATACTAAGGTCTAAAGATGGTACAGAAATCACAGTATACAACTGAGTTCTGGAAGCAAATGCCAAAAGCAAAGTATCCTGAACTCAGAATGGTATGCAACTCATTTCAATTTTCGGCACAACATACTGCCATGAATCATCACTGTAAAGTCCTTACAAACTAACATTTGATACAGCTCCTTTATAAGGATTCTTGAATTTGTAGTTTTAAAATCCCAACAAAACATGACCAGTAATTTGAAATCATTAGAAATTTAAAGAAATGCAGTTCAGTAAAGTTGAATTCTCTCTGCCCAATGAACGTGATATGAACCACACATAGATGCCTGTACCTGATAGACAATATACTTAGTAAACATGTGATCTGTCCAGGAGACAAATATGGATCTTAAACAGAAAAAGTGAACCAATATTACTGGTAGCTAAAAATTAAACTTAAACTTTAGTGCAACATCATTAAAGATTTCTTTAAACAAAATGATTGATTCCCTAAATAGAGAACAGTTAATAAGTAAATATGACTTTTCTTGAAATAATGGTTTTGAAACTACCTTGTATATATATTCATATTGATGGTTTACTGATATACACACTATTTGCCTGTACTATTTCAGTCAAGAAAGACAAATTTCCATTATGTACTATTGCATAATATAACTTAAACTAAGATACAACCCATAGTAACTGCATCAATCTGAATATATAAATTATCATTAAATAAAAAGCAAACATCATTATTTGTGGCCAAAAATACTTATGCATCACTAAATCAAGAATGTCAGCTTAATAGACTCTAAAGTCAATGACTGCTCTTCATACCTTACCAGTTTTAAAAGACCATTTATACTCGAGTGGTCATTTAAAACAGGTCTGGTTGAACATAGGTCACTACCATTATTAGACTACATGCTAAATATTCCATTGCAGTATTTTTACAAGAATGACCAAATGTTAGGATTGACATGGAACAGATGAAATGCTTTATGGTTTTTGGATATTTAAAGAAAGATTCAGCTGTTCAAACAATAATATTTTATTTACAGTGCACAATTAGAGTGCAATGTAGCTGGTATGCAAAGCAAAATAATGCAACAAAAAAAAAAAAACATGGTTGGATATTACACATTCAAAATATAACTCTTAATGTAAAAAGGTTTACTCTGCATCCTTAAACATACGTAAAATGAAACTATGAAAACTATCTGTACAATTTATGTAATGAGTGTTTGGATTATAACATGAGCAAAAACTGTATTATGAGCAAGAAGAAACTAACTAGTTTCAGACAAGCACATGGAGAAGCTACTGAACTTAAATCTAACTAAATAGATACATACATATATACATGCATGCATGCATAAGCAACAACAAAACAACACTTTTATGCACTTTCACTTATTTTTGCATGGGTCTATTTGAATTCTTTCCTGCATTTAAAAAAAAAGTATTGTTATTGTTTTATTTTCAAAATGATTCATTAAATAGCACTTGGAACATCAGATTAGCAAAACCTATCCTAAAATATTTTAAAAATAAAGTTTTAAATGCACCTGCATTTAAAAAAAAAGTATTGTTATTGTTTTATTTTCAAAATGATTCATTAAATAGCACTTGGAACATCAGATTAGCAAAACCTATCCTAAAATATTTTAAAAATAAAGTTTTAAATGCATTTATTGTTTTCAACTATACTTTCATAAATAAACAGTTTATTTTATTAAAAATATTTACATGATTTTAAAAAGTCTTTTTAACAAAGACATCTAATAAAGATTCTGCTACATTTATTTTATTAAAAATATTTATATGATTTAAAAAAGTCTTTTTAACAAAAACATCTAATAAAGATTCTGCTACATTTATTTTATTAAAAATATTTATATGATTTTAAAAAGTCTTTTTAACAAAAACATCTAATAAAGATTCTGCCACATCGAAGTTGATACCATAATGGAGATATTCAATCTGATCTGCAATGGACAATTATCTGAGACATCAAATACATGAATGAAAAGGCTTTAAAAAATTTTAAAGTGTACATTTTTATTAATATTTCAACATGAGAAGTTGCCATTAAAGATGCATACACTGCAAATGAAGGGCTCATTCAGTGACAGATATTTGCAGCTAAGAGCATAAAATAAATCAAAAGAACCATAGAAAGAATGCTGTTTGCAGAACAAGCATAAGCCACTCCCAAGAACTTGTCAGACTACTGCTGTCTGCATGTGACCACATGAAAAATGACCCATTTACTCTCATTCTTCTCATTCAACAAGATGTGACCAGTTATGACCTTGATTCTTCCGCATACAAAGTACCTCACACCAGGTGGCCCTCTGGCTGTTCCTGATGATCAGTCTTCATCCCACATCCCCTCCTGTCATGACATAAAGGGCTTCAACAAAAACTGCCAGCTTCATACAATCAATAGAAGGAAAAAAAAAGCTGGACAATTTTCAACAAGTCTAAGAAGCCTGGCACTGAAGTATCCTGTTTCCTGAAGAGCTACTTCAACAAAACAAAACATTGCCTTACTGTTTGTTTAGCAGTTAATAAGAAATACATCATTAGCCAGCTGAGAAACAATCAGCATAAAATCCAATATCCCATGATACAAAGCCAAATGCATAAACCTAATTGTCCTCACCAACTAATTATATCAGTTGTGGATTCATGAATAGAATGTGAAACAAGCCAGAGAATAATGATAGAGTAAGTGTTTCATGCAGACATGGATAACTTGTTGATTATGCATGTCAGGACTACTGCCAATCACTAAGTAGTACTGGCAATGAATTGGTGTCCACACAATCTAGTCATTCTCAAAATTTATAGGACTTTACAATCATTTGCAGCACTATATCATTTTTGAAATTTTTAAAGTATTTTGACATTTTCCATCACAATGACTCATGCAACAAGATAACAAAATTAAAATTCCATGAACCAAACATCACTACCTTCATTCTGACCCATCTGCAGAAAGTATATGGCATCATTTTAAAACTGACCTTCATTATTTTCGTTGTCAAAGCTAAAATTTGTGTGAATATTATGCAGTACAGCTTGTCACTTTCAATATATTATAGGACTTAACAGTTTTTGCTATTTATTACTACTAAATTTATACGTAATCTATGTATAATAGCCAAAGAAAAAATACTTTAAATTCACATTTCTAAAATTAAAGATACCCTACATTTATAGTATACAAGAAAACCATTATAAAATATTAACTTTGATATAAATAGAAAAAAAAAACTCTCAATTTCTGAATAATTTCTCAAAATACCTCTATTATTATTTTTCAAAATTGCTTTCTTTAAATGTGTGAAGCAAACACAATTACGTTAATCTCAAAGGCAACCCCTGCTAATTGGTCTTTTATTAATAGATTTTTCCATTTATTATTTTAAATTTTTTTTAGTTTTTGCCGTTAGATGCATATTGGGTTTATAAGTAAATATTTAGTTGGTGTTCTGGAATACAAGTAGATAAAATATGGCTTCATCACTCTCAGAATTTTCTAGTGCATTTTTCAAAATATGGTATTTTAAAGTATTTATAAGTTTATACAACACAACTTTTATACTTTTCATATCCAAATACTTTAAAGTTTGTAATACTGTCATCTGACTACAGTCTGTCAAATGTAATGATGTCAAAAATGGCAGAAATTAAGAAAGTGCCTTAAAAATTTTTAACTAATGAAAATATACAAAATTACTATGATATTGCAATAAGTAGTACCTTCAAATTATAAAAGTAATTGTTCAATTCTGAAATATATTTATAGAAGACTGAGCCAGAGTATTTTTGCATATCCAATAAATTTTAAAAATTATCACAACCAAATAAATTTGAAAATGCAAATATAATGGATTGAATTTAAAGTTTATCATATAGCTTTTCTTTCAAGTTGATTTGAAAGCTGGATTTAAATATTCTCCAGAAGTCCCCCCCCTTAATAACACTGATGGTTTTGTTCTTTTAGAAAACAATAGTATTTAAAATTTTAAAAACTTTATTTTTAATTCATTAAAAACAGATTCTAAGACTAGTGTCAGAAAGAGTATAAGTAATATTTCCATATTAAATGAACTGAAGATTCTCAGCTAAACATCTTAGATTATACAATAATATTTATTAAAAAATATCATCCCCCCCCAATGGCAGTCCTTATGTCAGAACTGAAACAAATTTGAAGAAAAAAAAAAATTTTTTTTTACCGATTTCTTAATATTTTTTTAGAAAAGCAAAGCTGGTCACCTACAGACTCCATTCAAAATTAGACATTATCTGATCTAAAATAACCAATCATATACTAAATATCATAAAGAATGAAGAAAAAAAAACATTTCATAAATAAAGATTTAAAAAAAAAATCAATTAGATTTGAAAGGATTCAAGGTTTTCAAGTATTTTAGAGCATGCAGAAACATAAAAACAACAGGTTTGCACACCTAGTATTGAAGATCTCAAAAGAAGTTCTCCAAGTACTCAAGCTTTGAACAATCAAACAATAAGGAACTTATATGTAAGAAAATTATAAATCTGAAATTTAGGTTTTGCATCTAAGGGCTAACATCATGTTACTCTCCAACTTAAGCTTTGTTGTAAAGTGTGCAATGAATTCTTCCAGATAAATAATTTTGGTGGCAGCAACTCTTCTAAGTTAAATGTAAACAGACAATTTTTAGTAATAGGCACAAAGAAAATCCTTACTGTAGATTACTGCATTAATCAGTAAATGTATTTCTAAGTTAAATTGACAGTTGTAGACCAATTCAGAATAAACTCTGATAACATTCAATTTAATTTACAAAATTTATTAAAGAAGTATATGCAACTGTCAATGTGAATTTACTTTGATAAATGATTAAGTACTGTACTGTCCTCAAAATTTAAATACCTTCTTGTTTAGTATATCTGTCACTTTCCTGTTACCAAAAATTGTTGTTTCTTTCATAAATGTGAATATAATATTTAAGAGTGTGTGTGAATTAATTAAAATTTATATAACATTCTTTACTATGCAGCAATGTAGTGTTTTTGCTTTGTTTTTAAAGTCCAGTCATAAGAATTCCCCCACCCACTATCTAACAGACAAGAAGTTCTTTTCTTTGACAAAGGTTTCAATCTTTACATGCACCACAAGCATGGATAATTCTGTCCAGAGAGGAATTACTAAAGCACATCAGTTTTCTCCAAACTCTTTTCCCTATACAAATTAAGTGATTCCCTTTTTAGAATTTCAATATTTTAAAAATAATTTCAAATAAAAGCAACCTCCACAAATTAAAAGCTTTAACTCAGCAACTTTTAAAAAGCACTGAAACCTCAAAGTTCATTCTAATAGCAAAACAATCTTTTTAATAGTGGCTTAGTCCATATCTTCTAATTTAAATTAAATGAAACTGGAAAAAAAAATAATTCTAGACTATCTAAAGCTGCACATTTTAATTTAGGTTTGTTTATTTAAGTTATTATAAGAACTCAGAAAACTATAATGATTTACACAAAGTCCAAAGGGAAAACAAATGACTAATAATTCAGTTTTAACAAGATTTACACAATCATTACTAATTACCATGACATAATCACAAAATTTACTCCTCTGTTAATAGCTGTGGATTTATGTAATATGTCACCTAACCTGGTGAAAGAAATGGTACTACTTGTCCACTAAAAAGGTGTGCAAAACTATCTTTAGTGCCAGTAATATACGAGGTCTGTTGAAAAAGCATCCGACTTTATATTTTCCCATGGGAAGTAATGATGTTAGGGAGGCAAAAGTGTGCATAGCGGCCTTCATGGGCATGCGTGGTTTTTGTCAGGCTCACTGGATGCATCAATCGCTGTCAGGCAGGCAGCGTGTGGAGCAATGATCTTGCATCAAGTTTTGCCAAAAGCTTGGAGATACCCAAACAGAAACAATTCGCAAAATTCAACAGGCTTTTGGTGACAATGCCATGGGTGTTATCCAAATAAAATAATGGTACAACAGGTTCAAAGATGGCCGCACATCAGTGGAGAGTGATCAGTGTTCCGGGAGGCTGTCAACAAGTCGCAATGCAGTTATTGAGAAAGTGCAGACCTTGATCATGGAGGATTGTCGTTTGATGGTGCAGGAAATTGGTGGCATGGTTGGGATCAGTAAAGATTCTGCACATGCAATTTTAAAGGAGGATTTGGGCTTGCGCAGAGTGGCAGCGAAATTTGTGCCCAAGCTGCTTTCTCAGTAACAACAACTTCGTCTTGAGGTTGTGCAGGACCTGCTGGATACTGCCAACAGGGATCCTGAGTTCCAGAATACCATGATAACTGGAGATGAGACGTGGGTGTACGGGTATGACCCAGAAACCAAAGCTCAGTCATCACAGTGGAAGCACCCAACGTCAGGTCCAGAGCAAAATCAAGCTGATGCTGACTGTTTTCATTGACTACTGAGACATTGTGCATCACGAATACACACCAGAAGGACAAACAGTTACAAAAGAGTACTATCAGCAAGTCCTCCAATGTCTTCATGATGCAGTTCGGTGCAAGAGACCGGATCTGTTGGCCTCACAAAACTGGCAGCTGCATCATGACAATGCCCCAGCTCATTCGCCAGGCTCCCTACTCTCCAGACATGGCTCCTTCTGACTTCTGGTTGTTCTCAAAAATGAAGATTCCACTGAAAGGCTCCCGCTTTGAGAGCTGAGAGGACATCATGCGGAATGCGACAGCAGAACTGAGAGCTATTCCGGAAAAAGTATTCCAGACGTGCTTCGAAGAGGAGGAGGATTGCTGGGCTAAGAGTGTGGAGGCACAAGGTGCCTACTTCGAAGGGGATTAGCAATTGAACCCCACCAAGTATGTAATTTTTTTTTTCCCAGCCTAAGGTTGGAAACTTTTTTAATAGACCTCGTATGCTAAAAACCAAGATGGTGGACAACGATGCAAGTCAACAGTTCACAATCTTTTCTCAATGTGATCCCATTAACTAAGTGGAAAATTCTTTTAACTTCAACTTTCACCATCAATGCAAGCTGCAGTCATACACCCTGCTGAGGAATGGCCAAAATATTGCTTCCCAGGGTATTTGAAAAAAAAAAAAAAGTTAAATAATGCAATTCCTACATTCTAGGCTGCCAAATAACTGCATCTTATCTTGAGGTGTTAGTAAGAGAATGGTGTTGTGCAGACAATATAACTGGTGTGGATTATACCATTAAAAATTTGCTATATATATACGTCAACAGCAGTCAAAAGATGAAATGTTGCATAAAATTAATTGAGAGACTGATCCCATTTCTTCTTGTTATGATCCCTAGTTTGGGCATTACTAATGCAAGTGCTAGAGTGAAACTGAATACATGCATAATTTTTTTTTCTTTTCTGATACGTTTTTCTGAAACAAACAAATTGCACACGTGAAGCAAATTCTGGTGATGACACTCTACATCCTATCATGGAAAACTGTGGAACCTGATATAAACAGTTTAAAGTGTATCATAACTTAATAATAATAATAATAATAATGATCCAGGTGTAAAGTCATTTAAATCATACCACAAGTACTGAGATTGGCAAAATCTCTTATGAGGGCAAACTTAAGAATTTTTGCAAATGTGATAACAATAAATCACAAGCATTCTAAATTTTCTGTAAAGTGTCAGCACATTGTTAAAATTAAAAAAATTTAATAGCATAAACATTTAACAATTTCTAATGAGCTAAAATGCCAAAACAATGAACATTTATGTTATTAGCATACTGTCATAGCAGTACAAATGATGGAGATTTTTGTCATTTTGCGTTTCCATAATTATGCGGTCGAGACAAATGCTGACATTCTCTGATTTTTGTTTATAGTTACTTTTTGATCGATTCAAGAGCAACTGATGTCATGATACATCATCCAAGATGGAAGTCCATGTGTTTTGTGAAAAAAGTAGAGTCCTAGAAGTGTTAACAAACTGAGGAAGATAGATAACTTATGAAAAGGAGCATCAATCATGATGAGACATAAGCTCAACACTGCAATCAAGTCCTAGGGCTCCAGAAAAAATTTATGGCCATAGTATTAAGATAGAAGAAACCTATCTTTTGTCAACTTTCTGGAGAATGGCATGATTATTAATACACAACCTGTAATTCACAAGGTCAAATCTGATTAGTGAAATGGTCATTCTGTTGTAGACTAATGTCCACCACTATACATCACACCTTAGGGATGATAGTATGCTGGTTGGATTTAGAAATTTTTTACTATCATTTTCCATGTAGCTCAGCCCAGGTTCTGAAAAGCTTAATCTGGCTCAACAGGAGGGGTGACAACATTATTTTAAAAGTAATGACAACATGAAAAAATGTCCCCTTGACTGAGTCCCCAATATACAATTCTACTGAAGTAAATAGGATAGACATTTCTTGATATATTCTCTGTAAACATATATACCTTTGATAGCCTCTTTCTTGTATTTCGTTTTTGGTGACTGTAATTTCTACTTGAATCATCCTCCTATGAAACTGGTATTTATAGTTGTAACCTCTACTATGTCTAACCACAGATAACTGAACAGATTTGTTATTACTAACAAACTTGAAACCTTTCATTATTTGGAAAACCTCTATCAGGCATCCCACACAAACTTGGCAGATCTAGTAAAACAACCAATATATATTAAAGTTAGCTTTTAAAAAAATGTACACACAAAAAAACCAAAAAAAAAAAAAAAAAAACAAACTTAAAACAGACAATTTTTTCCCTTTCACATTTTTTCAATATATTAAAATTCTGATCTAGCTTTTATTTTTTTTAGAAGTTTATTAACAGATACAAGATTTCTGATGGCAGCAGAAACTGATGAAATCATTAATTTAAGAAAATACACAAAATTAAATTTTAAAATGTTTAATCCTAATTTTTAAAATGTGTTTGTGAATGTATACACACACACTCTAGCATTCCAGCAATTTCTATTACTATTTGTAATAACTTTCTTATTCTTCAGTCATATTGACTTTAAAACATGGAATTTTACTGGTTTTCTTTTTAAACAAAATTTAAAACAGAATTCACAAACACATGTGCAAGTATTGTAGTAGTATTTATTATTAACATAATATCCATGTTTCTGGCGAAAGCTGGTTCACAGGCTTCAAGGTTAATTCATCAGGGACAATTTCGTAAAAAGAATTTAGATTTCATAATTTATTTTAAAATTACAGAAAGCCTCTCAAAAGTTTTGTAGTGCATGTAAATTAGCACACAAAATGTCTGTTCATTTAAGCTCTCCTTACTAAACATTTGGCCAAACATATCTGTAAAACCACAATATTTACCAGGAAACCTCCATGACCAAGTCTTTTCATATAGGTATACACATTTCCAGTTTCCATTCTCAATCTTTTTAGCCAAGCAGTAATAGTAATACACAAATCACTAATTGAACATTTAAATTTATTTAAAAGAATTAAAACTAAACAATTTTAAAATCAATTTGTAATGAATTTTTGTTCAAATACATTTTATATTTTTGTTTACATACTAATTTATGAATTAATGCTTTTAATTTTTAGAACCTACTGCTAAAAATGAGAAATTATTTGATTTTTGTATTTAATATATTTTTAAAAGTCCACAAAAACAGACAAATGAAAATATTTACTGGCTAACAATGTGTTTCTACACATCTTAACAGTAGGGAATGTTCTTTTCTCACGTTTTATGGCTGCATAATAATTAGCAAAGCAGCAGCATTATTTAAAAAGCAACTATTTATACACAACCTTTAATATCCTACATTTATTATGTAGGCACGCCTGGAATTCATGCTATGTGACTTTACATTAGGCCAAGTTTAAAATCATTAAGAAATTTTTGTCTTTCAACAAAAATAAGCTAGATTCCCATGAGTGCTTTATCATTAAGAAAATAAAATAAAATTCTGTCACTGTACAATATGCATCCAAGGTCCACCTGTGGGACTTCTTCGATCTGAAATCTGCATTCATCAAACATCCAAGATTGCATTACACAAGCTCAAGCACAGAACATTTCCATGGAAACAGTAATCTCAATAATCCAGAAGAATTTTGCAAAGAATTCTAGCTTGTGCGCGCACGTGCCACTCTTCAGAATTTTAATATTTTTTTTTTCATTAATCTCCTGCTCACGATTTTGTAAATATTCATTAATAGTTTGTCTGTTTGACATTTTTCAGTTGGTAACTATCCATTCCTGATCCAGCCTTTTTGTTTCTACTTAGCTATTCGATGACAAATTCAAAGATGGCATTGAAATAAAAAAGTCTGAATTTCGTCACCTAAAGAGCAAGTTACAGGTCGTCATGATAAGCTACTTTCTTATAATGTATAAAATATGGGAAAGAAGAAAATAATTTTTCTAACAAATTCCACACCATAATTGAATTTACAATTTAAAGTATATAAAAAAAAATGAAAGATATATTTTTTATATCCATGATAAATAACACGAAACAAACAATCTTCCACAATGGGACCCTATTTCAACCCAAATCATTTCTTCACTTCCTGTTACTGGGAGGAACCCGATTTAATTTATGGAGAAACACACAGACAGTCTGCCGGCAAAGACCTGGTAAAGCACTTGTCATTCTGACAGCACCAGCACCAATAAAAACCAAACCTCTCCTCCCCACCAGCGGTAGTTAAAGACTGAAATAAGATGGCTTTCTTTTTTATTTGTACCATAAATTATTCATGTGGCAGCTACGTGCTAACAAGATTCATCTTAATAGTTCACTTTGTGCTAACTCTTTAAAGGTATTCCACGAGCCGAGCAGGATTGATAATAGAAAAACGGTCTAGAAACTGAAATATAACCAAGAGTAAATGAAACAATCTAATCATCTGTCTGCATGTTCGTTTACCTTAATTTTATTAGTGGGAATTTCATAGTAAATTTAAGAAAGATCATCTTGGCAATTTTATTATGTTTATATGAAAATTAACATCCAAAAATGCCTTTTAATTTGAAAATGAGCATGGTACCGTGGAATACTATACTACAAGTGCTTTGACAAGAAAAAGATTTTAAAAAAAAGAAAAAGAATAACAAAAATGATTTGTGGGAAGATAAGGAAACTGATTTTCCCTAATAACCACCACCATAAACAGAAATCATGTTGTGGATAATAGCACAACACATTATTATTCACAGTTGCATCAATTTACTGGAAGTTTATATAGAATTTCTCCTTTGTTTACAGTAGTTATCTATGTTTGAAGGCTTGCTCACTTTTTATCCAGTGAACAGTGTTTTCATAAAAGATCTATTTCCTGTACCACAGTCTAGCTACCACTGAGTCAAGTCCTATCTATTTGTTCATATTCTAGCATGTTTATCTGATATACTGGCATCCGTTACTAATATTTAAGATGTCCAATCTTTACAGTTTTTAAGTATTTATTATAGGAAACATCAAGTATTATCCACTAAGTATAATACATGCGAAAGAAGACCCGATAAAGGCTATTAATTTAATTGATGATTCTTAATACATACAAGCTAAAAATGTATTGATCATACATAAATTGACTGAATTACCAGCACATCTTAATACTTAAAATAATTTCTTTTAATTAATAAAATTGTAAAAATATGAAATAAATTACTGGAAATAATGACTGTAAACCATTTGAAAAATCTAACTCATATGCATTTAACAAAAATAAACTAACCTTAATTATACAATGACCAACTGTCATCAGACTATTATGCACCAGTTATGTTATGAAATGTTCTTGCAACCCTGACAATTAGTCACCAAATGGACACTCAGTCTACATACACCCACAAAAGGGGAAAATCACAATTAGTGTAAAAAAATAAATAAATAAAAGATGAAATGGAAACATTGCTGACATGGACAGGGAAAAAGCCTATGTCTAAACTTGCAGCAAAAACACTGCCATGGCAAAAGGTAGAAAGCAAGACTCACAGAGAGAAAAATTTGCCATCAACAAGAGGGTTACAAGCATCCTTTCTGGTGACACTACATCAAATGCTTTTGAATAAGCAAACTTGTTCCATTCTTGCTGTTATGTGATATTATAAGTCAAGTGTTTCCCCAAACGTTTTTGAGCGTGACCTTAAATACAATCTTTTCCAATCCTGGAGAACCAAAGGATGATAAATATAATTTTAACTGCCGATTATTTTGATATATAGCATTTATTAAATAAGGTTCATTGAAGTAATATAAATAACAAAACAAGAATGAATTTCAATAACTTTTTAATCAGACAAAATGAACACTTCAGTGGCTACCATGATGCTGCTTCATTTTTTGGGTGAGCTTTTCGAGTTCTGGTTTGCTGTTGATGGACAGAGCATAAGGAAAATCGTGCTGAGGATACAAGCAGTTCCTTGCTTTAGTCTTGATTGTCACAAGACCTGAAAATCCTTGTTCACAGAGGTAGATTGTTGAGAAAGGGAGAAGAACCCTTTCAGCTTCCTGAGTCAGAATGGGCTTATCCTTGAGTTGGGCCTGACATTTTGAATATGGAAGGCTTTCAAAATGTTGCATCTGAATTTGACTTTCCTGGAGATCTAAAAGTTCTTTTTAAAATCCTGGGATGTCCTCTCTGGCTTCACTGATGTTCACACTGAACACTTTCCTGATCCAGCTATGTTACTGAAAATCAACGTTTTCTGGCAAATACCTGTCTATTTCTTTTTTGAAGGTTCTTCAGATGACTCTCAAAAACAACTTGGATGTCACCCAGTGATATTTCTGATGAATATTCTAACAGAGCACTCAGTTCTGGAAGGCAGCCATTTTTTCTCTCCAAACTGCAAGTTTTTTCACCAATATCCACCATGTTTTGATTTTGGCCCTGCATATCTGAATTTAGTTGATTCAGATGCCTGAAGATGTTGCCCAAGCAAGTCAGCTTTGCCAGCCAAGCAGCATCTTTGAGGCGGTCGACCAACGTGTTGCTTCTTCCGAAGAAAAATTTCAGTTTTGAGTTCAATAACCCGTCCAAGAATCTTCCCTTGTGAGAGCCAACAGTCATCCGAGTGAAACAAGTCCTGGTGATGTGATTCCATCTCTTTATACACATTTTATGGAAAATATGCAAATATGCGAGTTCAAAGCCCTGGCCTTAACAAAATTCACAATTTGGATAGCATCATTGAGAACCATGTTGAATTCTGGGAACAAATATTGAGGTCAGGTTTTCCTGCTGTAAGAAACAATGGATTATCATAACGTCAGGGTTTTCTGCCTTAACATGAGTGACAAATCCACCACGACTTCTCATCATAGATGGAACTTTGTCAGTGCATACCGCCAAACAGTTCAACTAGTCAAGATCATGTTTCTTGGAAAAATTGTTCACCATATTAAAGATGTCTTCTCCAGTGGTGTTTGTTGACATGGTATTGCAGAAGAGAAATTCCTCCAGGATGTTGTCTTCTTTGTACCTGATAAAAACCATGAGTTGAAGGTCATCTGCAATGTCCACAGATTCATCCGTCTGCAACAAAAATTTTTCCTGCTTTTTTCATCGCCACAATTAGTTGAACCAAAATATCATCTGACATGAAGTCAATTTGCCATTTCATGTTATTGTTGGAAAATGGTACTGATTCCAGCTTCTTGACAGCATCTGCTCCACAAACAGTTTTTACCATCGCCATTGTGCTGGCTTCATCAGCTCCTCTCCAATGTTATGAGGCTTTTTGCATCTCAATATTCCATGCCACTTCAAAGGATGCCAAAGAAGCTTTCTCCAGATAAAAAGCTGAAGTTGAGGGAGTATTGAGATGACTTGGTTTCACTTGTTCTTCTTTATTCTTCCAATAACTCAGTTGCTTTTTGATGAAATTTGGATGAACCAAACTCAAATGACACTTCAGTTTGTTTTCTTCCATAGATTCATTTGTGAGAACCTGCAGACATTGAACACACTGGGGTTGGACACTCCAAGATCATTCTCTCAGCTCAGTGAAGCCATATTTTAAAAACTTGGGCTTATATTTTAATTTGCGCTGAACAATTTTTCTAATCAGGTTTCAAACCTAGAAATAAAAAAGCTTAAAATTGGAAGACTTTTAGAAATATATGGGGGAAACTGATCAAGAAAATAAAAACAAACAATTGTATAGAAAGGCAAATAATAAAAATACATAGTATGAAAACTTATGTGGTGGTTTGGAGGTGTATTAGTAATTGCTAGCGATGATGGATATTATGAAAAATCAACTGGTGATGTCAGAGCCATCAAGAGTGAGCACAGACCAGCCCCCTGGATGAGGAGGGGTTGGGTTCCTCTCTGGCAGTGATGTCTGGTGTTGGCCACTGGTTCCTGGTCCAGCTAAGTGAGGTGGGCATTGGATGGCTTCTATCCCCTCCTCCAAGTGTGAACTCTCCTCTTATTTATGTTTTCAGTGGGTCAGTGTCATGGCCACCCTGGTAGAGAATTTGGGTCAAACACAATGCTCCATAACCTCCATTATATAACTTCCCTTGTGTAAACATATTCACAGTCCACTCCTTTCCATATCTGCCCAGGCTGATAAAACATTAGCATGATAACAAAACCTGTGATTTGAATCATTCTTCCAGCATCATTGTCAAAAATAAACATTTCAAAATCCCCCCCCCAAAGGGAATTTTGTCCCCTTTGTCCCCACCTCTGAATGCCACTGGGTGATGTGAGCAATGCATAATTATGAGTTATGATCTCCTCCTTAGAAGAAATACAGACATGGATATCCTTCTATCCAATACCACACATGACAAGCAACTGCCTAACATACACTGAATATGTCGAAAAATTGGCAAAAACACGAATAATGACAAAAAGGTAAATATAAAATATCAAAGCGTTGAGTCGCCACACTAAAAACTAATTCCAAAGAAATTTATTATGAACAATGCCCGGTAAATTGTTACATTCTTCCAGGAATACTACTACCTTGCAATCACTGCCCAGGGTTCATTAAGGTGCAGTGCCCCATTCCAGTGAAACTGTTTTTCTACCACCCCCTTCAAAAAATTTTAACAGTATGAATTCTGATGGAATCTTCACATAATTAAACAGAAAAATAAATTACAAAGCAATAAAACAAATTAGAAAATCAAACTGTTTCATTACAGCACAAATTTAGCATTTTGTATGCATGCAAGATTAATCAAAGTACAGCACTGCAACAAAAAAAAATTGGATTTTAATGTGTTAGTGACTCTCTTGAGCTCGATGGCTCTGTGCTAATTTATTGATTTCTGGTTCTATGTTTGACAAATAGTCTTAAATTACCCCTATCGGTAATTCTCAGTCTATTAAGTTGCTTAGTTGGTAGCTGTATAACAGCACTAACCACCCCCCCCATTTTTTTACCAAGTACAATGTTGGAAAGGCTAAAACTAACAATTTAATTTCTTGCTAGAGTTGAAGATAAATAGTTTGTTTCTTGACCCAGAATACTTCATAGCCACTTTGTTTGAACTGTACTGTTGTTTATAGTTGCGGAGAAAGAGATTAGAAGCTTTGCGCATTTCTCAAAGATTTGTGGCATAAGCAAAAGATCTTGTCCATTTAGGCCGAATCTTTGAATAATTCTTTCATGAAACGTAAATAAAACATTTTCATTTTAAAAACTACACAAAACAGTCCTCTATCATGTAAATATGAAATTGTATGTAGAATTTGTTGGAAATGCTTAAGAAAATATAAAATCCTTATCGGAAAAAATGACGTGCACTCTCACTAGTTCTTAAGTTGGTACTGACATCATTAATGTTATAAGTCAAAGTGAATTTATATTAAAACTCTGAGTGAAGTTATGTATACTGACAAAAAAGAACCAATCATATAAATTCAACAAGACTCTACTGTGTGTAACAGGTATGTACATGGTCACAGCCACAGTACAAGTTCACAATATAGATATGGAAATACAGATACACTTAGGGCAGCTCGGAGTTTCCAGGTTCTGTTCCAGTGGCGGTGGGCCTGCTTTATAGTTTTAATCCTTCAGGTAACATTAATCAGGTGCTGTCTATTGAGGAGAAGTGAAAGGGTGCCTCTTGTGTACCATTTCAGTATAAATATTCAAATAAGATGCAATTTTTCATTCTGTAGCAATAATATACCTATCTAAAGAACACCAACGTCTCGCCGTTCGCCATGGCTTCTGCTGCTGTCACATAAATCATTGAAAAAGAAAAAAGGAGTTATGGTTTTCTTCTAATTTTTTTTCTGTAATATTTCATAATTTTTGTCAAAATTTTATTTTATTCCAGACCTTCCTGTGACCCTCAGAAACATCCTTGCAACCCTCATTTGGGATGTGACCCAGGATTTGGGAACCACTGTTATAAGTGCAAGTCCAGTACCCAAAATACATAACCTAAAGCCAAATATGCAAATTTGGCTGTGGTGCTAATGAAAGATTAAGTATACAACAACAGTATTTTCTTATGCTCTGCTAATCCAAAGCCAAGTGACAGCAGCTCTCTATACCAACATCAAAACTAAAGAGCAACAAGAATGGAAACCAAGATATCAGCTAACCAATATACTGATTGTCCAATTTAATGACAAATTTCCAAACAGGGGCTACAACTAAAAAAAAAAACAAATGTTTGGTGGTTTTAATTGAGTCACTAAATAAATGGCAATATATGTCATTTATTCTTTAGTAGTTGTGGGCAACCCACAAAACATGATAGAAACATCATACACCTTTCTGACAGCATTTGGAAGCTAAAGAATTTCCAGCTTAAACCAACCCTGTTGAGGAGTAAAAAGGACAGGGAAAGATGGCCTTTTGACATGCAAATCACGTGTACTTAGAAGCCACCTAATACTGTAACAAAAGTAACAATGTTTCTTTAGGATTTGTTCTGGTATTTCCATAATGTGTTATATTGTGTATGAATAAAATCACAAATTTGTTCAAATCAGTTTTTCCTATAAATAATTCATGCTCATTGCCTTTACTACAACCTGCATACAAATGAGCACTATAAATGTCTTGCTGCTTAATTCTATTGAAATTTTGCAGTTGACACTGCATAAGTGATGCTCCAATTTCAAAACCAGATGTGTGTAAAGGGAGGAAGGCAGCGATGGTAGGCCCAATCAAAGCATCTCAGAATTGTATAACAATAAAACCACAATGTTAAATTGTTAAAACTAAAAACTATAATCTCTACAAAAATAGCATAACTAATTCACTATCATAATAACCCAATTATCCATAGTGCAATAGTCAACAAAATATAACAAAATTATTTAACGCAATGATACAAGTGCAAAACATAATGCTTTAATTAAACCAAATTGTCAACCACAACATATAATCAAATGACAACAGCTCAAAATGATGCCTGTACACTATTTCATTATACCACATTATACAACCACATTACATTATGCATTGATCATAGTGCATAATAATACATTGTTACAAAAGTTTTGTTGTTTTTATGTAACAATGAGACTTCATATTGTTGCTGGACATGAAGTTTATTAATCAAAATAAGTTCCATTACAATCAATACACTTCTGCCAACAAGTTACAAGCACATTTATACCATCTTGAAAAAAATTTCATGTGAAGGAAGCTGTTGAGTGTTTGAAAAGGTGGTAGTCTGCAGGAGAAAGGTCTGGCGAATAGGCTGGGTGAGGGAAAATTTCATACCTCAATGTGTTCAGTTTCTGAAGAGTCATGAAGACGAGCATTGTCATAGAGCAGGATTGGGCATCTTTGATTCACTAATGATGGCTGTTGTTGGGAGAATTTCTGATAAAAAACATTTAATTTATGACAGTCCTTTCAGCTGTGATGGTTTCACCAGGTTGCAAGAAGTTATAGTGGATGACACCAGTTGCCGTCTACCAGACAGTGACCATGATCTTCTTTGGGTAGAGACTGGGTTTTGGAATGTGGTTAGGCACCTTGTCTCTGTTGAGCCACTGTGCTGATCATTTTGTGGTTGTTGTAAAGGATCCATTTTTAATCACACGTAATGATTCGATCAAGAAATGGGTTGTTTTTGTTTCTTATGGCAAGTGAGCAGCAGATCTCCAGTTGACGATTTTGTTGTTGTTCATTCTACTTGTGAGGCACTCACTTGTCAAGCCTTTTCACCTTGGTGATTGCATCAAGATGCTGGGAATGGTTGCAGTGCTTACTTCAAGCTCTCCAGCAATTTCTTGCTCTGTTTTTCTTGGATCAGCTTCAACTGAGGCTTTCAGACAGTCATCATCACAGCTGGAAGGACATCCTCTACGTTCCTCATCTTCAAGGCTCGCATCTATTGATCGAAACTTTGCAAACCATCATTGTACTGTGCACTCATTTGCTTTGTCCCTGCCCCATGCTTGCTTAATGTTACGAGTTGCCTCGCTCAATTTGCCGCCTAGTTTGAACTTGTGAAGCAAAATGGCATGAAAAACTTTCCTATCCATGCTTCACTCAGAACACTGAAACAAACATCCATTATATGATTTTTAAAAAGGTAAGTTTTGCATAATGGACACCAAAGCACACACTACAAAACGATATATAACTTATCTACATACACCTTCACAAGCATGCAAAAATGAACCTGAAATTAGCATAATATATAAACCAACAAAACTTTTGTAACAATCTAATAATATAAGTACAGTACAGTAGCCCAGTGATAGAATACTGAACTACTAAGGTTAAGGGCCTGAGTTGGATTTCTGGTTAAGACTGGCTTGGCTTGGCATCCCTCCATAGCATGGTTTCTTCTCATCCTCCTTCAGCCAGCAAGCTGCATGGGTTTCCTCTCACATCTATAAAATCAAAAGTTATAGTAGAGATTTCCATGATAAAATTCAAGAATGCTAAGCTTCATATGGCATACAATTGGCAAAGCTTTCTAGCAAACAACCACAGCATTATACTCCCTAACAAAGGGGTGGTGTCTCCCTTGTAGGCATTGCTGTACAAAAAAAAAAAAAAAAAAAGTGCAGTACATGGCATATTACAGTCACAAGTCCATACTAAACATGTAAAAGTTTTAAGAATGTTTAAACTGAAACATACCAGGGATGTTGAAATAAAACCTGGCTATTTCAGTTGGGTTTTATTTGAACATCCCTAATTTTAGAACTAAACCTAGTTTATTTTCAACCAAAAAATAAACAAAAAAGTAGAGTTCTACAAATGACATTTCATTTAAATATTGTAAGGAGGGTTACCCATGCAACAATATTAAAAATAAACCAACAATAGAATAGCAAGGGGAAAAAAAGCAGAAAATTATGCTTCTAGTTGAGGTTTTTCGTGGTAAATCGATAGACATTATATAAACTTCAACCTGAAGTCAGCAGGAAATGTGGCCAAAATCCTACACTATCTTGGTGGAACTGACATTCTATACAGGCAGTATGATTTCTTCAAACCCTGACAGAAATCACTTATAGCTACATTATAGTTGGTTTGACAATGTATGAAGAAATACAAGACGAATAATAATCAAGGGTGTCGATTTAGTCTTAACAAAAACAAATATGCCCTCTAAGGTGAAAAAACATTTGTAAAATACATATGCAGGTCATTTAAATGCCTAAGAAAGGTAACCATCATGTAAATAAATTTTCTTATTAACCATCTCTTTAATGGTTTTACATACACAAGGGTCAATTAACTGAGTGGGAAATTCATTTAATAATATTTTTACAAATTTGCATTTTTCATTAAAGAAATTATGAGCAGCAAATCATAACTGCTCCAAGAACCAGGGAAAATTTTGAAGGAGATAAGACGCAAAATAAGGCCATGTCATTTAATTTCTGTAACTAGTATTTACAATCATCCCTACGGCATAAAGTAACCAGAAAAACAATTGAAGCCTTTTTCGTATAATAAAGATTTCAATGATGGTAATTTAAACACACTAAAGCCATTTTACCATCAACATTTGATGAAAACACAAATGTGTATACCTCTGCTAAATGACTATTGTAGGTAAAAACTGTTCTTCTACTGCAAAAAGAAAATTCAACTTCCAATCATTTAACCTGCATTCCATAAAATTTTAAAATTAATGTAGTGAGAGAAAAAAAATTACAAAATTGTGATTTGATAACAAAATTTTGATGATAATATCAATTCACAAGGCACATTTTATGAGAGGAATAACTGAAGGTAATTGCAAGAAAAATAAACTACTATTTTGGCACTGCTGGGGAAATAGTTGTAATGTTTTTTTTTCCAAAGTCCAACAGGAAATAATGAATCTCAATCTAATTAATATAAATAACCACATCAAAGATAAAACAATGACACTTACCATGCAGAGTGGACATCTCAGAAAAGCAAATTCTTTCACATGGCCATGCAACTTGAGATTATGTAAATAGCATTAACAAACAAAATGTTCAGCTATAACATGATAGCACAAATACCAAAATAATGACCATTAGTACCCACTTATAGAGCCAGTCTCTGTGGAACATCATGTTCAGCAGTGATTGTAAAAATTAAACAACTTTTACTAGAGGTAGTTTCCTAGCAAGAGAAACCAGATTTTTCTCTTTTACAGATGGATTGCTATGTTACTTCATTTTTCACTTTTGTATTTTTGTTTGCTAATAACAAATTTATCCATGTTCTGGACAATGTTGACTCGCTGAGTACTAAAGCAATATTATATTCAGCCAATGAGGTGTTCAGTTGTAGCAAAGGCACAGTGCAATGATGTCATTTCTTAAAAATCTAAAAATACAAACAGTCATTGTTTCTCGTTTGATGTAAGTAAAATGCAATGAGTTTGTCATTCTGTTGTGCATTTTAGAAAAGACTGAAAGGCAACTCATGAAATTAGTTGGAGACAGGCTAATAAAAAGCCATTACTCCTGCAGCAAAAATTAAAAGTGTGCTACTTTTTTTGTGAAAAAAGTAAAAAAAAATTTCAGGATAAAGGTTTTAAAAAAATATTTACAATGCATTTGTAAGTGAAATGGAAGTAACACACTGGCACATAGTCAAATGATAAATGAGTTATGGAATGCATGTCCCTGTCATAGAGGATAGATAACTTGTACATCTCATTTTCTTCTCTGGGGAAAATTAGACTCTTTCATTCTCATTTTACTCAGTATAGACTTTATGGTTAGCATTAAAAACAATTTCAATTTCACATTTTATTAACTAACCTAAAAGCACAGGTATTATTTTAATTAGAATGTATTAAAAATATTTTCATATGTGGAAGTGAAATATTCAAGATGACTGCTACTCATGAAGGTTGTATTAAAGATTTACTGTCAGTTACTTTGTTTCACTAACTGTTTATAGTTAAATCATCACCCAGCAGTTTATGATAATAAGAAAAGGCTTTCATAGCTAAAAAGAAAATTTAAAAAAAAAAAAAACAATACTGATTTTTTGTATATGCTGGTATTAGGCTTTGATAGCTTTTTAAACTTTTGTTATAAACAGATACTTCTTAGATCTAGTTATTTACTATACTTTTGAACTTCTGATTTTTCTATTTATCTTCCTTGCATTTATTAAATGTTCTCTAATCTATGCAAATGAATATATTTAAATATAGAAAAGACTTTTTTTTTTTTTTACAAGCAAGTTATAGAAAACAAAACCTTTAGTAAATAAGTGGAATTAATTTGTAGCAAGGATTCCAGATTTTTCATTAAAAAAAAAAAAAAAGTTGCATCAAATGCAAAAATTTAATCTCAAGCCTAAAAGCTTATAAATACTTTCAGAAGAGATTTATACAGAAAGGAGAAGCATTGAACTTCAACAAAATGGAAATTTCAGAGGAGCAATTTTTCATGTGTCATGCAGTTTTAGGAGGAAGCAGATTAAGTTTTAAAATTAAATTTTGCATTCTACAAATAATTTTATTTTCACTTAGTAATTATGATATATTGATTTTCATAGTATTGATTAGATTATCACTACATATGGGTCATATTACCAAGACCAGGGCTATAAAATACTAGTAACAAAGTCAGCTGAAAAAAAATGTTTATTAGCAGTCACAGAAAATATTTTCCATTCTATGGCATTTTATATTTTCCTTCTGAGGTCAACTGGAAAAGGAGGAGTTGATTCCTCAATATGAACATCAAAATCTGCATAATGAACAGAGTCACTCAGTTTTAAAAGGAAGCCCAGCCTGTTGATTTCTTGACTCAATTTTTTACTATAACCAAGAAAACCTGAAAATAGTCACAATATTCACTTCAATATCATTCTTAGAGATAAATTTTGACTTATTTTGTTTGTTATGCAGAATATTGTTGTTGTTTTTTTTAATTTTTGAAAATTATTTAGTTTGTATATACATGATTATTTATCACATGTTATGGTCCCTTCTGTTATATGTCTTTATTAATAAATAGCAGCAGCAGCTGTCAACAAACTGTGTATACACTGATAAGATAACATCAAGACACTTAGTTACTGGTTTAACCTTATTTACTCAAAGTGGTTTACTTAAAAATATGTAATGTATTAAAGTTTTGAATACTATATATGGCATGTTTTGTATTACATTTATGTCTGAGAATCTAGGCAGTAAGAAATTGATGTTTACTGTACATAGTGGAAGCCACCTATGATAATGTGTGCATCATGGCATATTGTGTCTATAAAAAGATTGCTAAGTTTAATCAAGGTTGAAAAATGAAATGGCTAAGTCAAATTCATTGTGCCATCATCCCAAAGCGAAAAGATACATTCACTAGGAAAATACCATTCAAGAAAATCAGCAATTATTTCTCATGTTGAAAACCATGCCTGAGCATTGAGTCAAACAATAACAATGACCTCTTGCTCAATCAGAACTTCTATAGGTTGCTTAAAAATCAGTTTTAATGCAATAATGTGTACTCATTCTATGTACCTATATAGCTGACAAAGCATCTGGTATATTGTTTTTCTTTTCCAGAAAAGATACAATAATCAAGCATACAATCCAGCAAAAAGAGACACTTAACAACAGCACAGTTTCAGGATGACAAACATTAAATTGACAATAAAAGTTTCACTTCAGCCTTCAGGGGCAGATACAAATAGTTGTTTTTTTTGTTTGTTTTAAGTAGTGTCTATGCAATAATTGCTTGTTGGTAAATGTGTATAGGTTAACATGACCATACTACAAAGTAATCTCTCTTAGTTAACATATTGTCTTTAAAAACAAGATATTTTCACCTCATTTCAGTTTTCTTTTCACACACCTAATGAAACTGTCTATATAATTAAGAAATAGCATTTAGCATTTGTTTGATAAATATGCATAAGTTTTTATAGAGTCAAACAAAGAATGCATTATAACAATAGAATATTCCCAGTCAGCAAAAATTTGAATATCCATTAAGATGTGAAAATATTTCAGTGTTAAAAGACTTACACTTATTTTAAGCAAAAAGCCAAATAAATAAGCCAAAAAACTAATGGATTTTTCCAATGCATCCCTGAATTGTTTAACAGACAAAACGGAGCATATCGCTTCTTACTGGTGCACATTACTGGTCACTCTATATAAACTTATCACTGTACAACCATCATCAATACATCAGTCAGATTACTCTGGGGGCTTTCTACTAACTTGTTTACCTCAGTTTGGGAGACTGCCAAAAATTCACCAACAACTTGGTTCTCCCAAAAGCATTAACAAACTTCTGCACTGGTAAACAAGAACTTAAGAACAATCAGGAAAGGCAACTGAAATTAGGATGTTAATACAAATGTAACTGTCTGCAGTCTGTTTCATCATTATTCCTGTTTTTACATATAAACATTTTTTTAAAAAATGTATTGTTTATTAATTTGTAATACTCTAACTAAAAAGTTTTTTTTTAAAACAAGCAAAAGATACTGTTTTGGTAATTTGTAAATGATAAAATAGGAGCATCTGTCTATTAGGCTAAAATATAATAACAAAATGTACAAATTAATCATTAAATATAAATTTCAACAGTTAGTCACATTTATATATTTGAAGCAACTTTTAAAAAAAGATTAAGACAGCGAATGTAATGAGCATTTGAAAAACTATCAAAGAAAAGCAAAATAAAAGCCAGGAAGTTACTATCTGGCTGCTGACCCTTACATATATTTAAAATAAAATAATGTTCATTTTATTTTCAATGCTAATCAAATGTCTATTTTATGTCTGAGTTTGCATAATATAATTCATTCTTAAATTCAAAAATGTTTTTCTTTGGGATCATACAAAATTCTGTTATCACTGTTATAAAAGTTCTTATCTTTTAACTCTTCAGCATTTAAACCGGCCAAAAGCAGCTGAAAAAAAATGTGTACATGCTTAAACTGGCTATGCCTACCTGTTTTTGATAGGTTGTGTTTAGCAGCAAGAATAAACACCGTAAATCATGCAGAAATTTGTGTTTCTGTGGAGATTTGAAGCACTCGCATCCACCATTTTCAATCGAGTAACTGAAAATTGTGTTGACACAGATGGAGTTAAGTGACAGTGGTTCAGATTTACCAGAGATGACATACAAGAATCTGTAGTAAAATATGAGATGACGACAAGAGGAAGCTCTAGAAAAATTAGATGTTGATGTTTCAGAATCAGAAAGTGAGGATGACCACCAAAATTCAGATAACAAAACAAACATTGATGATGACCCAGTGTTGAATAAGTGTATCGTGATCTAAACAACAATGATTTGTACACCATTTCAATATAATTTTAACCTTTCCAGAGTAGAACAATTAAAGAGGACCTTCAACAAACATTTAGTCTACTCTGAAGAAAATACATAGGAAAAGGGCAGTAATACAGTCAACTATTTATCTGTTTTACCTAGAGAGGGTGACATCATTCAATCCAATTCTAGGTAGGTTTCCAGATTTTAGATGTTAACTTATAATCTTGACCGTCATAATGACCAAAAAAAAAAAAAAAGCCAAGAAGTTTTTAAAATAAACTGAAAATGTCTATTTCACCTGTAATTATCACACCTTGACATGACATAATAGTTATTTGAAAACATGAACAAACACAGGCATTACCATTCCACGCCATGTCAAAATTTCATTAATCTATCTTGTATAGTTTTAAAGATATGCCTTAAAAACTATAAGTACTTGATCTTATTACTGTTATCCTATTTCATATGAATAAATGGGCTTACTTAAATGATTAATAATGGAAATGCTAAAAGGGTTAAACAAGTTTTTTCATTATTATTACTACAAAGTGCTGATACTGTAACTCAGAATATACTATATGGAATCTGTCTGTCTGTGTGCATGTTTGTTTTTGTGTATGTTATAATTATTACTTTCAAATACACAAGAGAATATGTTGCCTGTACAGAAGAGAAATTCAGGATAGTTTCTCCAACAGATGCAATGAAGCAAATCAAATTATTGCCAAAGACATCACAATGTCTCAGAAAGGTATTAAAGGTACACTGAGAAAATTCATTCATAATCCCATCAATTTCTCATAAATCACTTATTTTTTTCTTTAAATCTGAGTTGATTTTCAAACACAGACTCAACAGTTTAACCAATTTCATTTTTTCCTGATAGGATTTCTGACAATAAATATAAATTCACGAAAAAAAAACAGATAAGAATAGCTTATTTTTAATTACTTTTTTTGCTTTAGTCTTGTTACATTATAATAGAAATTTAAATATACATGAACATATAACAAATAAAAGGAAATATGTAAATTTCATTTTCTTTCTCATGAAAAATCACAAACGTTTAGATGGTGTTACATTCAATGTATACATTTGACAAAACCTAACATTCTAGACTGAAGTTCTAAAATCAAAAATCAGCAAAAGCTTAAATAAAAATATTAGTTCCTTTAAGCCATCACGATACATGAAAATATCTTTCACAGTTAACTCTAAAATCTACATATATAAAATAAAGTTATCCAAAGGTGTTTGCCTTTTTGTATTTGTTGGGTGATTATCAGCAAGAAATAGCTCTTTAGCTGCTAAAACTGCTCATTATTATTATTATTTTTTAAACCATTTCTTTTTAATGAAATGAGCAATCTACAGTACAAAATAAAGCTGATTAAAATTTTGAAAGATAATTTGCCAACACAAGATTGCTCCAAAAAAATTCTGAAGCACAAAGCTAAAAATTGCATCAGATGTTTATTATTATTTTCTTTTAAATTATCCATTTGTGTTTCATCACAGCTAATTAGACTAGCATATCTGTCAACAAATTAACAGGCTTCACAAAAGTTTAAAGGACAGAAAACATTTTTTTAACAATCCAGTATATAAAAGCTATAGCTTCTTTCTAATTTCAAAGGTTTTTCTACTTTTTTGCAAAATTTTTAAAATTAAGTTTGAAATAAAGTAACCAAAAATAACATTAAATTATTATCTCATTTTCAAAGGCATATTCTGTACTTTGTAGGTGATGTGTTTTTTTTTTTTAACCCTTTGGTCTTACATCCTTAAATGATCAGATAAGTCTAAAAAAGAAGAAAATCCCATATGATAAAACAACAAAGCAGTAAAGAAACTAAAAAGTGTTGTGACTGGCAAAGGAAATGCTTTGTACTTCTAGCAGTTTATGTCAAAACAGCCAGGAGGGGGTGGAGTTTTGATGTTGTAGTTAAGCTGTAAGGTAAACTGATAAGACAGGCAGTTTTCACTTTATATCTATATTGACACAAAGTTGTTCAAAGAACTGACAATGGGAATTATGCTATCACATGCAAACTCGGAGCATTGTCAGCTTTCTTTTGATCTTCTTCTGTCGGCAAGGCTATTTTTGGAAAAAAAAAACACAATAAAAAGGGCTGCCTGTCAGTTTTCTAGCCAAGTCAGAATATATTTTTAGTGACATTAATCTAAATATTCCTTAAATGAGATTTAAACCATTTACTCTTTTTTTTCTCTCTCTCTCTAAGAAAGACAACTTAGTTCAAAGAAATTACAACGAAACTCAGAAAAATAATTGACTTCATAAAATTTGTATGAATTCTAATCTTTGGGAAACAGAAAACTATTATATCAGATAGATTTATTTCTTGGAAAAGTATATTAGTGGTTTACCTCATGAGAAACTATGGATCTTAAAATTAATTTAATACATGCACTAGTTTCAAATAAAAATTCAATACTAAGTCATATCATTTTAAAGTGGTTAATTATCATTGTTAAAGCCCCAGCAAGTTTTAGTACATAAAATTTTTAAAAGCAATGCTAAAAAAATTTAAGTTGAATAGGAAAAATACAAGGAATATCAAAGAATTGCTAATGAACCACTAAAGATATGATAAATGATATTATAGTCTTCCCTCACCAACCACAGTTTTGAGTATCCGTGCAAAATTTATTGAGTATCAATTTACCAAACGCTGTAGTCAGTTTTGCATGAACACAGTTTACACAGAGTGTTCCAGCTTCTCCAACTACAGCATATGGTGGCCCTTCAAGTGCACCCATATTCAGGCTTAACACCAGGGCTGCTGTTTGATAAGGACAGCCCTCCATCCGTCTAACCCCTCTCTCATGAATGGACTAACCACACCTCCACCAGACCTTCCTCCCCCAAAACCACAATCATCATGATATGATAGGTAATACTATTTCTGTATTCTACATTATGTGGTTATTGACTGGAAAGGGTGTGTAAAGTGCCCAGCAAGTTGTGTAAACCCCCATTTTCCTGTAAGCCTTCAGTAAGTTTTAAAAACTGTTTTTCCTATGTAGCATTAATCAATCTGAACAACAACAAAATGCGTTATCACCAGCATTGCTATGCTATCTACATTTTTACTGTAAATTTTTCATTTGCTGTCAGCAGGTTTCCATAATCTGTAAATGGCTCGTGGACATAACATGAAGCATGTGGAAAAAGTGTTTAAAATCCTCTTAACACATCTACTCTTAGAAGGTTGACTGGATGTATCTTCAGTTCTTTTTTGGGGAAAAAGTATGTATTCTGATGCAATTGATTAAACATTTTTTTTGTTGTTGTTGTTAAATTGTTCGGTCCTGGTTAATTTTTGATAACATGCTAACCAAAATCTGCATAGGCCTTAATCTACAAAAATAGCTTTAATTGTAGAAAAGTAAATCATAGAAATTTTAAAGAAATATTAACAACTGTTAGTAGTGTGCAGTTGTATGTGGAAGAAATAATAATTATAGCAATATTTAACATCATAACTCATCATATCAATTTATCTAGTATTATTTGTGCACAGACTTTCCACTCTAAAAACATGCATATACTTTACTGTTTTTGAATAATGTTTAAATTTTTAAAAATAATAATATATGAATTACACGTGTATATTTACTTATCTATCATGTAAGTTTCTTGCTTGCTTAATGATCTCCAAGTGTGAGGCACCACCTGTATGCTAGTAACTGATCTTACCAACCAAGTAACATCCCGATTTTAACCCCTATGACAATAGGTTATCTTGTGTTATTAAAAAGCTTTTGCATAACTGATATAATAGCATAATATGACTAAAAATACAATCATAAAATGTTAGTTCAATTAACAAAATTAATAACTGTCATTAACTTTTTTTTAAAGTCTAATATGGAGAGATTGAAACATTATAAAAGAAAAAATAAAATTGGATATTTTTTTTTTTACTTTTTTAAACATTCTGAAAAAAAAAGATGCAAAGAACCTCACACGATTAGAATGGTGTTGTATGGCGCAGGATGCAAAATCTAATGGCACACTGTAAATTAGTGTAAACAGATTAAAATCAGAGCAGTACTGTAGTACTAAGAAATTTATTAAGATCCAATTAACAGTAAAACAAATTTAAAAGGGAAGAAATACAAGATTATTTATTTTATATTAATTTTAACACAAATTTAGAGTCAAACCACGGGATGTGTTGATAAACAAATGTACTAATTTAACATTAGTGTTGCTATTATCACTTTGGTACCCATCATTAAACAGCTTTGATCTTAGGTTTTTGATTTTTTTCAAATGTTTTAGCTGATTTAATTTTTACTAGTGGTTAAATATTTTACTCTGCAAACAATTAGCAAGTGAAACACATTCTACAACCTAACATTACAGTTTTCTAATGTCACAAATATGACACTATTGGAGAATAATCTACCATCAACACGTACATAGGTTTTTTCTGACATATTAACAAAATCCAAAAATAAAATAAGAACTTTACATTATCAGTACTTTTAGATTTAAAACATATACAATAGTTTCAATTAACATGAATAATAATTTTTAAAATAAAATCAGGCATCAAATATGGACATAAAAATGTCTAATACTTCATCATTCAAACCTAATTACTATTTTATGCGTTTTTGTTTTTCTTGGAATTTGATTTAAACCAATTTTATCTGACCTCATTAACTGGTAGATTTGCATCTTACCAGCAGATGGAAAATGTTGGCTACAGCTAAAGTGCTTTCTAGCCTAATATTTTATCATTTTATAAAATATTTACAAATTTAAATTTAAAAAACAGATTTTTTCACAATAAATCAATTTTAAAATTGTGTGCAATACATTATTAACAGATATATCTTTTCTAAATTATCTATTAAAAGACAAACTTCTAATCATTTCAAAAAAACAAACAAACATGATTTATTTTATATGTATTTATTAAACAACTTTCAGTATTAAATTTGTCATTGTGTGTTTTTTAAATATGTACAATTTTAAATAACAAGAAATGCATTTCTTTCATGATAATACTGCTGAAAACTAAGCCAAAGACAGAAAATCTGTCAATGGCACATTTAGTGTATCAACAAAAAAATATCATGTAAAATTGAGTTCCTTCTAAAAAGGGTGTCTCTGCCTCTGCAGGGAAATCTTTAGCACTCTACACTTTTAGATGTGAGAGGAAAGCAACATAGCAGCCTGGAAAAAAAATGTGCTAGGGAGGTAGGCTAAATCAAACTATTTCCAAAAAAATTCAAAAGAAAAAGGAGATTAATCATCATCATGTCTGCTTGACTATGGCCTCAATTTATTGTTTCCAGAACATTTTAAAATTGCCATCCATATCTCCAGAATCTAACCATTTGTCTCTTCCAGCATTTCATTACTCCTCTTTCTTTCTTTCCATTGGCTTACTACATGATTATTAGCACTGACCACCTATTGTCATTTGTTCTATTCAAGTGTCAAGCTCAGGACCATTGTGTGTGTTTTACTTTTTCTAAGGTGTCTTGAACTTTGGTTTGTTTCCTGACCAATTTGTTCATCTTCCTATTTTAAGGCAGCAAGCAGTGGCCCAGTGATTAGACTATTGGATAGTCAAGGCTGAGGGCCTGAGTTTGATTCCTAGTCTGGCATGGTATGGTTTCTTCTCACTCTTCTTCACCTGCCAGTTGTGTGGATTTTCTCTAGACTCTCCAATATCCTCCCACATCTTAAAATGAAGAGTTCTTGTAGGGATGCTATTGCCAAAGGAGGACCCATGTGGCACAGGATAGACAACACTCTCTAGCAGATAACTAGCGCTATGCTCCCTCATCATGGTCATCTCCAATGTAGAAAGAGTAATTGTTGTTGAGAGTAGTTTAAGAAAAAATATTTGAAAAAAATTCTGCTTCTGTAGGTAATACCAATTATACAGTATTTCATGCTATGCAACTGCTAAAAGTTTCTTTTACATTTTGCTGTTAAGTCAATGTTTCTGCACCATAATACCATAGATCATAACTGGTAGGGAACATTGATTAAACAGCTTTCTTTTCAGATTGACATGTAGGTTTTCATAAGTAAACTGTTTCCCAAAGGGCTATCTTCTTGCTTGAATTATTATTTCATTTCATTATCTTATTCTTCCTTACTCAGACTAAATTACTGTCAAAGATAGATGTATCCATCTACTTTTTATTTGTTTAACATTTGCTGACTGGCCAGGTGTGGTTGTACAGGGTGCGGCAAAATGATCTGACATTTGTATTTTTAATAAAAGCCAAATAGAGTAAAGAACGAAAAATTTGTTTTTATTTTCGAAATGTACATAGAATGCCATTTTGTTTCATTTGGTTTTAAAAATTAAATCACTCAAGTGGGTACCGTTATTGTCCACACACTGTCGAAGGCGTTCATGAAAGTTGTCCATAACCCGGCGGGTCATTTCATGTGGAATGGCAGCAATTTCTTGGCGAATGACATCTTTTAATCGCTCAATAGATCGAGGGCGATGAGTGTATACCTTTGATTTCAGATATCCCCACAGAAAAAAATCACACGGGTTCAAATCAGGTGATCGGGCGGGCCAACCGATGTCACCACGCAATGAAATCAAATGACCGGGGAACATCTCCCTCAAAATTCCCATCGCACGTCGAGAAGTGTGGGCTGTTGCCCCATCCTGT
This sequence comes from Nautilus pompilius, assembly GCA_018389105.1. NCBI lineage: Eukaryota > Metazoa > Mollusca > Cephalopoda > Nautilida > Nautilidae > Nautilus > Nautilus pompilius. The sequence goes on along the minus strand of JACATO010000127.1, from coordinate 1,410,280 downwards.
TGAAACCAAACATTGTCCTTATCGTCAAGTCCATTCAATTTGCGTTTCAGAAAAGTCTCTAGCATCACACAATATCGATCAGAGTTCACAGTCACTGTAACATCGTCTTCTTCGAAGAAGTAAGGACCCCAAATGCCAAATTCTGCTACCACACACCATACAGTTACCCGAGGACAATGCAAAGGGCGTTGGTGCAACTCATGAGGGTTGTTCTCGGCCAAGTATCGTAAGTTTTGCTTATTCACGCTGCCACACAGGTGAAAATGCGCCTCGTCACTGAACAACACAACAGCTGCACAGGGGACATGTTGTTGAATTTCCAAACACGATGCTCTGCGAGTTTTAAAGTCTCTTTCGCTGAGTTGTTGTGCCAACATCATTTTGTACGGATGCATTTGCAGTTCCATGTGAAGAATTCTTCGCAAACTTCTATCGGAAAGGCTAAGAGCAGCGGCGTGTTTCCGTGCCGAACGTCGTGGAGACTGTTGAACTGAACCTCTTACCGCTGCCACATTTTCCGGAGTTCTGGCAGTCCGAGGTCGGCTGGTTGATTTTCATTTCAATGCTGATCCACTAGCTCTAGAGTTGGTAACCCATAACAAAATCGCGTTTCGAGTAGGTACAGGATCATGTCTACCAAGCCTGAAGTGTACACGGAATGCTCTTTGTGTTGCAATTACGGATTCGTTGTTTTTGATAAAGGTTTCCACGATGAAAGCGCGATGTTCGCCTGTCCAATTCATGTCGGCAACTGAAAACGAAATGAAACAAAATGGCATCCTATGTACATTTCGAAAATAAAAACAAATTTTTCGTTCTTTACTCTCTTTGGCTTTTATTAAAAATACAAATGTGTCAGATCATTTTGCCGCACCCTGTATTAGATATTCTTCTTCAAACTTGTCTGTTGACATCAGCAAAAGGAATCTATCAGAAGAAACCCCCTGGTTATTAGTTGTATTAGCTTATTACTTAATTTTAATTATCAGCAAACATGAGGTTTTGTCTAGTGTCAATGTTTCTTTAAGATTAGACAGACAAAGCCTCGTGCATTTACCTTTATTATTACATACATAAATATATAAGTTACAGTAACATTTCTGTTTTCTAATTAAAATATGTCAAAAAAAGATCTAAATCAAAATAGATGTTAATTCGACAATAATCTGTCAGTGGTGTAATCACTCACTGCTCAGTTTGCACACAATCAATAGTAGCATGTACTCACACAATGGAAAAAAAAATTATAACAATGGTTTTACTCCTATGAATTTAAATAATTTTACTTGACTCAAAATTAAAAGAATTTTTCTTGCTATCAATCACAAATATATTTTTAAAAAATTATATAATTTTCATAAACTTTAAGATTATGGAATGTAAATGGGTTAAATTCAATCAATACCTTATTGATGACTGCCTAAAAAAATCAATGTTATTCCCCAAAAGCACTGCTAAAATTTGTGAAAAATTCTCATGAATGAAATCCTCAATATCCATCATGAAGATATATAATTCGCAGTTAGTGATAATAACTATTAAAAATTTTATAAATGCCTACTGAAAAAATTAGTTAGGATTTTCTAAAATTGATTGCTTATTTCCTTATTCTGTGAGGTATTTTCTGCCACCCAGAAGCAACCTACTCTCAATTTTCAAAATTGTATACTTTTCCATTGACTCAATTTCTTTCTAGACATATTTATATGCTAATAAGACAGATTATAATTTCCATGCCACAATAATTTGGTTGCCTGTTATTAGAATGTGCTTGTTTCAGAAAATGGCAACTAAACATAAGCAAGAGAGTGAAATTCTTCATGTTAGAATTTTGTTGAGCCATCTTTTCCAGTATAAAAAATGTCTACCATGTTTGGCATTGAATGAATGAAATCTTGTGCAAATCTTGTCTAGGTTCTTGCCATAAACATGAAAGATTCTATTAATTCCATGTTGGTGGGACATGGACAGGTTGCTCTCAATTATCTATCTAGATGCCTTCATTGGTGCTTAAATGGATTTATATCAGGGCAAACATCAAATCTAACTGTGCCTTGTTAATTGTAAGATATGATGCCACTTTAAAATGGCAGTACCAAGCAGAATTGTTATGTCCTTCATCAAACAATTCCATCTTTCCACTATGGATAATTGTATCCCATACCATGTCCTGTCTTCATACACAACCATCAACTAAAGACATTGGGATCAAAGAAATTTGTTAGATCTTTCTCTAAACCCAGATGTGACCTCCAGACATGAAGCAAAAATAATTTGACTCATCAAAGAGAATATACCACCAATACTGCAGGGTCTTACTAGACATGTCCTCTGACCATATTTTTCAAAGCATTTTATTCCTGCTGAATTGGATTACATGATACATATACTTTGCGGCCAACATATCAGAGATGATGAAAGGCTTATTATGTTGCATCTTAAATGTGAACGTGAACATGAACGTGGTGAATAATGACAAAGACACAAAAAGCCTTCCAGGTCACTGCCACAGTAGTAACGTTCACCTCAGTGAACTCCACAATAATGCTAGTGACAGATCCACATGAAATATGAAGATCTTTGGCAATCTGTCATTGACTGCACTCTAAATAGCTTCAATGATGTCAGATAAATGGAGAAATATCACAGGATCTGCTTACTTTCTCCATAACAACAGTACACATTGGTTATCTGTACAACTAGACATCCAGCACACACACACAAAATCACACAATCACACCTGAACTATGTAAATTTCAATCAAACACATCCAGGTATAGGATTTTCCAAATTAATGTGTTAATAATGGCAGGCACTCACTGTACATCTTATTCATAATAATGTGCATAATAAACTTACTTTAAATGTATTATCTGATGCAGTAGCACTGATATAACTGTATAAGCAACACATTAGTAGTTATATTTAACACCACATGTATGTAGAATAATTGATATTACAGCATTCAATCAGAAAATTAATATTTACAAACAAAGACTCACTACATTATTATTTATAAACTAGTGGTACAACAATTATTATAATTTTGACCAATTTTAATTTTAAAATTCTGTATTAACAAAATGAATTATTCTTGTTAAATATTTTTAAAATAATTTTCACAGATCAATTTCTTTCTCATTCTCTACTATCTTCAATATAATATTCCCCTCATACAAAGTCTACAAAGGATCATTAATATAGGAGGCCATGTAGTTGATTTAATTGTATTATCTGAGATTTATATGTAAATTACAACTTAGCAAATATTAATAATTTGAGCAGATATGGTAAAATATCATTCATTGGTTTATTTTTGTAAAGTTTACTTCAAGTAACAAAATGTGAAAATAACTAAGAAATTCACAACTTTATGATCCTCATCTTTATTTTTGATGTGTGCGCTCCATCCACACATAAATACATATATATCCTGGGCATTACTTAATAACAAAACCACAAGTACTATCCATGCCCACTTTTAACATAGTAATAAAGGAATATAATTTACATTAGATAGCTGGCTCTACTCTATGAAAGTCAGTGATGTAATTAAGCAGACTATCTCTGTTGTAAGAAATGACCTTTCTTTGCCATTCCACCTGTTTGGCAGTCCTAAAGCCGGCTCGATATTAACAGTAAACCTTCAACAGAAAATCATTTATTGATTACAACCCCAAACAAACATGTATTCCATAGATTCCAATCTGCATTAGGAAGTCTCATGAATGTGAATAGTGTTCTTAAAACTGACCCAGTTCTCTTCTATGGGACTAGTAAGAAAATATACTGGATTAAGGTAATCCCTTCAAAATCGACTGCTGGATCCATACATTATAATAGGTTTATAGAAAAAATATGCCATTGTAACTTTAATTTAAGTTTCAACTTAATGTTTTTTCCCAGTCGCTAATAAAAACTAAATTACAGAAGGTAAATGCAATGACTTTGCACTCATTTTTCTCTTGTTTCAGTTCAGTTTATTACAATGATTTTATTAAAGTAATGTGAAAAATTTAAAAAAAAAAACAAATAAAAATTTCCGAGTAATGAAGATCATATTGAGACAAATTTCTGTATCCTACTGCAACAAATAAGCATTCTCTAAAGATTATGTAAATTTAAACTTAAATTTTTCTACCAAACTATGCATAATTAACTAAAGATAAAAAGACACTAAAAATATATATCACAACCTTTTTTGTTGTATTTTTCTAATATATATATATAGTCTGACTGATTACAAACTGTATTTATGAATAAAGGCAATCTCAAAGAAATTTTTTTTTTATTTTTGGAAATACAACACATTCAATTTGCGACCAGAAATATGCCTAAAGAAGTAGGTCTGAATAAAAACACGTTCATATTTACACTGTAAATTAAGTATTTTAAACACTGCAGCTACAGTATATCCATCAGTAAAAGATGATAAAACATAACTAAATTATTGATAAATCAAATGAAACTCTCTTCGCTAGAAATTATAATGCATCCTCTAACTGATAAAACAAACAAGACAGATTAACTGTCAATAGCAGTGATTAAGTATTTATTATGTATTTATCACAAATTAAACAGGTCAAGCCCTGGGTCTGTTTACCTGGTTTATAAAATGACAGATTAAAATTCATTGAGCAGGTATTGTACTACTTCATCTTGCTACAAAAAAAAACAAAAAAAAACCTTGACTGATTTTTTTAGTTTAATAAGAAATGTAAGAATTAAGAACTAAAATATAAACAACAAAAATAATTCACTCAAAAAAAAAAAAAAAATTTTATTCAAGCTAAACAGAATTATCCAAAACACCAGAATATTTAATGATATTTCACCTTAGTCGTGCAACACTAATAAATACAAATTAAAATGACTTTGAATAAATCACAGAGAAGAAGCATCTATCAACAGTGTGCGGACAGTATGAGAAAAGCTAAATCAAAAAATGTCTTTAAATTGATTTATAGCCCTTTTTTCTTAGAGTCTGAGGACTGATGAAATAAATGGTAAACAAAAAAAATATAAAAGTCTTTGTAACATATCTATTTATAAAGTAGACGATCAATAAAATAAATGAAATATGTATACTGGCTTCTGGTGTGTATGTATTATTCTGTGCACATGCTGCATATAATGTATATTTCTTAAATTAACTTACATTTCATTGTCATCAAAAATATCACCAAAATCAACATTTCAAATTCATATCTTACTAAGATATTTTATAAAATTTTCTTAATCAAAAGTGATGTTTTTTAAAACTAAAAATTCTTTTGTTTTATATATTCTTATCTTTTTCAGATAAAGCCTGGATGACCATATGGTGATGTCACCTTCAACTCTCATCGTCTGAAAAAAATTGTCTGAACAAACTAAATACAAATTTCAAAATTGCAAGAATAAAGTACATTAAAAATAAACCAAGGAACAATATCAAAGACCTTTAAATAAATTCAACAGAAAAATGTTAGGAAAAACATCTTTAAAATAAAAAAAAATAGTTGTTTTAACATTAAGTGTGAATAGGTTGTCTCTCAAATCAGGTTTTATAAAATAATGTGCTTTCAAATTAGACAAATTTTCTTAATATTTTTAATTTGATCAAATACAGCAGTTTATTTTCATACATTACTACTGTGACTTCAAGTCTATCTAAAGAAAATGAAAAACAAAACAGTCAAAACTACTTTAAAAAATCAAACTAAGGTCTACATAATTTAACCAGTATTTTAAATAGTTAAAAGTAAACAAAGAGAATTCTAGGTAGTATCAAGCTCTTGGGAAGCAGAGACATCAGATTTGTGTTTAAAGCATTAAATAAACACGTGAGATATTAATTTCAATAGTTAAATATAAAATAATCATCCTCAGAAGCACTATCCAGATCAAATAATTCATGAACGACAGATCAACTTGAAAGCACATCACCATGCATGCCTCTTTGATCATCTGAATTAACCAACAATTTGAACAGCAGGACATCAATGTGTATAACGAAGATGGCAAAGCAAGAGAGAGGAGGAAAGACATCAACAGTGCAAACAATGAAAGTATTTCAGAGGTACACTTCACAGAGAAATCACACACGATTTACCAGCAGCTAAAAAGTGATCCTAGCTTCTAGGCAACGATGTTGAGATGCTTTATAATTTGACCAATAAGGGAAATGAGACATGTACAAATCAGATTAAAAGGTTTACACTGTAAGCAATAGTCTGATGGTAGTTTTTCTAAAGTTTTAAAAAAGGTGCCAATCATTTCATGATCATTCTTATTTTTTGTTGGTGTGATTAGTAAGACTTACACTAACAAATATTTGCAAAATTATATTTTATAGAACTAAAAAGTAATGCGAACAAGATGACCATTTCCACTAACATCAAAGCTTCAGAACAGATATCTTACATGTCAAACCCCAGGTATTAAATTAGTTTTTATAGATAATACTTTTAATTTCAAAAATATATTTTGTTAAATTGCAGTTAGTAAAAATGTATTTACAGAAAAGTTTGGGTTAAATAATTTATAAAATTGCCTTTCAAAGATGTATCTACATATGTATTGCACCTCCTGCTCACCGCTAAACTTGGAGGAGGAGAGGAACAAAGTTTGTGGTGACCAAAATTGCATTCTAAAAAAAGGCCGCATCACATAACAACTGCTATTTTCAGTGATCTAATATGTCTAAACAAAAAATACTTAAATTGAAAAAAAAAAAGATTTTTTAGCTTACATCAGTGCTTATTTTATGGCCACTTACAGTACTAGATTATCAGAAAATCAATATTGATCGAATACAAGTTCAGTTTATATTTGCAGAGCATAGCAGAGTCATAAAAAGACAAAAGCAATAATGTTGTTATGGTATGTGCACAAGTATACCAGTCATCAAGGGAACCAATCCACTAACTAAATCCATGTGCAAGAAGTTGGCAACACTGACAGTTTTAGTGCTTAAACCAGTCCAGTGGCAGTTTTACTTCCTGATGGACCTGATGCCTAAATCTAGAGTTAAATTCATAAAATATATTCTGATTCCAGAATTTTAAAAAAAAGTATACTTTGGAAGCATCCAAACCATATATCAGCATCATGATGCACGATTTCTTTCCAATATACACACCATACAAACCAAATTCATTAAGCTAAAGTTCAAAAGTAAAGGAATTTGCCAAAAAGTATAATCTTTAAAACTTTCAACATCAAGCCTATCAATTTCTGTCAGGATCTTAGACCAACGAACAAACTTAAAATTTTAACAAAACAAAATGCTGACAAAAAATGTATACAAAAGTAACAATACAACTAAATCAATATTCTAAACTAATCTTAGTTCCCTGTCAACATAAGAAAAGCAATTCAACTGACCAACTGGTGCTAGATCTAGACTAGGCACTTCAAATCAAAGACTATTGGTAGCATGTTGGACCAACAGAGCCTTTTTAGAGGCAACTTCTTAAATATTTCCTATTGCTCACCTCTCAGAGAGGGTTTAAATTGAGTACAAACACTTCTTGATTTCCACTACCTCTTTTATTCATTGTTCTGGTTATATGTTGTCAACAAAAAATAAATAATATTTTTTTAAATATTTCACATATTTCATGTTGTAGAAATGTATAAAGACACTACTTTTAAACTAACCATGCTGTCGACAATTACTCAGCCTCAGTTTTTGTAAACAAACAATGCAGAGCCAGTTAGAAACAAGTGATGATGTGTGTTGAGTGAGCCACGGATTTCAGCATTAAAATAGCATTAAACCACTAGAAAAATGAGTTCTAAATATTCAGCAAATGATAGTAGCTCTTGCTTGATAAAAGATGAGGCAGAGAAAAAAAGATTAAGATTCAGTTTCAACAATAGATGAAGAAGCAGTCAACCATCTCATGTAAGTGCTTTATTGTCTTTTTTTTTTTTAGTACAGTACAGTTAATGTAAGAAAAATTTGACCAAAAATTACCCCAGGAATGTAACCCCAACTTATATTAGTATTGGTTTTGATTTTCATAGTTTCACTTTAAGTATCATTTTTCAGGAACACAACCACAACAGAAAGAAATGAAGGCGTGTACATGAAATGCTATTGATTACTTACTGTATTAGGCTCATAAAATCATGCATATTAACATCTATCTGGACCAAAAAAAGTCAGTCATGATTTTGCGAGCTGATTCTTATGCACTGCATTTTTAACAAGAGGAGAAATGGCACCATTCTTTCCTGATGAGGATTCCAAGTCATCTTCAGTCACATCATTGCTTAGTGTTAAAAATAGTTATTCTTTTTTGTCAAACTCCTCTTCTGACTTTTGATTCTAAGGAAAAAATAGTATTCAATCACATACTAGTTTGCATATAGTGCTGTTTTAATACATTTATTAAGACTCTTAAAATCCAATGGGAACAGATATTGTGGTACTGAAAATGTCTCAGAACATTAATGCTATAAAAAAAAATATCAACTGAGATAGTCTCTTTCTCACAAATAAGCTGTTAAAAAAATCTTGTTTGAAAATGCACATAAGCTAGATCTTGCCTCATGCTCTTGTCATTATCTTTTTGACTTACCATGATCAATATGAAAACATTCTATCCTTATTTAAAAGTTTCTTTTTCAGTATGAGTTTCCTGATGGATTTAACTAGATTTGAATTCTCAGTGCATAGAAATTATTTCACCTGATAATTTATTTTTAATAAAATCATTGTAGATATTACCCAGAATTCCAGAAGTAGGTAATTATGAGAGCTGGCTCTGCCTATTATCAAAATATATAACTATTTTTTAAATATTATAACTTGCTTTTCAAATGCAGATGTGTCATCATATAAACATCTACTACAGAATAAAGTTTAGCCCATGTCTTTCTGACGATAATAAATCTACAGTTTATAATAAAAACATTAAAATGGTGTTTACTTCCTAAAATAACTTATTTAATTCAAAAGCACAATAACTGCTAAAGAACATATAAATCAATCACATTCTACTATTGTATATTTTGTTTTTGAAACAATTTTGTGCAACTGAACTTAATGACAGTAAGAATGTAGTAATGTAAAACATTTCATAACCATGGTAAAGTATTCAACATTTTCTTAAAAACAAATTTGCAAAGATAAATAGAAATATTTTTCTTCTTATCTAATAAAATATAAAGAAAAATCTTGTTATAAATCATTCTGATAGATTCAGTAAGAATACATTTTTATCATCCATTGAATGTCTGTTGCCCAGAAACCTGTTGGTTATGTTATTCCTAATTTAACAAGATATTTGTTTAACATTTTTTACTTTCTATTTATCTACGACAAGAAAAAAATATGCTTTAGGCTAATAAAAATAAACAGTTACACATATCTAATACATATTTTCAAGTGTTTGTGCATTTGTCTCTTACTCTTTTATGGCCGAACCGTAGCACCTAGAGACCCCAATTTTTTTGGTGTGGCTAATTCGGAATCTGGGCGAGGATTTAAGCCACTGCATATTGGCTGTGAAGACCATTTTAAGACCAACAAAGGCCACTTTTCAAAAGCTTTGTAGATTACACTTAGTTCAATGCACTTATTCAAAATAGGCAACCTAGCAGCCACAAATTATAATGAAGATACCCCAGGATCAAAGGCATGATCCAAGGGCACCAGTGCCTGGCCACAAAGGTTACCATTCAGGATTCAGAGCTACTACAGATTCAGTGCACTCATTCAACTCAGAGGAGACTACAGATTACAATTTCTCAACAGTTGGTCTTGAAGGACATTTGAAAACCATCAATGGCAGGTTTTGATATCATACGCAGTATAACTCTGAAGACTAAGAATAAAAATTCATTTAGTAGTTTGCTTTGGGCTTGTCATCATCTTATAAGCTGGCCCCATATTGATCAGGTACTTTTTCAGATTCCTAAACAAGTCAGCTGAAACATAACCATTATGCAAATTTTAAAAGTCTATGTTTGGTCACAATTCTCATTTTCTGTAAACCTTATAGAATGTTAAAAAGAAATAAAATTTCTGTTTTTCAAATTGATATAAAACGTTTTTCTAAAATCCATTCTTCCCATGCAATGCCAGCCAGATACCCCAGCTAGTACTTAAGAAATAAAATTTACTCTTCAAAGATTTTTATAATCAATTATAGTAACACTATTTGAAACAAATGTGCTATCAAAATTATTTTAAATCTTAGAATTTTATATTTATTCCTTTATTTTTGAAATCCATAAATATGAAAATTCCATTCAAGTTGGCTTGTCTTGAAATTTTATCCGACAGAGCTCTTTAATTTTAAAAGGGTGCACTAGTATTATGTTCCATTTCATTGTGATGTGAATGTATGTCAATGGAAATTTTTTCAATTAATATGAGAAGGATAAATAATAAAATATCTAACTAAATTAGTCAAGCAAAATAGAATGAAATTTGAAAGTTACTGTGCAAAGATTAACTATCAGGGTTTTTGTCTGAATTATACTAATCACATGACTAAACTATTGCTACCTGGAGAGAGAGAGAGAGAGAGAGAGAGAGAGAGAGATGCGTGTGCATATGGGTATTAAGAGAGTTGAAAAAAAATTAGTTATTTCAAATGTTGTAGCAATGGAAACACTCACAACACAAATATTTATTGGTATATTTGATATTAGTTAAAAAATAATGACTCTCTCCTTTTCCTCATATTAATCAAATGGCTGATACTTAAAATTCTGCTTTGAACAGTACCATAAATACTGAAAAAACAAACCCAATAAACATCGTTCCTTCCTTACAATTCATATACTTTAATCAAACTCTCTAGATTAGGAATGTTTGTCACAAAATTTCCACAAATTTAGCAAACTTTTTGGGTTTTTTTTTCCTGCTTTTTATGCAGGTATGTGACAAGAAAATTGTCCTCAATATATTTTAAAAGTGTGTGAAATGCTTAAAGAACATTTTTTTAAAAGTTTTATTTTGTGGTCTGGTTATGGACATTTTGTAAAAATCAGTTTGCTTCAAGAGACTCTCTGAGCAGCCTGATACCTCATTCCTTCACTTTGCAGGAGGTTACAATCATTTCTAAAGCTATCTGATTGGTCATGCAGAGCAAGTCTAGTTTGTCTTATTGCCAGTCATTGTAGGTTGGCCTCACCACATAGGAGGCAGAGGCAGTAACAACAAGACCCTGCTGGTCCTATTTAAAAACACTCAGAACACTGAATTAGACTGTTGCTAGGCAAAGATGTGGTTGGACAAAATTACAGTTAGAAATTGAAAGTATCTCCATAATACAGAGTAGGAAGAATATTAATTCTTACCAAAAATTATGATGGTATGTATAACTATTTCATTCAAATTTTAGTAGATGTCCCTATTAAATACGTGAAAGAATTTGAATATCTTGGAGAAGTTACATCATTTAGTGATAGGAAACAGAAAGAAATTGAAGCAAGGATTGCTAATGGGTGAGAATACATTTTGGTTTTACTGGAATTACCTTAAAAATAAAAAAATTTCAAATATGTTAAAAAGTAAATTATTTGATCGTTGTGTTCTTTCAGCTTTTTTTTATGTCTAAAACGTGGTTACTATGCTAAGAACGGAAATTAGAAACAGCACAAAGAACAATAGAAAGAAGAATACTGAGTGTATGCATAGAAGACAGAATAAGAAATGAAACAAGAGACTAAATTACAAAATGTAGTGGAAACACACATTGAAATAGAATAAAGTTGGTCAGGTAGAAAAGTTAACACAATTGCTGAACCAAATGAATTTTCAAATATACTCCCAAAGTCAAACTTAGAAAGGTTTATTTACATCCAATAACAGAATCAAAAGCTGAAAAATAAAAATTTTTTATGAAACAATGACTTAGTATTTTTTTTTATTTCCATATACCACTTTCCTTTGACCTAGGTTGTTTTTTTGTTTCTTCTCATAATAGCCCAGTGTCATTTCTCATTTACATTTTCAGTTTTATCTTCATTTCTGGGTAGAAATAAATCAGCTTTGTTTTGAGGACTAAACACACAAAATAGGAAAAAAAATTCAGCATATTGCATCATTAAAATTTTGTGAAGCAAATATCTACTTGTTAAGCTGCACCTCTGCATTTTTATAATTGTATGAAATTTTGTTTTCAAAAATGCTAAGAGATCATACTGCTCAATCTTCACATTCATCACAATCTTGATATTACAAAATGTAGATATTTCCCATAGAAGGTGCACACGAAGTTCTAGTATGTACTATATACTGACTGAGACAAAAAAAAAAAAGCAAATTACAGTCACAATCTCAAGCCTGTGAGTTTTTTTTAACTTTTGCAGATATTTCCTTCAAATATGCATCGTAAAGCTATTTTCTTCCTTAAAATTTAGGTGCCGTACTATGTATAAAGTAAATAAACATCAACATTAACTGACAGTGAAGCAAACATTTTCAAAATCAAACGCAGAGCAATTTGACAATCGATTGCAAACTGCATTCTATCCAACCAGTCTTCAGAGAGCATTTTCTCTCAGGTAACATTTTGCAGTCCCTTGTATTTCAACTACATTACCACTTTCCCCTAACACAGGTGTTAATGATCTTACCATATACTCATCTACACGTGTATTCAATGAAAATTAAATTAAATATTTCAAACATATACTTATTATAGCCACTACTTTTAAAACATTACAACTTCTACAAACATAAATGTTCTCTCTCAGTAAATAAATTAGAAACAAATTATATTTCAGAAAAATTACTTGTCTGTTTAAATTCAGTATAGAGTAAAAACCAACTACTAACTTCATTAGTCTGATTATTAATCAGACTAATTTATCTGTTGTGTTGAAAAACTATTGTAATTAACTTAAAACAATAAAAATTTTTAATAACTAATCTTCATGAAAATCACTAACCCTGTCTCAAAGTTGAGTAGTATATCTAAATGATAATTTGAAAGAAAAAAAATGTCTTTAGTTATCTACAAAGATTACAGTGATTAGTAACACATCTATAGTATAACAAGCACCCTTATCTACTTTTAAGATCAGACTGATAAAGATATTTCCATATCCAATTGTCGCCACTGCTAATCCTCTGAATAAACAAATAATCCCAGGTAAAACTTATATTTTCATCACTAAAACTCAATACACTGTAAAATATAAAATATAATACTATCACATCCAAAGCCAAGGATTAATTCATCTAGAATAGCAAAGGTTTATATTACAGGTCATGCTGTATTATCAATCACTCTACTGACATCAAAAAATCGAAAACAAGAAAGAATCCCTTGGTCAGCAAGCAGCCTGTCAAAGAAATAACTTTTTCTTCTCTGCTGAATGATTACTTGCTGCCATTCAATAACAACATTCAATACCCTGACTCACAACATCTAACATATTGACTCTAGCCAATCACTATAATTCTGGAGCCATAGCCAATCTACCTTGTCTGGTGCCACATCTTTCTTACCAAAGGAATACCAATTCATAAAACCAATAAAATCCCTTGCTAATCATAGCCAGCATCTGGCCTTGATTATTCAAGTTTGAGGGTTTCAACTTGTCTTTTTTTACTAAACTGCCTTTATTTCAGCATACCTGAATCATTCATTTACAGTAATGTGTACTTATCAGAAAAAAGGTTCAGATTTTGAGATGAAGCAAAACTTGTCAGATAAATAACCAAAATAAAACAGCATTAAACATGTCAGCTTGATAAGTAGTATTGGTAGTGCAGCAAAGTCTAATAAAAATTCTTGATGCCCTTAAAAGTATTAGTAAATGCTTTAATACTTTTAGAAAGCCTGATTAATAGAATCAGTCATGGTTTGATATGCTTTAAATTGCAGAAAATATTAGAAAACATTCTGGTGAAATACTATATGATTTTTCTTGTTTATTTTTTAGATGCTTAAGAAAATACTTTTTTTTTTAATTTACATGCTGTTCTCCTTCTCTTCCTCTCATTTCTATACAACAAAGTTTCACTTCTCTTATTTTTTAATGAAATTTTTTAGTACCACCAAATTAAATTATATAACTGTATGATAATATTTCTGAAGATAATCAACTAAAGCACACACAGCCAAGATCGTCTGCAAAAGGGACAGGAAACTGCCCCTTTCCCCAAAAGTTGATGGTGATAGTGTAATGATGACATTATTTTTTATGCATTTCACCATGCCAACTGGTGCATGGTGAATTGGGCAAGAAGCAACTAGTTTAACCACACCTGGCTGAGGATCAAAAGGTCAAAGGCTGGGAAGACAACAGCAATATAGGAAAATATAATATAAGACACTGACAGAGTGTGCATATACCCCCCAACCTGGAAAATCCTATGGAACATGCACATAGCTGATGTAGTTCAAATTTCTCTGGATTTTTCAGCAGCAATGATGCTAAGTATAGTACCATAGATTTCTTTTTTTATGAAAATCTTATGAAAGGTAATAACATGGATAGAGAGACTTTATTAACTTTTTATGAAAAAGATCAACCTAATACAGCAAAAGTTAATGTAAATCAAACCAAATGTTAAACCTAGCATTTATATTTAAAGATAATTTAATTCTTTACACTAACAAAATTGACAGAGGTTTGTCATTCGCCTAATCAATTTGATAAACATTTTCCTTTTATTATTTTATTCAAAACAAAGCAAAAGGCAAATTTCATCACTATATATTAGAAATAGTAGAATCCTTTTGTAGGATTTCCTATTCTTACGCCTTAATAAAAGTCAAGAACATTCAGCTAATGGACAATTCTATCTTCTAATTATAGCAAATCAGATTCTTGGCATTTCTAATCCAAGTATATCATGAATAAAAGGAAACCAGAGTTTTCATTGCTTTTTGATCAAACAGCAGTTCAAATGAAAAAACAGAAACCAAAATTATTCATTACCTGTTCAGAAGCTACGGAAATGATTCAGCATCCAATTGTTGCATTAAAAAAACAACAACAACAGATCACTGCAAACATGAAACTATCAGTTTAAAATAACCTCTCTTGAAGACGTCAGTGACATGATTTTTTATGACAGTCAATTTCCGATGACTCAGACAAAGAACATCAAGAATCTATTTTCTCTTCACTACAAAAAAAAAAAGTTAATAAAAAAAGAAATTGAAATTCATTTTCAAAGCAACTGTGTTACAACAACAACAACAATAATAATAGGTTATGCTAATAATTGTCTGAAATTTTGCTAAAATGTCCAAACATTATAATTCTGTACTTGACAAATTTTGTATAGTAATAAACAATCACCTCGAAAACTAAACTTAAATTGGGATGGTTAAAGGATCAAAGTCTGTCTTCATGCAGGGGCGATCTATCAGATCAGACTTTAAAATAAGGAATTTCCTTAAACCAATAATATTAAAACTGGAATTAATGCAGAAAAATGAAATATCTGTTTCTTCTTTCTCTCCAAACAATTGTGGATTTTCTCCAGGCACTTTGGTTTCCTCCCACAAATAAAAATATTAGGAGTTTTAATATGGATTTCCTGCTGAAATTGGAAGTGATAGGTCCCTACTTGCACAGAATTGCCTCTGTTGTATGCAAAAAAAAAATAATTAATAAATTTATTATTTATCCATGACAAGGCAACAGAAGAATAAAAACAAAATCAGCAGCAGATAAAAGTAAAATAGAGCAAGACAAAATTAGTTTGCTAAGCTTATAAATTATCATTTTTATCTTTTGTAGTCTTAATAAACAATGTAAAAAGGAAAAAAAAAAGTTCTGCAGTACCTTATATTTAATTCATGAATGTGAACAAGCATGCTTTAACTAGTGAGTTTCTGCCAAGTCTTCCAAACTATCTCCCACCTAATATCAGTTACTTTTGATGTAGAAATAAAGAATACAGATGAACTATCTTCTGAAATACCTACCACCCCAACAAAAGTTCTCACTTAAAATGCCATTTGCCAAAGAAACTAATATGAACCTGACAAGAATTTTCATCAAAAAATTGCATTCATTATAATATGAAAAGGTGGGCAATCAGTTGTGAAATAGTTCTTGCTGGTGTTAGTCACACTATTCTATAGAATCCTTTCAGATGTAAAGTGAAGTTAAATAAAACCTATAAATTATTAACATGTTATTGAATAATTAAATTAAAGTCTTTGTAAACTTTATATTCAAGCAAAAACAAAAATACAGCAGTGATAACTACAGCAATCTAAAGACCGTGCAGTTTTTGTAAATGAAACAAATCCCACATTTTCTTTGAAAATTGGAGTATTTAACTTACAAACCTAAACTGTTTTTTCTTTTCATTTATTTAATGTTTTGTTTTTGCAGCCATTCTGATAAATTTACATACAAAGTCAGAAAGTAACAAAACAAACACAACTAGGTTACCTTATGAAACTTATTATTTATCAAGTAAAACAAAAATTAACAAATAACAGAATAGTTTACAGAGGCTAATAACAATAGTTTGATACTTTACTACAGGGGTCGGCAACCTTTTCGGCTCGCGGGCCGGATTCAAAATTAGCCGCATGTCCGCGGGCCGGATGGTTATGAGTTGCCAAAAATCGTTTCTATTGCCACTTTACATCTATAAATTAAGTGATTTCTTAACAATTGCAAGTTAACACAGCTTACCGATGACAAGTAATTAATGCGTAACGCGCTCGCAAAAACTCTGACAGACTGTTATCAACGTGTGCGCTCACGCCATTTTATAGTAGCCCTGACCTGCTTTCGGACAAAACACCTGAGTCTGCGCGCGCCTTGTCAATTTTGTGCGTGCATCGCACACGTGATCACACGTCTGAGCGCCCACTTGCAAGCGCGTGCAGCACTCAAGAACGCTTGAAAAATAAAAGGCACACACAGCCATGATTTCTCAAGGACTGAATATTTTGTCATTTTTCCGGAAAGGCTCCGCGGGCCGGATGAGAGTGCCTCGCGGGCCGGATCCGGCCCGCGGGCCGTATCGTGCCGACCCCTGCTTTACTACATAAGATGAACATGTCTAGCCAACAGCCAGTGGATTATGATGCAAACAATGGAAAATCACAGCAAAAGTCTATTTTTGGAGAGGTCAGTGAAGGGCACGTCAAGGTGAATTCAGGAATCTTCGACTTCAACTTCATGCTAAAACAGTTAATTCTTCTCAGTGGTTAGATTGTTTTTTGAATGCAAATTGGTCTCTCAAAAAGTAGAATGGAGCCTCCTCAGGACTTCTGATTTGTCACTTTACTTGGTTGGCTTTCATCCCTCTCCCTATCACAAGAATGTCACAAGTCACCAAGTTCTTCAAACTTTTTATCTTTGCTTGGTGTGAGCTATTTCCCACACAACAATAGATGATGCACAGTACTGCTGTCCATCTCAAAAACAATTAAGATTAATTGTCATTACAGTGTGTGGTATTTTCCACACAATAGAATGATATTGCACAAGGCCAATGATATTGCTGGAGGAATTAAAATCAATCACAGCAAATAAACACTAAGGAGTCTCTTGAAGCCATCAAGGGAAGCCCTTACCATAACAAAATTATATATTTGCTGCAATACATGTTAAATGTTTTACAAAAGTTCAGAAAAATTTGATGTCTTAACCAGATATACAAAACATAATATGGCCATTTGCAAAGATGATTCAAAACTTAGTGTATGCATAAACTATGTCATCATGCAATCCATCACAAAACTACAGACACTACCATAAATAGTTCCCTAGTCAGCCACGTGTTTTGAGACAGCATCAGAAATGGATATAACATCTACAGAATCACTTATTAACAGAAACTGTCAATTTGTAGGGAAACAAGGCATACCAGTGAGTCTAATTATCATTATCATTATTATCAGCAGGTGGCTAAAATAGGAAGCCTAACACACAGGAGGTCAGACAATGGGACAAATTAAACTGAACAGCATCATTGTACATATTAGCAATTTGTATAGACATAGGTTCAACAGTGCACATTTTGAACTTTGACATTTTTGCAGAAAAATCACAATTCAATTAGTCATTTGCTGATGGCACGGTTCAGTTTCATTTCCACCTACATGAACAGTTGAAGACTGCTACAGTGGAAAGCATGGCAATGAGGGAATAGTATAGTAGTATAAACTGCTGAAAACACTTATTTTCACAATTAGTTAATAGTTCTGAAAAAGATTCTGACAATCCAGCAGTACATGGACAATATTCTGCACCCAGTTCTTCTACCTGAATTTCCAATAAAACAATGGCCACCCCCATCCAGAAAGGCAGCACGTGCTTGCTTTAGCCATCCAGATCACTTGACCTGAAAATTATTTATCATAGCTGAGGTAAGTTAGATCTTCTTCACCAGCCTAACATTCTAGTACAAACTATCTGGCATTTTGTCAAAATACTATAGCAAAAGTAAAACAACATTCTGATGTGATGCATATTCAAATCCATGAGCTATAGATTTATGCATGTCATAGCATAAGACAGCCATACCAGCTATTACATTGCTGGAACCATAGTGTCATGTGATGATGTTACATCAGTCAAAGATGTAGATGTCTAAAATTGTGTTATTATGATGTTCAATAATACTCAAACCCCAATTCTGCCAATTTCAATTTTTTTTTGTATGTCACTTGTGTTTAATATATAATGACAAAAAATTATTAAAATAACCTTACATTTTGCATTTTACTAAGCAATACAAGTTTCAGGTTCTGTTTTCAATAAAAAGAGAAGTTTATGTAGTCTCATACAATGCCATGGAGATGACCATACTGAAAAGTAAAGGTAAACAAGTCTGAGATGGTGTTGTTGGCTGATCTCTAAAAAAAACACTACAGCAATAACACATTTAGCGTTCAGGATGTGTTCCAAAAAATTAGAGTGCTAACCGAATCAGTGCTAAACAAGGTCTTTACATGTAATGAGGTGTTCTTGACAGCATTATCTCTTCCCAATGTAGAGCTTAAAATAGAGTGTTGCAGTGATAAACATACTATATTATAAAGGAATAACAACAATGGAAAATCAGAAAAAAATTTAAATCTAGCATAATGAAATGACTAAATTTGTACACTACATAACAAAACATCCAAGTAGCAGAATCACAAAGAGAAAGGATGGGAGAGTCTACAGCTGGGACAATGGACCAGGCTTTGGCTCATCTTAGTGGGAAGTTGGCACCTGAGACTCAACTTGCTAGAAGGTTGATGGCTGCAACTTGTTCTTTTTGAGGAATGTACTTAGAGTAAACTGTTTTGTCCTCTTCTTCCTCTTTCAAAGAATTTCTCTGTAGCATGAGATACCACTGAGGACAAATTTTTTCATGAAAGAGCTGTGTTTGTAGTTTGGGTCATTTTCAGAAAAGAGCTTTAATGCCTTATAATTTTTGTAATGGCTTCTGATAAGGTTGCTGAGCTAAACTTTCTTTCATTTTCAAGTTCCTGGGCATTCCCTTGAATGAATTGTTGTTTTTTTTTCTAATTCTTCACTGGTTGGTAACTTCATTCCATGATGCACTTATATTATCAATAGCTTTCATAATATTGTATGATTTACACCAGTCCTTCAATGACAGCTAAGCACTGCCATCTGTTCCATAAACCAGCTATTTGAAGGTATGACAAAGGTAATAAGTCTTGAAATTAGATATGATACCTTGATCTATGGACTGTAGTACTGATGTCATATCTGGCGGAAGATATACCGCTTCAACAGGGAAGGCTATCATGGCTTTTGGGATGACCTGGAGCATTTCAAGCATCAAGTGCTCAAGGCTATTTTTCTTGCAATAATGCTTTACTGCTGGAAGATATCAAATGTAACCCAAACCCCTTATTTGACTTCTATACAATATGTAAATATTCTTCAGAAAAGCCCGTTCAATGGTTCGTGGTGTTTCAAAGTGGTACACAAGCATGGGTTTAAGCTTAAAATCTCCCAAAGCATATCCCGCAAAGAGGGTCAACCTATCTTAACCAGTTTTGAAACTAGATGCATGCTTTCCATCTTGGGAGATGAATATGCAAGATGGCAGACACTTCCAGAAAAGTCCAGTTTCATCGACATTGAAAACAAGCTGAGGAGGATAATTGCCTTGTTTGATAATTTATTCGAGTGTGTTGGAGAATTCCCTGCTGCTTGTTCATTTGCACTTGTTGCTTCACCACTGATGTGTATGCTATACAAGTTACTCTGACGTTTGAAATGTTTGAACCATCCATGGATTGTCACAAATGTTTCTGTCTTTAATTCCTTGTCTTCTGCTTCTTTTAAGTGGGTAAAAATGCTCTAGCCTTTTCCATAATTAACATTTGGCTTAACGCCATATATTGCTGCATTTGGTCTTCTATCCAAATTCTTAACCCACTTTCCATTTTCTCTAACATAGGACTTCAGGTACATGTTAATTTAGTAGGAGATGTGGGTGTTGTGGTCTGACATGAAGCTTTGATCTTATCAACTTTTTTTTAAGATTGTTTGAACAGTTAATGATGATAAGTTTAAGGACTGGCCAACAACATCCACTTGATGCTCACCCTCTTCTAATTGTCTCAGCACTTTCATTTTCACCTTTAAAATGATATTCTCACATGAAAATTTCATTTCAGCTTCACCATCATCACTTGCAGATCTTTTAACACACACTATGGGCAATAATCACACAAATTGTAATGGAAATATACTGAAAATAAGTGAAAATCAGAAATACACATGTACTACAAAGAATGACTCTCACCAAGATAGGAGAGTTCTGATTGGATGAGAGATTGGATACAGTGTGTTCTCATTGGCTGACCAGGTATAAACAATGATGGCTGCCACCACAAGACTCTTAAATGTTCAGACGTGTGACTTTTGACTATGGATTTTTTTGTATTTTATTTAGTATTTTTTAAATTTATTTATTTATTTACCATGAGCTCTATAACAATTCATTATTAAATAGGGTGGTGTTAAATGAGGTATTTGTGTACTTGATAACAAAAAAATCTGGCTAAAATTGGAGCTATAATTATAGGCATAAGTGTTTTGAGTCATTCCTGCTGAATAATTTATACACAACTGTTTATTCAATAATTAGGAATGATGTGTAATCCAGTGGTGGACTACATCTTAGTTGGGCATTCTTCCCTAGCATGGTTTCTTCTTGCTCTTTTTCAACAGCCAGATGGATATGCTTTAACTCCTGCCAGATATCTTGTACAAGCTTCTGCCACTGGATCACAGAAGTAGATGAGGGTTTATGGATGAAATGACGGAGCATCATCACTACAAACAACAATTCATGCATGATCTGCTGGTGACAAAACATCATCAAAACTGTCATCTTTGGTATATTAAATATATTTCAAAAAGCTAAGTTTCCTTTTAAGACTGTCAATCATTTTGATTGACATTTCAATTCCTGGACAATTTTATTGAATTACTGTGGTAGAATCATAAGTATTTCAACTTCAATAATTCACTCTGAGTCCATGAATTACTATTTTAAATTGATGACAGTGAAACCAGATTTCTTACTTGGAGAACTTCTAACTCATTCAGTAACATGTATGCAAATTTTATCATCCAGCTAAAGTAGGCCATTCCTTATAGTGCTACTGTTGTTACAAATATTGTTTTTTTTTTTAAAATAAAGTAATCACTTTTTGGGATCTATTATGCTTATTAGAAAATTATTAGTTAATCTAGGCTCTCTGCATGTATTTTTCTATTCGTTTTGGTATTTTAAATAAAATTAGGTAAGAATGTTAAAATATAATAATTAAAACATTAAAAAGATAAGGAATTCATTCATAACAATACTGAACATTGTTATAAACCAAGCCTTGCTGAACTAATCAAGTTAACATGTACTTATTTTGCTTCTTTCTTCCTTTTCAGAAGCTACAGCCTAATATAGCATGGAAATATTACAGAATCTGGATATAAGTAATAGTCTAATGACATATGTCATGTGTGTAATTACAATGCATGTTAAACAGCATAATAAAGAAATATCTCCATGTTGCTGTAACAAATGCAGGATGTAGTCAGAGAAAGGCTGTCAAGACATTCTGCAAAATTTTAGTTTTTAATTCTAATATTATGCATTGAGTTCTCAAAAAATTTAAGTAATAAATTGTGTATTATAATTGCATGAATAAACTCCATTTCTGCTTGTTTTCTTACTTACAAATATTTCAAAAATTATATTTTTTTAAAATTCATTCCTTCCAACAAATAGGAAATTTGCATATCCTACTCATCCGTCATCTTTCATCTGCAGTAAATTCTCCATCCCCATAGTTGGTGATGACATCTCTCTATTCTGAATTCCAAAGCTAAAATCTCCATCATCATCTATACCAACAGTTCAGAAAAGAAGTGTTGTCAGGGTAACATTCATTACAAGGATCTGAAGGTTTTTCTTAGAAAAAGGTTGGAGACCTTCCCAGTTATATAAAAGCAGAGGTTGCCAAGCATCCTTTAATCTTGATAAACACAATTACCATAACTATCATAAAAAGTAGAAAAAAGCAAAATAAAGTCAACCAGCAGAGAAGGATATCTTGGCTACTGTTAAAATGGAAGTGACTTTGTCTTCAGGCCTGATCCCACTAATACTGTAGTGAATAATCAAACTGATAGGAGATGTCAATGCTCACTGGAACTTGTATTATGAGATGCTTCATATGACAACATTTAGATGTATAAACTGAAGATAACTTCTGGGTTGAAAGATTATTGTTGTTCAGAGTCAAGAGATTGTCAGCTGAGCAAAAATTGTAGTTCAATAATAATAATGTGTCTAGCAAGCTCAGTACTGTAAAAAGAGAATTTAGAAGTCAATATACTATATCCTTTAAGCATGGGCAAGCAAAATTTCAAGGGTAATGTGCTGAATCGCACCACTTTGTTTCCAAAATTTAAAGATTAAGCATGCAGGTGGAGTTCAGACTATAATGACTACATTTTACAAGCAAATAATAGATAAAAATAGTCCACTCATTGATTGAACAGAAAGTTTAAAACAACTAAAAGATAGTGTTATTATTTTAATAGTAATGGTACACATTTTATGCTAATGCCATTATATATACGACTTTAATGGTCCATCACTTAGTTTGGAAAGTCCTAGAAGGTAGTTAGTAAGATCCTAGCACCTGTCTTTCCTGGGTCAGGCTTCCAGTGTTAGATATGTGATTAAACATTTAGTCGCACACAGGCTTCTAAGTGATTAGTTGTCAGTTTTTTATGTAAAGGGAAATGAATAAATTTCATGTATGAAAATATCTGATCACAAAGTATTTGGACCCTAAGGCTAAAAGCAAAGCAAACAACTTTTTTTCAAAAAGCTTAATTGCTTAGGAAGTGAAGCCCAGCAGGTAAAAATAAAAACCACAGAATCTTTTTCATTAGTTTCAAGTATGCAGATTTCTAAACTTTGATGATTATACATCTAAGTTTTTAAAAATCTGTGAGCTATATTTCAAATTGTTCAATGTTCATCCACTAAAACGAAATCAGGTTCAGGTCATTCTGATTGAAATGGTCAGGTTGAATGATGAATAAAAACATTAGTCCAAAATGTTGGAAATCTTCAAACCTTTCAGAAAATAAAGATTCCAACTTTCACATAAACAAGTCAATCTCAGTAACATCAGCAGAGCAATCTGATGATAGCTATTTGAGAAGAGGAAAGTAACAGAAGTTTAATGTGCAAATATCCTTGGAAAAAATGTCCAAGCTTTACAACAAATGCCTTGAAGCTTGGCCCCTTTGGGAAAGGACAGTTTGTTTAACTGAGATGTAATGCCAGTCAGAAACATGAGCTTCACTTGTCATCACCCAGTTCAAGATAATTCTGTCCTTTTTAGATTAAAATTCCTTGATGACAGTCATTTTACAAAGTGATTCAACACTTTACTGCAACTAAGCCACCAAAATGTGTGTATACACAGTCTATTTCTTCCAGCAGGGTTTTGTATTCTATGTGAATTAGAGTTGAGCAAGGAACAAAAATTCACAATTCTTATCACATCATTAAGTTGGCTATTTGAAATTTTCACACATAGGCTCTTTTGATAAATGTGCTAGTCAAAAAGCTGCATAAATCCCTATTCTTCCCCACCATAGTAGGCAAACTGTCAGCATTTACACAAAAAACTGTTATGTTAATTCCTGTTTTCAAAATGTTTTATAAAAGCTTTCATAATGTATTCACAGCAGTTCCAGGCAACAAAGTTCCTCTCTTATTCCATCTGAATCTGAAACACAGCATCTCAATAACAGCCAGACAAGAAATATTACTGATATTGGTGCTTTTATTGAAGTTTGTTTTAATGTTGTAGTTTGCTGATCTATATCCTACATCTGCTACTCACATGTTGCTCAATGTCCATATTTGGCGAATCATAAAACAAACATTTAGAACTATTGAAAAATGCTTCTTTTAAATACTCTACATCTGTTAAAAACTTAACATGCTTCACAATGTACAGTGCAATCTTGTAACTTCCTTCTGTAACATGATTTTTACTAGTATTTTGTGTATGAAAATACTGCTATAACTTTTGTGTGAAACTACTTTTTTAAATACCTGTCTTGTCAGATTCATCACAAAACTACTTTTCATGATTGGTGTGAAAATGTCTTTGTATGCTTGATATATGACACACAACATTTTCACAGCAGAGAGCAAAAACTGCAAGCTCCTTCTTAGGCACAAATCAAAATTTGTTAGTCAATACAGCTTGAAATGAACAAATGTTTAACCTAACTTTCTTGTGAGCTGAGATTTCGACACTTGAGCAAAGTGCCTTTGTCAAGGAGCAGAACAAATAAATACACACAATATATTATATAGGCAAGACAAATGGAACCCAACAAATAACAATAAGATTCTGGTAGGGTAGTGCTGAGCACACACTGTTGATCACTGATATAACCTTTACATATCCTGTAGAGTTTCAGACTCACGGCACACCAACTAACTGCACTGAACCTCTAGCATCAGAATACATCAGTAACAGAGGGTCTGTGACTTCTGTAGTATTGGGCTTTTCAGTTCACAAGTTGTCATATCTTAGTCTCCTCCTCAAGTCGTTTTGTAACCATATATATATCCAATTTTCAGTAGTTCACATAAGTTATCACGGTTAAAAGCATGCTGTTGTGAACATGATCGCTCAGTACCCACTACATTTTCATCCTCAAAATCATTTGATGGCCAGTGGAAAATGCTAGTGAGATATTCAAAGGTTGATAATGACAAGTTTCCCTAGGGCATCCGGAAGGACATTTAAAATGCTTTCCCCACAGTTTGCCCATCATGATATAATATTTCAAAACATAATCCTGAGTGACCAGGTAATCTACATGTCATACAATCATGAATGTATATGCCACAGGTTGCCAATCTCTGTTCTGGAGCATAATCACAGGAGGCCAATCAACTCAATAAGTTAAAAAAGAAGTTGGTTTATAATTCAGAAAATTCTACTCACCATTAGGAAACAATTTAATGAACAGAACAATTTTCTAAGCTGTATTATCAGTAAAAAAAAAAAAATCATGATTAACACCCACTATATTCAAGTGCACTTTTCAGATATTAACAGGATCTGAAAAAGGGATAAATAAATAGAACAACAAGACTAAATGGTTGGATTCAGAAAATGCTCTTATAAATAAAAAAAAAAAAAACTACTACAAGAAACATGAGTAAAACAAAAAAAATATTACAATATCTGATATTTTAACATTAAAAATGACAAAATCCCAAATTTTTACAGGTGTTATCATAATTACAGTATATTAATTATTACTTTAATATCCAAGTAGACCACCCCAGACAGATGGTAAGTAAGTTTATCCAATCAGTTAATTTTTGCTTCCTTTTAATTAGTTGTCAGACAACTTTTCTGACACATGATGTACTTAACAATTCTAGACCAGAAAATCTAGTTACAGTGTATTTTCTCTTACTTTGAAATCCGTGCAGATCCCAGATGTCAGTGTAAACTAAATGTCACTGCCAACAATTATTTTTGTTAATTTCTGAATATAAATTAAAAGATTACTATCAAATTTAAAGGATAGCAGAGTTTCAGGTCTGGTGCACTATTGTAGAAGCAATCAGTCAAATTAAAGCCAGTGATACTGAGACATCTGGCAACAAAAATGAAGGCACAGACAAAGCTAGCAACCTCTTGATTGGCAGAGAAGCTTCAGCAGATCATCTGTCTGAAGAGTCAGAGAGAAGTGATGTTCCTTAAATTGAAGATGAGTGAGTTAAAGATGATGAAGCTGATAATCAGAACAATGGTCATGTAGGTGAATATCATTGTGTAAAAGCCAGAGTTTATGGAAGAGGATGATATGCAGATGATGAAAAGTAGGAGTAAATGGTGCAATGCACATCTAGTAATTCAACCATCAAGAAGGTAAAAGAAAATGAAGGAATCAATGAACATTAAGGAAAAGTAAGTTCAGGAGCAAAAACTGAGTAAAGCCAGTGATGATAGAGGTCAAATCAAATGCAATGTTAAGCAGGAATAAATATCTGCTAGGAGCAATAGAGTTTAAAGACTTAAACAAAGTTCTATATGATATCATAAGACATCCATCTGATAATACACATGAGATATGGACTATTAGGCTAACCTTTGACCATCCATACCTAACAGATATAGGGGGGGTATACAGAAAGAGGAATGCCCAACATCCACAGAATCACAAGGGTTGGGAAGAGCTGATTTCTGATTGAAATTTATTATTCTGCATTTGAAGCATTAGAAGAACCAGAGACAGTGATAGACTTTTAAAGCTGGTGGCAAAAACCACAAATGGCATTTTTCATGTTTTGATTTGTATTTAAAAAACCCATTCAAAAGAAATCATTTATTCAGATGGTTTATTTAATAATACAAAGTATTGAATAGCAAAATCATCAAAGTAAAAAATCCCTTAGAAGGGCACTAAGTGGAAGGTGGGATGTGCCAAGTAATGTATATGATGAATGTGCACAGATGGCAATAAAGGCATGTAAAAAATCTATCAATAAATCAAAATGATCAAACAGATTAAAATGTCATCATATTGTAGAAATAAGCATAATTCAACTAAGTAAATTTATTAAGTCTTTATGTGACTGCTTACATTGCACAGACTAAAAGTTTTATTTTGGTACAAGAATTAATGCACCATTAATATTTCATAGATTACTGTATTTTGCATATTAACTATGATTAAATAAACAATATAGGTGGCACTGAGATATCTTTTTGTAATTTAATCAGGCCAAACAATCATTTAAAGTATCATCATTGGTTACAATCAGACCCCATTCCAGTTCTACAGGAAGAACTCTAACACATTCTAATAAAAGTTAAAACATTATCAGTACTTATGAGTTACTGGCAAACAAAGTTTGAAAAAAAGCAAGTCTTATTATTATTACTCACTAATACAGAGGGGGGGAAATCTATACGACTTTTGTTTCCTAGTCAAACTTCAATGAATTTTACTGTAAATACAAGTATTCCACAAATCAGACTCATCATCAAGAATGAATAGTTTTTATTATGGTACAAAACTTGGTGGAATTACTGCAACTATCACTCCACCGCTCAAAAGTTGTGCGCGTTATTTTCTTTTTGTTGTTGGATAGGAGTTACACCTTAATTTCAGTCTGTCAACTTCTGACAATATGTAACGAATATCACGAGAGATCACACTAAAACTTTTATTTCACACCAAATCGGTACACTGTTGCAAGAAAATGGGAAGCTTATCGTAACATCTTTCTTTTTAAACTGTGTCTATAAAATGTGAAAGATGTTGCTGAAATAACTTCACAGCCAAGATTCACCAATTCTTGCTAGTGACTGAATTGCAGAAGATTATAAACAAACTGACTCAACATTTGGTTTTATTTTCGTGACATCTGATAGTTATTTAAAATATCCACAGTGGATACCTACTTGATGATGTTCCAGTAACAGTTTTTCTTTTTTCCTCAGTCACAGATATTTTTTTTTTCCGTTACAATGTTTCTTTTGCTTTTTATGAACAATTTAAAATTAAAACAAAAATCACATGAAATGTGTAATGCATTAATATCTTTTAGTTTTTAATGTTTGTAATTAAGTTAGAAATTAATAAAAGCACATATAATTTTAAATACTTTGTAACAGAAATATATTCAAACTATGAAGAAATTTCAATTTTCTTCCAGCTGTTTTAACTATTATAATTTTTAAAATTGCCTTAAATCATAAAGCAAGTTACACCTGAGAATTCTCCTTATTGCAGAAAAGGCTCATGCTTTTGTTGTGAGATATTGGTATAACCATAACAGATATTCCTGTGAAAGACAGAAGCCTTTATGACAAAGTACCTAACCTGCCATTAGTAAAAAAAAAAAAAGAAAGAAAAATTTAATTTTCCTAAACTTTCAAGAAAATTTATTTCTCCTCCTGATAAGGTTTTCCTAGTGCAATCATACTTGAGAATAGAGCAGTGTTTCCCAACCTTTTTATCCACCATGCACCCCTTCTCTCACCAGAAACGGCTGAATCAACCACACCCACCCACACCAAAGAGATGGATATTTTGTTGAAAACTTTTATTAAATATGTTGCGTTTTGAGGATCATTGCTTAGAATTTAATTCAATGAGAACCCTGCACTTGATGACATCTGACTATAAATGATATACGTGGTTCCAGTTTAATCAGCTTCAGTCATAGGTCACCCCGATCACGAATGTCAAACCTATTTTGCTTCTTGGTCTAAATGTCTATGATGGCTCTGAATCCACATTCTACTAAATAGGATGTCGGAAAAGGAAGCAGCATCTTTCTTGCAGCTTTTGACATCTCTGGATAGTTCTCGGAAGCTTCGTCAGTCAAACACATCATTAGTTTCTTCATTTTATGAACAACTTTCATAGAGTCATTGTGCTGCAGTTCTGCCAGTTCATCTCGGTAACACCTATCAACATCATCAAGTTGACAGAGAAATGGTTGTGTCAACCAGTCCGGAAACTCCATCGCTTGCAAATCTGCGAACCAGGCCTTGAATTCAGTGATCAGTGAGGCAACATGGTCACATATTACTGTCAAAACACGGTCGCTGATCGGACAGTGCAGCAAATGGCTGAAACTGGTGAAATCCTTCTTGCCCAGATCTCCTAGCCACAGCTCTAATTTGGATTCAATGATGGTCTTTTTGGTGCCACGAAGATTGCAGATCAAAGTATTCAGTTTGTCAAAAATGTCCATGAGATAAAGAGTCATAGCCATCGCATCTTCACCACACAGTGGTTCAATAATTTAGAGATCCCCGCAAAACTCGAAAATGGCATCATAAAAATTGACAAATCACTCCAAGCATGGTCCTTTTGAAAGCCAGCATACTTGAGTGTGGGAAAGCAACCGTACAAGCTGCTCCTCTGCATCTTTGCAGAACGCTTTGAAAAGTCTTTCTGTTTTCAGATTGGCTTTAATGTGGTTGATTACTTTGATGATTGCCGTCATAATCACACTGAGCTCAGGGGAGAGACTTTTGGCGATGAGATGCTCACGATGTATGACGCAGTGCACAGAGATCAAAGCAGGTTTGTGTCTCTTCAGTAACTGGAGGAATCCATTCCTCTTCCCCCATCATCGACAGTGCTCCATCAACAGCACATGAGACTATTTTAGCAATGGGAATGACATGGTCATTAAAAAACTTCATGAACAGCTGGTATATGTCCTGTGCAGTCGTAGTTGTCTAAAATGACTGACAGAACAGCATCTCTTCGCTGAAATCAGCTGCCTCTATGTAATGAATGTAGGCGAGAAGAATACTCTGTCCCTCACCATTGACTCATCAAACTGAACAGTAAATGGCCTTTGTTGAAGTTTACAAACGAGTTGATCCACCACATCTGAGGCCATCTCATCGATTCTGTGCTGGACAGTGTTGTTGCTAAGAGGTATATCGACACAGGATTATCCAATCTTTGCAGTACAGTTTTTGCGAACACACACAACACAGGTATGATTAAATCCTTACCAATTGTGTGAGCATTTCCACACTTAGCGATGAGAAGTGACATTTCATAGCTAGCAACCAGTCCTGCATTTTTCATGGATGTCTGTGACTTAAACATCGAAAGTATGGTCTTCTCAGCCTGCATCTTGTTCTCATGATCGGCCTTTAGATCCCGGAAATATGACGGGTTTTTATCAGCGTGCTCCCCGTGTTTGGATCACCAATGTACCTCCAGTTTGGCTAGTTTCATGGAATCATTGCATAAAAGTCTGACCACAAAGTAAACAGAGTGACAGTCTCTCGTCTGGTGGAAAGGTGATAAAGCCATACTTCAGATATTCAACTGAGTACTTACGTACTTTCTTCTTAGCTGAGCTGGCCATAATATAGGTATACCACTCAGTTCGCTCGTGTGCATTCGTACTGTCCACCAGTGATGCCAGCCAATGGGAGCGCAGCCCAACCGCACCAGTTCCACCGTGTAACAGTCCAAGATCCGGCTCCTGGCCTTTTGTCGCCAGGCCCATTGTCCAGAGTAGCAGGACGACTTCCAGCCTCTGGCCATCAGCAGTGCATATTGTTTTGGTGGCAGAGCAACATGCTGCTGTCTGGGGCCAGTGACATCAAGGTAAGCTGACCTGGAGGGACTATGACATAATCAGGTGACCGATGGCTACACCACCATGCCTGTGAGTTGGATGACTTGCCATAGGCAAGAATTCATGGTCATCGCAATGCTGTTGCTGAGTACTATCTTTAGTGTGTATTTGAATTTGAACAGCATTTTTTATAGGCATGCATCTCCACCTTTACAGAAGCAGGCAGCACTCTTGCATTTGTAATAATGACAATAATAATAATAATAGTAATACCTGATGTATACGAGATCAGGCCTGAAAGGGCCTCTTCAAGCAAAATAGGCATTGCATTTTTATACCTTTGGACCTCACTTCACCCTCAAAGAGAGGCACAAACCCATTAAATTTTGTTCACCCCTATTTTACTGCTCAAGTGCTGTGGACCCCTTGGAATTTGCAATTCACTCCTGGGACAGCTGGGAAACACTGGATTAGAGTTAAATGCTATCCATGAGCAGAAGTTTTCCAACACAAGACGACTAACACAAAATCAAATGTCCAACCATTTCAATATATAAATAGGTTAATATTGTGTTGTAAATAAAGCCATGTAATTGATGAGTTGTCAGAAAAATAGTACAGATACTTTGAACACATCTTATATTAAGTACTTCTGTAACCCCCCCCCCACCCAAGAATAGTCTTATCCATATACACAAACATGAAAAACTATTCAGAAACTTTCGTGTTTTTTTTTTTTCATTTTATCTAAAAAATAACATGGAGCTTAGTACTGTTAATGAAGCATAGTTTATTTGTTAGAATTTATCCGCAAGAATTTTGCCGCCATTCGATAAAATAAAATCTACATTACTTGTACTTGAAAAAATGCTTATTCTCAGTTCAGCAACATTATTTGATGACATCAAATATGATAGAAGTTTCATATGATTAAACAAAATGCAAAATATGAATCAGAATAGAATATGTTACCAAACAAAACCTGAGTGACCAATAATTTTATTTGATTATTTATAATTAACATTAACTTTTTGTTAACTGTTTTGGTTCTTTTAAAAGTCTAAAATGCTATAAATTTATCTTATTCCAATTGGTTGCACCCAGCTGTTGATGTTGAACCCAGAACACTACCATAGCAGTGAAAGAAAGGTGAAAAGTACAGGAAGCAATGGCCAATACATTCAGACTTAAACCAACCTAACACAAGGCCCTACTATACTTATCTGTCAGAGAAAAACAGAGTACCTGAAAGAAACCTATGCCAATGAACTGGCACAGAAAAATTATAAGAAACTAAGTCATGGGAAATAGGCCAAACCAAGTCTTGGTTCCCAGGAGCAAACCCTTAGCTATAGTAAGTCAAAACAAAGTACACACATTAATGTGGATAGTCAATATCTGGATCACTGGTAGTTTTTAACTTTTCTTTCACAAATGTATTATATTCATACAACTCTATAATATTCTTATTTTCAAATAAAGCATAGTGTGTATCCATCTAACTTCATAGCTGTGAATAAAAATTAACATAAATATACAATATTTCATTCCAATTCATAATTTAAAAATAACCTTCATATGGTAATAAGAACTACATTTAAAGTAATGTACAAAAACATAATGCATTAGAACTAAACAATGGAATATTACAAAAATGAACAGTAATGGCTGTCAACAACTATAAAAAAATTAAATTAAAAAAAAAAAACAATAGCTAAATATCCTCAGTATTAATATAGGGGCATTCAAATGAAACTCAGCCAGATACCAAGCAATGATATTTTTCTGCCAGGTTTCATCTGAATGTTCCTGGTGGATATGAAAATTAGTGACAAAAAACCCATATCTAAAGTCTAAAATGATAGCCCATCTCTTATTAAAAAGATTGGGAAAAAAAATTAAAGCAAAATTAATTCTGTCAGAAATACTTGTACAGTATACAAAAGAGTGCAGGCTGATGTTCTGTTGGTATAACATGTCAAAAGACAGATTGATTCAACACAAAAAATCTTAATTAGCATCAGATCTCTCAAAATAACCTATTGTATTTGTCAGTCTCTGTCTGTAATTAAAAACTCACAAAGCCTAATCAGTGTCACAGTCTATAGACATTATCGATTTTGGTATCTCCAAAAAAATATATTTTTTTAAAAAAAGATTTTAAAGATTTTTAAAATTGAAAATTTTAAATCATAAATTAATCTGTCTGCAAAAAACCCTGATCTCTTCAGTTTTCTTAAAATTTCCTTCTCAACTACCTTTAATTCTACAAAATGGTACTTTATTAACATGTTAAATGAGAGCCTACAACCTAATCTAAATAAATAAAAACTGCAATTCAAATCATGTGATAATTCTAGTAAATCATGACAGTTTTAGCATAGATCAACAAACCCCTACTTTACCAGAGCATCAAATGCTTTAAATTGATTGGTCATTGAACCAAAACCATCATAGATCAGCACGTCATAGCCAATAATTATAGTGACTATAAAAAGAGGGGGATGTATTCATGATATACAACCAACATCAGTCTGATTTGGTACCGCATATATTTTCCCCATTAAGGATCAATGTTTAGCTATTATTCCTTTCATAGAATTTCTACTTATGTTCAACAACATATACAAGCATTTCTAGGTTTGCACCTTTCAAACTACTGATAATGGATGATAGTGCTACCTGTAGCTAATAACTCCAGCCCCATTTTATGCACTGCTATAGTTTCTTTCAGATTTTACTTGTCCACTCCTGATCTCACAAACTTTTTAGAATGAATGAGAGAGAGAGAGAGTGTGTGTGTGTATGTTCATTCAATGCTAAAAGAGGATGAGGGTGTGTGCGTGCACATGCACACTTGGTTCATTCAGTGCTAAAAGGGAAATTATTAAGTCATTCAATTGCTTCAGTGGCTGCCATGATTTCCAAAGCTATGCACTGATGTGACTAATTATTATCCATCCAGTAACTTTTGTTCTGTTTGGCTGTTATAAACTATCCATTTCTTTCTCTCTCTCTCTCTCTCTTAAGATCAGTAAAAATGTTAGCATAACTTGTGCTATTTATATTAATGTCAACATTTTACTAGTGCTAAATTATTGGGGATAAGCAAGGAAGTAATATGCTTGCACTATATTCAAATATTCTAACTATTTAGTTGTCATCAATAAAATAAATAGAGCAAATGCAGTATAAAAAATTCCAACAAAATACATATTTTTTTTTTATTTAACAGAATTCATCAAAAACTTCTGAGTTTATGTCAATGAGGATAAAAGAACAATCAGAAATATAAAATCTATAACACGGAATATTTACTTTTCTAGCTAGTCTAGGTTAGTTAAGTTACATTACTCTGAATTTAATAAAAGTCAAGTAAAACAAGAAATATATATTTATTCTTAAAATTGTGCAATTTATCACTCTACAGGAAATGCAATCTCCCACTGTCTCTAGCTTTATCAATCATATATACAATAATGAAACCTTATCTGACATTCATAATAAATCACTTCTAATATAAAACAAGTTTTCCTTATGTTGAATTTATTACTTGGTATATTTCTTCTGAAGGCTTTAAATTCAACATTCCATTCACATAAGATTGCAAATCATCAAATAGTTAATTTTAGAAATGATCATGTCAGCTTAATATTTTAAGGAAGTACCATCCTCCTCCAAAGCATGCATACTGTATCCTCACAAGGACAAGAAACTCATTCTTTGTACTATGCCAAATTTTGTGTAATCATTAACCCCCTCCCTCCCTACAACTCAAACAATTTGTTAGATTATGGCAGTATGCTAAAACAGCACGCAGGAAACTGACATTTTTAAAATTCAAGATATTCTTTGCAAATGATAACTTGAAATTAAATGTGTACTTATTCATTGATTTTTTTTTTTATGTATGCAAGTGGAGTATTTTAAATTATCATTCTTTTCGTGTTGTGTCTAACATTAGAAATGATTGACAATATTAAGAATCCACTGTACATTGTTCAAATGATGATACACAAAGCACAGTATTAAAATATTTAATTATAATCCTCAGTAATCCCTGAGTACCAGAACTTTAAAAACTTTACCAGCAGTTTAATGACATCTAATCCTTTCATTTTTACATAGAATTTCTAATTGTCAACAAATTTTTTTTTTTTTAACAAAAGTAAGCTGACAGTTGAAATAGTTATACAGGTACTCCCTCCCCGTCTTACGACCAGGCTCTGTTCCAACCAACCAGTCGCAAGTCGATATGGATGTAACTTGAAGACCTATACGTATTTGACCCTTTGGGGGGGTATTTTATATGCATTACTAGTATGTACTGTACTATGTAATACATTTTATTTTATTTCCTGTTACTTGGACATTATGCAGATTGTATCTTTTTTTTTTGAAGTGATTGAACCAACCACTGCTTGCTCAAAAGTTTTCCTTGTAGCCATCTTATATTCGTTCCTTCAGTCTCGAAAATACTTCTACCCTTAGCTTGAATTGTTAGTAGGCTTATGGGTACATGTTTTTGTGTCTGGTCTTCCATCCAGAGCATCAATAATTTCTCCATTCCGTGGATAGGTCCTTGTCACTTCTTTGTTATTATTGTTGACCACATGGAGGCCAAACCTTTTACTGCATCCAAGACTCTTTCCATGTCCTTAAGAATAGTGGGGATCGTTGAATGGGACAACTGTAGATCACGTGTGATAGCATTTACTTTTTTCCCTCCTTCATGTTGGCTAGTTATTTTCATTTTAACTTCCAAATCAAGTGACTTCCTCTATTTCTTTCCTGGTGTATTGGTAGATGGAGAAATCTTCCTTTTTGCATGACATCTTTGGGGGTGGTAAATCTGTAGAAGCTAAGTGAGATACTTGCGATACGACTGCCGAAGTATAACTGATGCCGAGAGAAAACACAATGCTGCTGTTGGGAGATGCACATTGTCATACTGACTCTCATACAGCACGCAGGAATATCTGAATTAATTTTTACACATAGTTGTAACTGGTCGGTCTTAAGTTGGGGAGTATCTGTAGTCATCCTTTTATTTTTAACATAAGTAGTTACATGGCTCTTTTGATGCTTGTAATTTATTGTATAATCAACAAATAAATAATTGGAATATATACTAAATTCAAAGAGAGCACTTCAAAGCTATTAAACAGAATCCAAGAAAGAGATAGATAACTCGAATGGCCTCAATGAATAAGGAATAAGGTGAGTAAATGAAAAAAAAAAAAAAAAACCCTTTGAACTTGGCATGTGTTTAATTGCCATATTTTATTTTCTTACTAAAAATACAAATTATTTAAAATGCAGATACCTGTTTGAAAGTGAGTTCACAGTCTTCTTTCATGTGTGGGTGAGTTTTCTGAAGTGTATGCT
This sequence comes from Nautilus pompilius, assembly GCA_018389105.1. Lineage (NCBI taxonomy): Eukaryota > Metazoa > Mollusca > Cephalopoda > Nautilida > Nautilidae > Nautilus > Nautilus pompilius. Next base: position 1,374,294 of record JACATO010000127.1, on the reverse strand, counting down.
AGTTTGTTTTTTTTTCCCTCAGGTGAGTTCAGTGATTGGCTAGGCTTCTACTCCCAAAGATAATAAGTAGAAAAGCAAAATACAATCATCATCAGCTACATTTTAATTCCTGATAGGCACTAAGCTATAATCAAACAGTGAAAGATGCAGATCTTTGATGCCAAGTAAGTGCATTTAAACTTATGTGATGCTGAATAAAAACATTGAAATATTTACTGATGAAGGGCGTTTAGATTTAGTTATAAAGCCATTCAAAACATAAGACTTAAGAAAATTGGGTATTATCCATATTTCTTGGAAGAAGCCATAAACACTGTAACACTTAGTACTAAAAAATATAATACTTAAATTGAAACAAATGAAAAGAAATAAAAACAAAGTATCCTTCTAGCAGTGATTAAAAACTTCTAAAATAAATCTGTTAATTTCTGAAAAATTAATTATTATGTGATAAATATACAAAATAAGAGCTATTATATATATATATGTGTGTGTGTGTGTGTGTTTTTGAACTGTAGAAAAGTAAATACTAGAGACATCCAAACAAAATCTAACATGAACACCATTACACTGGTACTATTTCAGCCAGGTTTTATTTGAACATCCCTAGTAAACAAAAATTCAAAGCAAAATAAATATGAATATATACAAAAATTTCTTTATATAAAAACAAAACAAAATTACAAAATGTTTATACTGCGTTATGCTATAAAAAATCTTTAATTTCTAGTTTGCATGTAATGAATTTAAATTCCCACTTCAATATTTAGCCACTAAGATGTCTATTTATAAAAGCGAAAAGAAAATGTAGTCATGAATTCCTCAGAATGGTAACGCGTTCCCAATATAATCAATGTATGTTAAAAACAAAACTAAGAAAAAACAAATTTCTATTTAAAAATATTAATCTGTTAACAAGGGTATTTAAATTAAAAAACATTATTATTCCATTTTTAACTTTTTTTTTTTACCATAGTATTAATCCTTTAAAGATAAATCCTACACATAAAAAAAGAAAAGCCAACACCAAATATATTTTAGTGCAATTTTGTACAAATTTTATTCAACATTATTAGCAATAATCCTTTACAAAATGTTATTTGATTTCTAATTACATAACAATTAAAGACAGTTGAAATAATAAATCCTGATAAAACACACAGCATTTGGATTTGACTTCTACATGATATGAAAAAGGTTAAAAAGGTACAGACTCTAACAAAAGCAGCTTTGAAACTGTTCATCCATTTGGTTGAGTCTTTGGGGACCTAGTAATTCTAATAAATAGTACAGGTGAGCCTTTGCTAGTTTATATACACACAACTGGAATAAATAAAGATGCATGGTAGTTGTTGCTATTAGATACTACTCTAAAACAGAATTTCCAAAAGTACTCTCCACCAGAAAATAATGAGAATTGTACATTGTACATCCACAATCACTAACTGATTACCCAAATATTACAGGTCACGCATGTTTTTCAAGTTACTGCCACTAATTTTTCACTTAGGATGTAAGGAAATATATCAACCAATTTTTTTCTAAAAAAATAAAAAGAATTACATAATTGTGAATTTAAATCTTTATGAGATAGCATCTGTGTCTCAAACTCTCACAAGTTTTAAAAAATACAATATTCCGAAGTAGTACAAGATGATTATTCTAAACACAGAATTTATTATTAATTTTAAAACGGAATTCTTATTGTACAAATGTAGCTTCAGATGGAAAAAACAACAGAATTGCTACATGCCATGCAGATTCTGATAGTGTTAACTTGGGTTAAATTTAGTTTGGTGTCTGAAAATCTTGAATCATACAACCTGCATAAAGCATTTGTTTTTTTTTTGTTGTTTTTTTTAAAATCTATCTCCTTAATTGTCCTTCCATCCCATAAAATAGATGAATTATCCTTCTATGGACCTTTAATGCCAAAAAACACCAAGAAAAGCAGCAGATAAACCATTTATGTTAGAAGAGGATTTAAATACCTTCTTTCATATTAGTTTTTCAACTGAATGGAAATGAAGATAATTTGTCAAAGGGAGTCAGAAAATAAGATATGATGGTTTAAGTGGTATAGTCATAGTTAAATGAGTCGTAAGAATAAAATGCTTTTATTTCAATGGCATATAAGCAGTTTAAAAAAAAAATGAGAACAAATAATAATTACTTGCTTGTAATAACTTAATTTATTATAAATCCAAACAAAAAAGCGTAGTAGTTTACATCAAATAATAATAATTTAAAAAATGTATTATCAGTTTTTTTTTTTTCTTTTTCAAGTTTGTCTTTACTTCTGGAACTTTACAGTTAAGATATTAAGCAATTCTATAGTTTCCAGTTATTATTAATTGTACAGTTTCTTTACTAAGCAAATTTTTTTATTAAAATAGATTTTAAGAATGCAAAATGTAAAAAAAATCAGTGTTTTAAAGCAGTAAAAAAGAAATTATGGTTTTTCTGAGCAGTTATTGCGTTGTATTCTTGCTCTGTAATTAGACTTAAAACATGGAGGGATGTATGCAAAGACACAAGCTTTACATACCGTACAAAAAATATTCCATGCTAATGCTCAGTTACTAAAAACATAAGCTTGGCATATTCCATGATTATGACCACCTTCCTGTCTATAAAATCTTTTGCTGAACTAACATAAAATTTAAAGTGCTTTACTCCATCACCATAAATGTAATATAAGTGAAAGAAGATAACTGTCAACTTTTAATTATAGCATCTGTCTCCTGTACAAATTAAATTCGTTTTTTGTAGAGCAGAGAGCAGGTGAATGGGAAACAGCAGACAATTAGTCTCCAGCAGAGAGAGCAATAAGACACTTTCTTCTACCATCAATTCTAGGAACACTTCCTTGTAATTTACTTACCACAACCTGACAATAAAAATGCCACTCTGACTTGTTTACCCATAAGCAGCACCAATACAAAGAGAGCCAAATTGTTTAAATGGTATGGTGAGACCACTTTAACAAAAATAAAACTTTTATATGGTTTTCTTTGCAAAACTGTTGTTTAAAAGCCATAGATAGATCACCCTGAGGAAATGATGTTAACTTTTCATCAAAAGACTTTATTAAAAAATATTACATTAACATTTTTTACACCTCATTAATGATTATGTGCTAGTACCTACATATTGACAGAAATTTTTTTTTAGTAGTAAAATACATTTCATGAAAAACTAATTCTGCAATAATACTATATATTTAAATATACCCTAGCTAACATTTCATACAGTAATTAAAACAGCAACAGTTTTTACCAAAATATTGGCTAAATCTAACATGAGAAAATACATTCAAATACTTGTTACTTTTCCCTTTTCTTAAATATTGATGAAAAGTTTCCAATAAGATTTTTGCATGACTCACCATCAGTATGCACAGTCAGAAAAAAAAGAAAGGTTTTCTCAAATAGAAAGAAAACTATTTTAACAAAAGTTGAATAACAAAAGCTTTTGCAATATATTCACATGATACTGCAAAAATTCATCAGCACAAGAATTCCTGCAATGATGGACAAAGATATGCATGTACACAACACCTACTGGTTTTGACAAGCAGTAAAATAAGAAATACCACCATTCCAGAAATCAAGGTGTGTGTGTGGGTGGTGTGGTGTGGTGTGGTGTGTGTTTATGGCACTGCAACTTGCTCTTTTCTTACTGCACCATTCTCTGTCTCCTTCCTAATACTATAGCATTTGTATTGTTTATTCAAATAAGATTTCACTACTTTACTTTAATTTAAACATTTTTGATAATCAGCTAAATGTTGATATATTGCTCCCTACAATGTCACTTTTCCCATTCTTTTTTGTTTCTGTATAAGATGCTACATCCTATTTCATCCCTTGTGCTCCCCTACATGCAGATATACTCTTCTAATTAAGAAAACTAATTAGGAACAAATGATAATAGCCAATACGAATATAGTTCAAATCAACAAGTAGGAACATAAACTCTATACATTTTCAGCTACAGAAAACAGAGCTTTCAATTCTGTATACACTATAATATTTAATGCTATTTTGTACATGATTTTACTTAATTTTCATCTTTAAAGCTATGGGTGCAAAAGTTAAACAGAAAATATTTACCGTAAATATTTTGATTTGGTGGACATGAAAGTTGTCAAAGCAATAATAAGATCTTTAGAAACTGATAGTTTTTTTTTTAATTAAACTGGTAATTTATAGTTCAGACAACACATTTCAAGTTTCAAATAATACATTTTTGGTTGCAGCCACTTCTGCATATTGATAAAAGATTAGTTCTGTCCTTGTATACATAAAACATTAACAAAATAAAGCAGCTTTAATTATTGTTCTGTAGGTAATATTGCCAAAATTTTCAAGTAGGTTTCCATTAACATAAAATTACATGGATGTTAACATTTCTAACAAATTCATATGAAAAAAATCCTACATTTACAAAAAATCAAGCAGTCCATCACAAATAGAAAGAGATCTAATCCACTTTTCAGTTTTTTTATTTGAAACTTTTAAAATGTGTGATTATTTTATTATTTATCCAGCTCGTTCTAAACATAAATAACCAAAAATAAAACTAAAAAAAATTTCTTGATTATTGTGTAATTCAGAAATTTATATTAATAAAAAAACAAACTGAATTAGTAGGAGAAATATTCAAATACAATATGACGTATTACATAAAATGTATGTTTATCATTTGATGATTTACATCAACATGCCAGAGATAGTAATTACTTTGATAAAAATTCTGTCCTGAAAATAAATCCTTTATCACCGCCGTAATAATAATGTCTTTTCATTTTGTTAGAACTTAATGTTTGAGTTAGTTTTCCTTAATAAACAGTATTACTTAATACAGACTTGAAGAAAACCCATTAAGTAGTCAAACTTTGCTCTCATAAACAATGGAAACCTCCCCATATTCCAAATGGCTTGACATAATAAGTATATACACATAAACCAATCAAGTATATCAGCACATACATTATAAATTTAAAAAAAAAAACTAAAGAAATATATTTTATTAACATTTTTTTTTTTTTTGTTTCTTTTGTTTTTCTATAAACCAAATGTGATATTCTACAACAAATGTATTGTTAAAGCTTGTTAGAATCTCTGGAATATTAGGGAGTCTTCAGAATACATTTAGTGAAATAGTGTTCAACTTCTACATTCTTTCCTTGCAAAGACTTTTTTCCTTAAGACTTTACTGAGCTAAAAATTCTAAAAATGGAAGTTGATTAGGCTGGATTTAATATTTGTACCAAGGGTTCTGCAAATTTCAGTAAAACTGTTTTAGAGAAATCTTATGAATCCGTATAAGGTTAAAAAAAAAAGATGAAGCTATTTATAATATTAATAATGCTGGCACAAAAGCATATCTGGTTTATAGATAAAACCTTAAGAATATTTTGGACAGCACAAAGAACTTAAAAAAAAAAAGTGCGTAAATATTCTCTCATTTTTTCTTCCTTTTTTGTATTCTTAGCTAGCATATACTTTAAAAAAATAAAAGTAAACCCTTCAAAATAAAAAAAGAAAAACGAGATACCTGATAAGAGATTGCTTACAAGATATTATTGGTATAAGGTTTGCTGTTGTTTGTAAGTTTTTCTATTTTATTGTGACCTCCTGGCAAACCAAAACTATTCAGATAATGCATTATACTCACACTAAAGAAAGGGCTACTCACATTTCATGTACAGAGTTGAGAAGGTTAAACCGATAAAGAAATGCAATGGTGCGCCATCGAGAAGAATACAATCCAATATGCAGAGAATAACTTAACTTAACACAGCACAGACATATTGATTGGCAATCATGAATTTCTACTTTTTCAATATTTACATCAGTGTATTGTCTTCTAGTTTGCATGTTGCTCACTTTTTATTCCCATTATTTATCATCGCCACAGGGTGAAAGACACCAGAGAGTCCTTGGGGAATTACAGTATACCATCATTCTGATAAATAACTCTTGCTCTACCACATTTCCTGATTTCCCATGAGACTTTAATTCTCCTGCTACCAACTCTTGGTTCCAGGCAACTAATTTTTCATGGTCAAGCAAAATGCTAGACTGTTTGCTTAAATAACTATCCATCAAATAAAAAGGTGTTACCAATTGAATGCAAAACATGCATCTGAAATAATAATTTCTCTTCTTGACAATATTAAAATTAGCAGAAGATAAAAATGAAAAAATAATGTTAGAACTTAATTGTGTGCTTTAATATTAAATTTAAAAATCCAATAAGCATGTTACATGTGAATTAGTAGTTTACCATACTAGCACTACTAATTTCATGTTCAGTGAATGAGATAGCTCACAAGAGCACATTGTACTCTTTGGTTTCAAAGAAAATTAAATTAAATTACAAGCAGTTAGTGGACAGACACTATCAGTTTTAGCATACCTCGCTACGTAATGACACAATACATAACTATCACCACCACAAGTACTGTATTATACAGTCAAACACACTTGATTTAACTATTAAGTGTATTTAAGTTGAAAGAGCTTCATATTTTAGTTATGTTGAACAGAAAAATTATCATCATTAAATACAAGAATTACTAAATTGAACAAGTTTCAAAAAAAAATTTTAGATTATATTATCAACTAAAGATTATTATCTTGAAATCATGAACTATAATTGTAAGAACTTCAATGCTAACAGAATTAACACAAGTTTTAAAAAATAATAATAATAAATTAGAGCCTTCAAAAGGGAATATTCTGAATAGAGGGGAGAGAAAAGGTTAAAATAAAAGCAAAAAAAAAGGAAAAAAGAAGCATTTACAAACCAGGTTATTTCAGTTTGGTTTTCTTAGATATTTTAATTAGATAATGCTCCCATTGCATGAAACAATAACTGCATCCTTTCTTTCTGCTATAAACTTCCATTATAAAGAATGGTCTGGAAGCTGCTAAAGTAAAAATGTGTGTATATATAATAGTGATAATTCACTGAGATTCTTCTCAAGTACAGTATGTGTATATGCTGTTTAGATAAAGATTCAGATCTCCAAATCAAAAAAACTGCCAGCAGTTCTAACAAACAGCAGCTGGCCGAACAAGATACTGAATAAATAAAAACCAAAGCAAGCTCTTTATTTCAAAGTAAATCAAGCATGTCCATGTGAATGAAATCGTGCCAGCTCAATTTGTGCTTTGAAAATAAATAGAAAAGGCAGATGGAAAGAAATACAAAAGTAGTTTCAAAACCAGACATCTTAGGGGCAGCCTCTATAAGGATTATAAAAATAAATGTTGAAAGAAAATTTTTAAAAATTATAGATTAATACAGTGAAATCTTGATAACCTTAACTTTCAGGAAGCTGACTTAAAATTTTGGTTGAGAGAGAGAAGCAGGCATTGGCAGTTACATGCACTTTGCAATCTCATTAATGATTATACCTAGGCATTTGTTAAGTGTGTGTATTATACATGGCTTACATCAAAGCCTGAATGGGTTTTAAACACCATATTGCTATGTTCATGTGATAGCATCCATTAGCTCAAATAATAAAGTAAAAATACTTTGAGTAAAAAGTTCTGTGTATATAGAATTTTATTAACAAAATTACATGGGCTACATTTTCTGTTATAAATGTGATAGAAATAAAAACAAAGTTTCCATGGCTTCTTGAGCTTGTTCATAGCATCTAGGACAATAACTATAAACTCTTCCTTCTCACCAAATGAGTCAATCAGCCTGGCAATCATTTGCCATCAATAGTCAATTTTTAAATTTTGGATGCTGGTTCACTGATTGCATTGTTGCAATGGTGTTGGGAGGAATAAATTTTTCTATACAACATCTAGTTTTCATACACTGTGGATGATACACTGTTAAACTTAAAAAAAAAACAAAAAACAGTAAAACCACTTTTAAAAAAATTGCATTAACATTCTTTATATAGTGGCTTAAAATATAATCACATTTTCGTTTGTAAAGTAAAAGAATCATCCAAAACAACAACAAAAAATTTTGTACCATAATATCATAATTACTTTAACAAATCAGGTAAAGCCACATTTACAAATAGAATGGTACAATCCAATATTCCCATTAGCATGACATTTCTTAAGTATAACATTTTCTCTTAAATCGATTTGTCATTCATTAGTCTGCAATTCTTGCAAGAATACTCGTTTCAAACCAAACTGAAATCAATATATGAAAATAATCTGTTCTATAAACCTATATATGATGAATACAAACTTTAAAAAAAAAAAAAATAGAGAGAAAGAAAACCTGCGCAGTAACTCACTTTTGTCTTTGGTGATATTTCATTGAATCTAAAGATACAGATTTAAACACTTGATCAAGAGTAATCCATTCAGTTGACTGAACAAATAAAACAACATGCACCACTAGTTTACTTTAAGAAACTGGACATTACCCTCCAAGAAAAGATGATAAATTAAAGGGAGTGGATAACAATTTTTGGTGGAATCATTAGTTCATCACCATGAAACAACAAGCATGAATAGAAGCTTTTTTTCCTTCTCCCCAATATACACATACCAGAAACATAAGGAAGGTTAGCTGGAATCAGAAATATGTAATTTTTGTCAATTTATTCTCTCTTTTTTTCCCTGAGTAAATGGTTAACAGAATTCCACTGGTTGCTGTTTTCAAAGGTTAAAAAAGAGGAGCTTTCTAAAGATGTAATTCATGTGGCATTGTTCCCTAGACAACAAAAGGACTCATTTTTCCCACACACACACACACACTCTCTCTCTTTCCAGTATACAAGCAACTAGAATTTTGATACATTAATGTTGCTAAAAGGTTTACACCATCATTTCAGAATTTATTTACAAATGATACTATGCTATCAGAATTTTTAAAATGTTAGTGAGTTCACAACACCAACCAACATTAAAAGGTTCGTACCATATGAATACGTTTACTGCAATAGCAGATAGTTAACTGAACTTATGTTGTTGCTAGTTATTCTTCATATTAAAGATAACCAACTTGGTTTTCTGGGTAGCCATAAGGTCTAATTCTGTATCTGCAGGTTCATCACCCACATTGCAAGCATAGAAACACTGAACTAATTTGTTGTTTTCTTTCATTCCTCTTCTCTTCCAGAGCCACTTCCCCATCACCAATCAGAATGAACTATCATCCTAATCTATTTAACCCACTAGGACACAAAATGAAAAATGTGAACAGTACGGCGACTTATTCTGAATTTTCATACAATTACAAAAAAATCTAGGTATGTAGCTTAAGAGACAAATAGCTTCACATGATTCTTGTAACATAAGCTAGAGAATTTCAATATATAATTTTAACTGGTTTTAGTCAACTAAAAACCTAAATACATATTCTTTTTGTTGTGTTTTAAATATTGAATGATTTTTTTTTTTTATCTCGACTAAAAAATTTCATAACTACATCCTATGATTTTCGTACCAAATGCTTATAGAAATAAGTTTTGCCATTATTACTGTTAATTGTGTTTCTTTCATTTCAATTATTTTTCCTTACTGCAAGGAACTGACGAATTAAACTGGCAAAATTACGCTAGTTTATAATTTAAATTCTGAAAAATTCTACTGTAAGGAATCAGTCAGTGAGAGTAAAGGCAGCTTAGACTATGCATCATTGGAAGAATTAATAAAATACTGTTATCATTACTTACCTATGAAAATATCTCTTTTTTTTAAATCAGCAACATAATAAATACTGCATAAATAGTAATGGTGCTATGTTTTTTTTCTCATTTTTTGTTGATGCTGAAATTTCAAGTTTCCTCTCAATTCTTAAGAAGAAATTTTCTACTCTAAGTTAGCAAGCTGCTGTCTATGTTGTCTGACTTATAATGCAAACATCCTTCATCACAGATATTATAACTTAAATTTAACCTCAGCTATAGATACAAAAAAAAAAGTACTGCACATTTTAAAGTTTAACTACTTTTCCAAGTTTCATGAGTGTTGTTTGAAAAGCTCTCTTGGAATTAACAATTTAATGCAGGCTTTTGTGTGTGTGTGTGTGTGTGTGTGTGTAAAGTATTATTTATTTTAAAATATCTTCTATAATTATACAACATTATTTAAGTTTATTCACACTGCAAATTCTTATCTGTGTAAGTAATCAAATGTTTATTCAGTTTTCTAGTGCTGACTTAAGTTGGAAATTTGTCCAGTCAATCAATATTAAATTGCAAACAATGAGATAGATGCTTTATTTATATTTTTAACAATATCTGCATAAAACATCATTTCACTGTCAAATCAGAGAGTGAGGGAAATTATCAAAGTTGGAATAGCTCTGCCTAAATAAGAGCAGTTGGCACAAATTTAAGAGTGAGCAAAAAGAGGCAGTATTTTCTTTGTCCATCTGATGAAATCAGTAGTGAAGTTAAAACTGAATGAAGTTTTCCATTCTGGAAAATGCTGCATCCCATACACAATGCATTGTGTCTAGTTGTTGTACCTGCCTCTACCAGAAAAATATTTATGAATGTAGAAATCATTATTCCTTTAAGATCAGAGTGAAAGGTAATTTTAAATGCAATAACTCACCATATAAAAAAAAAATATCTTCCTTTTCAACATGTTATAAATGCATCATTCCTACAAAAAACGTGAAAATTCAGATAAACCACTTATCAGATTATCCTACCCAAGATCAGTGATCAGATCTGGAAATTGAGAAAGCTCAAGTGTGTTTTAAAAAGTATGGTACTGCATTTTTCTTAAGCAGTAAAATAACCCCAGTTTCCCCACTTATGCCATCTTGCTTAATTATATGTTAAACAACAATCTCCTTATACTTTGCTCTAGCATTTTTTTTTTCTAGTATTTCAAACCTACTCTCATCTGGCCAAAATACACTGTACCACTGCTCTGAAGTATAGTTCTAATGATGTTTAACCCAATCAAATTTTCTTGTTGCCACATCTAAGGACTTTCCAGATGCTACATGGTTAATCAATCCAACCACTCTTAATTATTTTTTTGTTTGTTTTTTGGTGATAGAGACTGATTTGCTGACTGTTGCAAAAGAATTGTGATCAACAATTAAATAGCTACCTGTCAAAAAAGATTTTCTCTAGACTTTTGAACTATAACCACGATCTCCCTGCTCCACAGTTTTTCTTTCTTGGCCCCTTAAGTTCAAGGCTAAGCCAGCTGACTTCATTCTTTAAGTTATTATTCATACACACCTTTTGAACTCAAATTTCCTCCACAATATGCTATTGCAAGTAACCAGCTTTATAAAAAAACAATAATGGAAAACCTCCTTTCATATGGAATTTTATTTTTAGGTGCCATTTTCATCTGCCAAACAAAGCAATAGCAATCATAAATAACGAGCTCCACTAACATTTCTACTAGGGTCATTCAAACAAAACCAAGCTAAAATAGCACTGCCAGAATGGTATTTGGCCTGGTTTCATTTGAATATTTCTAGTAAAAAATGCACAGTATGTGCTAACAAATATGTAGTAGTAAGAAATGATAATGGATGAAGCATCATGGTTTTGGTATGAAAAATTCAACATTTATAAAAATAACTTTTTAGTCCATAATTATGAAAAAAAAAACTTAAGTGATAAGAGACATAACTAATGGTTATGTTCTGATTCATAGTTCATCAGATTTGTAATATTTGTTTTCATTTTCATCAATAATTTTGAACACAAGTGTACATATAACTACTCTTCGGGCAAAGCTTTAAAATATTGTAAAGCGATGAAAAACTTGTCAATCCTATATAGAGCAACATTAAAATTACTTTTATTGTATGTATGTGTTTGTGTACACATTTGTATTGCATATACCAGGTAAACTGAAGAAAAAATATTTTGAAAACTTTCAAAATATTTTTTATCAAAATATCTTAGAATAATGACAACCTTCAAACTTATTTTTGGTAGAATGCTGAAGTTTGAACATATATATGTAACTGTTACTTAAATCAATAATAATAAAATATTGACCAGAAATGTTTTATAAAACAAATTTTTCATTGTTTCACTAGGTAATTGTTGTATGAAGTGTTAATGCTGATCATTTGAAGGCAAAAATAGAAATTATTATTGAAATTACTTTTAAAAAACTACAAATTAAATATAAAAATTAATATAATATTTTATTGTGTTCTACAGATGCAACACCTAAAATGTATCCATTTAATTATGTAATATCTGCTTTGTCAGAGAATATTATAATTAGTTAACTCCCATAAAAGTGTTGGTATAAAATCTCAATTTGTTAACAAATTTTAAATCAAACCATTGGCTAGCTAAGCAATAGCATTTTCGAAACTTAAAAAACCACATAAAAATACTGAATTATATCACAAATAAATATGCTTCCTCAAGATACAAATTTTACACAAAATGTAAATTCAGGAAAAGCTATTATATTTCATCAAAACCACAAAATTTTGAAATCTGATTTTATAGTATCAACATCACTATAAATATAAGACGTATTACATACTGAAAAGTCAGCATTGCTTAGCTTGTGTGTTTTCTAGACATACTGTCTTTATTTAACTGTCCTTCTTTGAAAATCTTTATTAATTAGAGTTAGAGGTGAACACTAAACACCTAAAAAGCTCATTCACATACATTGAAATGCTTAAAAGGAAAAACAAAACCAATTAATAATTTTACTATTTGTCTATTAATTCTACATTTTATTACAAATGAACTAAGAAAAACCAGAATGAAAATATGTCATTAGATAATAGCATCACAGTCTTGATGATTTAAATGGATAATTTGCTTCAAAATCTCTCTCTACGGTACAGTAAAAATTATATCAATGACTGGCTACACCTATTCTTGAAGACCATGCTTGCAATATTAATGTAAATCATTCATATGCATCACTTTTATTATTCACAACATTAAGTTGTTTCTTGTTCTATTCCCTTTTCAAATACAACAGATGCCATCAAAAACTAATGTCTGGAACAATAATTTACTAGACTTTAGATTCTGAAAAACTATGTATATGATATTAATCAATATGAACAACTCGATAAGTTTATAATTCTGGATTCAGATATAACATTCCTTTTTGAGTCATTGTTGTTAACATAAAAAATATTTTTTACAAATTTTAATTATACATATACATTCATTTTTTGGTCATTTTTATAACAATGATAAAATATAAGCTAAATAAGATTCTATTTATGTATATTTTATATAATCGATTTCTAAAAATATTTCTTTCTACAATTTACAATTATTTAACCACAACTGATAGAAGAAACTTAATAAACTTTGACAAAGCATACAGAAATACTTTTGAGATAGCTATTGCAAAAAAAAATTTTTAATGAAGAATTCTTTTTATTTTCTTTCTGCTAGTCTTCTGGATTAAAAATAAATCACAATCATCCATGATCATTATGATCATCTTTGTTTTAGTTTTATAAAAAGTTTAGAAAAATTGCTTAGGATCTCACTACATTATAGCCTTCTACACGATATGGAAATAGCATGGAAGCATCATGACATAGACTGGCCAAGATTCATAGTAAATTAGCTAAAAGAAAAAAATGACAGATTGAAAATTTTAAACAGGCAGATGCAATCACAACAAATATTTGTTATAATAGCCACTTTATTAGCAGCCTCCAAAATAAAGCATGTAAACTTTGTATACCTGCAAAAGACACTTCTTGTCAGCTATGGTATAGACTCAATCATGGTAAACTGTCAATTTCAGTAGAAAGCACAAGATCAAGAAACCATGAAGACAAAAATGATGGACCATTCACTGTTATTTCAGTAACTATAATGTGTCAACCAGTCATTAGTCACAAGTGCACCATTATAATAAGGCAGTTATTTTCACCCTGTACATTTACAGATTTTAATAGTACCTTTTATAAGTAATGCATTTTCACCACTAAAATATAAATGGCCAACAAAAGCATTTTGTTTATAGTTTACAGTGTTACTGTACCTCAGTGTGAATTATTATTATTATAAATATGGTGGTAGGATGATCATTAATGCAGAGGTGCAAAGAAACACTTATTATAAGCAAAATGTCCATCATGAAGTTTCTGTTATTCTTTTATTTTCTACTCTCCAATCTCGTGGGTTTATTTTTCATCAGGACTGCCAAATTACTGTTCTGAAAACACAAGTAATACTGATTGAAGGTTACGTGCTTGTTCTCATACATACATACCACAAACAAAACTGTCAAAACCTTTCAACTTATTTAATTACATAACAGTCACTTGAGTGTTGTTTTTTCACCAAAGATTGGATATTTCTTCAAAACGTTATTATTAATATTATTTAAAATAGCTTAGCTTAGCTTGTATCTATTGGCAAACAAAGTTACAATATGAAATAAAGCAAAAAAAAAAAAAAAACCTTATTAAATGTGAAAAGGTTTTCTTTTAAATACTTATCTATAATTTTCCATATAGAAAGGACCTATATGGGAAATGTAAGAATGAGAAACAATCTCAAAGGACTGTTTTCTCTCTTTTCAAAGGAAGCAGTTTCACAAATCATAATAAATAGGTCTATTGGTCAAGTAATTTCTCATCTGAACATTAATTAGAACCACCAGATTATGAGTACCTTGAATGCACCACACTAATACAAATTATATATTTAGATTATCTTAAAAGAATGACCATAAAGTAGATTTTTAAAAAATATATAACTTAGGGAATATTTGACACACATGCACAATTGGTGATAGAAAAATCTTAAGCATATTTTTAAAATGCAAGTTGTTTATTATTTTTATCAGGATAATAAAATACTAATCCTTGTTTGGTGAAAAGAGTTTTTTTTTATATATATTATATATATATAAGTAGTTCTGAGAAACTAAAAATGAAAATGCAAAAAGTTATCTTATGTTATTTAATATTGGAAATAGTAGTATGCAAAGTGATGTGTCTGTAGAACCATAAGTTTTAAAAGAGCCCAATATTTAACTGTGTTCAATTTCTTTTTTTTGCAATATGCAAGCATTTTCATATCTTATGACAGATTGTTCTTCACTGGTTACAGAAACTATGGTCCCTGGAACTGCGAAGAAATGATGGCAAAGTAACTGGCTCCTGTGTATAGTATTGGTATGTGTCAAAATTCTCTTTTAATTTTGTTTTTTTTTATATCACAGGCCCAAAAGGCATACTAAGTGACTACTGCAGCCTCTAAAGACACTGAACTGGTAGACATTTTTGTTGTCTCCCCCCACCAATGTTATCAGTGTGTGCATCTCAAGTGTGCAGAGTCTACAGTGAATTAATTGTCTACTTAGTGCTGGCTGGAATGCTGCTACAGGTGTTATCCAAAATAAACTCCATTGTTACTAAATAATATGTATTGTTTTTTTTTTTAAATTTCCTGTATGTAACACTTTCCAAACAAAAAGTGCAAGACTGCTACATTGTATTAATTTGAATGTACATTTATTTTCATACGAGCTCAGATGAAAATAATGTCCATCAATTTAAAATATGCTTGAAATTGAAATTACTTAACCATGCAGTGTACAAAAATGTTCTGAAAGAAAAATTTACTAGTTTTGTTTACTCTATTCAGTATTTCATAAAAGTCTAAAATAAAGTTAAAATAATATGGGTTTCTAACAAGCATAAGCTTCAAGAATGCAGCAGAAACCAAGTAGTATTAGATCAGTTGCATTATTGATTTATCTTAGAAGTTTGAAAAGAAATCTAGAGAAAAAAGTAAATTTTATGTTAATAAAATATTCTTGTTTTTAAGAGAAGGCAGGGAAAACAGAAGTGTTCCCTTGCATAAAAAGGATTAATGTTACCGAATGGCTATTAACTTATAATCAAATATAATAATAATGGAAATGCAATAAAAACTTGTTAACAAACACTAACTTTATTTACATGAAATACGAGGTTTTGATTTGCAAGAGTTGGGCGGTCCATGACAGGAAAAAAAAAAAAAATTTTCAGTGACATTATGTTAATTAAAGGTGTGATGGTGCATCTAGCCTTCTTCATTCTACAAAGAATATACTAGATGTTCTTAAGCTGCAATCACATTAAAGTCTAAAGCATATTTAATTGAACCACAAGATCAATAGTCTTAAAAGAAAAGGAAAAAAATCAGTTCTTCAAATCCACAGATAATTCAATTCCATAAAAATAAAGCAAAAACACTCAGAACATCTGAAGAATACATTACTATCTTTATTAGATGAAATGGTCTGAATTTACAAAAGTTACAAATCTACATTAATAACAGACATAACCACTGTTATTATTCGTTGTTTTCTTCTACAAACTGTACAATTAGAAAAAAAAAGCATATGATGCAATATCTTCAGCTTAAAATTTTGAAAATAAATTTTTTTTTTTGTCACACAGACTGTTTTAAATGGAATATATAGAATTTTTCCATCTAATTCATGTAGTTATATTTGTTCTAATTTTTTTCTGGTTTATTTAAATAAAAAACCTCGAACAAGGATTGATACATCAGAATGTACAGCATCATGATGAAAGTGCTTAGAATTCAGGATTTCTCTTTTCCATTTTATTTCTTTGCAGCAAAAACATACCTGGATTCTTTTCATAGTTTAGACACTATCTCTACTAGATTTCAAACAGCTGCAGTAACTTTTGTGAAACTTTCGCACTATTTCAATTAACCCTTTTAGGACTATCCTTGTTTCTAGATGTATATGCGTACTAATATTTAATAAAAAAAAAAAACAACTGCACTTTACCTATATATGTAAGGCTTTAATTTTTTTAAGCAGTTGTGTGTGTATATTTTATCAACATTTTTATAATTCATTTTTTAGCCTTAATTTAATTTCATATTTGCGAGAGTCCAGTTATCACAGAGATCACCCCAGGTTGTGTAGATCATGATAGCATTAGCCAAAATAAACTGTTCCCCAAATTTTCAACATTGGATAATGAATAACCAAAATCATGGTGATAAATTAACAGTAACATCAATGTTAAGGAGCACCAATAATGCTGGTCATCAGTAAACTGGCTACCAGTGAAATGAGATTGTGTCTTCAAATTATTATTATTTTTTTTTAAGAAGCAGGCACAGCATCATCTCTGGGGTGAACTAAAGGCTGGTGCAAGTGCTGCAAACAGATTTTATTTCACAAGAAAACTATTAGTGTTTGAAGAAGAGAATGTACAATATTGCTAAACGATAGTTGGCCACTAAACTTCTTTCTGAAGCCTTGAGAGTAGTAATCATTCAAGTGCTTGCTTCAAAAGCGGTTTACTCCCTATGTGGTCCCTATAAAAGTAAATATTCTGTCTTCAGGGTCTTAGTAGTACATCATTAAATGAAAACTTTGGTTTCTACAGAACACAATATCTTTCAGAAATTTGAGAAGTGAACCCCGTTGTTCTATACAGTAAAATCACAAGTCAATCCTTTGGAAACAGCTACAGCGATCAATTTGTTCATCTCCAACTTTTCAGTAGATGACACTATTTCTTTGGTTGGGTGCAGATTTGAATATGCAGTATTAGCTTATTTTAACAGTCTAATAAATAAAAATTCATTTCCAGAATCATACTGCTAATTCCTGCATACATCCAAATGACATTTACAAGATATTCTAAATTAAATGCTTCTATGCTCCTTAGTCTTTCAACAGAAGATATTTTCATTCAGTTTTTTCTTTATCATGAATCCACTATGTAGGTATAAAACTTTGCAATTTGAAGGCAGAAAGATTACACAAAAGGAGAAGTTAGGTTAAAAATCTATTTCCAGACATTATTATTTCAGTTAAATAAATTGTTTTCAATCAATGTTAGATTAGACTAAAATTCATTGGTAATTAATTTTAATAATTCTATAATTCCAAATACTGCAACCAAAGAATATGCTGCTCTCTACCTACAGCTAAGCTGGAAAGTTTTTGTAGGGACTTTGCTCAACTACCAGCCCATTGCATACTTTCCATTAGTAGTGGTTTGGCATCAAGCTAACCACCTCACCTCACCTCACACAGAATGGCAACTGATGACTGAAATGGAACCTGGCTGATTTCTCCACTTACGTGCTAACACTAAACACTGGAAGGGTTACCTGTTAAAATAAAATACTGAGTGCACTGCATCATTATTAGCTTTTAGCCAGTAACTTAACATTGTGAAATAAAGGCAAGAATTGTAAATAAAATATAATTTCACAAAAAAAAAAAAAAAAAGAAGAATTTTAGCCAGGCAGATGAAGAAAAAATAGTTTTTGTCTACTACACAGATCAATTTTCTTTTTCTTACTTTCAATATATCAAAACACCCTGATGACTTGCAAAACACTGAATATTGATTTAGTTTTCACAAATTATATCAACGAGTAGAAAGAACGTCAGTAAAACCCATTCATAAACAGTGGCTTTCACATTATGTCAATGAATGACCAATCCATTTTGTAAACATTTGATTATCAAATATAACAATTATATTATAACCAAATAGTTTAATATTATCACAAACAGATACTGCTTTTTAATAAATTTTCTTGTCTAAATAATGTGCTAATTAAAAATCTTTCTTCCTGTGGTTGATGTACAGCAGTTGACATGGTTGTAGAATCCAGCAGGTTCTATCAAACAGTTGTCAGTTTCTTATACAATGAATGCCAAAGCATGCATGAATAACATTTACTATTTATACAAGTATTTAAATAATTAAAACATTTAACAAAAT
Organism: Nautilus pompilius; assembly: GCA_018389105.1. Taxonomy (NCBI): domain Eukaryota; kingdom Metazoa; phylum Mollusca; class Cephalopoda; order Nautilida; family Nautilidae; genus Nautilus; species Nautilus pompilius. Next base: position 1,355,586 of record JACATO010000127.1, on the reverse strand, counting down.
TAATAATATCTATTTATTTAACATAAATCCCCAATTTTCTTCCCTAATCACTGAGACCTTAATAAATATAACAAATAATTCATATGAAGAACATGGAAGAAAAATGCTATGACACATAGCATTGTGATAATTCTATTATTTTTAAACAACAACCAAAAAGAAATAATCTTTTATTCTTTTAGAAACAAATATTCATTAAATATATATATATATTTAAAGCTTAAATGATAAACAGTAATAAATTATTTGATTGACATTTACTTCAAAAATAACTTGGCTATCAAGTCAGTATAATCTTAAAAATGCATTTCAGGTATTTTGAACTTTTTATTCTCTTCTTCCCAAATAACAAGCATAATGGGAATATCTAAATGGCTTTTTAAAATAATGCTATGATAATTCTATTCAGAGAATTTTGTTTTTAGAATTAAACTGTTCTTGTTGTTGTTTTATTAATGGAAATATGCACTAATACTGGAAATCCCAATGAAACAAGAGTTACAGTCTGCATAAGTTAGTTTATAAATGTGTTAACATAATCATGTTTCCAGCATTTTCTTCTTAAAGAATACTTATAGCAGTCTAAAATTATTACAATATGCTACAACACCAACAATCTAAAAATTAGTTATTCAGCTAAAAATGCAGCCAAAAACAATTTCCATATGCAAAGGTTATGACTTTGTTGATCATTAATGTGCCATCAAATTGTAAGTGCCTACATGCCTATCAGAAGCATTACCTTCTACACATCAGTATTGCTCTAAGCATTTACAATCACCATACATCATCAATTAATGCAATTGTTATCCTATCTGAAGGAAATGGCTATAGCTATCTAATTATTGTTATTAGATATAACAATGTTTTGTCCTGCTTACAACTGGTGCAGTAAATACACTGTTATAATATTAACTTTCTTCTTTCTCATTGTTGCCAGGAGCCCTCTCAATGTCAAGTTGAATTTAATATCAATAAAACCATATGCATCTGATAAGACCAATAATCTAACAAGAAAAAATTATTTAGTAGTGGCTGTTATAATCTTACGACAACAGATACAGATTAAATGATTAATTATATATGAAGTTTTTGTTTTCAACTTCTCAATCTAGCAAATAACTTTTCATTAGAATTTATAATTTACAAGATCCCACCATATTTAATAAAATTTATTAGTATTCATTTTATACATATTCAATACAATAAAGTCCAGATAGGAATGGATGATTTAGTATAAACAATACTAGTACAAGGGTTTGTTTAGCAGAGCCCTCACAGCATGACAACACCATGCAGCCTTTCACAAGGCTGTAAACATCTCAGCTGATGCTCTGAACAGAAACGTTGATTATTGTAAACAGTTTATGACTTTTTCTTGAAATTTTGTTAGAAGGAAATTAAAAGACTTTCCAGCTAATACTAGGTGTTTTGAAAAAATTACCAATCTAAAATATTTTAGCAGAAGTATAGAAACTTTAATTAAAAGTAGAAATGGTATGATATCACAATGAAGCAAATGGCTACAGTAGCATTCTCTGAGTGTTTTTGTGTTTTTTTTTTAAATGCAGTAAATGATTACACTAAAGGCTATTTACCAAAGATCCAGCTTAGAAATAAAAGCAAATGTAATTGTAGCATATGCCTTTTAAATTTCTTGAAAAAAAACAAAAAAAAAAAAAAAAAAACAAAACAAAACAAAACAAACCCATAATTATAATGAGTACATCTTTATGCAACTTTTAGGAAAACTCTTTTGCTAAAATAAGACTTACAGACATACACATAGCATTACTACTATATAATGAATACTCTCTCAATCAGAACTGCACAATAATAATTTTTTTTTAAAAGATATAAATTTTATCATTTCTAACTAAAACAATTAAAATTTATTTTAGGCACTAACAAAGGGATGCTATCAAAGGATTGAATTTATATTTTGAATTGGTTTCCAGAAAGAGAAAGAGACAAAGACAGAAACAGACATAGAAAGACTGACTTAAAAATTATTATTATTCTATCCAAAAGGAAGGTTCTTTGCAAAATAAAAAAATTTCAGCAAGTACTCAATTCTGTAATTATGAATTGGTAAACTTGTTGTAAATTTGCCTCAAAATCATAAAACATCAACATGGTTGAACACAGCATTTTACAAGTTAAAGGAATAAAAAAGAGAGACATTAAAAGAAAATGGAATGAGATATACAGGTGCATGTCAAAAAGTTAGAATATCATGGAAGAGTTCAATATTTTTTGTCAGTTATTTCAGAAACTGAAAATTGTATATATTCTAGACTCATTACATGTAAACTAAAATGTTCATGCATTTTTTTAATTTTAATTTTGATAATTATGGCCTGCAGCTAAAAAAAATAGAAAAAAAAACGTATTTCAAAAAATTATAATATTCCATTTCAAGTTTGAGCAAATCACTATTTATTCAGTATAAATACCATGAATCTCTCTCAGTCTGGTTCAGTACACACAACCACAATCACGGTAAAGACTGCTAACTTGACAGTTGTCCAGAAGACACTCATTGACACCCTAAGCCACAGAAGGTCATTGCTGAAAGGGCTGGCTGTTCGCAGAGTGCTGTATCAAAGCATATTCATGGAAAGTTGACTGGAAGGCAAAAGTATGGTAGGAAAAGGTGCACAAACAAGAGGGATGACCGCAGCCTTGAGAGGGTTGTCAAGCAAAGTCGATTCAAGAACTTGGAGGAGCTTCACAAGGAGTGGACTGAGGCTAGAGTCAGTGCATCAAGAGCCACCACGCAGTGTCCAGGAAATGGGCTACAAGTATCGCATTCCTAGTGTCAAGCCACTCCTGAACCAGAGACATCAGAAGCATCTTACCTGGGTTAAGGAGAAAAAGAACTGGACCATTGCTCAGTGGTCCAAAGTCTCTTTTCAGATGAAAGTAAATTTTACATTTCATTTGGAAATCAAGGTCCCACAGAGTGGAGAGACACAGAATCCAAGTTGCTTGAAGTTCAACGTCAAGTTTCCACAGTCAGTAATGATTTGGGGTGTCATGTCATCTGCTGGTGTTGGTCCACTGTGTTGTATCAAGTCCAAAGTCAATGCAGGAGATTTTAGAGCACTTCATGCTTCCATCTGCTGACAAGTTTTATGGAGATGCTGATTTCCTTTTCTAGTAGGACTTGGCACCTGCCCACAGTGCCAAAACTACTAGTAACTGGTTTGCTGATCATGGCATTACTGCGCTTGATTGGCCAGCCAACTCACCTGACCTGAAACCCATAGATTCTCTATGGGGTATTGTCAAGAGGAAGATGAGACACCAGACCCAACAATACAGACGAGCTAAAGGCCACTATCAAAGCAACCTGGGCTTCCATAATACTTCAGCAGTGCCACAGGCTGATCGCCTCCATGCCACACCGCACTGATTCGTGCAAAAGGAGCCCCGACCAAGTATTGAGTGCATAAATTAACATACTTTTCAGAAGTTCAACATTTCTATATTATAAATCCTTTTTTATTATTGATCTTATGAAATATTCTAATATTTCGAGATAGTGGATTTTTGATTTTCATGAACTGTAAGCCGTAATCATCAAAATTAAAACAAAAAAAGGCTTGAAATATTTCACTTTATGTGTAATGAATCTCGAATATATGAAAGTTTCACTGTTTGAATTAAATTACGGAAAAAAATGAACTCTTCCACGATATTCTAATTTTTTGAGATGCACCTGTAATCTTGCAACTTCTTTGTTTGTCCTCATTTCTGCAAGTTGTGAAAAATTTTTTTTTAATTTATGATAGGTTTCATAGAAGGTAAATTTTTTAAGGCAACCCCCTGTATCTCACATCAGGTCTTACTTATCAAGAGTTAAAACAAAAATGTTTTATCATCATAGTGAACCTAGTAAATTAACCTAACTCACACCAGTTTTTCTCTAAGGAATGCTTTGGGGGGTTCAACTAAAATTGCTTTTAATTTTATAAAAAGTGAAGATATTTTAGGAGAAAGAGAATAAAGTTAAGAGTGATCTCTTAATAATTTTTGCATCCTTTTGAAATCTGTTGCATCTTTTGCCAACCATCGATTGAATCACCAATTAAGTATGGTCTGTTCAATGCAATGCAAATCAAGATGGAATCTCTGAAATGTTTGTATGCCTATCTTGCCATGACAACTATTAGTGCTGCAGCAAGGCCACTTTTTAGTACAAACAAACCAATTAGTTTCTGACATGTAATGGTCAGTTAACAGCTGCCACAGAAATTTCAAATTCTTCTCTGAATTTCCTGCCAGTAATATCAGCCAGTGGCTCTAAAATATTTTAAATATGTAATGACAAAGTACAATTTTCATAGCATAACTTTCCATGAGCAAGAATTTGATAGGCCTATAAATGTATGTTATGAAATCCTTATGAGATTATCAATTGTAGCACAAAAAGAGTTTAAAAAAAATATAAAACACCACAACATTTAGAGTATAAAACAAACAAATGTATAAATGAAAAATCCCTTCATTCTAACAGTTTTTACATAAACTTTCAGAAAAATCTAGCACTTAAGAGTTTCAAGACGATGGTAAAAATTTAAGCAATTATCTGTTCTCAGAATGTTGTGAAGGCAGAGCCAACCAAAATTGTTAGCTTCAGAGCTTTTCTGCATATTAAAAAGAAAAGTTTTTTTTTTTACTTATAGTCTAATTTTAGAGGTAATACTAGAAGAAAAGATTTAATTTATTAAGAAGTATACAGGACTATTACAGATAGTTTCTAATTAACAAAAGAAATTTGGGAAAGACAACAAAAGCATGTTTTTTTTTGTTTTTTTTTTTACATATGCACTTTTTTGTTAGTTTGCATTAGACTAAAACAAAGACTAGAAATTGGATAGTAATAAGATTTTGATATCTGATCAATTAAATGAGAAATAACATTAAATGTACACATAACCCTGAGAGTTTGATCTCTGCCATCCTCAGTTATTTAGCCAAGAGAAACAAAACTTAGTAGCATATGTAACATATTTTGAAGATCAGAATAAATTAGAACTACAAGCTATTGTGTGTTGATATGGTGACAATCTGGCAGTTAGAAGTAGCATTTATCTTCTGACAGGTCAAAGTTTCACAAGTCACTACCAGCAAAAATTGCATGTAGGATTCATTATTATTGATAAATTTGAAAGATTATTTAAGTCGAGTATACATATCTTTGAACAACTCTACTCTTTGTACAGCTTTAGGCTGCAACTCATAATAGTGAGCTAAGTTAGGAAGATTTTCATCTGTTATTTCTCTAATAACATTCATCAATTGGCAACTTTCAAACCAAGTAATATTAAATTTTTAAAAAATTCTTCAAAAATGATTATTTAAACATTCTAGTGTACTAAATAAAATACTTTTTTTATCCTTTTGAAAGTCTGTACTATTTTATAGTAAGTCTACAAATTTATCAGTCTTCACTAAATCTCCATGCCATGGCCATCCAAAAAAAATTTCAAAATGTCAAATATAACAACTTTAGTGATAAAATGATAATTTTCTCCAATTTATCTCCTTCAGGAGCAGTTGCTTTGAGATTATTCTTGGGGTTTCTTTCTTTCCTGAAGCAAATTATAAAATTAATTCCATTTCTTTCTAAGATCTACATCTCTTGTATATTTAGAACAGCACCTTATATCTGCTAACATTCAGCAACCTTTATCTAGATAATATTCCAGCAAAGGCTATTTCTCAAAACTGTGTTAAAAAATTCCAGCTAACTGAACACCATATGGTAAACATTGTCACCCTAATTTTCCTAGTTTATTAATGTAGGTACCAAATATCCTATTTTGTTCACTATTAGATCAACAACCTAATCATTACAGAAAAAAGAAACTGGTAGTAGCCTGCCATAAAATACATGCAGACCAGCATTACAAACCAACAACAAAAACATCATCACTACTCTGACAATTGTTTGCATCTTCCTTTTGGTGAATTCCAATCAACTTGGCTCATTAAGATGATAAAACACACATGGTCATAGGAAAATCAATACAAATAGTCCGCAAGTCATTTGCATGCTCTACAACAGTTTACTTTAAACTATTTTTTTTTTCTTTTTGCCCTTTATACTATATATATATATTTTGGCAATCTTTTATTGTACATTAAAATTTATTTTTTTTTGCATTATTTACACTTATACATTACCATGCCATATTAATTTGCTAATCCCACACAAATAAATTTACATTACTAAAATTTACAGATTTTGGGTGTCATTATGTATATTATATCAGATATCTTGGTAGGCAGATAACCAGTGTGCACTATCACTGTGTTAAAAAAAAGGGGAAATTCCTTGATATATTTCTCCATGTACCTCAGATCATGCTACAGGCCATTCAGAGTGTGGTCAGTTTCAACAACAGATGGCCAAAGATCTTAGCATTTCTTATGGATCCACAGCCATATTTCATAATTTTCACAGTTCACCAAGGTAAATGTCACTAAGCAATGTTACCTGGGGGGCTTTCAATATTGACACCATGACAAGAACATGCCATTAATCATGATTAAGATTCTTTCCCTGACATCATCCTCAAAACACAAGAGTGAAAGAATGGTCCAGCATCATCCCTACCAAAATTTCTTCAGATGGAGTGAAGCACTTGTGTGCATTCATTAATGAACTAATAGAAATTTATCTCTACATTTAAAAAAATAATTTTAAGATTTATTGTTTCTTATGTATATGAAAGTAAAGATGAAATATACCCTGATTTTATATAAAAATGACATGTTTAACAGCCCACTCTAATGAGTATATTCAACAACTTACTTTAGAACCATATTGTTTACATTTGCACTTTTCTGTTAGTTTGATTTACAATAATTCAAAAAACCTGTATTACTCTCTTTTAATGTAGATGAGTTCAAGATCATAACTACATACAATAAATGTACTTTGTTTCTTTGTTCTATTTTATATGAGAGAGAATGCAAACAAATATCTATTTTAATGTTTCCTTAAGTGCCACATCCACTAGAGATTTTTAGGAGTAGCTCAGTGCACTGGTAATACAATATATTTGGAATAGTGGTTAGATAAACATGAAGTTTTTGAAGCTTATACAAGGTTTGAAAATGTTCAGCTACTCAACTCTTTAAATATTTTGACCACACAATGACTGCCATACAAAAATGATCTATGAATGGAAAAATAAGTTATTTTAATTTGATGTCAACTACACACATTTTTTCTAAAAATCGATTAACTTCAGATTAAAGTTTAAATGAGCAAGAAATCTTGAAAAAAATGTTAGTTTTCTTAATTTGTCCCGAAATTCAAGATTATTTCTAAAATACATATCAAACAGAACTTGTAAGAGTGTACTTTCAAATGCTTTCCTAAAAGTGTAATAACATGTCCTGTCCTGTTAGTCACAGGAGTCACAATGCTGATATAAATGTAAATGTGTCCTAAAATCTAAGATGGAAAGTATAAAATTTCAAAATATAGATGGAAAAAAAAAAAAAAAAAACGTCCTAGGTTCCCAGAAAAAATAAATGCCTTTGCAGAATTTTCAATTCTTCTTTTGATTTGATTTAGTTGCTTAGCTACTTTTAAGCCATAATAACTGAAAGTTATGAATGTCAGACAGAGTAAACTATTAAAACTACATTATAAATCAAAACCATAGTATTAATGAAGTTTTCCAAAATAATACTGTTTATCCAAAAGACAACTACAGTTAATTAAATGTCTAATGAAATCATTAAGTAATTTTAAAGGATATAGTTTGCGTCCTAATATACATTAAACAAAACAATATAGAAATATTTTTTAAATTGTTTACAGTTGCCTTGGCCATTATAAAAATAAAAAATTGTTGTATGATCCTTCATCTCTTTGTCAACTCAAAGCTTTAGTAATGTAACAATCCTATGGTTCAAATGCTTCATATGGCTGTGTGGGGGATATACCCAAAAAATAAGTCACTCTAAATTTACATAACAGTAGTCAAATTAAGTTTAAAATTTGTTGCAAATGTTCATATAAATTTTCCAAATATTGAGAGTACCCTTAAACAATGACTTACCAACAGCAGTAATACCTAGTCAAAGCTAAGGTATGGACCAAAAATAGATATGCAAATGTTGGCTGCTGGAACTTGGTATAATAAGGTGCTATCAACCAACTTTGGAAAAGATAGGGATAGAACAATTCAATTGATGAAGAATCTGGCAGAGAGCACTACAACAGTTACTGTCCAACATGATCTGGTACATCTACCTGGCTTGGCAGAACTGTATACTCTTGGCACATTCCATCCAAACTAAATCGTTGCAACCAGACCATACAAAATCAGTTACACTCTGCTAATCCACACACACTTGACATCCAGTATTTCAAACACCCATTATCACTAGCACACTGTAGGGCAAAAATAGATTGGGCTTTGTATTGCAGTTTGGCAGACTATGGTTAGATTCTCTTCTCTAATGGGACTAAATTAAACCTTTACTTTGCTGATAGTAATTTACATATGTTTTTAGTAGGAACCAAACCAATGTTACACTAACTGTAACATGTTAAACAAAAACTATTTTGAGGTTTCAGAGTTTAAGTCTGAGTGCTATGTCACATGACCAGAAATGATTCTCTTTGATGGAGCTGTTACAAGTCAGTGCTACCTACACGAAATCATTAGACCTGTTGCTATACCATTTATACAAAGTCATGATAATCAGCTCACCTTCATGAACAATAATGCAAAAGCCAGTTATGCAAGAATAGTTGTAAACCTTCCAAGAAAGAAATCCAACATGGCCTACTCATTCGCAACCTAAACCCCTTAGAACATATCTAGAATATGCTTTTTTAGGCATAATGGACAGTAATCACATGCTCCTGAGACCGTTCCAGAACTGAATCGTGTCTTGATAAGAGAGAATTTCACCGCCACAAGATTGCATTCAGACATCTGATGGACAATTAAAGATGTAAGTGCAATGTTATAATGCAAGCCAGAAGTGGCCATACATGCTACTGAATGTCATGAGTTTAGAGTATGAAAATAGCCACTATTCTTTATTATTGTTCAATGCACTTAGAGACATCATAATGCCAAGATATCACACAAAATGAATGTTTTTTACATTTCAAACTTTACGGTCAATTTTGCATGTGTGCAATGCCTTATTCTCAATAAATTTTTATAATTTATATCATCACAATATCTCTACCTACATTTTTATTCATGCATCAAAGCCTACAGTTAGACACTTATTTTTTAAAATATATATATGCATTCTATCCTTTCACAAGTTAGCTATGGAAATCAGAATGATAGCAAATTTTAGTAGTAAAATAGAATTATGCGTGCTTACTATTTTATTTAAGGATATAACCAAACACTGCAGCATCAAAATATCTGAAGTGTGGCAAACGAATGTTGGTATGGATAGAGAACTTCATGGAGGTTTCTATCTCAACTACAAATTTAGCTTTAAAAAATTCTGAAATACTGCAGACATCAGTATAATTAAAATTTAAATATTCATAACAAATTTTTATCATATAAATTAAATATATATTTTATAATTTAAATTATCTCTTTCTGTATCAAGTACGCAAATAAAAAATTATCTTAATTATTTTGTTCAAGATCAAATACTTAGCTAACTGTTGAAACTTCAAAAAAACAAACAAACTACATATCATTAACAGATTTTATTTCATTGAAATATGTATAAAACAATAGTGATAAACCAATTAAATTTCTTATGCAAATCACAAAATGTTGAAGATAAAGGACTGACTATCATCATCCTTTACAATTACTTTTTTTGTTTATACGTTCCAAAGGAAAAAAATCCATATGTAAGAGTGAAACAAAAAAAAAAACTACTTATTTATATTTTTTTTACAGTATCCATTTATTATTAAAGTATTATTGTTCTAAAGCTATTGTTTTAATTTACTGATGAGTAGTCAAAAGAATTATTCTGAAACTTTACCATAATTTTTGTGTGAAAGTCCCTTTAGCACTTCTTCTAAATTCAATTTTTTAAAATAGACATTATGGTGAATTACTATTAAAATTATAAACTAAATACATTAATTAAATAAAGGTCAAAGCTATTTTTTCTATATAAAGCTCCAAGGTAGAATTTACCGCTCTATCATCCATGCTGACACAAACCATAATCTAAATGTTGGAAACAGAACCATCCTGTATCTAAAACATTTTTTTTTTAAATTACACATACTATATCAGTATATTCTATAATATTGGCTCAGAGAGAGAGAGAAGAGAAAGAATGAAAGAAAAGAACTAGTTATATACAGGCTGAAAAACTATATGTACATATATATATATATATATAATCTTGGTCTGACACAGAGGACTAGTATTTATGCAAAAATCAATATCCTTTTGTCTCAGTGGGCAAAGCTGTTTTCAATAATGATTGATGCACTATTCTTAATAATGTTTATTTTGTAAAAGTGAACCCAATAAAACTCCTGCCATCCGTAAAAACGAAAATAAAAAAACTACCAATACTTCTAAATATTTACTTATTAAAATAGATTTTTAAAAAAATAAGATCATCATCAACAGAAAATGATTTAGCTAATAACTATGGTCAATATCTTTCCTAGATGGTACTAAAAACAAAAACTAGGCTCACAGAAGAGTATATTCAATTACTTACATCATTAAAGGTCACTAAAACTGTAAATTTAATGTTTAATCAGCTTCATTTAAAACTGTCTAAAATAAACCCAAAATTGTTATTCAATTAATTTTGAAGTTAAGGATTTTTTTCTGTTTTTATCTTATGGGCTCTGTAAAACTTTAGCAGACAGTGGACAGATCAAATTCAAATTTCTAATAATGGCAACTGCCGCTTCCACGAATCAAAAACTGCTGGCCATGTTTCTGCTTCTCTGAAAAGCAGTCAAAGCTTCCTCTTTCTACTTCATAAAATCCACTAGTATCATTTATCTCAATTGTTAACAGTACATTTTCCTTAAGGCATGATTCTATTGGATTTTCTTAATTACTAATCCTCTAATCACCCACATTCATGTTTGCTGAGTCGCATTCAAGAAAATGTCTTATCCTTTCCAAGTTCACGAGTAGATTGAGACAATCTAATTATGCATGCTCTTTTTTCAGCAGTGTAAAATCAGCAAAAAAGTTGATTGATAATCATGTTTCTTAAACTTTTGATATTAAAAAAAAAACACTAACTCCAAGTGACAAGAATAAGTATGGTGAGCAGTGACTGCCTCGTGCATGTTTGTAATTATGATCCAGGTTTAAATACCATGCAGGCCCTGTAGCTCAAGGCAAATCAAACTATGCATCAAACTGAATTGATGTAATAGTATTCATCTCTGAACTATATATATATATATAAGAAATTAGACTAATTGGTTTAAGGTAACCATGAACTGCATGCCTGTTGGGACAGCCAGAAAATGACCACAGACATTAACACAAAGAACTATTATTATTATTATTATTATTATTATTATTATTATTATTATATACCATCTAGTAATGACATAATAAACAAATGGCAGGCAAAACTTCCCTTTGCCCTTAATACATCGAAATTTGTCTGCTATATATCAACCATTAAGTACATACAGTCAAAACTGTCTTAAACCTATTCTTGTGAGAGTCTGGACAGCCTCAGTGCTTTTGTATTCATAATAGATTTTAAAAAATAAATACACATCCCAGCAGTAGCAGTACTATAATCACTATGAATAATATAAATCTACTATAAAATAATCCCACAGCTACATGACAGCAGATTTTATTTTTCTTCTGTCCCCACCCCCCTTTTTTTTCACATTTTCATGTTGTACCTCCATGCATGCTGCATCAGACGAGTAATACAAACAAATGTACCTTTTATAACATCACCTCAGACATGGAAATATAGCCATAGAAGAAAAGGGAAGAAAGTTGAATAGATGAATCAAATTATTCAAATGGAAAAAATATGCAAGCATCACTAAATAAATATGAATATTCGCTGTTTGTTTCTATTTATAAAACATTTTGTTAAAAAATTTTTTTATTTATGCTATAAAATTAATGAAAATTTCTTACATATATTGTCCCCACTGAAGGTGATAGCATTTAATCTTTCTATTTTCATTACAATACAAATTTAAAAGAATTTTGTCCATCTTTTACATGAAAAAGACAAAATTTTTAAAAATCATCAAACAGAAATGTGAAGTTGCTAAGCTAAATAGTACTGACTGTTTTAATTTTTCTCTTAAAAATTTCCTTAAAAAAAAAAAAAACTATACAATATTTCAAATCCTAATTTTCACGAATTATTACCTAATATTTTTTATTATAGTTTTAAAAGCCTACAAACATCCAATGTTAACATCGGTTTAACACGAACTGTTCATATTTCAAGTATTAATAACCTGTAATAGATTTCTAAGCAGACAGGAAGAATAGGTTTCATACATAAAGATGTGGAGTGTATATATCTATTTCTAGTTGACTGAAAAAACTTTCTAGAAATAATAGACATAAAAGATGGGAAGCAACAGCCTATAATAAATATAATAAAATCAGATATAATGTGGGTTTTTTGTTGTTTTTTTCCCTACCTGAGCTCTGTCTTGTTTACTGGAGTCATTTGTTGGCAAAATCGCCTCCCACTTGCTACTTCGAGCGACAGGTATCCGAGACAGCCGATGCTGGGATACTGATGTTGTCATTGTTACTTTTCCTCATATACTCCCCATGTTCATGGAATTTTTGGTGATACAGACACTGGCCGTGATCAATGGGATAATAAATCCAGGAAGTCACAATCTCCATTCATTAAATAACTCCGTCTTACAAACTCACACAAACAGATGAATTCCAATAATAAAAGTTCCCAATCTCTGCCACTAGTAAAACACAAGTCAATGTTCCATTGCATGCTCCATCATAGTAATTATCTCTGGCATAAAATCCAAAACTATTGAGCTTAAATAATTGCTTTTATCTGTCACAGAAGAGTAAAAGTGTGCTGACTATCTATCTACTATGCTGGCATGTCCAAAATGGAACTAAATCCCCACAGGAGTGCATGCCAAGAAATCCAATAACTGATTCCCTGGGTAGACATCAAGTTTGCAGCATAGATAATAAAGTTCTCTTTATGTCACCAACCACCAGTTAGAACCAGATGGTCAGTGAGTGCCCCACTAGTGATCTATGGGTTTATTATTTTGTTCCTCCACAATGACATGTGTTGTTGCCTGAACGATCCTCATCACCAGCAGTCTACCTCCATGCTACACACAGCCCAGCTGCAAGTGGTACTGCTGTCATTGGTATTAAAAACACATCTATAGCAATTGTCTTCACATATCCAGTTAAGACGGACAGCATCTCTGCTCTGCTACAGAAGAAGTAATTACTATACATCTACTATTCAAGGGAAAGATAAAATATACAAAAAATTTACTTATTCCTTCTTGTATAGACCTGCTGCACAGTAAATCAATAATAATAATAATATAATAATAATAATAATAATAATAATAATAATAATAAAAGATTTGTTTTATATTCACCATATGAAACAAAACCAGCCTAGTCATATTAGTTTTTTAAAAAGGAAAAAAGAACAATCTAAATTAATTCATTAAAAAATTAAAACAGGTAATTGTCTAAGCAAATTGGTATATAAAACCACAATTTTTTCTTCAGCCACTAACTGTGGCCTTTTCATTTCGATAATCCATTTTTAATGTGAGTAATTATATAGTTGGTGAAGAGGCTAGAGAGTGAGGTTTCCACAGATCCAGGCCCACTGGGAAGAACACTTGCTCATCAGAAAGATTTTCACAGCACATCTTATCCTGTTTATTTCCTGCATGATAGATGTTACATACTGATGGCTCTGCACTCTTCCAATCTTCCAGCTGGGCCGCCACAGCAGCAGCAGCAGCTCACTTACTCAATCCATACCCAGACCATTCTTTCAGCCATCAATAGCGCAGGAAGCAGCTAGCATGGTAGTCTTGGCCCTGTATATAATTTCTTCATACACTCCATAGTGGAAGAATATTCAATAGTGTTAGAGGCAACAGCAGCAACATGAACGGACGGTGTAATTTCAGGTAAATATTTGGCCTGCCTAACAAACCCTGGTGCCGTCTTTCCTAATAGCTATGATTAGAATAGATCTGCTGCTTGTCCATCCATCAATTGGCAGCCCATATGCAACAGATGATGAGCTAGAAAATAGCAAACAAATCACTTATCAATGACTTTTCTCCCATAACTGTACAACACCAGCGCATAGTGAGCTAGTTGGTTCAATACCAATGGGCCGAGACAGGGGCACTGCTGTTTGTGATTGGTAATCCTCCGCATATAAACTACAACAAGACTGCAAATTACTTGAGGGAGTCACAAGACCAAAGCATCAAAATTTCTATCTCTCTCAGCTGACCAGCAGGACGATTTACTTACAGCTTTGCTGAATGGCATTTAATACTATAATAGTACTGAATGTCTGGTTACCATGGCATTAGTTCTCACTATGATAATACAATAAAAGACTGTCAATCTTTTTGGATGGTACCACAAGCTTTATTATTATTCTGAAGAATAATAAAAATTGAGAAGTAAGCATTCTTCATTTATTTGCATAAACTTCAGGTTAGTGTTTGAAGTACTAGATTATTTATTTTTTAATGAATATCAATTAACTATCAAGATATTTCCACATTTTTATTTCCCACCTGAAAGGTTTGTTTTAATATTTCAATTGACTTTATTGATCAGTGTATTCCTATTTTGTGTAGCCTCACACTTCACGCTCCATCTTGCCAAAACATTTTTTTTTCATCTTTTTGCTCTTTTTAATTAAAATTTAAAATCAAAGATATCAGACAACCAATCCATATTGATGAGGTATGATAAAATTCTCAATTACAAAATTCTTTATGGGTATAATAAAATGTACTTAATTTAGTCAAAGTTCAAGTAATTCTTTAAAAATGGTTTATAATCCAAAAATTATGGTTTGCATCCAATTATCTGTCTATATCACTAACAACATCTGTTTACCGGATGCAAAAGTTTAATCAGTGAGATGATGATGATGAAATAATATCAAGTGAACATTCTTCAAGAATCATCCAAGACAGATCATACAACTGTCATCAATACTTTTGTTATTTTCCCAACCAATTTTTAATTTCTAAAATCAATTTACTCATCTGATTTTCACAAGGCAAGAAGCCTGATTTGAAAATTTATCTCCATCTCATACACCAGAGAAAATATTTATAATTACAATTCTGCATTACAAAAAAATCAGACAACATTTTTCAAGACTTCAATAAATACTTTCAGAAAATCTTATCATTTTGTTGTTTATACTATCCACAAAATGACAGCAGAAGTTGATTAAATGAAATGTTTAGAAGAAATCTAATGTGTTCTAGACAGGTGTCAGTCTCGTCCATTGACTCTTGAACACATGAAACTACTAACAAGACTGACTGCCTGATCTTCGTCACATACCCTGATAATGAGGGACAAACAAATAAAGAAAATGGACTTACTGAACTGCAAGAACTTAACATTTTCGTTACATTTTATTTATTTATTGGATTATTATTTTTATTGCATAATCACAAACACCAAATAACTTATATCAGAAACCTTAGTAACTTAACCAAGGCAAATTTGAAGCTAATTTTAGATTTTTTTTAAAAAAAAACTAGCATCATGCCAAAATTTATATTTCAACTTTTTGTTTAATTAGTTTTTTTTCAATATGATTTTGTTAAAATTTAAAAAGAGAAAAAAATTAACCTGCATTATATTTGCTATTTCATTCTCCAGATAAAAGTGAAAGTCAAAATCTAAAGTTGAAAATCTTGTACAAATGCTTACTGTTAGGGAAATCCAAAAATTTCCCCAAAAATCCCTTCGTTTTGGGAGAACTGGAAACTGACCAATCAGGTGAAGTGGAATGTTCCAGATTTTGGCCGGACTGTTCCACTACATTCTAGATTATTCTACACACTGAAACTCTCATCCTGATTGGTTCATTTCATCTTTTGACCACGCATCATTACTATTTTTGGTAACGATTGTTCTGGAAGAGAATCTCAAGGTCATGATGTTTACGACATAAAACCGCTGTTTTTTCTCCTGAGGACGCCTTGTGTTGGAGCACAATAGACTATCCGCACACCGAAGTCGTCTTCTCTACCAGGACCAAAATCGGCAAAAATTGTTGACGTCGTGCGCAAGTATCTCAACAGTCAGTATTAGGCTGCTGTAGTTCAAAAGAACGTGGTCACAACACTTACCGATCACAAATAATGTAAATCTCTTTCTACTAATTTGGAAACTGTTTCTTCAGTAGTACATTACAAGGTTTTTTGCTATTTCTGACAGAATTTTCTTTTTAAATTTGATCTAATACTTTACTTTTATGATTTTGAAAAACTGAGCCCAAGAAGGATTTGATTCCAAAATATTTCTAAACTATTTAAGATACCAACCTAATTTTTCATAGAGAGAAGAGGTTACTATGCACAATTTTCACAATCATTATCAAAATATCTATACATACACATGAAGAGACAGAGAAAAGACACACACATGGCAAACAATGTAATTAAGGTATAAACAGGCCATTTTAGAAATTTTTATTTTGTGTTAGTTTTTTTTTTTTTTAAGGTGGAATGGAGTAAGACTTTCATTACTCTTGACAATGATGATTATGCACAAATTCATAATAACCACAATCATAAATAAGGAATGTAACTAGATAAAACAGATCACCATATTCAACAACATAGATAACAGTTAAATAAAAGATTTACTTTCTAGATTTAGCTCAATTCTGAAATTCCTGCTTACAAATCTTTATAATAGATTTTTTTTTTTTAAATTCTATAGTCAGTATAACAATATGTATGCTAATTATTCAAAGATCAGCAAGTCCAAAAATGAAGAATTTCTTACAATTTCTTCTTTAACAATAAGTATTAGGTGGTTACAAAAGTTTTGTCGGTTTTCATATGTTAATTTGGGGTTCATTTTTTGCATACTTGTGAAAGTGTATGTAGATAAGTTATATATCATTTTGTAGTGTGTGCTTTGGCATACATTATGCAAAACTTACCCTTTTAAAATTGTTTCAGGGTTCTGAGTGAAACATGGCCAAAAACGTTTTTCATGCCATTTTGCTTCATGAGTTCAAACCGGGCCACGTAGTGAGTGAGACAACTTGTAACTTTAAGCCACATGGGGCAAAGACACAGCAAACGAGCGCACAGTACAATGATGGTTTTCAAAATTTCAATCAGGAGACATGAGCCTCAAGATAAGGAACGTAACAGACGTCCTTTCAGCTGTGATGACAACTGTCTGAAAACCTCAGTTGAAGCCGGTCCAAGAAAAACAGAGGCAAATTGCTGGAGAGCTTGAGTAAGCCTTGCAATTGTTTCCAGGCATCCTGACGCAATCGCCAAGGTGTAAAAGCTTGACAAGTGGGTGGCTCTCGAGTTGAATGAACAACAATATTGTCGGTTGGAGATCTGCTCATTGCTTGTCATAAGAAACAAAACCTGATGAAACCATCAAAGCTGAAAGGTACTGTCATGAATTAAACATTGTTCATCAGAAACTCTCCCAACAACAGACAGAATTGCTGAATCAAAGAGGCCCAATCTTGCTCAATGGCAATGCTCATCCTCATGTTGCAAAAGTGACTCTTCAGAAACTGAACACGTTGGGGTATGAAGTTCTCCCTCACCCATCCTATTCACCAGACCTTTCTCCCATAGATTACCACCTTTTCAAACACCTTGACAGCTTCCTCTGTATGAAATCTTTCTCCAACCAAACAGCAACTGAAACTGCCTTCCAAAAGTTTATCAACTCCAGAAATTCAGATTTTTTTTCAAAATGGTATAAATGCACTTGTAACTCATTGGCAGAAGTGTACTGATTGTAATGGAACTTACTTTGATTAATAAAGTTCACATTCAGCAAAGATATGAAGTCTCATAGTTGTGATAAAAAAACCAACAAAACTTTTGTGACCTGATAGCAGTCAGCCTTTAATTGGTCTTTAAAAAAGAGAGTCTGCCCTCTATGGCCCTGGTGAAAAAGCCTCAAGTACTATAAACTTTTTTTTTCTGCAGTATTAGAATTGTTAAAACTAAAATTTTCAAATAAAAAAAAAACTTTGGCCATAATTTTTTTTCAACAAAAAAACAAAATCAATATTTTTCACATCATCTGATAACATATATCATGCCATCACTAATTTCATCCATTCTCTTTAAAAAAAATACTTGACACATCAACTTTAAATTTAAGAAATTCAGGATGTCAATGCAATGCATACAGCTACTCCATTGGTCTGCTTTAATTTTTTCACTCTGTTCAGTTGAAAAAATCTCAATTAAGTTAGTGGAAAATATTGCCACAGTTAAATATTAAATACCATCTCTGAAAAGCACTTTTATGTAGTATTTATTTTTTATTTTCACAACTTTGGAATACTGAATGCAGAAATTTCTGACTTTTTATAGTTTAAAAATGGAATTTAGGAATTTGCTATCATCACGAGTTTAAAAATGATCCATGTAAATACATTTAAAAATTGTTTCATTTTATAACTGTTAGAAAAAAGAGGTACACAATAAAAACCATAAAATATCACCTTGAGTGGTCAATTCAATCATAGCCCTTTTCCAAAGCAACAACACCAGGCAATAAGAGATCTTTTTTCTTTTATGTGAAATAAAACATTTTCCACAAAAGTAAGGTTTTAAATAAAATGTTTTGGCTGCCTGTCCCTCTGTTCACAATATGATTTTCAGATTTGAATTATGGATATAATAATTCAAATGTAAATGTTTTCCCATATTCTGATGTTGTTTAACATCACCACAAGCTAGTTACTGCTTTGTGAGCACATACAGTCTACATATTTAAAATGTAGGTGCTGAGAGAAACAAAATGCATGTGAAAATATTTATTTCCCAATAGAAAGTGAAAGCAACAAAATTAAAATTAGCTTTTCATAAGATATCAAAACTGGTTTGTTTTTCAAACCTATCAGTTAACTTTTTGCTTCTAGGCAAGATGCAGCTAATATGAGGATAATTTTTTTAGAAATTGTGATAAAGTTATCTGGGTGAAACTTATGAGGTAAATGGATACTTTTGATTTGCCAAGAATAAAGACAAGGAGGCTCCATATTTTAAAATTCAGTTTTTACCCGTTTAATATTAACATTATTCAAGTGAATATACAGACCTGCCAACTTTAAATTTTGAAAAATAGTAATCCCTGCCCAAAAAACTATACTTTGCCAGAACAAGAGAAAAACTGCTTAAAAAATATATAAAAGGAAATGGTTCACTGATGTTTTAGAGTCCGGTAAGTAGCACTTTTTGGCTCTCTCTCTTTTTTTTAAGGAAGTCCTAGTTTTAATGTTACTCAATACTCAATTCTTTCGGTTGCACTGCTCAGGTTGTTTCTCAAACTACTGCAGTCGTCATAAGCTATTTCTGAATCTGGAAACATTTTGGTAAAAAAATTTTGAGGCATGGTCCAAAACTACCAAAGAAAAGTTGTTCCACAATGAAGGAAGTGAATAAACATTCCACTCTGATCACATCATTTTCTGATTTGGTACTGGAATTGACAAAAAAATCAGTCCAGTTTGTCAGTTCCAGATGCTCTCTAACAAATTTTCTGGTGTTTAGAAGTGTTGAAATGTTTTTTATTGTCATTTTAAGTTCTGTGAGAAATATAAAAATTGAAAATACAAATTTTACATCTTGCATAATTCATATCCTGGATACAATATTAGTAAACTTCTTTGAATACTCTTGCCTAGACTTCTATTCACTATAACTTGTTTTTTTCTTTGTTGAAATCATTGGGGACAAAGCAGAAACATGCTTTTCAGCCATTTTTTCTCTAATGATCAGTGCACCCTAGATGCTTACTACTAGGTGCACAGAAAAACCAGAATACACCAAAACACCAGAATAATACAACTACACAGGATTATACGTATAAAAAGGCATAGTTACTCATTAACATTCCATAGTTTACATTACTTAATGCTTTTTTTTAATCAGCTATTTCAAGTGCTTGTAAGATTGAGATGCAAAGCAAAGAGCAGTGCATTATTTCCAAGAAATTTCAAGTCGTGAACAAGTTTTTCAAAATTTTGCAAAAAATAGTAAAATAACACAACTCCTACAGAGATGAAATAATTTTTAAAAATTAATAATTATACCTAAATTGTAAGAGTTGGCAGGTCTGGGTGTAGTAATAATTCCTACATGAATCAGATGATCATCAAATGATTAAATACCAAATTACAAGTAATAAATAAACATATGCTAGTTAAAATTTTAATTTACAAACTGAAAAAAATATTACAACCCACAATTACTACAATTTTATTTTAAAATTAAGAGTGCACTACTAAATCTCAAATCTCTTTGTTTGGCATAGTATAAAAGAAACAAATAGGGATAAAATCAATTGACTATTATCAACCTAAGCTTCACCTATTGATGTTTCCTCTTCACTTTCTCTCTCCCCCTCTTCCACATTTCTCCAAACAAACTTTCAAAAGCACACCATCTCAAACAGTTATAAATTAAAATTCAGTGCAAGCAGCAACAAAATATTTTCTATAGAACTCTGAATTAGTCTTGGTAAAGCCTTAACTATTTTCATTGATTGCAACACTAAACATACCCTGTACTTAAAATTCAAAAGCTTATCATAAATCATAACCCTTATTTTACATTGCATGAATTAGTAATAGCCTAAAAATGTGTATCTACTCAGCGCATGCAGATTTTACTGATAAAACATATTTACAAAGTATTCTAATTCAAATTTTACTATTTATTTTTCTGTAAAAATTGCTTTTCAGTTTTGTGGGTTTTCAGAAATTGCTTCTGAAAACTAATTAATTGCTCTATAAGTTAAAAGTTACATTTACTCCTACAAAAAAAAATTAATGTGCAATGTTCATTTAACTTTGTGCACTGGCAGACTGAAGATTTCTCCAAAAGAGCTAACTTCAAAGATGATTAAAACAACAGTTAATGTGCACAGATAACTACTGTACCAGTCAGATCTAGAACTGAGTTGTTGTACACCTCACTCTACAGTGGAGATAACATCTCTATACTTTTGTGGTGGAGTGTAGTGCCTTGTGTGTCTGTTAAAGACTGTTGCCTGGGTATGGAAAGCCCTACTAAAAGTTTTCATTTTTTAGATGTGCAAGAAAACCTACACAGAAGTGGCTGGTGAAGAAGAGCAAGAAGAAACCTTGCCTAGGAGTAAGTATGCCAAAATGAGTTGACCAAAACTGGAAATCAATCTTAGGCCCTCAGTCTAGTCTAGTCCAGTCCAGTGATTTAACTACTGATGCCTAAACAGTAGCACATTATGTTCATCATGGTCACAGAAACAGCTGGAGATGGACTATTTACATACTAGTTTGCTAATATAGGTTTACTACTAATCAAGAGAATTTTTAGGGGCATTTTCTACTAAAGGGCAGCAGTATTCAGCTTGCCTCTACACATGTACAAGGTAATTGTAGCTACAACCCAAATGCAATATTTTCTACAAAGATTTTTTTTTTTAAATTACACTGCATCAGTTGTATAGAAATGAGTAAGAAAACATGGATGTGGGAAATTCTATTAAGATAAAACTTTACTTAACGCAGAATTCTGCATATTCTATGCAAACTCATTTTTCATTAAAAAAAAAAAAACTTTTCTATAAACTGTTGCTTTAGATCAAGGGTGGACATACAAGGTGCATGAATGGAATTCGAAACAATGTAAAACAATGAACATCTTACTAATGGTACTTGAATTTTTGCGACTTTTAAAATTAAACCAAGTTTTATTTTTTATTTGGGAATAGTCTCATAACCAAAATAGCATAACTAAATTACAAGCAATCATCTTAAAATTAAAATTCCTAAATAACTGTAACCACAAATACACAATCTGCACAAAGGTGGATATAAAGAATTATAAAACTGCTACTTTCCTCTATTTGATTACATACACTAATAGTTGCCCGTACTTCACTACTAAATATTTGCCAGAAGTCAAATAGATTCCGTAAAATTTCGCACAAATTTTTTTTAAGTTAATTAAGTTTTACATTTTAGAGTTTTTTTTGGTCTTCATACCAAAACAACTAATGCAGTTATGATATAAATGAATATTTCATGAATTAAAAATAGAATAAACAAACAATTAATGCAATGAAAATGACTTATCATAGCCAGGCAATGAAAAAGCCTGAGGACAGATACATGTAGAAAGATGGTTTGACAGACAAAAGATGTCATGAATTAATATACAACATTAATAATAAACAAATTTGTTTGGTAGTGAGTTGTAATATTATTGTCTTTTCATTAAACAAAAGCACAATAAATTCACTGACTGCAAATAATACTAAATTCTTCAATTTTTTTTATTAATGGTTAAATAGATATATGAGCAGAGATTAAACAAGACAAGAAAAATAAAACACTTGCATACTTCCTGATTAATTAGAAATGTTAAGAGAACAGACTGAGATGTCATAAATTTCATATTTTATTTAAAAATTAATTTGTTTTTCTCAATTTACCATAAACTTTTTTTTTTTTACACCTGCATCTACTTGCAGTAGTACCAAGTTAAACATTTTATAATATCACAATGAGACTCCATGTTTTAATTAATATTAAATCATCGCATATGGAAATTTTTAACATAAATATCAGTGTCAGGTTTTTCTGAGTCACCATCGAAAATATTTGTAGACAAATTTGAATACAACAATTTCTATGAGCAGGAAAAAGCTACACAAGTGCAAAATGATTTTTTTGTTAAATATAGAAGATCATGTTTTAAGGCACAGGAGAAAATCAGTGAACTTGAAAAATTATTTTTCTACTCTATGGACAGAATACAAATGGTGAAGTATAGACTTAAGTGTTTTATCAATATGGATGCAGAATTTCTATGGTTCAGATTCTGTTGATAAAATTCAGAACAACAAATGTCTGAGCTACTGAGTGTGAAAAAATGTTAAATCTGATTCCTGGCTAAAAAGGTACTTTCTTCTAAGATTGAGTCAGCTAAAATATTTTTTATTGGAGATATTTCATTTTTTGTGATGCACATATAATCATAAATTTTTGGTATAATATAAATTAAAACAATAAAGAACACTAACATCAATCATAAGTAACAAAAAGATGAAGATGTCAATCAAACCTGTTTCATATACATATCATGCATTGCAACATCATCTTTCACAAGAAATAAAGACAGGAATATGAGTCTAAAATTATTTTTAAAATTTAACCTTCTAATAGTATATTAAAGCTAATTTTAAAACTTTGGATAAATTAGAAAAATGTAAGATTTTTCTATTTAAATATGGCTTATGTTGTTATAAAGAACTCTCCTAATTTCTTTTTCTTTAAAACAAAATGTAACCATAAGTATTATGCATATTATTAAATGAATGGGATTATATCAAATTAAATCTCTAAATTATTTTGTTGTTGATTTTTTTCATTTATAATAGTAATCATTTATTCTTTAAGAAAATAGCAATGTTCAAGGTAAGTTATTCATGAACATATGGTTTGAACTCTAAAATCATTTAATCTGACTTAATGAAAATTATTTGCTAGAAAATAAAGTATAAACTTCAGAATATAAACCAACTATGAATCAAAATTAACAAATAAACACATTCGATGATGAAAACAAAAGCAACGATACTGTTAGAGATATAAAGTCATTCTGAAACTATAAATCCTAATGAAATAAATGTCTAGCAACAAAGTTGAAGCTTGTGTAATTTTCCTAAAAACCTAGTTTAAACTGTATGTTAAGGTCTTTTAGAATTCTCCAGGTGTTAGAAGAACTCTTTTACATGTATCACATGAGCAAAACATGTCATTAGGCTGTCAAACATAACACAAAATTAATGCAAAAAACTATAAACTACACTAATGGACATCAGAGAGATGACAAGGCTGTCTAGAGAGAACGAAATACAACACAACCATATTTTTCAGATTATAAAGCACAAACATTTCTCTCTAATCTAAACGATGTAGCTTAGAAAGGAGCACTTTATCCATTAATTTTTCTAAAGAAATCACTTACAAAAGGACATATTGTAATTTTTTTTCTGATGAGACAAAAAGTTCCAAATACTCCTGTTAGTATTATGCTCTTCATAAGCATAGATGTGTGTTTTTTTTTGTTAAATATGAAATAACTATCTTGAAATCTAGCTAAAACAATTTTAGAGGAAAGTTGCAAAGAGATAATGCATGCATAGACAATTTTTTAATGTTGCTGATGTTTTGCAGCACCACAAACTAATACTCCATTCAGACTTTATTTGCTACTGAAGATCTTCAAGAAAGAAAAACAACTATGCAAATTTCTGAACTTGTTAATTTTAAATGGCTGAACTGTTTCATTAATGTTATAGTTGGTGGTTCAGTGGTAGGCTATTGGACTACTAAGGATGAAGGCTCAAGTTTATTAAATCCCAGTCAAGACAGACTCAGTTTGGCATGCCTCCTTAGCATAGTTTATTTTTTATCTTTTTTCACAAGCCAAATGCATGGGTTTCCTCCAGCTCTCCAGTTTCTTTCCACATCTGAAAATGAGGAGTTCTAGCAGAGTCTTTCTACACCCTAACTCCTGCTAGCCTTCTTGCATATGCCTGCCACTAGAGCTGGGAAGAGTCAACACAAGCCATTCTTATTATAGACAGTTCATGCATGAGTTCTGCCATACAAGGAACATAGTTAGCAGTTTCATTTTTGGTCGTAAAAGACATTCTTTTGTTCAGATCTTGGTTACAAAACAAATTGGACATTTAAATGTTTTTCATACAAAATTATTTTATATACAGTAACTTTGTGTCATAGTACTGTACATAAAAATTTAATGTAAATAAAACTTCATACAGTTCAAAATTTGTTCTGATGATAGGCAACCTAGCAACCTATTTATTCAAAGAACAGTTAAGATTAGTCATCAATTATGAAATTACCTTGAAACAAGAGCAATTTTTTAAACTACAAATATGCCTAATGTTTTCCTTTTCTTTCTTTTTGGCTGAACTTTCAAAATTCTAATTTAAACAATCTACACTCAAAGAGGTCCAAAGTGATTTGATAATCATTTTTAAATAGCCTTAAACATTTTAAAGCCAATAAAGATTACGAAGGTGAGAATCAATGGCAAAATTAAATGTTTGATTGGGAACATGCACTAAGCAGATAAACAGTCATGAAAGTTACCAGCTATTGTCTTTAACCCTGTACTGCAAACATGCATATACACACGTTAAGTAAGTTTCATACTTGTAAAATAGAAAAAGCATTCACTATTAACATTTTTTAAAGTAATATTTGCATAAAATGTGGTTCATTTTTTTTTAATTTCATAAAGTAACAGAAAATATACCAACCTTTGTAGCATTTTATTATTTGAAGATCTTTGAAAACTATTTAGTTAGTAAAAAAAAAAATGTCTTCATCCTTTTTATTACTCTCTTTGACCAATGTACACCACAGAACATAATATGCTTCTCCAACAGCTACTATTCCTTATTTATATGATTAATATTGCTTTAGCTACTTTAAGGTCAAATTAAAACACTTAGTGTGATCTGTAATTTAACCAAGATGTTTATCCATAATTATGTCAATTATATTTATTTACTTTTAATAAATAACTTTCAGTTTACGTTAAAGGTAATCTTTTTAGCTATAAAATTGCACTTATCGAAAATGAATTATATCCACATGCATGGAAATGTTTCCATTTAATCCATCCTTCATTACCATCCAATAAATAATGTAATTCAGATAAATTAGTTTTCAATGAATATGCTTTTTAGGACTTTAAAAAGAAATGCTTATTATATAAATAAAACATTAAAGCAAAGCTAATTTTCAAATATTTAACATATTGACATTCTTTTGCATATAATGATTACATATGCAGTAACGGACTATATCAACAGACTTCAGGATTATGCAGTCTTATCGTTTACAATTCCATATTCTGACAAACTAGAAATTTATCATGGTAAAGCTCAGTTTTGACCTGGTCAGTAATTACATTAGCTTTTAGTTACATGGTATCTCAACTCAATATTTAGTTTGTTTTTTTTCTAACATTAAGTTATTGCCAACTGTCTACACCAACAATTACAAGTAGAATTTCAATGGCATGGCACAAGAAAGCTATGCAGTTTCAGTAAAGCCAACTGTTTTAACAAAGTTAGATTATACACTGAAGACAGTCTTCATGGCCAGAGGGATCAGGTTCCTAGTGGTCAAACATTAAGCTAAAAAATAAAGGGTTTATCAGAGGCTAAAACTTCTTTTTAATGTCATAGCTAAATAAGAGGGAAACATAAACATCAATGCAAGTTGAAAATCACTTGAATGCTGGTTACAGTAATTGACAGCATGATTACACAAGAGAAGGTAATGTGTGTAAAGTTCAGCTACCAAAATTGGAATAATGCAGAGAAATCCTTATACTGCTCTACACACAGAGTCTTTGTTGAGGCCAAGCAGTACAAAAATATGTAAAGTTGTACTAAAGTTTTATGACAAAACCTGTCTGTTCTTGCAGCTACCGATCAATGAAGTATGGATTTCGCTGTGTGCATAAAATGAAGCATCATTTTTCAACTGGAATACTCTGACTGAATCCCTTTATCTTTGGAACTACAAAAAGATAGGGTCAAAAACTTTGCAAACCTTCCTTTGGAAGTCCAATGCACCTTCAGTAAAAGTTTCATCAAAACCAAAGTGGATGAAGTGGGCACTTTACCAAAATTTGATTGGATACATAATTATCCTTTTAACAAAATGCATCTGTTGAGTTTCCTAATATGGTGGCATCTGATTACAAAATAGCATCCTTATTCTTGTTTCAATCATAACAGAATTCTGGGTTGGAGAAACAGCTCTTTTCTGTCTTCACAAAATGTCATATATTCCTTCCATCTACATCTAATGAGAACATTCCAATCAAAAGTGAAAAAATGGGGGGGGGACATTTACCCAGCTAAGGTGATCTTAATCCCCTACACCTACCATGTGTGCAAAAAAATGGAATTAAAAGATTTTTTTTCATTGGTGGACACGTGTAGCTTGGCCACCTGACTCCTTCAAATGGTGCTCCCCTGGCAGGAAACTCAAATGACAGGAAAATACTGTGTATATTCACCTGCACTGCAGCTTAAGGGTTAAATAATAAATGCTATTTAGTGCACACCAAAATTACAATGGATAAAAAAGTAAATAAAACAGCAAATGATTTTATTCACTTTGTTGTTCAAAATGTCCACAAAAATAATAAATAAATAAATATAATAATCTCAAATTCTTGCAATCTTCATAACAAAAATCTCAGATGATTTTCAGTCAGTCTCCATGCCATCATATGAATAAACCATCCATCTATGAAATACTGCCAAGCACTTTTGGGCATGATTACCAGTATGCGCAGAAAATAAATTTACTTTTTCCATCTGCCTATAAACTACTGCATTCATCTAAGCTCTTTCTTATGGCACCTCACCTATAGTTGTTTTTAGTTGCAGTGCCAAGTCTTGCAAAAGAAATGCATGCCTCAGTAACACTACAAAAATTTAAGAAGGCAAAGAAAGCAGTTAATGGTCTCTAAATATTGAAGGCCTTTGTTTCTTGAAAGCTAATAAATCATTTATATACAAATGAATGTAAACACATAACACAAACACATAAAATAACAACAACAATAACCTTAGAAATAATGTGCTATCGATAAGGCTCATACCAGTGCATTATTTACTAAGAGTTAGTAATAAAACAATGACTTTTTGAAAATGACCAGCAGGTATAATACTTAACTGAAAACAAAAATAAAAACAAACAAAATTAAATTTCCAAAATATTTCAATGTCAAATGAGAAAAAAAGCTGGTTGCGTAAACTTTTTTAAAATTTTTTTAAAAAAAAAATTAATGGTCTTGATATGTTAATTTGAGTTACAGTTTCATTTTTTAAAAAATAGTACAAATCAATTACCTAATTTAAGTTAATATAATCTGCTAAGGTTATTCATAATTAAAAATCCATTTACTAGGGATATTCAAATGAAACTCAGCAGGATACCATGCTGTTTCAGGCAGATTTCATTTGGACATTCCCAAAGGTATGGCAAGTGTTGGAAAAACAGAAGTATATTCTTAAAAGTTATAATATCTTTTTTTTTAATGCTAGAACTTAGTTGCCAACTGCAATCAGTTATTTAAGCAAGATGCAGATGTGCACACACATATATTCTAAAAAAAATGTAGCTAGAAATACACAAATATTATATTAGAAATATTACATACGTACCAATTAAAAAAAAAATTATAACCAGTTTTATCTAAAGATTTGTAAATGTCGCAATCAGAATTTCAAAAATTTTGTGCACGCTGTGAAGAAAATAAGGGCAAAATAGAAGACAACAGGGAATACTTCAAAACTAAAACAAATTTTAAAAAAAAATAAATTTTTCTTTAAAAAAAAAAAGAGAGAGAGAGAGAGAGAAACTATAGTTAATAAAAAGTTAATTAGCTTTTTCAACAATTAAGAAATAAATAGGTTAAGTGTCATTAAATTTTTTTAAATTACTATTTAAAAACTACTGAATATGTTATATAAATGGAGACTTTTCCGAATTGTGTTAGTAACATCTCACAAATCCATTAAAAACATGATTCTAAGAAACAAAATCTAGCTCTGTAATTCACTCAATGTTTACCATTAGGAAATATTTTTTCAAAAATATTTTACATTTATGCTATCAGTATTATAGAATTTAAGTAACAAAAATAAAATTCAAACCAAGCATGTCATTCAGATAATCTAATGTGTATGAAAGATGATGAATGTATATGAAAATTCCTTGCTGTGACAGAACAAAGAGATATGTATCAATTATCTAGCAGAAAAATGTCAGTTACTTACCTTCCTTATGTTTTTTCCCATTATAAAAATCTTTAGTAAAAAAGTAAAATTCCAATGTTGCCAAAATATGCCATCATATCATTTTCCCAAATGCCATATTTATGGTTAGTTTGTTTTTGTTTTTTAACTTAGAAATCCTACAGAAACAAAGGATTTGCTATGGTATGACCCAGTTCCCCTCCCACTCCACACTGAACTTAGAAGACAATAACAACAAAAACAAAACATGCCAAGAGGCAGAGGTCACTGTTCCTTCTCATATTATATATCCTGTACTCTGGTTACCCCTTTCACTGTTCTTGCTTCTTTACCAGTCCCAGACAACCCAGCCACATCTGGGGACAGTGCAGTTTCTGGTATACTACATCCAGGTCAGTGGTTTCTATAAAGCACCCTCTCTTCTCCTTTCACTTCTCACTATATAATCTTTTGCCCAAACATCTTCATCTGGACACCTTAGTAGGGACAGCTAATATTGCATAACCAAAGGAAATGAGTAACAGAAAAATTAATGCAATCCTGAGGAATGGACAAGATTGTCATGTATCAAATTGTCAAAAATTAAGAAATCCCAAAGGTTTTTTTTTTTTTTCTTATACCTAAGAGAAATAATTCCACACAGCATTATTTAACAAGACAATCATAGAAAATTCTAATTGTTAGCTTTATATGTAAATCAACCAATGCCAAAGTGTGTTTTAAAATAACAACTTGATTTTTAGCACTAACATAATTATCTATTAAAAATAAGATATAATGGAAATATTCAGTTCTTTCATTAGAAACACTTGAAATTATCAAAATTTAATCTTTAATTACACAGATGACTAACTCAAAATATCATGAAATAATTGCAGCTACTTTATAACTGGATAAGCATAATTGGTTGGGTTTTCAGTTAACATATCTAAAAACATGTTTACAAAGTAGTAGCTATACATTTCCAAAAGAATACTATAAACATAGATAAAATATATATTAACAAAGAGGGTATTCAGTGATGAAGATAATAGTGTTAAAAGTTTTTGAAAACAAAAATAAAAATTTGGTGTCAATGCAAGACAATTTCATACTGCTCACACCTTCACATTTTTGCAAGGAAAATAAATTTAAATTTTAAAAAAATTTGTTATACAGGTGAAAACAAGTTTAGTTACAAGTATGTCTAAATAAAGGATATTTTCAGTTATACTTGTCAAAAACTAATTCAATTTATTACAGTAAAAACTGTCAAGTAAGTAAGTGTGCATGCATGCATGGACAGACTATGGCACTATATATGTATTTTAAATATTTGTTAATGTTTAGAATTCCACAGTGAGATCACAAACTCAGTAAATGATATATTTGAAGATGTAACTTATACAATTTATTCCGGAAGTGAGCTAATAGTTTAAACTTGTTTAAATCATCAGCTGTATCATGTTGAATAGCTGCATCTAATAAGTGAACTGATTATCAGGTGCAAATAACCAAACTAGATTAAGCCAGATTCACACATGACATATGGAAAGAAGCTAGTAGAGGGCATCTTTCTACTGCAAAAAATGAATGCATTCTCTGATATGAGAACATTGATTTCACTCTATTTCTATGATTGAAAATGATTACCAGAAAAATAACAGCTGGAACCTTATAGACTTACCTATTAACAAGTCATATTCATATTCAGAATCTAACAGTAAAACAAAAATAAAAACAAAATCTTCACACATTGAAAAAATATTCTAATCGTTGTCTTTTGTTCACAACATATCCCTGGTACAAAATTATTGCAGTAACATGATCATTTGAATACACAGACAATCTGGTATTCCTAGCTGAGCCAAAGAAGTCTAATCTGTATAATGCAAAGTCAAATGTCATTGGCTTTAAATAAGGAAGAATCATTACTGGATCCCCTTTGGTAAAAGTAGTAAAGGAAATAGGGTAATTAAGTAAATAAAACCAAGAACTGAGTTCACATACTATATAGCAACAAGTTCTTACACAAAAGGTTTCAGTGATGTCATTTCAAATTCAGTAAAATTTTTTTTTTCAAAATTAGGATAGAAAATTCCAAGAGTAAAGATCAAATACTACAGATGAGCTATATGGAAGAGCCAGTGGGATTTATCCTTTGTATCTAGAATGTTCAAGGAAAGAAAAAAGCAAATGACTTAAGGGCATAGAAAAAGTTTAGATATGATAGATACAGAGCATAATACATGAAGCCCTTTGATCCTGAGCCATGGGCTGGGGTGAAATCTCAGTGTGTTCCAACTTAACAGATCAACACTTTAATGCTATCAATTCGTGACCAAACAGTGATCGCCATAAAACAGATTCCAGTGTACAAAATAACGGCTGCAATCTTCAGATCAAACTTTCTTGATAAGAAACCTTTTTGAAAAAAAATATCTCTAGAAGGCCGTTTCCTTTCATCACAGGTATTTTATACCTGAAAGTTGCTCACACATGAAAGAAACAAATTGCTTTTACCAATAACTAAGTTGTATAAACTTTGAAACATCTACCACATTTGCATAACTGTAAAGTAGGTAATCAAAGCAAAAGAAAGCCATTATTATTATTATTATATTATTATTATTATTATTATTATTATTATTATTATTATTATTATTATTATGAATGATAAATTATGGAAAAACAATTATATCAAACTTCCTTGTAACTAATGCATAAATTTTTCTTCAATCTCAAATCCATTTGCTATTTTAAAAATTACTTTGTGCTTTTAAATGAAAACAATCAAAAATAAACATTTTGATAAAGACAATTTTAAGTTAAATTTTCAATGACCAGAACTTATCTAAATATATATTTTTTTAAATAAATGTTTTATTACCAACAATTTTATGAAATTGGAGGAAATGTAGAATAAAGTCAATCTGAAACTTGCAGAAATTTATATATTTACAATCAATTTAAAAATTAACAAAATATAACCCAAACAAAAGATGGAAGTAATAATTAGGTTTATTTTATACATGTTTGTAGACAAATATTGTGGATTTTTCCTTTCCTTCTAATGTAATGTTTGTGCATAGTGTGCCAGCCTGCTGCGGATGAGAGCCAAAGTTTGGTTCCCATCAGACTCCCCACTCAATTTGGCAACCTCCTGCATCTCAGTTTCTTCTGAATCTTCTGTACCAATCCATCTACGTGAGTTTCCTTGGAGCATATCAGGTAAAGGTCTAGGTAACTCCTGACTGACCTGCACCTTAGCCAATGGTCAAGAGCCACCAGCTGTATCCAGGTAACTTGCTTGTTGACCAAGGCTCATACCTCCCCAACCTTCACTTTTGTAAGATTTCCTCAAGACCTCAAAGTACAGTGGTTTGTGGGTGGGGAGGGGGGGGGACATTTGGACTATTTAAAAATAATTAAACAGCATTAAATTCTTATAAATAAATAAGTAAACACCACTATTTTAAAATACACTATTTATCTCTGTTTTTTTTAAATTTATTATTTATTTTCAACAATAAGCAGACTGCTAGGTGCACAATGAATACAAAAAAACATTGCAACTGGGAAGTAAGAATTCACTTGTTTACCTATATAAAATTTAGAAATGACTTTGAAATATCTTACTTCAATACAGTTTTTTCTTTCTTTTTTGAAGTCTTATTAATACTAGCACTAATTTTTAACAATATTTATCTAAAATTGTAATCTAAATTCATTCTAAACCTTCCTTTCAAATTATTACTTTCTAGTAAGTTCTCTCTTCTTGGATTATTTACAAACTGATTTTAATAGAATTTCTTTTTAGGGAATTTCGACGTACTGTCAAGACAATAGCAGTATATATTTTATAAAATGTTTATTTGAAAAACTTAGTTTCATCTATTTCTCTTTACTTAAAGAACCATTCAACTTTATGCTATGTAAATATCAGAATCTTTTTCATCTTCACACAAGATTATATTTTAAAGTCATCCTTATTCATAGTACAATGACTTAAGTATCTGACATAGTATTAACTATTTAATCTAAGAAGCTTTTGACTTAGTCTTTATTATTATTTTTTAATTTGAAATATTGAAAACTTTGTGAAAATCTAAAATACATTCAGAGTATCTTACCTATTTAGTAGTTGGCTAGTTATGCTTCTATTCTGAAATTTAACAACAGCTTATTGTATTGAATACAAACAACTGTATGCATACAAGTGGAATTCAAGGTGTAATATTACAACAAAAAGAAAACCCATCATTTATTTATAGGAAAATTTGAATAAAAATTATTATATATTTATAAGGTCAAATAGTAGAACTGAACAGAAAAATAAACCCATTAATTTTCAGTCTATGAATAAAATCAATTCTAAAATGAATACAAAATGTACAGAAATGAATAATAATTATTTTGGTTTCTCGCTTATATACTTTTGTGAAATTATAAATTCAATCAATTAATACCAATAAGAAAAAAAATAATATAAAAGATCTACAATAAAGATATTACACATCAAAAAAAAAATTTAGCAGATAACTGAATTTTGAAGAAAGTCCACATTAACTGCCTAGTTTTACTCCAACACAGCACTGTAACTTAATGATAGTGAGTGACAATACAGATTAGATCATGCTGCTTTACTTGTGAAATAAAAAGATGGTTTTGCTGACCTGGAAGGTAATAGAGAAAGTACAGCAAATGTGACTGACTAGCATCACTAAGGTTTCTGGGTTTTGCTATTTCGGAAGTTCTTTGTTTTGATTTGCTTTTTTTTCAGGTGTCTTTTTAATATGCAGATGGGCGTGTAAGGTCATCTCCACTCCAAATAAAATAAGTAGATGAGAAATGAGTACTAACACTAATCAACTATATGATTATTCTAAACATTTTTAAAATTTTTTTTTACTCGCTTGTATTCAGGAGACCCTGTGTTCAAACTGCTAATCTGAAAAAAGTTTTTAAAAATGTAAAGTAGTACATTTAAAAATCCAAAGCTGGAAAGCAAATACTCCCATCTTTATTCAGGCCATACATGACTTCATTACTAAAATAAAATTTTCACAGACTTAAAAAAACTGAAAAAATAATTTAAAATTAAACAAATAGCTGTCATTCTAGCTAAATTTTAAAAGGTACAAGATGAAATTCCATTAAAAAGATTAATTTTACCAAATTAAAGAATTAGTGCTTTACCTTTTCAACTTAGTGAAATAAGAGTTATCTTTTTCAAAATTATAATATATTACATTCACATGTTTAATAAAACTTACAATATTTAAAAAAGAAAAAGAAAATATCTATTAGCATGAAAGCTCTACATATCTTTTTGGAAAAAAAAGCAGATCCTTCCACCTCAATTTCATTGTTCTATAAACTTTCTTAAAGATGGGGAAAGAAGCTCTTTAATGTGAAGATGTAGTAATGTTAACAAAATTAATTACACTTTTTCCAGAACATATTTCTTTGTTCTCCAGAATTCTTCCAAAAGATTTTACTAGGTTAACTTGAAATTTTTAAAAATGTTTTTGCTTCATATTTTAAACTTGAAATCATTTTGGCACAGCATTAGCATCATCAATTTTTCTAATTATCTCAACAAAACTAATTAACAAAAGTATAACATTGAAAAAAACCCAAAATAAAGTTTGTTATTAACCAAAGGCAAAATTCAGAGTAAAAGAACCACAATTCAATTTGAGTTTCATCTATGGTTGATAATTAAAGAATAAAAATTCTCAGTTCTTTATGTCCGTGTTAACTTCGATTTGCATTTTTGTTTCTTCTTAAATTTAAATTTGTTTCTCCCATTTGAACCAGAATATACATAAGTTTCTCTGTCAATGTTTTCTGCTTTTTGAATAGATATCTCAGTAAAACAAATGCAAAGGGAGTATTTTGGGAAAGACCCATTGTGGTCACTTAGGAAATATGCAAGTTTACAGCTTTTTATTTATATGGTTGCAATGATAACCTCGTAAGCTTACTAAATAAGCATAAACATTTTGACAGTTTTCTCCTTAAATATTCATCAGAATTAAGAATTTTTTTTTCTTTTTGAACATGACAGTATCATTTCTTTGAATACAATGTCATATGGATTTTGCATATTTCACTTGCTTTTATTTGGTTATAAACATGAAGGTGATTTAGAAACAGTTCATACTAAGACGGAAAATTATACAACTGATATAAATGTTATCCATCATCTCATTGTATGTTTCCATGTTTATTTGGATCTCTATCATGGTTACAAAATTAGGAATTATGATGTGTTTACATATTTATTGGGTGCACAATTCCTTTCTACCATGGGAGGCCATGAACAAAAGTCACTAGTAAAACTCTTCATTTACAAATGTGGAAGAAACTGGGATGCCCAAAGAAAATGCACATGAGCAGCTGGTGAAGAGGAGCAAGAACAAAACATGCTAGGGGGCTAAAGGTAGGCTCTCCAATTATTAAAAAAAATTTTTACCATAGGAGCATTGTGCTCCTAAGATAAAGTGTGAAATTAGCACCCACACAGGTGAATAGTTGCATCAGATTATCTCTTCAATATATAACATTAGCCATCAAGAACGTTACACAGAAATGTTCAACTGATAATTGATTTTCTTAAAGAAACATGCCAAACCCAAGGCATATCAGTAACTCCCATTTGAGTTCATGTCACAATAAAGCACACAAGGATAAACTGCTTTGGTATATTTGCCTTCTGTTTGTTGTATACATTTTATACTTTTTGTGTACCTCCCTGCAAAAAAAATCCATGCTAAGTTATTTTCTTGCAGAAAAGTTTTAGGAGTGGTGCATCATAATTTTTCGTGATTAAAAAATATTTTCACCAAGTGGTGCTGCAAAATGTAGGCTACGAAAGGACAAAAAAATTTGTCAAACTAATTACAAAGACTCAAGATTAGATGCAGAAATTCCAACACAACCAGCTGCTACAGCCAATACACTGATGATTACATTGAAATTTGCAGCAGCAGAATCATGAGTACTCAACCAAGTAGTGATGTTTCAGCAACTTCAAATTATGAAGCAGAACAATTTTATCTAGTTGGTAATCCTGACACAAACAACAGAAAATAAGTATGTGTAACTACAGTAACTTGTGACAACTTGCTGATTCAGAAGAATAACTACTGACTATAAGAACAGAAATATACACTTGTGTGTAAATATCTTCAACAAATGAAAACTACATTATGGCAAAATTATGGAACATCCTCAAAATCAATGTTTCTCTTCGAAGGAAGACTGTTCACTGCAACCACAGTGCTACATTCACTGCATGATTTCCTAAGAGTTCCATTCCATTGATCAAAATTAAAGGCATGGCAAAAAGAAATATTCCCTCAATATCTCAGACATATAAGTATGAAAACAACTGTATTAGGCAACAAAAACACCAAGCAGTAAGTCAGAAACATCTTAAAAATCTTTCATTGAAAATTTCTGGAGATCTTGGACAAATTAAAATTATCATATAAATTATTATGCAGCATACAAAATCAGCAGACTAGTTTTCCACAAGATTTTATCACTGCAGATCAAGAAGAGCTGAGAAAAGATGCTTAGCTCATTAAACATAAAATAAACTTTGATACTGATTGTACACCATGAAACAATTGTTCAATTCTATAAGTGCTATTATCTTACTTTTTAAAAAATCTTTCATTTTATTTCTGCTACAGAAACTTATTTTAGGCTTACAGAATTTTAAAATATGTTCAAGTATCAAAAACAATTCATAACTATTTTTGCTAAGGGATTCAAAGTAGGGTTTCAATGGTTAATAAGTTACGGTTTGGTTTTCTTCTCTCTAACTGGTTAACCGTACTAAGATGTTGCTATCATCTTTTCCAAACACCAAACTTTTAGTGCGTATTGGAACTGGAAAACGATTGGATTGGGTAACTGAGGTGGCGGCTCTAACCAGAAGTCAAAACAGATATATACTGACCTGTTTGTGATCCTAAATCAGTTCTTTTCCCTGCAGCTTACACATCTCCATTCAGGTTAAATACAAAACCTTTTTCTAATACTATGTATCGATCTAGACATGTATTTTCAAGCATAGATATTATTTTGTAGCTCAATCCATTAAAATGACATCAGATTTGTTTACTTGACACTAAAGCCATGTGCTGATTTAAATCATTAGTTGTGAATATTCTGTAATCTATTTAGTAAATAAATCTATTATGTGAATTATCTAAGTCATCGATTTGATTATTTGGTGCC
Source organism: Nautilus pompilius (assembly GCA_018389105.1). Classification (NCBI taxonomy): domain Eukaryota; kingdom Metazoa; phylum Mollusca; class Cephalopoda; order Nautilida; family Nautilidae; genus Nautilus; species Nautilus pompilius. Next base: position 1,318,252 of record JACATO010000127.1, on the reverse strand, counting down.
TCATGCACAAGAGTTATCTTAAAATGTTAAGGAAATCCTCTTATACCTGCTATTTGTCTACCCTCTTTCAGATTCTTAACCTATCATATTTTACCTCGAAGACAAAATACCCCAAAGAAAACAAAAGTTTGATTTGGGATTATTTTAATTTAATAGAATGTCAAAAAAGACTAAATGCACATCGTTATGGAATGGCCCAGGCCTACTCTGGTGGTACATCAGTGATGAGAAACCATGTAAAAAATATTCACAAATCTTTCGCTAATTGACACAATACCCATATCAACTACACCATATAAAACACAAATAACACTTTGTTAATAAAAAAAATACCTTTCACCAATGAGAGCAGATTCCATAACAAAAATTAGCCCTGATGTGCGCGATGGATTTGAAACCTATCAACATTGTGAATGGCGAGGGACTTAGAAGCTATGTTGCAGCTCTAAATCCAAACTATACCATCCCTAGTCATGCCACCATAGCGGACAAATTGGCTCAATGTACAGTGACGTCTAGACCGATCTTTAAAGAACTATCACCGATACCAGCATTTCCATAACTGCAGATTTTTGGAGAGCGTTAATAATACTGTGTATTTAAGCCTGACTGCCCATTATCTAAGTAGTTCATTGGAAATGAAGAACTACCTTTTGGCTCCATGTGCTCTGCAGGACCGAAATTCGGGAACAAATATTTAAAAAATAATTAAAAATCCTCAGTGATGACTTTCGCCTCTCCAGTATTATGGCCATTGCGAATGACAATGCCACCAAGATGAAGTTGGCTACCACAGAGCTGAATATTATGAGTACTAATTGTTTTTCCAACAATTATCCATATCTGATGACTTAAAGTTGGATGCAATTAGTAGAGCAGCCGTGGCAGCTAGAAGGCTTGTCTGTCACCCATTTTAATCACTTGGTTTTAGCCACAGAGGCACCGAAAAAGGCACAGGGGGAACAAGTGTAAAAAAAAAAAATAATCCCAGATGTAGTCACCCGGTGGACTTCCATTTATCTTATGGTAAGTCGGCTACTAAAGCTACAGATTTCAGTGTACATTGTTTATTTGATGATGGAATAACCAAATTTCAGAGAGGCAGCCACTAGAGATCAAAGACAGTTTCTGGTGACTGATAGAGGACTTAGTTCCCATGCTACAACCTCTGGCAGAAGCAAAAAGAATTGTTAGCAGGAGAAAGTTCGCAATCATCTGGCTGCAATTTTGTTTTAGTTGCAAACCTCATTCAGAAAGATTTGTGTTCTTTAGAACGACTCTACTTTAATAGACTATTTTAAGGCAGCTGTACACAGGCTGGTCAAATGAAAACCAATCAATGATTGGCATCCCTAATGAAAATAGTCTTGTGTCCCCACTGATGGTGGTGACAGCACTCCATCCAAGATATAAATCTCTATGCTTTCTTCCTGAAAGTAAAGGGGCCACAGTATGGAGGGCACATACAAAGCCTTATGGCACAAATGAGACCAGCCCAAGGAAAAGCTGAAGTGCCTGTTACTAAAAAAAGTAGTCAGGGATTACCTTTCTGGTGAGGTAAATGAGGTTTGTGGCCATAATACTGAAGCTGAATTGATTGCATATAAGCAATCACTTGTAAGGGTATCTGATCAATTAGAATGGTGGAAGGTATATAAATCAACCCTCAAAAATAATGCCACCATAGCGAGGTATTTCCTTGCTATTCCCGCAACAACAGTCCTGAGCAAGTGGATCTTTAGCACTGCAGGTCTTACAATCACCAAACTTTGGTCTAATTTAGATCCAGATTTTGTTGATGAACTGCTATTTTTTAATCAAAATTATAATAAACTTTAGGTTAAAATATAATATAAGCAGTGTGTGACTTGTTTTCATTTTTCAAAACTTATGTTTGTTAATATTTATTTTTTAAGAATATTCGCTAATTTGTCTCCCTTCGCTATTTATTTCAAACAACGTTTAGTTTAGGCATATACATCACTGAAAAATTTTTTAAAATCTTAAATGTTTCTCTTTATTGTCATTTATTGATCATGTATTTGTTATATTTATTTTGCGATGCAAATTTACATTGGATTTGGTAATTCATCCACTTAAACTGGTAGTATGATAGAAATTTCCTGGTCAGTGAAGAATATGATATTTTTGTTATAAACTAATAAAAATTTAGTTTATACTGAAGTAATTAAAAGGAGAAGTATCTTTATTGTATGCTCAACATTACAGAATATATAGTCAATACATCATGTCAAATCAAAAAAAAATTTAAGGAATTACCCTCCCTTCTGGTTAGGTTTGGTTAATGCCTGGTTGTTAACCGGTTAGGGAAAAATGTAACTGTTACAACCATAATTCAAAGTGAAAATCATTCAGAACTTCAAAAAGTTAGCAGTTTGTAATTTTTTAAAGATAAAGTATCCTCATTGTATACCTAAAAAATGTGTATGCCAACAATATTTCATAAAACAAACTAATATAAATAATTTATTCTTTTGTTTTTATATTTTACGCTAAGTTTTGTAACTATTTTTAGCTACAAAATAATCATATTTTTTTAAAGTGATTTTCAATAAATAATTCAGCAAGGATTTTGTTTGTTTAGTTTTTTGGGAGAGTATAAAATAACCAAACCAAAACTAAATGTAATTGGTTAATTAGGAAATAGGCCTCATTTGATTGATCTAGTAAATTTATAGTGTGCTGATAAATAATGAAGCAATCACATTTAAACTCCATCTTACATAACCAGTTGAAAAACAATGTATATATCAATAGATTTGTATACATCGGTTTCTACAGCTAAGTCTTATTAGATGTATATCACACCAGTAATAACGTATTTAATTATCATGCTGACAGTCTGTAGCAAAATTTTTTCTATAATTGATAGTAAAGTCAACTGCTTCCATTAGTGACACTTTCTGATAACCATTTATATGGATTCTACAAGCAGCTATTCAATACTACTTCAGATTGAATGTAGCTCTATATGCATAATTCAGCTTTCAGCCCACATCACTGATTATAAATGTATTTCCTTGCACATAAATTAGTGATAGCTAAACAGTTTTTTTAGCAGACTTTCCTAAAACGACTTAATGAAGGATTTCTTTTCTTGTTATTTTCTTTTTCTTTAAGTAAACATTTTTAAAATGAAATATCCAACAGTCTGCAAAGGGCATTTGACCTAACTGTTGTACTCACAACTCACTATTTTATTTTTGGATATTTGAGTTGGCAAATATGCATTTCATTAAACATCCCAAGATGGAAAACCAAGATAAATAGCAACTAGATGACATTTCATCCCACATCTTAATTCATCTTAATTAGAACTGCATAATTTAAGTCTCCAGGTGACTAAATCATTAGGTTGCATATGCATTATTTAAAAAAAATAAAATATTCTATTTGTTATCATAAAGAAAGGTTACAATAAATTAATCAAGTTCAGATTTATTAGTTAACCATCCAAATATTTTAAGTAATAACAATGTGTCATTTTACAAATTCTTAATATGTTCAGAAAGTTTCATTTTAAAAATTCACATGCATATATGCACTTCACACAATTTGTTTTTTATATATGTTTTTACATTTTTAATGTTCCAAATGTTAAAATGTTTGGAGCTGTCAGATAAAATCAAACATTATTAATCTAAATCTTCATTATTTAGACGTGTAGTATCCACATTTGTGTTCTCTAGCCCGTTTGTCAATAAAAAGTTATCCTCATTTATTATTTTGTCTTCTTTTTTATAAAAATTTAGTGTCCATAAGTACATAAATATAGTTCTCTGATGATCAAATCCATTTAAAATCAACCAACTTAATAAATAAATCAAAACATTTCATTATTTATTTAATAAATACATAATAACACAAATCTAGTGTCTGTAATGTCATGGCATAACAAAACTTTTTCACAATTTTTAGAAGTTAGTAAAAATATAATACATAGTATTGTGCAAATTAATGTGAACATGTTGAAAAAGAAAAGGGAGTTTTTAGAAAACAGCAAATATTTTGAAGACTGGAACAAATCTTAATATTTGATATGTCCACTTTTAGCTTTAATAATGTCTTGAACAAATGCACCATCACAGATTTTCTTTATTTCTTCAAGACACCAGATTTGGACGATGACCTGATAATTTTTTCTTTGCATGTACAATCCAGTTTTAAAAGTTGACTCTTAGTTATAGCCCTTAGATTTTTGAATGGATTTAGATGTGGTGAGTTTACTGACCAATTTAAAGAGTTGATATTGTTCATCCTCAAGTACTGCTTAATGCATTTTTATGTATGCCACGGAGCCAGATTCTGTTGAAAAACTGTTTTTGGGAGCATCATCAGCAGTTCTGGTTTGACACAGCATTCTAGAACCTCAGTATATTTCTTAGTATTCATCATGCCTAGTATATAGACTAATGAGTCAATTCCTTATGCAGGATAATGACCCAAGAAGAATGTTTCCTTTCCTGTATGGTTCAGTTCGATTATGGTGAGAACTTTTGTGATTTCACCAGTGAATGAACAAATCAACATTGACTTTGAGCAAGAAAATTACTTTCATCTGAAAATAGCACGTTGCACCAGTCTTAGTTTGACCAACTAGATTATTTCTAGGCTGATGCATAGCATTTTGTCTTTATTTTTGTTAGGAATTGTTTTCTCATAGGAATCTTGGTTTGACATCCCAACTCAAGCAATCAACATCTTACAGTTGATGATGATGGCTGGACATCTGTTGCTGCTAATTTATTGGTTAAGTGGGTCACTAGTTTTTCTGGAATCCTGCTAGCTCATTCATATTAATTTTTCATAATTCTTGAGTGGTTTTTTTTTTTTGTTTTCTTCTGCATTTCCTTTCCTTGATAGGGATATTGGGCTTGTGATTTGTTAATAATCTTACTAACTGCTCACACACTAACTTTGACTTCATTGCCAATTTCTGTCTGAAAGATGCATATTAATTCAAGGTGATTATTTTAGCTCTTTTTCTTGGTGTTGTCCATACTCAACTATTAAACACAAAAAGAACAGATATAACATGTCTAACTCTCATGACTGGCAAGCCCAACATCAAAAGAAGACATAATAGCCTTAAAAATTATTTAGTCATTTCAAAAAATGTAGTAGTAATACCATAAATAATTGCTGATTGATAAAAAATATAATGCTATCAGTAGAGTAAATAAGGGAAAGGGGGCAGAGTCAGAAAATTAGTAGTTTTCACTTATATCATGCTTATTAATTGAACTTACCTACTATAACACCACACAACAAATTACCATACTCCGCTTCATGTTATAGTGGATTAATATTTTTTAGTTAAAAATATGAAGTGGGGAAGAAGAGCCAGACAGACTCTCAATAGGTACATTTGGGCAGAGTGTGGGTGACATAAAACCAACTCACAGCTAAACATTATTTATGTTTTTATCCAATAAATGTATTATGTATCCTCTTTTAAGCACTATGTAAATAGATCTACAGATACATCCAAGTATGAAGGATATAGGAGTATCTAATTTTTAAAACCTATTGGTTGTTGTTCTTCTTCACAAAATAAAAAATTAATACGAATACAATGCATCTACTTTAATTTATCATTTTTGTTTGTTTCAATGTACCCTACTCTCCCCTACAATAATTACCGCATATTTTAATATTCATGAATATATTTTAAACCCTAAACAATTAGTTTACTTTTAAGTTTTTAAATATTATTTACACTACCAGCCAAAAGTTTTAAAGTCAAGAAAAAAAAAACTAAATGACAACATGCTGAGTTTTCTATTTGAGAAAACAAATTTTCCCAAAATACATAAACAAAAACAAAAGTGCAAGCATATTTAATATATATATATATATACCAAAACATTACTTTCATTATAATAGCCACATTTTTTTTCTTCATAATTGCTTTGCAAAGTTTAGGCATCCTTGCAATTAATTTTTCAAAACAGTGGTGTTAAAAAGTTCTAAAAAGTATTGAGTGTTGTTATAACTTGTTACATTTATGCTATATATTTTATCTTATTTTCCTGCCAATTACATACTGCAGAAGTTCAAATTGAAAAATCTGGAAACTGTGCTGACCAAGCCATATTTGGGAATAACCACTTGTTCCTTACATTCCACATATTAACCACATAATTTAGATAAATGCTTAGAGTCATTATCCTGTTGAAGACAAAACCCTTCACCAATAAATCAGATACCAGATTTCACACAGTAGTGAAATTGTGCAAGAAGAATTCGCACTAAGTTCCATTCTTTTTCTAACATTAGCTCATTACAAAAGTTGTTGGTTTCTGTATTATGTTAATCTGGGGTTCATTTTTTGCATGCTTGTGAAGGTGTATGTAGATAAGTTATATATTGTCTTGTAGCATGTGCTTTGGCATACATTATACTAAACCTACCTTTTTAAAAATCATCAAATGGATATTTGTTTCAGGGTTCTGAGTGAAGCATGGTGGATAAAAATGTTTTCCATGCCATTTAGCTTCACAAGTTCAAACTAGTCCACAAAGCGAGCGAGGCAACTTGGAACATTAAGCCAGCATGGGGCGAGGACACAGCAAATGAGTGCACAGTACAATGATGGTTTTCAAAGTTTCGATCAGGAGATGTGAGCCTCAAGATAAAGAACGTAACGGATGTCCTTCCAGCTGTGATGACAACTGTCTGAAAGCCTCAGTTGAAGCTGATCCAAGAAAAACAGTGCAAGAAATTGCTGGTGAGCTTGTCATAAGCACTGCATCTGTTCCCTGGAATCTTGATGCAATCGCCAAGGTGAAAACATTTGACAAGTGGGTGCCTCACGAGTTGAATGAACAACAACAAAACCATCAACTGGAGATCTGCTCTTCACTTGCCATAAGAAACAAAAAGACCTATTTCTTAACCAAGTCATTACAAGTGTTGAAAAGTGGATCATTTACGAAATTGCAAACAATCAGCACAGTGGCTCAACAGAGACAAGGCACCTAAACATATTCCAAAATCCAGCTTCCACCCAAAGAAGATCATGGTCACAGTCTGATGGACTGCAACTGGTGTCATCCCCATAACTTCTTGCAACGTGGCGAAACCATCACAGCTGAAAGGACTGTTGTGAATTAAATGATGTTCATCAGAAACTCTCCCAACATCAGCAGGCATTTGATTAATCAAAGAGGCCCAATCCTGCTCCTCAGCAATGCTCGTCCTCATGTTGCAAAATGACTCTTCAGAAACTGAACAGGTCGGAGTACAAAGTTCTCCCTCACCTAGCCTATTCAGCAGACCTTTCCCCTCCCCCCAGAGTACCACCTCAACAGCTTCCTTCACATGAAATTCTTTTCCAACCAAGAAGAAATGAAACAGCTTTCCAACAGTTTATCGACTCCAGAAATGTAGATTTTTTTTCAAAATGGTATAAATGCATTTGTAATTCATTTGCAGAAGTGTAATTGTAATGGAACTTACTCTGATTAATAAACTTCACATTCAACAACAATATGAAGTCTCATTGTTCTGGTAAAAAAGCCAATAAAACTTTTGTAACAACCTAGTACTATCAACTTGGTATGCCTCTAAATATCCCCAAACCATTATTCTGCCACACCCATACTTTACTGTTACAGCAACGCGCTGATCAGTTGAGCATTCTCTGGCTTAATGTTGAAAATTTCTTTTTAATTCTTGACCAAAGCGGGTTAAATTTTGTTTTTAGTACATAATACTTTTTTAGTCAACAATAGTCCAGCAATGCACACATTTTTTTCCAATGTCTACTTCCTCTTTATTTTTTTTTTTCTACAGGACATGCTCATTTTGACTAGCACAGATCTGACAATACTTTTTAACTGTTGTTGGACAAATTGGGCTTGTTTTGGTGACACAGCTATACCTATGTTGTCCAGACTAAGTTGTCTGTTCTGTCTGGTTAATAACTTGTGCATACACACATGCATATATATGTACATACACGTCCTCCATCTGCTGTAGATATTTTTGTTGTTCATTTTTAAAAATTTTTTCTAGTTACCTGCTTCCTTTGAAATGTATAAAAACATCTTTCTTGAATATTCGTTATTTTTTTGTTTGCTTCTTCTCTTTCAGCTATCTTCGCCTTTTACAATACAAACAACAACATACTGTTTTCAGGGATATTTTCTTTCTTTTAGCCATCCTGACAAGCAAGACTTGAGGTAAACACATTTCTAGTTGCAACTTTTTCTGTTTTTAGGGCACATGCCATTATCTAATTAGTCCAATTTTTACCATATAAACATGCTTAAAGCATTTATGGATAATACTTTACATGTCTCCCTATTTTAATGAAAAAAGTAACTGCTCTAATGAAAGTAGTTTTAACCAATTGAGTTTTTTTTGTCTGAATTGGTACCCAGTAAATGATTATACCGTAAGTTAGTTATGTTTTGTTTAACTTTTTAAATTATCAGAACTTATTACAATGTTATCATATGGTAATATACAAAGTATTTTACTGCACTGTGGTACCTCTTTTGTGTATTAAAACAAGATCCTACATAAGGAAATTTCAACATTCTCTCTGACAACCAGAGATGAAAACTATTTACTTTTTTCTGCAAGGGCCTCACCACTAACTTATACTTCACTCCGACTTATATATGGATGAAATAATGATACTGGGAACACTGGACCCTTAAGTACCAAGGGAAAATTTATGTAAGATTGTATGTGCATGTATGGGTGCAAGCTGATTCAGATTCAATTATTTCCCTTTTATTTAATGCTTAGGGGGCACAGATATTGTGTTAAGGGAACTTCAATATGCCAAAGTTGAAAAAAAATATCAACCATTACTTGAAAATGCCTGCTATAAAGAAAAGGAAAGCATACACTGCAGGTTTTAAACTGGAAGTAGCGAATTTTTCTGGAAAAAAAATGGTGGAAATATGGGAGCAGAACGGCAGTATAGTACTAGTGAGAAATGTGTTTGTGATTGGTGAAAAGTGAAGGATTCATTACAATAGACTGAAAAAAACGAACCGTGGTTGCAAAGTTATATGAACCAATGTTGAAGATCAGCTTGAATACTTGTTTTGCAACGTGCTGTGGACTGAGAATAATTCGTACACATAGATGGAGTTTGGTATCACTATGCAAATGCACAAACAGTCTAAATGGTTATACCACTATACTTACTAATTTCTAAGAACTATTTCTAAGGGTTTACATAATTTTTAACACCATACCTATGATTCAACTTTTATTTGATCGGCAAAAATCATATCAAACTGTGTTCCATACAGATTGAAGCTTCTTTATTTCACCTAACTCTTTCCTTTCCAAAATCTCTCGCTATGATGCTATCCACCACCACTGTTTTATAATTCTGACAGAAATTTTATCCTGTCAATACTGTACAAATGTATGATCATACAATCGACTTATACACCACTTCGACTTATATGTGAATGAAGGCTTGGAAAACAGGAAAATTGACTTAATCAACTTATTCTCCACATTGACTTATAACCCAAAAAATACAGTATATATGACTCCAGATTTTGACTTAACTAGCTATATTCTTTTAGACATATTTTTTTTTGTTGCTAGTATAATATTAATGATTTTTCAAAACTATAAAATTATAATGAAAAATAATATTTGTATTAAAATTACAGAATCATGTCAGATGCTGATTATTTAGTTTCACAGCAATAATCAGAAATTAAATCCTGAGGAAAATAATAGCATTATAATTTCTTCAAAATCAACAAATGATGCAAGATAGTTATGAATGTATTTATTGTCAAATAAAAAGCTCTATTTGTAAGGTTGATCATTCAGTTTTTCCAGGCTTCAGATTGCAACCAGTTAAGGCGATTTTGGCTGAAAATGACCAACCTACCTACTGATATACATAAAAGTTAATTTCATTCATGACTATAGCTTTCTTGCTGTTTTTATGATCATATATATTTCCTTTTCTACATTTCACTAGCAGTTGGCAATATTTGTTTGTAGATGATTGTTGAAGCCAAAGAACACATTAATGTTAAATGTCTTGCTGCATTGTTTTGAGCAAGCATTACAATTATTTTCAAGTTTTTTTTTTTGTTACTGCTAAAAAAATCTAACAATTTTTAAACTGTGATTAGCACCTGTCAAAAAATGATTTTGCATACCTGGTCCACATGTTAACACTAACAAAAAGGATTATTTCTTAAAAGTTAATAAATATAATGATCCTCACATCTTGAAAATAAATTAAATATCACTTTCAGTGAAATTAATTTTAAAGTACAATAATAAAATGGTATGCTATTCAGTAAATATAAAAAGAGAATGTTTTATGTAAGATTTAAAAGTTCTTTACAGCAATGCTGCTTATACTAATAATTTATTAAATGTTATAGTTTATTAACTTTTTTAAAAAAAATTTAAGTCAAAACTAAAGTTTTATCTAGGTTAAAATATTCAGTGCCAAATATGTTGTTTTCTTTAAATGATACCCATAACATTTAGCCGAAATAAGCATAAATGTGGTTTTTAACTCAATGAAAATAGTTTTTATATGTTAATAGTATTCTTCATTAAATTTTTTAAATATTACTTTATTGCTTAAAAATTCAAAAATATACAAGTTTAATTTCACATTAAGAAAGATTAACAAAGTAAAATATCACACTAAAATGAAATGAAAACAAAAATCTATTACCCAGCTGAATAAATGTAATTGTTAATCTGTTAATTGTTATGACCTATAGTTGCCCCACCCTGGCACATTTACGCCAGGTATCTTAGAAAGTCATTCATATAATAGTCTGAAGTCACCAGTAGCATAAATAGATACACCATTACATTTTGTATATCATTGTCAAGCTTTAAAAGCAAAAAACATTGCTATAAAGAGAATATATTTTACACCATGTAAGCCATCTGTAAACAGGCTGCTATTTATGATACCTACTTCAATTCTATGTACATTTATGAGCAAACCTACAGAGCAACAAATATCGTTCATAAAAACCATTGAGAAGAACAGGAAAGATGCGATGAGGAAATGAAGATATGTTGCTTTACAGCAAATCAATACAGGCCAGAAGCAGGTGGAAGTCAGGCATGTAACATATCATACGTCTTTGGTCATGGCCCAGTTTACTTCAGCATCAACAAACCAAAAGATTCAAAGTAATAGAGATCAATGCCAAGCATGAAAAAAAGAATGCCCATGCATCAAAAACAAATAAATTTGAGAATAATAAAGATGCTATTAACATTACAAAGAAAATGAAATGCTATTTAATGCTAATTTGTAATGAATAATTAGGATTTTGTTGTTGTTTCATAATGCTAATGTGTAAAACTGTACATGCTTTTAACCATTTCAGCTGAAATCTGTCTGTACTACTTTTCTCTTCCTCCTCTGCCAATATCCAGGATTTAATTCATCACCTGACAACAATATATCCAAAATACAAATAAGTAATGAGTGCCCTACCATTCCTTTCACATTTAAACTAACATTCACTTTTCTTATTTTAAATAACAGAAAAAAAAAAGTAAACAGAGCCCACAAAATATTGCCATGGTCACAACTAATGATGAAAAAACTTCTGTACAGATACAATGACTAAATTCATAACACTTTACAATTTGTAGTATCATGAAAATTTTATTTTTCATACAGGGGTTCTTTACTATTATTCACTAAATATATTAATATAAAGCAGCATCATACTCAAGTGACCTAATATGGTTACTTGCAGCTTATGAAAGCAAGCAAAGAAATCTATGATTCTATTGCTTAACAAAATGCTATTCACTTCAAAACAAAATTAACTAAAACTTACCATCTTACTCAGTAACACCAGAAAAATTTTAAAATAGATACTACACCACCAAATTTACTAGTATATTCAACAGAAAAATTAACAAATATTTACATATATACTCTTCAGATCATACAAGTCACACCCTGGAATTGGCCGTATAAAAAACCCAGATGCTCAGCTACATTTGCTGTGATTCTCTTTCTAGACACAAAATGACATCACTGTATTCTGTACTCCCTTGTGAGCTCATTTTTCTCATTGAAGTATGCAGTACAGCAGCATCTGCAGATCTACACCCAGAAGCAAGTCTACATGTGCTCAGGCAACATCCCAAGAAACAGAGATAGTTATCATACCAAGGATGACCCTAAACTAGACCACACAGCAACCAAAGTTCTTATTAGAATTTTTTTCATTTTAAGATAGGGGAGGAAATTGGAGAGCCAAAAGGAAATCCATGTAGCCACAAAGGGAAAAGAGCAAGCGGGAGTGCCAAACCAATATATTCCTCACAGGAAGCAAAGTTAAGCCCTTGATCTTAGTAGTCCAGTATTCCCAACATTGTACTGCACTGTGATCTTCTAATGTTTGACATGATATTAAGAACAAGGCATCTGGAAGGCTCAAACTAGGATGGCCTGATTATTGTCAAACTACGAATACCTTGGAAAATGTGAGCAATTTCAACGAACCAAAAGTTCAGAACAGAGAGACAATACAGGCCAAAGACTCCCACAACATTTGCAGGATAAATTCACTACTGTGACACTGCTCAACAGCATATTCCAAAGCAACATTCAGCCTCACATTGACAGGGTTTATCAAGATTTTCTGTACATTTCTAATATCAGTGTGCTATTTATATCATCGAATTCTCAAGAACTGAAACAATCTGGGACAGGCTTAATTATTTTGTATGTTGTCAACAACCAGTGTTTTTCAGACATACTTACTAGAAAAATGGAGGTACATTACACATTCCACAACAGCTGGTAAGGTCTATGGGCATGGGTGTCCGAGAAGGGGTGCAAGAAGAGGCAACTGCCTGCCCCAAAAGTTGACAGTGATAGTGTAATGACGACATTTTTTGCTCGATTTACCGTTTTCTGGTGCATGGTGAATCAGGCAAGAACTAACGAGTCTAACTACACCCAACCAATGGCCAATAGGTCAAAGGCCAAGTAGAGAGTAGCTATATAAGAATATACAATATAAGGTACTGGCAGAGCAGGCATATGTCAAAGTAAATAGCTAAATCATCTGCCTAGCTGTTTAGTTTTGAGAAACAAGCTGGTGGGGGGTTTTGGTTTTGTTATTGTGAGCCCTGATGTAGCACAATAGCAATAGAAGCATACTAATGCTGAAAAAATTAATTAAATTCTGAAAAATTCTAAATGTATTGCAAGAAATATTTCAAAGTAAAAGAACTATTGATCAAAATCAAATACCTATGACAAAAAAACAAACAAACAAAACATTATCTTTTATTTTTTGACTTTATTATGCCCTCATCACTAGGCACATCCTCTGCACTTAATATAGTCCTCCCACCTATTAAAAAATCCTGCAGGTGCCACATCTATGGGTCACCAAGGCTAGGTTGGACCCAAACTAGCCCAATTATTTTCTTCAGCTACAGATTTAAGCATTAACAATTAAAAAAATGCTTATCAAAATGCATACTTATGTTTCATGTTAATTTTCATGACGACTTTCAAATCATTTAATTTCCAGTAAATTCTCCAAACAAAAATACAAAGTAAATCAATTTCTTGAAAAAAAAAAAAGATTTTAAAATTTCATTTTATTTCTTGTTAAAGCAAGCAACTGAAAATGTGTCATAGCCAAGTAGAAGGGTCCGCTGATGGTTTTAATTAAAATGGTCACTTCAATCAATATTTTTTCTTTTCAAATTATTTCATATTTCTAATAAGTGATGTGCATATGTGCATGTGGACACATGAAGACATGGTTTTTTTTCTCAAAGCTCACCAAATTATGTCAATCTTATCAGATTCTAATAGAGACACAATATATTTCTTAATCCCCAGCAACTTTCACATAAATGCCGGGTTTGCTTTTATTAGCACAACACTCTGCTAAATGGAATATCTTCACAAAGTCAGACCTAAAGTGTTTCTAAAAAAAAAGTGCAAGAAAAATAAAAAAAAAACCAACCAATATTTCTTGAATTCCACTGAACTTTTATATTAATCTGTCAAATAATTGTTGAAAGTACTGAGAAACATTTTGAGTTATTACCATCTAGCATTTTGGCAGAATTTCTTTATGGAGTCTAGAAGAGACTCTCGTATTCCATATTTATACCTGGGGGTTTTTCTATTTAAATTTTTTTTTTTTTTAAACTGTCTCTCTTTGATGTATTAAAGGTTAATGATGATTTTCCTGTTATACTACACAGTTGGTTGGTTGCTTGCTTCAAGTCAGTTCACATTAAATCTGATAGAAGGTACTGTTGGGTTCAGCAAGTGATTGATTGATTTATTATCTACAAAGAAATTAATAGAGGTCCACTGATCAAGCTACTTACTACTAACCTGGGTACATATGCTATCTTTTCAGTTGAGTTACTAAAATGTAGAGATATTACAATGTTAAGTCTTCATAGTTCTGGTTGATTAGTTATGCATTTAAAAAAAAGAGCTGAAGGCATCTTAAAAATGTTAATCTCTTTTTAAAAAAGAAAAATTTAACGAACTTTAAGTCCAATGAAGTTTAAACTTAGTTTCAATATCCAAAATAGACATTTTTCAATTCTGGATCAGATTTTTTATTCTGAGAGTCTTTAGGTTGACTTACAGAAACCACAAATTATACAAAGATTAACAATATTCATAGAAACCAACCTAAACACCAGACTTTCATGAACATTAAACTGCCTGTAGATTTTTTCTCCACTGCAAAAAGTAGGTAAATGTTAATGCAATTTATGTACTGTACTTTTAGTCATTAAAATTTTCAGATACTCTATACAAGCATTTCTGAAACAAATAGCTTGTAATCAATATCTTTGCTTTATAATATCCATGTACACTATAGTAAGTTTTCTCTGGTTATAAAAAATTTCGTGTTTTATTAGCTATTTATTATTCTACTTCAGCATGAAATACATCACTGATTTTTGTACATTTTTTTTTTTTTTTGTCTGTTTTAACCCAGTCAGAAATTAAACTTCATTATCTTCTAAGACCTGTCATAGTTAATTATCAGTTAGTGGATACATATATTGAAAGACTTGTAGAGATTATAATTTTTTTTATTTTATTCCAAATTTAATGAAACTATAGATTTAGCCAAAATAATATTATAATAAAAACATTTTAGAACATTCTTCTTCTTTCGTCAGTAAGTTTTAAGCTTCTCATCTTTTCAACACAAATAAAGAAAAGATTAAAAGTACTACTTATGTCAAAAGATTTACAAAAAAAGCTGCAATTATCACACATGTATGTTAGGATACATCAAACGCCCCCTCCGTCAGATTTTTTCTGTCCCTACTCTAAACGTTTTCCATTAGTGAAAAAAAACACTAAACAGTAAAATCTTAGGCAATTTGAAGCTGGTTTAGGTGGGCCATTGTGCGTTTGAAAATTCTGACTGCAAGGTTGTTAAATGCAGCAGGCTTAAAAGGCATAAAAGTCAATTAAAAGTTACTGAATTGTCAGACTATGGTTTTTTACATCTGATATTGATAGTCCTAATTGGAATGAATATGATCATTCAAAACAATATTTTTACAGAAAAATTACTAAAATTCCAGATGTACGAGGTCTGTTCAAAAAAAGACCGAATTTTTGTCATACAAAATTTATTTCTGGAATTACAGCATTATACATGTTTATCCCCTTCAAAGTACTCCCCCCCCCCCCGCTTGCAATGCACCGCTCCCATTGTTTCTGCCACTGTTGGAATGCTCCTTGGAACTCGTTTTCTGAGATGGCTCGTAACTGTCTCAGCGAATTCTGTTTAATTTCGTCTACACTTTGGAAATGACGTCCTTTTATGGTGGTTTTCAGCTTGGGAAAAAGGAAAAAGTCTGCTGGGGCCAAGTCTGGAGAGTACGGAGAGTGGGGAAGGACGACCATTTCTTTGGAGGCCAAAAACTGGTGGACAAGCAGAGACGAGTGACTAGGCGTATTGTTGTGGTGCAACACCCAGCTCTTGTTTTGCCACAACTCGGGCCTTTACCGGTGCACATCTTCCCTCAAACACTTTAAAACTTCTACGTAGAACTCCTTGTTCACAGTCTGACCTTGTAGCACGAATTCATAATGGACCACTCCTCAACAGTCAAAAAACACAATCAACATAGACTTCAAATTTTATCAGCTCATGCGCGCTTTTTTTGGTCGGGGGAGACATTTTCCTTTTCCACATTGTAGCCATAAACCCAAGTTTCGTCTCCTGTGGTGATAGTTTTCATGAAGTTTGCGTTGCTTCTTGAACGATCAAGGAGCTCTTGGCTGATGATCACCCGGTTCTCTTTCTGGTTGTAGGTCAACAGACGTGGCACGAGTTTTGCAGAGACGCGATGCATGTCAAGTTTTTCGGGCAAAACTTCGTGGCACGACCTGATGCTGATACAGACTTCCTCAGCAACCTCTTGCACAGTCAAACAACGATTTGCACGAATCACAGAACAAACAGCATCGATGTTTTCATCATTTGTTGACATCGAAGGTTGTCCTGATCTTGAATTCCCCTCAATCGATGTTCTGCCCGATTTAAACCGCTTAAACCACTCGTGACATTGTGATCGGCTCATGCAGTCCTCCTCAAAGGCCTGCTGGAGCAAAGCCCATGTTTCAGTAAAAGTTTTGCCGATCTTAAAGCAAAATTTCACACACACACGTTGTTCCATAAGATCTTTCATCTTCACTTCGCAGAGGGGTTGACAGCACGTGTTACTCTCTCAAAGCTCTAGACGGGTAACTGATAAGAATAGCAAGAGACCCCAGGTGATGTTATGTCACGGAAGGTTGTTGGTACATGACAACTTTGAGCTTGATCGTTGCAGTGGTTCGTGAGCTATAACAAAAGTCCGGTCTTTTTTTTAACAGACCTTGTATATCACTGAATACTGTGTTGCTGCCAAACTGATGTCTGATAATATGACAGTGTATATTAAAATTATGCAGGAATGCAACAACAATTTGCCATTTACAATAATAAGACTCATATGAAACAATCTTAGAAATGAATTCTCCTTTTCTGGTTTTGTGTTTCCCATTAACAGCATATACAGTCTTATAAATACTAAGGGGGAATTTTAAGAAATTGGGATTTCCTATTGCCTTTAAGGTCAATACAATCATTATTAAAATTACAGCCTATTGCGCAACATATATGCAATCTAAAGTGGGAATTTCCATTGCATAATTATGTTGCTAAAATTAGTCCATGATCAAGGCAGGGTTGCAACTGGTATATTTATATACCATAAATCAAAAATTTGGTATATTTTCAAAGTGTTTGGTAGGCATTTTTTGATTTGGTATATTTTAAAAAACTGGTATATTTTAACTTAGATTTCAATTTATAATATTTACATCCTTTTGCACATTAGTGATTTTTTTTTATCTCAACCATGGCTGATAAAGCAGAACCTGGACTTTCATTAACTTCAGAGTCAGACTCTAAAGCAAGACTAACTAATACACCACAATCAACTCCTGGGACACAAAGCAAAAACCATATTTGGACTTGGAAAAGGCATTACTGATGATGATTCACAAATAACTGGCTCGAGACTCCCAACATGTAGACAAGTACTACGCTGTATGATGTACCATCTTCAAAAGGGTGTATCAAAGAACCAAAAAAAGTGGATGTGCAAAAATTGTGCTTCTCAAAGTTGTGCCATTCTATTGGAAAGCCAATATTCCCATGATCACAGAGCACAAGGCATGTGAAAAAATAATAAAGCTTGTGGATGATAATAACAAACTCAGAAGCATACCTGTTAATTGTCATTCTTCACCAGCTACCCTCTCTAAATTAGAGCAAGTTGAAACTAAACTTGATCAAACTTTTCAGCTGTGGCCAGCTAATGCAGAAACTGATAAAAAAAATCCTGAAGACTTGCAGTTTCTGCAATCAATGAAGACAGACTGTACTGCCACATTTGGACCCAGTGATAAGGTGTTGGCTCAAAAAATTCAACGGAGTGAAGAATGTGCTAAAGCAGAATTAAGGAGATGTGAGAAAAATGAAGAGATATCAGGGGCATCTACTTTCCAGAGTTTTAGTGAAACTGAAACAGACACAAGTGATATTGATGTGTGCACTACTGCATCTGCATCCAGCAGTTCTTCAGCATCTGCATCTGGTGATGTTACTGCACCTTCCTCCAGTAGTAATACGACGCTTGCATCCACAAGTGCCACAAGAAGTCATCACCACACAGTTCACACTGGAACTGAAGCATTCATTCCCCACAACATCCTTCAGTCTACAAAATTTGTATCCATAGCTACACGAATAAACATCATCCCAACACAGCAAGCTTCTTTTACAGCCGCTTTAATTGAAGAATCTGGAGGTGATGTGTCAAAAGTGGCAATGTCATATTCTATTGCCGACAGATAACATTGTAAATAAGCAAAACAGAACTTTTCTACATGGATTATGTATGCATATCTGCAGATCTGACAACATCGATGTTGTCTTTATGTACAGTGTACCGTACATGTAAGTTGATGTAATGTTAATGTAATATAGATGAAAATTGCTTAAAAATGTTGGTAAAGTGGTCAAAAATCGTGTTAGTTTGGCTAAAATATTGCCTTTGGTTGTTTATTTACTTCCTTTTATTGATTTCATAAGTGTTATTTTAAAAAAATGCCCATATCTGGAAAGTAGCTATGAAAAATTTAAATATTTAAAAATTGGTCTCTGAACCTGCCAAACTCGGCAGCTCAAATGTTCAAACGTCAAGTGGCCCACAAACAAATGTGTATTTTGCTGGAATTTTGCAGGAGTTATTTATTTACATAATGGAAAAGAATTAATCTAGGGACAAGTCAAAAACAAACACTTAAAAATCATGGGGCGTTTGATGCACCCTAATGTATGTCAGAACTTGTCAATAATGATTTGACTTTTTTTTTTTGTATTGTTAAAATGAATCTGTTCATCTAAAAGTGAAAGTAACTGATAGTATTTGATCATCTGAAAGAAATCAGCAGGTCCAAATATTGAGAAATATTAAAGTTCACTTTAAATGGAAGGAAGTGGAGTTTGCTATTGAATCTTATTTTGCTAGTGGCCAATTTGGTAATGACCCACTAATGCTACTGCTAATTTTGAGCCTCAGGCCTTGATTTTATGGCTGAAAATTTATTGATGTATACTAAAAAATTCATTGTTTTTGACACAGTATGGAAAATTTACCACAACATGGTCTAAATCCTCTTTAATTTAAAGCAGGCAATAATACTTCTAAGTGTGATGATCTACTAGATAAGGTTAATTAGTTATTTATGAGATGTTGACAATAGAAATCATAACAAATTAATGTCTACCTATGTAGGGTAACAGTAATGAAGGTTCTTGTTTGTCCTCATTTTTTTTTTTTTTCCCGTAACAATCTATTCAACACAAATTGATATTCTGCTCTGGTTATTACTTGTTATAGGTGAAATATTATGATTGATGTTTGATGCCATCTTCAGTCCAGAAGGGAGCCACACATTTTTAAAATTTGTCTCCAGTTTATAACTGGATTCTATTTAATAGTGTGGGGTGGGCACTTGATTGCATACAATTTAAGCGACCTTTCCTATAGCAAGTTATGAACCATAAAGAATAAGCTAGCGAGGTAGCCCAGTCAAGAAAATTATATAGTAACAGTTACTTGAGCCACTAGTGACACAAATAACGATTTATTCTTGTTTGTTTTCATTTACTCTGAATTAGACTGTTGAGAAAGAATGATGATTCATTTTATTCAGGCTAAGCAGTAAACAGAAGTATGATCCCAAGGTTAATGTATTTTTGCCCATTATAGTTTACATAGTTTTACATAAAATTAATGTCCTTTCAAAAATTACATCAAATAAACAATGAAGATTCAGTTATCTTTTGACTGGGTAAGCAAAAATGATTTGTACAGATTAGTATACTAAGGAAATAAAGACTTCATCTTAATTTAGATAAGAAAGCAAAATCTTTAAAGAATAATGATTAATTTTCCTAAATGCCAGACTGATTAGTTAATTTGCTAATTGTTCTTCCAAAAGACCTGAACATTCTTGCTGATAGTGAATGTATGTATGTATATATAATACATATATATATATATATACACACATACACAGGTGCATCTCAAAAAATTAGAATATCGTGGAAGAGTTTAATATTTTTTGTCATTTGTTTCAGAAACTGAAAATTGTATATATTCTGGACTCATTACATGTAAACTAAAATGTTTCAAGCAGTTTTTAATTTTAATCTTGATAATTATGGCCTGCAGCTAAAAAAAAATAGAAAAAAATATTATTTCAAAAAATTATAATATTCCATTTCAAGTTTGAGCAAATCACTATTTATTCAGTATAAATACCATGAATCTCTCAATCTGGTTCAGTACACACAACCACAATCATGGGAAAGACTGCTGACTTGACAGTTATCCAGAAGACACTCATTGACACCCTAAGCCACAGAAGGTCATTGCTGAAAGGGCTGGCTGTTTGCAGAGTGCTGTATCAAAGCATATTCATGGAAAGTTGACTGGAAGGGAAAAGTGTGGTAGGAAAAGGTGCACAAGCAAGAGGGATGACCACAACCTTGAGAGGATTGTCAAGCAAAACCAATTCAAGAACTTGTGGGGGGGCTTCACAAGAAGTGGACTGAGGCTGGAGTCAGTGCATCAAGAGCCACCACGCAGTGTCCAGGAAATGGGCTACAAGTGTCGCATTCCTAGTGTCAAGCCACTCCTGAACCAGAGACAACATCAGAAGCATCTTACCTGGGTTAAGAAGAAAAAGAACTGGGCCATTGCTCAGTGGTCCAAAGTCCTCATTTTAGATGAAAGTAAATTTTGCATTTCATTTGTAAATCAAGGTCCTACAAAGTGGAGAGGCACCAGAATCAAAGTTGCTTTAAGTCCAATGTGAAGTTTCCACAGTCAGTGATGATTTGTGGTGCCATGTCACCTGCTGGTGTTGGTCCACTCTGTTTTATCAAGACCAAAGTCAATGCAGGAGATTTTAGAGTACTTCATGCTTCTGTCTAATGACAAGCTTTATGCAAAAGCTGATTTCCTTTTCCAGCAGGACTTGGCACCTGCCCACAGTGCCAAAACTACTAACTGGTTTGCTGATCATGGTATTACTGTGCTTGATTGGCCAGCCAACTCGCCTGACCTGAACCCCATAGATTTTCTATGGGGTATTGTCAAGAGGGAGATGAGACACCAGACCCAACAATACAGACGAGCTAAAGGCCACTATCAAAGCAACCTGGGCTTCCATAATACCTCAGCAGTGCCACAGGCTGATCGCCTCCATGCCACACCGCATTGATGCAGTGATTCGTGCAAAAGGAGCCCTGACCAAGTATTGAGTGCATAAATTAACATACTTTTCAGAAGTTTGACATTTCTATATTATAAATCCTTTTTTTAAATTTTTATTATTGATCTTAAGAAATATTCTAATATTTTGAGATAGTGGATTTTTGATTTTCATGAGCTGTAAGCCATAATCATCAAAATTAAAACAAAAAAAAAAGGCTTGAAATATTTCACTTTGCATGTAATGAATCTAGAATATATGAAAGTTTCACTGTTTGAATTAAATTACGGAAAAAATGAACTCTTCCACAATATTCTAATTTTTTTTGAGATGCACCTGTATATAAAGTTAGGAAACATCACTTTCTTTAAGTAAAACTTTTAGAGCATCTTTGTGAATCAACAAAAAAATATTTTCATTTTTTAATATCAATATATCATGAGGTTAGTGCTGATTTTCAGTTCAAGCACCAAGCCTGATTAAAAAGGATTAAGAATAATCTTAGAGTCTTAAAGGAAAATACCAGAACCAGGAATCCCAATTTAGTAGAACCTGCTTATCAATAGAAGATAATGTGACCACATTCTACTCACAAGAATCAAATCATCAGCATGTCAACAATGACTGCTAACTATTAAATAGAACTAGAAGCCAAGATGAATGGTTTAAATCACTTTTATTCTGTATTACATGTCACAAAAAAGTCAGAGAGCCAAAGGTTATTGCTAAAACCATTGTCAGTGCACACTTCAAAAAAATTAATGTAAACCTATTGAGGAACATTCCAGAAAAGACTACTTCCTTTCAAAATTTGTTGTTAATTTCAAGGTGTACACTGCAAACCTGTCGAGTGTCCAGATTCTATTTGAAATGTCTCAATTTTTTAACCCAAGAAAAGTGTTCCAACAAGGCATCCATTTGTCCCAAATTTTTTTCTTCAAGTTGTTGCCACTTTTTTCAAACCACCATTATTGTTTTTAGTGATCCCTTTCACAAGGTCAAGATTACAGCTACATCCCTTGTCCACATTCTGATTGTGATCATAGCGTTTATCTGTACCAGTGGTGCTACCAATACCTGTAACAAATCCAGTTGCTAATTATCGACCTATTGTTTTTCAATCAGAAGTTATTAGCATATCATAGCAGGTGATTGTCCTTTGATCAATTACTCCCTAAGTTTAATTAAAGTTGTAAAAACTGTGATACTGAAAGGGCTTAGATTCATTTAATGTAATAGGCAACAAACTTTCACACCTTCCTGCTTTTTAGGAAGGCTATCATTTTTTCATTGAATTCAGGTTTTCAGTTTTGTTCATGGGTAAGTGTGATGCCATTTAGTGTAAGAATTTTAACTAAACCATCTGTAAGCCACAACAAAATATAGTGGTCTGCTCGTCTGGCTCTCTAAGAGAAATAAAATAAGGACGCTTAACTTTTTGTATTACATTCACATCCAGCATCAATGAACCCCCTGTACATGTTTTAATGAACAAGCATATATTTAAAACATAAGAATAAGAAAACTAAACTACTAAAGTACCAAAGCTCCAATGAAAAGGAAAACCTCTGCCTTGAAGAATATTTAATGGTTTGCTGCTTTTTCATCTGATTATATGAATTTATCATATCCTCTCCATTCTAATGTAGAAAGATCATAAAAATGTGACACTTATTTCAATATCAGACAATTTTTTTTCAACTTAAAGTTTCTGTGACAGTTATATAGTCAAAATGTATTTATTGATAAGACTTAAGGAAGCTCTTCAAACAGATCTTCATTGCAGATGAATACACTTGAAAGTCAGTTCCCTTTAGCTCAAGTCAACATTCTTTTTTTTCCTCACATTCAGATTAATGAATTCTTGGAGCAGCCACAAAGATTTTGTACTGATTCAGATGCCTTCAGTAAATATTCTGTAAGGATTCAAGCTTTGGATGTAAAGAAACAAGAGCATAGACAAACAGGTTAAGAAAACTAAAGACAAAAATTAAAGGCCACTGGATTTATTCATGATGGAAGTGTTCTGGATGTCAGCACTTCACCATGATGTGTTCTGTGGGGAATTAACAGCAAAACAACAAAAATTGGTTTACTGATTTTTAAAGTGCTGTGCATCATATGAAAAGCCATTTAACTCAAATTTGTTACATGCATGACAAGCAATTATAATGTCTAGTACAAACTTAACAGCAGCTGTTTGAAGTGTCAAGAGCTATAAAGAAATGCAGTTCACAAGTATGTTTACATAATTTAATCTGAAAATTCATTTTGAAAATATTAGTACATTTTTTATGACTGTGCAAAATCAGTGTAAAGGAGATAGTATAATAACCAATTAAAAATCCTTGCAATTTTTAGATGTTGAAATTAATTATTCTTAGAATAGGAACCATTAAACCAACATTAAAATTATACAATATCTTTGTACTAATAGCTAAAAGCAGTTTTGTTGTTGTTTTTTTTTTTAACTATTAAACTGTCATCAAAAATTGACAAATTAACAAGTTACAAGATATTTAGAGAGAAATTTGAATTGTACCAAAATTATGAAATCTAAAGACTGGCATAAATGGAAAATGGAAGATATATGCACACTGATAACTTCCAAGTTTAACTTGTCAGTATCAAACAAATAATATTGATCATTCACATGAAAGCAAAAAAAGATTGTCATTCAAATTAGGGTTCTGAATAACAAGTCCTAAAAATTTTAAACTGTGTACTCAGAGGACAATGTTGACAAACATAAGTGATAAATAAAAATCATAACTTGTTTTTATGAGCAGAAAATTTGTGAAATACATTATCTACAAACTTTTTATGCTTGTGTAAAAAAATTTGTTTTCAAATAAAGTTGGCTAATATCAAGGTATATGTTAGAGGGATCAATTTACCCCCAAAAAGTTCAAGTATTTTTATCAAAACGCATTAAATAACGAAATAGAACAAGAACATTCCAGAATATGGTGGAAGGTTACAGAACAGTGGAACAGAACAACCTCATTGGCTAACAGTCTCAACCAATCAGAATGCAAGTTTGGTTCCTTTGATTGCTATATAAATAGGCTCATCTCTGGTAGCACGGAATTTCAGTTTTTCTTGCAATACACGTTGTTTTACACAACAGTGTTTTAATTTCAAGGCGGTTTGGGACATGAGCGACCAAGGATACGATAGCAAGCGGGGAACACATCAACTGGCAACGAGAACCCAAGATGACGATCATTTTTGAACAAATGCAAGCCCTTCTTCAACAGCAGCAGAAGCAGTTCAAACAATTGCAAATGAAGCTCATTGAATCGTTAACACAGAAGATGAACATTCAAGAGCCAACAGTCAATCGAAGCTCAAATGCAACAGAAGCCATCCTGAATTCAACTAGTGAGTTTCAATTCAACCAGGTCAATGGCATCACGTTTGATTGCTGGTTCAAAAAGTATGAGGACATCTTCAATGTCGAAATGGTGCACATCGATGACGCTAAAAAGGTGCGCATGCTGCTGAGGATGTTGGGGAATTCTGAACATGATCGATATGTCAATTTCATCTTGCTGAAGAATCCTCGGGATTGCAGTTTTGCAGAAACAGTCAGCACGTTATCGCAAATTTTCGGAGAATGGACTTCAATGTCCGATTCCAATGTCTGAAGTTGGTCAAGGACCCAAGCGATGACTGGGTCATGTATGCGGGCATTGTCAACCAGGAATGCGAACGTTTCAAGCTGCGGAACATGACAGATGACCAATTCAAATGTCTCATCTTTGATTGTGGTCTACAGTCAACCCAAGACGCCAACATCAGAACACGAATAATCAACCGATTGGAGCAGGACCAAGACATCACCCTACAATCGGTGACAACAGAATGCCAACATCTGGTCAATCTGAAACACGATACCGCAATGGTGGAACAACGGCAACCAACAGTGGTCCATGCAGTCTCACCAAGTCAAGCCAAAGAACCACATGTCAATCAAGAGACGTCAAGCCACAGACAACCTCGCACCCTGCTGGCATTGTGGAAAGTGGCATTATTCAAAGTACTGTAAATTTAAATGGTACACATGCTCAAATGCCACAAGTGCGGGCATAAAGAAGACTGCTGTAGAGTTGTATGTCATCCAAAGCGAGCTAATTATTCCGATGGCAATCAGTCCCGACACCAAACCAGGCAATCGAGAGCAATCACATCAACATGTTCGGTCACTTCACAAGTCAAGTGGAAGTATGTTCCGGTCAACATAAATGAGAAGCGGGTCCGACTCCAACTGGATACCACTTCCGATATCACCCTGATATCATATCGGACATGGAACCTAATTGGCAGACCAACAGTTCAACCGAAGTCTCAAACAGCTCTAAGCGCTTCCAGGAGCTCACTGAAAATCAATGGTCAAATCTCCTGCACTGTATCGATGAATGACATTTCGTTCCAAGGCGTATGTACCTCACAGAACATCAGGATTTGGACCTTCTCGGACTCTATTTGATCGAAAAACTCAAACTTCTTGATCAACCACTGAACTCAATCTGCAGCTGAATTGACATGTCTCAATCAACCTCACCTGGTGTTTCGTTGACGATACAGATATTGATCAAAGAGGCGCCGGAACAGAAGCATCCAACAGTTTTCGTCAAGGGGCTCGGCTTCTGCATCAAATTTGAAGTCGAATTGACTCTCCACAAGGAAGTCAAACCTGTTTTCTGTCAAAAACGTTCCGTGCCCTATGCTTTGTTTGCAAAACTCAACGGTGAAAGATGCTTTGCAAAACTAGACCTGGCAGAAGCTTACTTGCAGATTCCAGTAGAAGCCGCCTCCCGAGTACTGCTGACAATCAATACCCACAAAGGATTGTTTCAGTATAATCAATTGCCTTTTGGTGTCAAAACAGCATCTGCAATATTCCAATAGCTGATGGATAGCATGCTGCACGACGTTCCAGGAACTGCAGCTTATTTGGACGATGTCATTGTCATGGGAACAGACAATGAAGACTTGCTCAAGTTGGAAGTGGTACTTGAATGTTTCGGTGAGTACGGTCTTCATGTACACCCTGACAAGTGCCAAGTTGGATTATTGAACTGTGTCAAGTACCTCAGTTTCATCGTTGACCAACATGGCCGCCGTCCGGATCCATCGAATGTTAAGGCGATCGAAGCAATGCCACCACCAAACGATACACAAACACTACGTGCATTCCTCGGGTTAGTCAGCTACTATAGCACGTTCTTACCATCACTTCACCATCTTTGTGCACCTCTCAATCAGCTACTGGCCAAAGACGCAAAATGGTTGTGGTCTTCCGAGTGTCAAAGAGCCTTTGAACAAGTGAAAGAACTTCTGAAATCAGATCTACTCCTAACTCACTTCGACCCATCTCAATCCATCATTGTGGCAGCAGATGCATCGAATGCAGGGATTGGGGCAGTCATTTTGCACCCTGTTTCCTAATGGTTCAGAAAAGGCTATTGCCCATGCTGCACGGTCACTGACCGTGACAGAACGTAACTACAGTCAGATCGAGAAGAAATTCCACAAGATGCTTTACGGAAGAAGGTTTACACGGCTGACTGACCACAAGCCGTTGCTAGCAGTCTTCAGATCGAAGAAAGGAATTCCAGTCTACACTGCGAATCACCTACAACGCTGGGCAACGACGCTTTTGGCTTATAACTTTGAAATCCAATACCGGTCCACAACCACTTTCAGACAAGCTGATGCACTGTCCCGACTGATCAATAACCAACAAACACCAGATGAGGATGTTGTCGTTGCCTCGGTCATCGCGGAAATTACCGTTTGACGCATCTTTTCTGATGCAATACAAGCACTACCGGTCACAGCAGTACTGATAGAGCAAGAGACAAAAAGAGACCATACCCTCCAACGCATCATTCAGTGCTTACGGACATCATGGCTGAGCAAAATAGAAGACAAGATCAAACAGTTCTACTATCAACATTTTTTGCTCTCAATTGTCAACGGATGCATCATGTTTGGCGATCACGTGGTCATTCCTGAAACACTGAGACCACGAGTACTCCACAAACTCCATTCCAGCCATCCTGGCATCAACCAGATGAAGGCTATTGCTCAGAGTTATGTATACTGGCCTTTTATTGATGAAGACCTCGAAAGTCACTGCAAGACCTATCACAACTGCATGCTGTCACAGAAGAATCCAGTTAAATGTGAATTTCAGTCCTGGCCACAAGCAAGCCAACCATAGGAACGGATTCACATCGACTTCGCTGGGCCTATCGATGGCACCAGTTACCTGATTGTGGTCAATTCATACACCAAGTGGCCGGAAGTCCATCCTATGCAACATGCAACGAGTGAAGTGACGGTATCGAAACTGGTTAAACTCTGCAGTACCTTCAGGTTGCTGAAGACAATCATTATGGACAACGGCACGCAGTTCACTGGATCGGTCTTCCGAGTTTGGTGTGAAGGTGCGGTAAAACACATCACATCGCCACCGTACCACCCAGTCAAATGGACAGGCCAAACACTTCATCGACACTTTCAAGCATGCACTCCTGAAATCAAAAGGGGAGGGATCACCAGTCAAGATGCTGCCAAAGTTTTTGATGGTCTACCGGACAACACCAAACCCATATGTGCCCGAAGGGCGCTCACCAAGTGAATGCATGTTTGGAAGAAGACCAAGGACTACATTGGACTGCATGAAGCCACAGACTGAAGTTGCGGATCGCCGGAACAGCAGAATGGAGTCTCAATTCAATCGGTGACATAGAGCCAAACATCGAAGTTATGAACCAGGAGAGGGAGTTCTTGCAAGGAACTATTGTGGATTGGACAGATGGATGCCTGGTTGTATCATCAAAAAAAAAGGGTGCAGTTTTTTACGAAGTCCAGGTTGGCAAGCAGAGGTGGATCAGGCATGCAAATCAACTCCTTTCGAGAAACAATAAACATGAAGCATCAACTGAAGCACCAATGCAGTTAGACATGCTCCTTGAGATGTTCAATCTCAAAATACCTGACCAGCATCCATCTGACAGCAACTAAAATTTAAGAAGCACTCTGCAACAACGGCGATGAACGGTTCGACCACGCAGGGGAGTACAACACCTTCAAGTTAATCCGAGGAAGAAATCCTACGCATAACACTTCCAAGGGGAGGTGTTAGGGGGATAGATTTACCCCCAAAAGTTCAAATATTTTTATCAAAACGCGTTAAATAACAAAATAGAACATTCTAGAATATGCCGGAAGGTTACAGAACAGCGGAATGGAACAACCTCATTGGCTAACAGTCTCGACCGATCAGAATGCGAGTTTGGTTCCTATATAAATAGGCTCATTTCTGGTAGCATGGGATTTCGGTTTTTCTTGCAATACACGTTTTACGCAAGTGTTTTAATTTCAAGGCGATTTGGGACACGAGCGACCCAGGATTCGATAGCAAGCAGGGAACACATCAGTATAATAGGCCATCTACATCACTCCTTTGACATGAGTCTAATACTGAACAGGAATTACTATAAAAACTAGTGTTGTTTGTAATAAATTCTAAAACTTTAATTACCATTCTACTGAGCATTCAGACAAAAGCAATTTCTTTCTGATTCTGTTACAAAATTTTGAGGATATAAATCAGACTTTTATAGATCTTTATCTGATGGATCTAATATTTTAAATGACACTAATACAAAATTCCAGAGAATTTGGTTTTTAATTTCCTTACTCTTTTTAAACTAAAAATAAAAAAAATTAATAGTAAAGGGACCACACTGTAATAACTTAAAATACTGTCAATTGTTGAAAATTGGAAGTTTGATACATTATATAATCAGAAAATAAATGCTGGCTCTGTAAAAATCCATGAACATAAAAGAAATTTTACAAAACTGAATGGAAATAAAAATAATAAATTTATAAAGATTAGAAAACTGAAACCAAAACCTTCCTACAAGTGACAGGTTGATAAATCTAAATTACATGGAAATATTTCTAATACAAGCTATGGAGCAATGAACATACATGAAAGACAGACAGTATAGATTTACATGTGATAATAAAAAACATTATCAAAGCAATTTAACTCAGTTGTTTTGCCAGTAGCACATTAAAAAAAACACACAACACAATACATTCTATATGAAAATTTAACTGATCTAGAAACTTCTATCTCACTGGGAATAATGAAAAAAAAACAAACAAATTGACGTAAATCAACTCCACTTAGTTTTACATATAGTATTAGATCTAACTTCAGAGTTACTTTCTGATATCAGCTTTTCATCCTTTTTGTTTTGTCTAATGGCTTCTCACATTGCACCTGAAACTTCATAATCCTACAATGTATATCTTAGAAACTCCAATTCATAATCTTCCATGCCATCTAGAGCATTGGAAATGCCTGCTTTCCTGAAATTTTTCAGGAGCCAGAAAATTACACATCACTGACCCATTGATGGAAAAGGTGAGGTTCTGGCTTTCTTCTGAGCCTACTCTTCATTTGTGTGTGCTCTCCATTTACCATCCAATTTTCTTAGATATTCTGCTTAAACAGCTAATTCCAGGATAAATTAGCTGGTTGTTACTGAAACCACTTAGAATCATCATCTAAGTTGTAGCCAATTTACATATGCTTGCTTGCTCACTATTTCACTGTCTCACTCTTATGTGCAAACTATTTAAGGTCATTCTAACTAAAACTCCTACTGGAATTGATAAAACTGAAAGTTGTTGTTTCCATTTTAAAACAACAAAGTGGGCACAATTTTTACCCATCAGCCATTGTACTAAGCATTACTGTCACTTCGTCTTTTCATGCCCAGTTGTTTTATGTAAGACTGCACCACTCGAGGAAACCAAGTAGCATTGCCACACATTTCAAAATAGACAGCTGTTTCATCCGTGTTTCTGATATCAGCAATGAATTTTTTGCTTAGTCATCAAAGTCCAATGAAGTATCTGTGGAATGTTTCAGTCTTTTTTTCTCCTGGTATTAAGGCAGTTTTTCACAAATTTTTCTCTATGAAAGCAGTGCTTTTATCAATTTATGAAGCTATCTAGCACCCACATAGAAAACAGCTCTGATCAGCAAAGATAAAAATATGCTTTCATATTTTACTTTGATTTGTATTCCACAATCATAACATTTGGAAAACCAGTCAAACAGTTCATTTTTTTTTCAGCATCTTGCAGTTTAAAATCAACCTCAAGTAGTCGTTTTCTCATCTTCAGCAAGTCTACACTCAGTTTTCCTTTGTTAGCTTATTGCATCCACTCTCTAATTTTTATTTTCTGTCCACACACTTCCCACCTCACTGTTATAGATTTTGAACAGTCTGGCGGCATCTAGGTTAAACTTGATCATGTACCTTGCCATCTTTTGCAGATAAGATACATGATGCTTGCAAAAAGAATTTCAAATAAATTATGTGGAAAAGAGATGCTGTTGTGGGAAACAAACCTAATATGTTAAAAGCAGATGATCTGACACAATCACTGTGCACGTATTTCCGAACAAGATGATATCCCATAAATGCTATGTGGAACATTTTTAGTACTTAAGTAGGGAGGTGCATCAATAAACAATAAGCAGATATCATAAATAAATGGGATGTTAGTGTATTGCTGGCATAATTACTTCAAATGGTAAAAAGAAAACTTTAAAGTAACCAATAATTTGATATGATGGCTGATGTTAACTTATTATCTGTAATCACAATTATCAATGATCATCATATCTACAGAGTCATTTCTTGAATGATCATATTCATGTGCCAAAATACTCCTAAAGTAGGGTATGGGTATTTATGAATGCAGACCAAAGGCCGTTTTTGATAGCTTTGGGGGCTGAAGTAGAGAATATACATTTACTGGAACATGGACCATAATTAGAACCAACTCATAATTATTTAGCAATACAAATCCTTTTAAAAAAAAATTAATTTTAGAAAATGCAGACTTTAAACTAATTCCTATTAACAAAATCTCAAAAAATTGGCTATTTTATAAAATGTGTTTAAATTATTTTACCTAAAATTTACAGAACTACATAGCTTACTTAACTCATCCTAAAAAGTAAAGATTTTTAAAATTAATAACAAAAAAAAAACATTATTAGAGAAAACGGGCAAACTTGTTAGGGAGTCAAGAGGCTGTTTAACATATCAAAAGCAATCTTCCAGGGATTTGGCTTCTAAAACTGTTCAGGCATGCAGCTTTCAATCATGTTAAATTAACCACACATTTCAGCAGGCTGGCAGACTGAGAGAAGAGGCCCAGAGCAAACATACAAATGAAGCAGAAATTTGTCATTGCCTCTTAATAAATCAGCCTGGTGGAAAGACAAGAAGAACCCCTTGGTCAGTGGCAGTTCTCCAGAGCCTTGTTAGCATTGTGCCCAAGCCATCATTTCCAATTTGATTAGATTTTGATTGCCCCAATGACAGACAATGAGGACCCTACATGTCACTAAACAAAATCCACAAATGAATTTCACACCAACCAACAAGTCTGTTTAGCTCTCAATCTTTAATAATTTTTAAATTTTCAACTTAAAATTGTGCATTAATTTTTAAAAAAAATTAAAGTAGTTGGCAACCAAATCACAAATACAAAAAGAAATGTTCACACAGAAATTCAATATTGTGATTTTTTTTTTCAAATAATTGCAACTAATATTGACAAAATTTGTATCCAGGAACATGCATGTAGTAAAAGACCTGAACAAGTCCACTTTCCATATTCAAATAAAATTTATCCCAAGGAACACACTTACTGCATATATCATTGGACAAATATGCCTAAAATATGTTACCAGGTGTGCTCTCCTTGGTATATTCACTAATGATATACAAATAACATGTTTCATGACTATCCAAAAACCCTAACTTAAACAAAAACTTTTTTTTAAAAAATACTGCATTTTATTAAATATATATAACAAATTACTTTTTCAATTAGTAAACAGAATTTAAGAAATGTAACAAATTTAGTAATATTATGAAATTACATTATTTACAAAAACAGATTTTATAATAAAAGATTTATCAGATCAGATTAAACATTTTCTTGTTTGGAATCCTTTAAGCCCTAAATTTTACAAATTCAGGGGTCCTGAAAATGTTAAATAAGTCCCTCTTATATATTTTTTTCTTTTCTAAGCCTGTTGCTTCATTTACTAGGCTTAGAATTAAATAACAATTTGAGGAATCTCTAACACACAATGCCATTTTTTTTTAAAAAAAGCAAAAAACTAGTTATTACTGTGCAGCAGATTTTAGAAAGGTTAACAGAAAAAGAATATAAAACTCAGAGTGAAGTTGTAATTTTTTCTAGTGCATTTGTTATACAATTTTAACTCTTAATTTTCTAAAAGTTTTATTTTGAGGAAGTCTAGACCTCTGATTAAAGGTTCAAAGAAAAGATAACACTACCTACTGTTTAGAAGAAAACTAACATGTGAACAACTTGATTCTAATATAAAAGTCAGAACTTACAAAGTAATTAAAAAAAAATCCCACTAAATATTTGTGCCACTAATAGTTTATGTACTTCACATTTCATATCATGAGAGAAGTCAGTTCAATTCATTTAAATACAAATGTAAAGAGGGCTTATAATTAAGAAAACCCCACAAGTAAGTCTGTAAACTTGGTTTTGCAGAACACATTAATACATAAAATATTTAAGAAAAACATTTTTTACAAGCAAAATTAAAGTTATAGATAACTAGCAGTGGTACCTGGCACTGCATGGAAAAAAAAGTGTCTTTAGGCCAATGTGCAGTCATTTAAAACCTTGCCCAGATTCTGAAGTACCTACACCCAAAATTTTGTTCCTCTGGGTGCTACAGTTCAACTGTGAAAGAGTAACAAACAAATGCATAGACATTGAAAATATGTATTAGATTAAATAAAAGTGTTGAATTTAAGTGCAAGAAACCAATTATTGAAAGTATACACAAAAAATAAGGTGGTTTACTAAGTGGTCTGGAGAAAACAGACAACTTGCTTTTAAATGTCTATACACAGTTTCTTACCAAAACCCTGATACTGACTGAATTACTAGGTATTGTTGAGGGGGGGTGACATTTTTTGACACTTGATACTTAATCCCCTTGGTATTTCTTACTGATTCTAGCTATTTACAACAGATATTTCTTTCACTTGCTTCCAATTGCATAAGATCATCAATATGCATCTTGTCAGAACTGCTACGAATAAAATCATAGAAATTACACTAAATTTGTTTAATATTAGAATTAACAAGAAATACTGAGCAAAAAATTTTTTTTTTAACAACAATATTTTTAATCAAAAGTCTGAGCACATTTTTCTTACTGGACCAGTGTTCCTTCAACTCTATTCTATAGGTTCTTGTCAACAAAATTAAAATGAGCAACAGCTTTGAGCATGGTGTAGCTCTAGGGAAAAGATGACAATAAATAAAGCATGTTTAAAAAATTATAAATGTTTGCTGTTTTTATTTTTAGCATAATGTATTGTCCATTCCGCTTAATCCACCTTGAAGCATTACAGTAAATCAGTTATAAACTAAATATAGCATAATCAGAATAAAAGAGCTATTATTTAAACTTTTTACTAAAAAATTAGATTTCTGTTTCATTCTGTTTCATTCTATCTATCATTTAGAGAATGCACCAGCCGACAATTTAACCTCTCTACAAAAACTATTTGAGACAACCATCAATCTGGTAATGATTACCAGTCAAACTGTTTACACATATCAAAATGTCATCTTGAATTTACCTTCTATCCTCCAATCTTTCAACAGTGTATTATTCTGTTAATTTATCAAGTCGATATCAAAAACCACTATTTCATGAAGACCATTTCAAACAATGAGTCTAACAAGTTTTATTAAATTATTCACACAGATGTAACAAACCATGAATGGAAAACAAATGTAGAATAGGTTTGCAAATACATTTTGAATCAATTTCTAATCTTATTGGTCTAATCATATTACAAAGACAGAATCAAGTAATTTTTCTAAACTGTGGTTCATAATAGTAAATCTTCATACTTCATACTAATTTTATTTAGATAATTAGTTTAGGTAAAACTAGCAAAAGAAAAGAAACTGAAGTACTTTTTCCAAACTGAGGGGGTACATACCGATGACTTGGGGGTGGGGGGTTTGGCACACCCTTTTGGTAGGAGAGTTTCAAAATAACAATGGGAGACAACAATAGCCTAACCACCTTAAACTTATAACTTGCTCGCATACTTCTATAAAGCATTTTTTCATGATATCCTGTAGGAATAAAAATTGTTTTTTCTATCATCTTATGAAGTGGGTGTTGAATATGGAGGCCTAAGTCAATGCCAAGGAACAGTTGGAACACAGCCAATGATGTTGCTAGGTAGCGCCTTGTTGCTGGGGTATTTCATCAGTTGTGTCAAGGTCACCTTGTGAGATATTTCATTGTCGCTAATTGTCTACTGCTCTTTTAGTCCATTCATTCTTTTACTTATTTGAAAGGTTTTCCAGTTATTGTTCTTATAACAGTACCCTTAAAAGATGGAAAATTTTTTAAATGGTTACAAGAGGAAAGACAGTGGAATAATTTAAGTAATAAAATGAAATCTAAAAAACAAAATTCAGAAAGTACAATAAGAAATATGTCACTTGGATTCACAAGCACTAACATTGATGGAGAAGAAAGGCTTAAATGTTTATTATGTATGACTGTTTTGGCTAGATAGAATGAAGCCTAATAAATTAAAGCTGCATCCTGAATATGTTGGTAAATCAATAGACTTCTTCCTGAAAAAAAAATGTTTGCATTGTACAAAGTTGCATATAGAATTGCAAGATTTAAGAAGCCTTAATCGATAGGAGAAAGTTTGGCATTACCTGCTGCTATTGATATGGTTGAAATGATGTTTGGGAAATCAAGTACCAAACAGTTGTGCAACATTTCACTTGTATATAAAATGGCCAGAAGAATTTCAGATAAATGAAAACTGTAATCAGTTGATTTAAAAACACAACACCTCACTTTTTGGGTTGCAAACATATGAATCAGCCAATGTAATTAAAGATGCTCATTTGATTACTTATGTACAATATATTGCATACAATGAAATTAAAGAGGATATGTTGTTTTGCAACCCATCACCGGAAGAGCTACATTATTGGAGGTGTTCAATATTGACAAATTTCTATATGAAGATGACAAAATGGGAGAACTGCATGCACTGGTGAGAAAGTTCCTTGCAT
Organism: Nautilus pompilius; assembly: GCA_018389105.1. Taxonomy (NCBI): domain Eukaryota; kingdom Metazoa; phylum Mollusca; class Cephalopoda; order Nautilida; family Nautilidae; genus Nautilus; species Nautilus pompilius. The sequence continues at coordinate 1,282,653 of JACATO010000127.1, read as the reverse complement.
GCTTTATAGGCAGATACTTGCATCTAGCAATATAAGGAGCTGAAGGCTGTTTTTCAAGATTTTGGCAGATTGTCAACTACATAAAAAATAGTCCATTGAAAGGAAGGCTCTGCAAAGTTGTGAAGATATGGAGGCAAAACACACTGTTCTGCCATATTATTGTGCATCACACTAGCTCTCATCTGCAAAAGTACTTACTAGAGTGTTTGAACTAAGAAATAAAATAGGCATCACTCTTAAATGACAATAACAGTGATGTTAATTTGTTTTATGATGAATATTTTAATCAGAAGTTTGCATATTTGGTAGATATTTTTTGAAAATCTGAATTATTTGAATAGGTCAATGCAAAGTCCTCAAATATTCTGACTCAGGACAACAAAGTGAATGTATTCATGAAAAAATTACAATTATGGAAAATAAATTTATAAAATAGAGTTTTTGACATCCCTACATTACAAAACATTTTTTCACAGGAGTGAAATGGAAGCCAACGTTGAACTATTTATTGAACACTTTACAGAAGCAATTTTCATTTTATTTTAAGGAAGTAGATGTCTCAGAACTTGAATGGATAAGAAATCCATTTGCTGCTAACATGGATTGACAACTTCTAAAGAACAACTTATAAACTTGTCAAGTGATGGTTTGTTACGACATTCAGTTGATCCAGAAAAACTTTTTAAATTTGGTTGCATACCAAAAAGGAATGTGCCATCTTGTCAGGAAAGGCTATAAAAATTCTTCTATCTTTTGTGACATCATATTTGTGTGAAACAGGATTTTCTGCTGTAGCTGCCATGAAAACAAAGTACCACTCTCAGTTGATTATAGAAAAGTAACTGAGTTGCCATTTTATCAAGGATTTCATGCTTTGAAGAACTTTATGCTGAAAAAGCAAGCCCACACATCAACTAATAAAAGTTGGTTACTGGTTTCACAATTTTAGTAATTTTTAATTTAAAAAATTGTACAATTTAAAGTTTCTTGGTAATATTTAAAAACTGATTATAGACGGGGAAAAAAATATTCAGTGTAGAGGAGGAAGGCCTAACAGAAATTTTGCTCAGCTTTGGAGAGGGGGTGTGTGTGCCACTATATAAAATTTGGAAACCACTGCACTAATATAATGCAGTTTTCCAGATAACTAAGAGATTAAAATATATATTTTTTAAGATACGCAAGTACTTACAAAATATTATTTCAGGTATATAAATCACAAGACATTTTAAAACAACAACAAAAAAAAGTTTTGTCAGCTAAAAAAAGGAATGTTCAGAGTAAATTCTAAATAAAATACTGAAAACTGCTGCTTCATTTCTCAAACATTTTTTTCATTATACATTTTCTCTTTTATAAAACAAAAATATCTTGTCTATCATATTTAGAATAATTTTAAGGTGATATTATAGGAATTTACTAAGGTATATGTGACACAAAGTATTTAATGTTATACCAACCGAGAAAAGTATTCTTTTTTTTAAAGGCTCGTGGGCATTATTTGGTACTCTAATTGAGGCTATAAAAAACCATCCCACACCAACAAAGATGCTTGCTGCAGGAAAGTTTTAAGAACATTTCTGGTTAGAAAAAAAATGTGGAGCAGCTAAGGAAGCCCCACAGAAACAGAATGGTACAGAAGAAAATTAGCTTAATGTCTAAATATCAAATGTAGCTCAGACCTAACAGGAAGTGAACCATAGTCATGGGTAAGACCACTACACCAATCTACCCAATACAGAGATGGAATAAAAAACTTGCAATTAACAAACTTAAACCAAGTGAATACAGTATGAACTTAATATTTTTTTCCACCATGATGGTCAATATGTACCATTCGGAAGGTGGGCAGGAATATATTCTTTTCACAATTTCTGAAAATGTATGTTTGGCTATAAGAAAAATATTGCATGACCTTATTTCAACCAGATATGAAAAATATTAGAAAAAAAAAATCAATATTAAAAAAAAAATCTGCATTGTATTTTTCTATAACAAATGAAGCTTTTTTGCATGTAACCGTGACATTCTGTACTGACTTAATGATCATAAAGTCATAATATAGCTTATGGCTCATGTTGCTGAGGGATGTGTTTATGTAGCTAAAATCTTGATTCTCATTTTCAAATGTTAAGAAGCAATCAAATGTATCTTCAGTCTAGACAACACGGAATATGGGTAACATTAGAATTTCTTTATTCCACAGTTACTGGAAACAGCATCCATATATAAAAGATTTATACAACAATACTGAGAGGCTGGACCCTTTTTTTAAATGATTCTGAATAATTATATTAGACACTTAAAAATATATATCATTAATAGTTCAGTATTTCTAAGCTTATTTGTCAACAACAAATCAGTAGTTGTAATTCATAGCAAAAATATTCATTCTACATTAAAGATAGTCTTTTTTTTTGCATCTAAAATAGAAATTCAGGATAAATATTCTAAAAATATTATACTAAATTAAGAAATATTTAAGTTAACACTTATCTAAACTGTCTATATGGTCTAAATAGATTCTTTGCCAAGAAAATATTTTTTAATTAGAAAAACAAATGTAATTCCAAATGTAGAAATTAAGAATTTATTAGAAATATACAAATTATTCAAACAATCTCTTCTTTATAACCTCCTACTATTCTTAATAAGCTACTAAGATAAAAGTCAGTACACTTCATTCAAAAGTCTGCATTCACTGATACTGAACATCCATATAGACAGACATACACAATAAAGAGTAAATTTGGTTTTAAATTTTAATCATTCTACTGTAAAGACTACCACAGATTTGCCCAGAAATTCACCAAGTTTCCAGCTAATTAAACAATCTTCAATAAAAGTCAAACAAAAGTCACAATAATCATGTCAAAATCTAAAGGTAGAAGCCAAACCAAAATAAAAATTCTAGCTAAAAAGAAAATGATTTTTCAAAAAGAATGAAAACAAATGAAAAATAATAATTGCGAAATGCAAATCCATAAAGATTGCACCAAGGAATTAGCAGCTCAAAGCACTTTTTGCTGTGATAGTAAATATAAGCATTGCTATTACTTGAGCCCCTGAATAACTCTCAGAATAATAGCACTTGTGACTGTAATCCAAAGTTAAGGTTGGCAATACAAAATCACAAAACATGTCGACAAATTGATTTCACTTTGGAAAAAAAGAGGAAAAAATGCAAATGCAATTAAAAAAAAAAATTTTTTTTCTTATGAAGTTACATAATCCAAGCTAAGTCATGAAGTCACAGAATCTAAACTTAAACTGGAGTAATATAAAAACTCAGCTATGAATATAACCTAAGGGGTCAGCACAAATGTAAACAGCACAGAAAGCTGTATTTCCTATATTTAAATATAATTTAAGGATGCCACATGACTTATTGCCTAATTTAAAATGTATCAATCATATTACTGCACTGCATAGGAAGCCAACACAGAAATAACTATCATGTATGTATGAGAAGACAACAACAAATCAGACTATGAAAAATGATCCAAAAAAACAAAGATTCTTCACAATACCAAAAATAGACAACAAAGTATAATTACTTATTTTATTTAATCAAAAGAAAATAATTCTTTATCACAAATATAATTAATTGCATCTTTAAAGTAACTTCTTAAAATTAGGAACAATAAACTCTAGAATAACAATGACAACAGTATTAGTATAGTACGGTTTATAGTTTATTTACATTATGCAAGCAATGATCAAAGTTAATTCATTTATATTAATTACTACAATAAACTTAATGTACATAGAGAAGCAAAACGTTAATATAGATCACATCATAATTTTCTCTGACACAGTAAATGCCATACATCACCTAATAATTATCTGGATGAAAGTATCTTATTTGTGATCTAACTGGAATCTTGTTTTGATACATTTTTCATTGAATTCTGCATTAAAAAGAACACTTCTCAAAAAATGGTTACACAAAACTGTATCATCGTTTTCTTTTTAAATTACAAGCAAGATAAGATTAAGAATGATAATTAGAAAATAAACTGGCAAAATATTTTTTAAAATATGTAAATGCCCTTAAAAATGCATTCTTTAAGCTTTTAAATTCATTTTGCAAAGCTAATTGTTGCAAGAAAATATATTAGTTTCTAAAAGTTCAGCAACAAAAAAAATATTTACAAAATGGTTAATTTACAAAATGTTCAAGATAAACTCTTCATGTAACAATTTCATTAAAGAAATATATAAGTTCTAGTAGAAACATGTAAATTAGCTTTGGTATAAAGACTTGAAAAAAGAAAAAAAAAGGCATGTTCATATCAAGTTTGGCACTCTCTTTCTCTACATGTACATATGCAATACACATGTGGTAAACTAGTTTGGAATGCCAAATTATTCACCCCCATCATTAGAACTTGATTTTTTAAAAATTGTTTTGAAAGGCAAAATTGCAAACAAGTGGCTGTAGATGTTTTGAAGATTTTCTAAAGTATAAGCCAGAGAATTTAAGACTCAGGTAATGGAATGGATGCATGTAAACAAAATTGTGGTGTCTTTCCTATGTTCAAGTGGATAGAGATATTGTCCAGAGCAGTTCCGATAGACTAAAGATCACAACCCAAGCAGATAATCAATTGCTATGTGCTACTTTGGTTTAGCAAAGCAAAACTTCAACATCAATCTAATCTGCTTCTAATCTCTTTGCAGCCACAGGAAGATTTGTATCAGCCTCAATCACATGCAAGAGGCTACATGAGAGGGCTTTATGTGAGACAACCAACATTATGCATCCCCTTGATCCATTTCCAAAAAACAAGAGTGGTTGAACTGGTGCTGTTAAGATTTAATCTTCAGTGTGGTGGCACAAACACATCTAGAAGGAATATGAAACACGCAACAAGCCCACAAACATTATTATAATGATGGAGGTGTAATGAACTGCACAGGAATTCCATTTGATGAGCAAACAGATCTGTATGTTTCAGTGAGGTACCCCGGACTCCAATAAAGCATAGGAATGAAATTCTGGATCCTAATGTCAGATCATACACAGGTGCATTTAGAGAACTTCATTTTAATGGATAATTAAAATAGACACGCTGCTTTCTTCCAAATTCCCCAATGATTAGTCCAAAAACTTCTCTAATAAACCAACTTTAATGTCTAATGTTCTAGTCAAAAGAATTATAAGCAGCATACAAGACCATTATCAAGTATTGCAGTCAGAAAAACATGTCCCTCTGACTACCTCTAATTTATTTGTTTAATCCTTTGTTAGAATTCCTCCTTATTTCCTTTTACACCACTAAAAATTATTTTTAATTTACATTTTTCTTTGATATAAGTGATGTTACATGGAGAAGTTTGCATTGATCATTTGTGAATAAAACTTTATCCATTTTGAAGAGAGTTCTGATTTTTTTTTTTTTTTTTTTTTGGTTTGTTGCTTAACTTTTGAAAAAACAGGTAATCAAGAGTATCAGTATTTAAAACATTTTAAGATTTTGTAGTCCCTTTGTAAGTTGAGAAAATGGTTAGAGACTATAGAGACTAGAATTAATTAGCATTCAAATGAATAGCTCAGTCATAAACAAATAGACATTAGTTGCGATCAGTGTGTTCTTGAGAGCCGAATGAGTTTGCTACTTTTTAAAATTCCATTCAACTTTCTACATAAATATAATTCATAAATTGTTACCCAAATCAATTTAATATAACTTTAATAATGGTTTTAAAAAATATCGAGAGAGAGAGAGATTTTAACATAAAATTTCTACAATATTTATCTATTTTAGATTTTGTTCAAAATTTATTTGGTCCATAAGAGAGTCACTACACTATTTTTTCTATTATTTCCTGATTTTTTCCACCCTTGCAAATTGTGTTTTATGCAGGAAGTACTTTTTTTAAACCAGCATCTAAAACCAATCAAGTCATTTTCAAAACAGTCAACATAATTAAATCAGAAGAAAACAACAAAAACAGTTGGCATGGAAAATAAGCTGCTTTCAAGGACAGAAAATCCTACCATGTACAAATCAAATTACTAGTTGATTGCAAGTTATAATTCAAAACAGAAATACAATATGCAGAACCTGATAGTTCCTCCTAAGTTGTCTAAACCATGCATCATGCTGAGATGCTAGGCTGATTATTTACACACACATACACACACAGTACACCAAATAAAACAGTGCAGGTGGACATTACAAATCAAACAAGATCTATATATACATACTGATACAAAAAAAAAGGAAAATTAAGAAATTCACCACAGGTGAAGTGACACTAAGATTTTATATTCATTCAGCAAAGGTTTTTAATCTTAAACAGAGATTCTGTAATTCAAATTGCAAAGATTTTGTCTCTTGATTACCTAAAAAAAAAAAAAATAATTTATAACCAGAATATACAGCTATGTGGTTAAAGTAGTCAAATTCTATTTATCCAACAGATGCAATACAAATTTTGCCAGAGTGCATTCTGATTATTTTGCATACATAGGCATTCTAACATTTAATGAAGTGAGAGAATTGCCAAGAATCAGATTTCAGTTCTTTATTTAATACTTAGTTTTGAAAACATATAGTCTAAACAATTGGCTTTTAATTTGGTTTAATCTATCAACTACTACTGGAAATTTACTTCATTTACAAATGGTTTTACTGAAATTTATCAATTTAGTTATGACTGTCAACATGCTCAAAATCCTTAGTTCCTTTTATGAAGATTATCAGATTTCCTCTCAAATATCTAATAGCCACACAAAGTTAAAGTGACAGTTTTAAGAATATTCTCAAACTGGAAATGTTTTAAAGCATTATATTGAACTCGTTTCAATATTTATCCTTTCTTAAGTATGTCTACACAACATATTAAGGTGTCTAAAATTCTAACTATTAGCTTTTTAGCAGCTGAAACTAACTGTTCTTAACATTCATAATTTTTGCCAATAAAAATCCTAAAATCATTTTCTGAAACTACATTTTCTGTCTTGGCATTTTCTATATAAAGAAGATTGGTAATGGATGATTGAGTGCATAGCATGCCAATCTACTATAGCAGAGAGCCAGATTTCAATTCTCACTGGAAACCCAATTAGTTTGGCAAACCTCCCTTAGCATGGTTTCTTTTTTTTTTTTTTTTGTACGTCTGTCAGCATGGATTTCCTTAAGGTACTCCAGTGTTTCCCTACCACCTTGGGTTCCTAGCTCAAATAATATTGGAAGGGTTAAGTGCAAGGCTAACCACCCAGCCTCATGACAATGGCAACTAGATAAGGAAATAGAATCAGACTGGTTTCCATTGCTTTATATGCTCACACTAGCACTGGAAGGATGATATTGAAAAGAAGAGTCCCAGTAGAGACTTTCTACAGCAGGCTTGTGGCTAACCAGTACACTGTTCTTCTCTGCTTGGTTTAAGAAACTGAAACCATAAGTTTCCTCTGTTGAATGCCTTATTTGCCAACAATGACATGTAAGTTCAATGAAAAACATGCTACTCACTTATTTTAAGCCTTGAAGAAACGTTTATTACTTTACATAGTATTTAAACTTTTTCCCAGTATGACCATAAGACTTATTCCTGGGAGTTGACTAACCTGTTGTTTAATCAACATATGCAGCCCAAGCCCAAGAAACTCAACCACAGCTGAGTATAAAGAAAATCAAAGCATCATATTTTCCCATAAAAAATCAGTCAAAACCAACTGAAATAATAGCTGGCTCTGATTACAGTAGCTTTGTGAACACATCAATATTATGCAGTTCTGTTCATTCAAAATCCCAATCTGATAAAAGTGAACAAACCATTCCTATATACATATACTTTTAATGCAGATTATTCATGAAACAACAAAATGAATGATTCATCATTATTTCAACAGCAAAGCCATATGATAAAATAAAAGATTTCCATCTCTCCAGACTTACCTTTGCATTTCCAATACAGTTTAGTTTAATGCCATAGAATAAAACAATAAATCACAATCTACCTTGACATATTTATTTTCTCAATTTCATACGAAAAATTGTTTTATTTATTTATTTCTTTTAATGTAGCCATGCCCCTCATGTATAATCCACAAAAAAATCTGTAGTGAAATTACAATCACTCTAATTAAATCCTAACACCAGCTTAGAATATAATTGGACACCTAAACATTTATGAAATAAATCGGTGCAATGTTGTGACTTCAAATTCATATAATAATCAGCAAAACTTAAATTTGTATTATTTGCATCTATCTTAAGTTTCTCTAAACAAGCCTCAAAACAAATACTCTTAATTACAAGCAAATAGGGTTACAATAATTTACATACTGTATTCGTATAGCAAAGTAAAGACAATTAGTAAGTAGACTGATTCACACAGATGTAGATGCATGTATCAGTTTTCAAACATTGATGAAAAGGCCAGTGGTCCAGATGTGAGAACCACTGACCTTTTAGAAAAAGGCATGCATCTTTTAAATTATCAATTGCTATCAGATAAGAAAAATGACATTCTGAATTTTGTTTTTCAATAAGTTCTTCCACCTTTTATCAATTTTTACCCCAATTATTTTATTTTTTTAAATCAATTATTTAATTACTCTTAAAAGCACTTATCACAACAGAAATCATTTCTTAGCTTACTAAAATATGGGTTCACATAACATATTAACTTTTCTGTTAAAGTCATAACCAAAGTCTGGTCTCATTTGTTATTTTAGGAAAAAGGATAAGTTTGCATGCACAAGGTATTGAAAAAATTTAATAATATAGAAATAATGAAAAAAGCCAATCTTGCTCAGTATTTGCCAAAAGGCTCATGATCATAGTTTGTCAGATTAAAAACCTAGTAAACCACAAATTTTACTTAAGTTTCAAGAGGAAATAAATTATCCTCTCATTCTCAGAGATCACAGGTGGTGAGTCATGCAACAGCGTGATAGGTTATTAAAGATTTCTGCCCCCAAGTTGCATGAAGATTTGTGCCTTTCGAAATGTTATTAAAGAGCTACATCCAAGATTCCTAGCCAGTTTATTTTATGAATAACCAAAGATTGATAAGGAAATTGCTTAAAAATTGTATAGGTCACCACAGAATTTAATATCTGCATTACACCTGGAATTGTGGTCAAGTTAGAATATCATTAGCTATAGGACTGTGACATGCTGCTGCATAAATAAAACATTATAAGGTACCCATATGCATTGTCTATACAAAACAGATATTGCTAAAAATGTGAGTGAAAAAAAGCAAGTGGAATATTCCTGTTCAAGTCTATGAACTTAAAGAAAAAAGATTTTAAATAATCTGTTTCAATCATAAGGCTAAATAAATAGTGACAATTCTGATGACAAGTATCACTTTAAATTTGAGAAGTTAGCAAGATTTTAAAGAACCTAAAAGATTTAATGTATTCACTCAATTTCAGCCATATCTGAAATTGCAGTGCAGGCTTGGTATCCATGGTTACAGAAATATAGAGAGATTAGAACAGATTCAAAGATGTACCAGAAAAGTGAGAAAAAACTGGTACTTCAGCCTACACAAAAAGATTAGAAATGTTGAAGTGGCCAAGATTGTGTAATCAAAGTATTCAAGGGACTTGAAAATGTTGAGTTTCAAACACGCAAGACTTAGAAAAAGCTGTTTATTTAAAAATGAAATCTCTTAAAATTATAATTTTCAACAAAAAAGGATATTTTTCTAAATAAAATAAGAGTATTATATTATAAAACTATAATATAAGTTAAAATTTTAAAAACAAAACCACCTCAGTCCAATCCAAACAGCTAAAAAGCCAGTTTGTACTTGTATTGCCTTTGCAATTAAAACAAAACAAAAGTTATTAATTAGCATTACATTAAACAAGTTACCTTCTCTCTTTTTTTTTCTTCCTCTTTAGCATTCAGATTTTCTAAAAAAATTTTCAATTAAAAAGAAACAAAGCAGAAAGTTTGAGTCAAGGAATGGGATCGTGCTCACACTAGCAGACGATTAACAACGAATTAGGGATGGTCTAAGAGACATGAGTATGCTCACTTGATACGTTTTTTTGTTATGTATTTTTAACCGTATGATTGTAAAAGGATTGGAGGGGGGGTCTGTTTGTCTGTTTGTTTGTTTGTTTTTCAAAATTCTGTCTCAAAATTGAGTAATAAAATAAGGACTGTCGAATTGTAGAAAATGATAAAGAGGATAGAATAGGGGACGGGCTGGAGAGGGAGAGAAAGATGGCGTCTTTGGAAGTTAGGGTTAGAAAGTCATTGGCGTTCTACTGGCTGCCCTATACCTCGCGGGAAAGGTTAACTTGGCTGTTCGGCATTCAGATCGAGGACGCTGCTGCTAACATCCTACCGGCTCGAGTAAGTACCGACATGGAGGCAATGCCATCCATAACTCCGGCGACCGCTTAAGGTTAACCACGCCGGACTACTACAATGGCGGCGGCACTTAGCGGGTCCGAGGCGTTTTCTGGCCTTTACCGGTTTCTAGGGAAAAGGTTAAGCTCAGCAGTTACAGGTGGTGTTTACTCGATTACCTGAGGAAATAACGGCCTTCGTTTTCTATTTTATTCAGCGTAGTTTCCCAACGTCTCGTTGGTTGCCCGCCATTTGTCTTTTTGTTTTTGTTGTTTTTTTTCCAACAACAACAACAATCAAAAGCAAGTCATAGTAACGAGATACTTACTTACCGGCGGCGGGGAAAAAAAGATGTTCCGGATAAAACTTCTATCCATCCATTTCACCCATAAGGAATTCATCCAACAAAGCATACGACAAATTTTTAAAATAATAATAATAATAATAATATGTATATTTTTTTTTAAATCTTTAACCGGGCTTCCAGAGTGCCGTACTACAATGCGGCCATTGGTGAGTATGTAAATTTTGGATTTGGGGAATCACGGTAAGAAGCGAGCAATGAAGATTATTTAGTAAGCGAAGGAGCAGAAGGTATATATATATATATATAATTAGTGCTTCGGGTCCCTGATAAAGAAAAAAACAAATAATAATCTGTGAATGTTTTATTTATTTTTTTGACATTTTGAATCGACCTCGAACGCGGCCAAAAATGATGACGTCATGAACCCGTGACACACACACACACACACCTCTCGTGGGTCTGCGTGTCGAAGGAAGGCAGGGTCGTCCGTCCTCGGGAGAGAGAGACCGACCCGACCACCCGTGGGTGGAATTGTACCCCAAAACGATCTGCCGTCTCGACATCGGAGTTGGTGGTAGCCTTTAGAGGAGAAGTAAAGTCCCGATCTGGTGGTTTATGTGCTGTTATAAATGGGGCACACGAATCAGACGATCTGTGATGGCGGCGGGGGAGAGGTATTTTTAACAACAAACAAACAAAAAAAATGGGTGAGGGTGGGGTGGGGGGGGTTCACTGTCTCTTGTTCAGAGCAGGCATAAACCTTACGACCGACGATAATGTGCCTTCAAAGGAAAGGGAACCAGCTATTGTAGGTGTTGTGTACCCGACCGCCGCCGCCATCTTGGAGACGCGACAACCGGCCAAGTTCTTCATAAGAAAGCAGCGAATGTATTGTCCACGTGATGGGCATAAAATACAGGAAAATCTGTCTCTGATAACACAATATATATATATAACGGTTTTCTAGCTTGCTTGGAAGTTTACCATTAGATGAAAAAAAGTAAAATGATTGCACGCTGTACTTCAATATCCAACATTACTGCAAGCAAAGGATTTACTGTAGAAAACCGTGAAATTCCGCGTAATTGTTTAGTCTTCAGGGCACGCAGTTAGCTGGCTGCTGTTGGAAGTCAATCACCAGCCCAGAAAGTTGGTTTCAAACAATAATACCTAATATATCACATTTCCATAATTTAACACCTCTGTCTCTTCACAGTGGTTTGATGTTTCAAACGTTTGCACAATATGCTCTGAGTCACCACTAGAAATCTGTAAGGTCTAGTTAGGGAATCCAGCAGAAAGGTCTATTATACAGTTCATCTGTCACATTTAGCTTTTACACAAACTATGGGGGGGGGGGATTTTGAAATTCTAGTATATGCCACAACATGGAATTTGAGAAACCTTATTTTGTTATAATGTCACATTAACAATAGTAGTATGATCCCTCTCTCTCTATGAAACAAACATTTAACTACCAAAATGTTGCATAAGCAATGGTGAAAGTTTACAAGAATGCTACTAATGTCTATAATGAATTTAGTGTTTGCTTTCACCCTGACTAAAACATCAGATTTATCCTGCTGGAATTTTATTTTGTAGTTTGTTTGTTTGTTGTTTTTTTAAGAAAACGAAATTTAAAACTTTTTGTCAAAATCAATAGAAGACGGGCTTAAACTGACTGCAGATTTTTAGTACCTTGCACTTATTTATTTGAAATTCTTTAGTTAGCAAGTCGTGTACTTAATGTAGAAAAAATACTACTTTCAAGGTTTATCTGTATAAATTAAAATTCTACTTCCCTAACATTTCTATAAGGAACTTTTCTTGCCAGATGGCTACCCTCATTTAGTTAATACCTTTTGATTTTTCAAAAGTACATGAAAAATTTATTGTACTTTGTTTATTTTCATGAAGAAAAACTTGCTGAAAACACTATTCTCTCCAGTACCACAAAAATTTTGTCATCTCAATCACAATGTGATGATTCTGTTTCATTATCAAATTACTTGCCATTTTGTTGCAAAGCTCTGAGCTAGTTTTTTTTTCACTCTGGGAGAACCTAACTTCTGTAAACAAACTTGGTTTACTCGGCGTCGATGTAGCTTTATGTGGCTAGCAACGCCCTCAAAAGAAAAATGCCGATGTTGCCAAACAGTTTCCTTTGACTTGGAACTAACAATGTTGTTTCAGATTCCGAAATATATTCAACCAGTATGTCACATCTTTCTGCTTGCGTTTTAGCATCAAATTAAGCACCTGCAGTTCTTGAATAATTCATTGAATAGATTGTAGCATTGGAAGAAATAACAATAATGAAATGGTTTCTGGCAGAATATGTGAACACTGTCACTAACAAAAAAAAAAACAACTATGGACAAGATTGCTGCTTTGTTACCACAGCCTAGAGGCAGTGTTTCTGCAGACTGACTTACACTTTTTTTTTCTTTTTGCTGTTGGCTTTGATGCTGTAATTCTAGCTAAATATTTATCTAGATTCTTCAGACCACAGATTAAGAAGAATGGTGTTGGAGAGAGAGGGAATGCTTCAAAAATTGGAGAATAACTATTCAATCAACAGAGATTTCTTATAATATCAGTGTTTTAAGAACAAATTGGGATTTTTGTATGGAAGCCAGGAAAGAAAAGAAAAAAAAGTTTCTGCTCATGGATTATATTCTACAGAGATGCATATTTTTTTATTAATTTTAATATTTTATTTTTCATTTAAGATATAAAAGTACCAAAACTATATATTTTTTTAATTGAAAATATATAACACTTGAAAAAATGTGCACAAACATTTTGAAACTTGCATACAAATACTGTACTAGTAAATAGGAATTTTAACTCACTATCTCTTTTTGTTAACACACTAATTTTACAAATACTTTAAAATCAGCATCCAGTCTGGAAGCATCATTACTGGTAGCTACACAACACCAGTAATGACATGCTTCAATGTGATATAAAATAGTAATTACTTGTTTCTATAGTAACCTGATAATTAAATCAGTTTAGATACTGTTTCTTTTAAGTAACCATTTTTCCTCTAACTATGCTTGCTTTTACTAGCTGAATGGAATCCATAATTGATAAAATTATAACTTTTTCTCAAAAATTGATTTTTGATTCTTTTTAAGCATTTGTGTGTGCGCTCTGATAATTTAGAATATCTTAGCACACTGCAGTACTGTGAGAAAAAAATTATGGTTGCTTATTTGAGTAAAAGTCAGTTAATTGTCTGCCAATTTTTCAAAGCAGATTCAAGGTTAAATCTTTTAAAGTCAAGCATTTCTGGCTACATTTTTAAACATTTCTTTCAGCCAAAATTTTGTATTTTCTTTTCTTCACTTTTTTTTTACCTCATCCATCATATTGGTTTGAGAGTGATGATCAGAACCAAAGTGCAAGATTCATAGTGATGCACTGTGGGAAGGTTTGCTAAATTATCAGCAGATTAAAAATAGAAAAGATGATTCCGTTTACATCTACAGCCAATTTAAACAAAACAAAGATGAAAACTATAATAAACCTTACATTATCTGACTTCAATATATTCTATTTTAAATGCACTAGAGATAAATTAAATAGCAAAATAAAACACTTCATTATATCACTAGAATGCATTAACACTCATCTACCACCTGCTAGCCACATATACTATAATGTGATGTGATGAATGAAGCTGTTCAGAAATTTACTTGGCTACAACTGAATTTTGATAGAGGAATCATGGGAGCTGAGAATCAATGGTAACAATGTGATTCTAGTTTATCAAACTGGCTAAAATCAGAAGATACAGTGCTCAATAGCAATGTTAATTATGAAATAAACTGAAATTCAAATGGTGAAGACAAAAAAAAACTGCTTCCAATTTTTTTCTTTTAAATCTGAAATGATAAGATAACAAACCAATCATATATATTGCTTGTTTTTTCCTGAGGAGCATTTATGAAGAAGTGCATTTTTTTCCCATAATATTCTTGATAAGAATTATTTTCAATTGCTCAGTGTCTGATGCCAAAGACTGCAGGGAAGAACTGTGAATATCTATTACTATCTGTATTTATATTCATAAATGTTGGTATTTTTCATTTTTATAGCAGAAAGTTTGTTAAAAAATTTTTGTTTTACTTGCTTTTAACTCTTAAGAGGTTCTGTTTTGCAGTTCTCTTTCTGGTGGTTTTAAGAGTTAAGCATTAGCAACTCTCTGGTTTGCCATGTGGCAATGGAACCAGGCATTGTTTTTGTATAAAAGGACAAACACCATACACACAAGATGTTCAGTGTTAATGCACTTCAGGATACATTTCACAAATGAATTTCAGATTTTTCTTAACATCTTCAGATCGACTTCAGCAAATCTGTTTCTATGTTGTTTGTTTCATTGATACTTTGGTCAGTTGGCATAGTGTGATTTTAAGTGCCCCCCCCCAATCAAGTTGAGAGTCACAAGGTTAGGTAACCAACAGAAAATTGATGGGTCCTTTTCGTCCATTACAGTGACCAGGAAATGTTGTCCAAGAGGTTTTCAATGAAAAAAATGTTATGGAACCATCTTGTTGGAATAAAAGGTGTAGGTAGATGCCTTAATGGTATCATGCAGAAATATAAACATTCCTGATAGGTTATCCAGTCACTATTTGATGAAAGAAAGGACTAATTAAACAATTTTTTTCATGTGGCAACCTCCATCATCACACAAGTATCATACAGTGGTTCCAGATATTTTCTCCACCCTATATGAATAATTTTCTATAAAGCATTCATAGCTAACAACCTTTCTAACAAATTTTAGTAACAATATCAACCATTGTAACATTCTTACCTCTCTTTCTTGCTTGTTCTTGGCATTGTTTTTCATGTGGATTTGCAGTCTTGCAACAAAAGCAGCTTTTTGAAACATCTCCATCGTATTTATATTTTAAATATACATGTAACCAACTTAAAAAAAAAACTCTAATGAGATATGAAATGTTGTTGTAATATCACAAAATCCATATTATTGTGCTGAAACACTCATAAATGATACTTATCTCATAAAATGAATCTGGTATCCTTGTTAAATCCTGTACTAGAGATTTTTAGGCTCTTAAATATGATATTTGCCTCCAAATTAGATATGGCAGACAGAGGAACATGTTATCTGTGACCAGCTGATAGCATTTACCCTTAAGATGTTAGGCAGAAGGTATACAGTATTACCTCCTCCCCTTTGAGGTAAAACTGATAGGAGCATGGACAAGAGCATTCTCCCCACATGGAGTTACTCACCTCTGTATGACCCAGGTTCCAACTTAATGAAATTAATATAGGCTTTTCTAATAGACTCCAACATTTGATAAATTGCTTTTGTATTCAATTACAAACCAAAATTATTTTTCTGTTTTTATTCTTAGTATCATTGGTGTAGAGTAGGGGAGACAAAAATGATAAAAATTTAAAAATTGATGGATAGTTTTTGATTTGTGCTTTTGCATTGAACATTTCTTTTACCTGATGTTAGAGAACAGGGGGTGGCTTTTTTTTTGAGAAATTCCTTTAAAACAACAGCAATTACAGAGCACAGTCCATCTGGCAGATTCTTATCTCTGTTGGAAACCATGTGGGTGTAATTGGCTACTAAGGAAGATAAATCAATCATCCAACTTGACCACCATTTTTTCATATTTTATTAAAACATCAAAAAAGTAAGAAAAATGGGGGCGGTTTGCGCTAAAATGCAGAAATGATTCTAATCTTTCACATTAACTGAAAGTAACTCAGTGGGATTTTTTCTTTCCCCAAAAGATAACAATAGAAGGGTGCACTCATCCTAATGTGGACCTGATTATGATCTTTCAATTATGAGAGTTACCAAAGGTAGATAATTTACTTTTTTGCATTGTTTGATAACGTCTAAGGAATATTTGAAATAGCTTATTTACTTTTAAACATTTTTATTCTGTTACATCTGTCATTTTTAGAACTATATAACAAATTCAGTTTAGCAGAACAGAATATACTCAGAAGCTTTGAAACTGCTCTAGACAATACATTCACTGAATAAAAAAAAACTAGATTACTTTGAAAGCTTCCACTCCTATCATTTAGAATTTCCATCATTTGAGTTTCATTGTGCAATCTTAAACTTTTTTTTTAAACTTTAAATTGAATATTTTTACTACAGGAAAATTCCTAACATTCTTCAGTAGTAAAGAGATTGTTTACTCTCATTGTATTGTATTGTGCTGGGTCAAACTCCAGTGATATATATATAATTTTTTTGCGCTGTACATTTACATCATTATTATCCTTTAATATCTGTCTCCAGGCAATTTACGTTTTTGGTCAGTCTCGCAGCCTAGAAAACTGAGCTGAAGTTGATTTTAATACTTTCCATAAGTCGATGGTTCTCATAGGTAAAAAAAAAAATATTTTGCTAGGAAAAGAATATCTACATGTAACTGTTGACAAACTAAAAAGAAACAATGGCCAGTGGTGAATACAGATATGGAATGGCAATGGAGCTATCACCAAGAAATGCAAGCATGATCAATTCTGAAAATTATTTAAATTTTGTAGTTTGGTAAAACATTCCAGCAAATAATACATGATTACTAAAGAGATTTCTAATGTCTAATCAAGAGTTTCATGAATAAAACTTAGGACTACTAATGGTGTCAGTGATGGACCCAAGTATTAAAAAAACTCCAGATATTTTCATAGAAAATATTGTGGAATTTATTGCCTGCATAGTAAAACTAGCAGGGGGAAAGAATTTTCTAAAATTGTTAGAATTTGAACAGTTAATTGTGATGTTGAAATAGTTTCTGTTGGAGTTAGAAAGCACCACACATACAACAGAATTGCTATGACTAGAACAAAATTTTATCTAAAAGCTGTATATCTGAATTGATCACAGGCTTTGTTTTTAATTATGCAATTATTATTAAAAGTCCAACTTTATATCAATATTCCTGTTATTTAAAATGTAGAGTAAAAAAGTTCATACATTAGTTAAGGTAGAATGAAGTGATGGAAATAGGCAAAGTTGATTAGAAAAGCTTGAGTCATTTTTGAGAATATAACAGTTAAAAAAAGAAAGTTTTTGGAAATGCAGAATATTTCCATAAGATGTACATTCATTCATTTGCCCATTATTTAGTCTTTTTTTTGCAAAATCTCTCAGCACACTGGTTTACCCACCACCAAATGACTCCTTCGGATTGTTGTATATTTCCTATCTTTTCTTTCTTGCAGTCTTTGGGTATGCAAGTTGGTTATCTCATCCATGATTTCTGTTTGTTTGCCACATAGTCATTACCTGATGATGTCACATTTTTGTAGGCAGGTTGGATGATAGCCTGGCTATTCAGTTTCTACATACTTATTGCCCACTTCTGAAATGTAAGATGATGGACATGCAACTATACTGGGACAGATAGCTGTTTTCGTGTTTCTCTCTACTTTCCACTGAAATATAGATAGCATGAAAACCCAGACAAGGATAAAACTGAAAATGACAGCTCTCTGACACTCCAATAATGCATGCTCTGTCAATCAGATAAAAGGCAATAGGACAGTATTATCTGGTCCCTTTTAGGATAGCCATAAACTTGCAAAACTCATCAGCACAGGTGCCAGTGAGAATCTGGTTGATGACAGGCAATTTGCTGAAAAATAATTTATTACTTGAAAATGGTACTTCTGGATATCATACAAAAATGGTGAAATCTAGCAATGTTTAGCTAAAGATGATGGTGAGAAGTGATTCAGAAAATTCAAATGTCTAGTACTGCGTTGTAAGCAATAATCTCATTGTGATAGCATTATGAACATGCTCATTGATATTAAAAGAATTGAATTTAATCAGTTAAAGATGATGCTCACTAAACTCCTTGATTTTTACCTGTTTTCTATCCTAAGGCTCAGTACAAGCCAAAGAATTTGGCTGCACTCTGCCTTGAAAGAGGAATGTAGGCAGCTACATTCAAGTAAATTAATTGTTTGGCAACAACTTGGTCAGTTGGTCAACCAGTTTCTGTTCCATGACATTTCTAAACCTGTTTTACTGTAATGTCTAAAAATATTTGAGGACAATGTTTTCTTTTAAACAGCAAAACTGGAAACATTGGCAAGAAAACTCTAGACAGAAATACATACAAGGATTTTTTAAAAGGTATGGATAACCCTAACCATAACCCTAACCCTGCCATCCCAAATTCAATAACATAGCTAACTCAGTGAGAGATAAGTGATTATGATATGCATGCATGGACAATTTTACCTAGTTGCTTATCTAAATACTTAATATGGAAGTTATTCAATCACAGAATTATAATAAGATAAACTCTGAGAATAGACAATATCCAGAAAATTGGCTTATGTTGGTTTCTACTTCTCATCCTTACAAAAGTAGAAAAGGGTCAGGCCAGGAATATTTTAATGGAACAAGTATATACTATTCATCCCTGTATTTTAATAAAGTTTCCATTACAGACAAAAGATTTTCAGAGTTCACTAAATCTGCAACAACTTTTAATATAAAAAATACAAACTGAAAAAATTTATTGCTTTTCCAGAATTATTTCTAAAACATGAATTTCAAAAGGGTCTGCTGATACAATGGTGCTATCTTGCAGTATTTCACTTGTATTAAGAACTAGGTATCAGTTGTAGTAAATAAGGTTTTAAAATTTCTTTATAGGAAACATCTTTTCTAGCTGAATTAACCATTAAAAGATACAGTTATAGTAGTGTAAATACCACTGGTATCCAGTGTTTTTGTTTGCTTTGTAGGAGTTAGAAAATAGCTAAGAGTACCTGTTGGAGAGTATTTATTGGTATATAGATTAATGAAAAGCGGTTTCAAAATGTTATGAAACCTAGATCTGGTTATATTTGAAATGACATTTCAGTACTTGACATGCATTTTTAATGGCATGAAGCCATTGTAATATCTTTGAGAGATTTAACACAAATCAGTACTTTTAACTATGCATTATTATTATCCAATGTGTATAATCTTTACACTCTAGTAAACTAGACAATTTGCTGATGATGGCATTAGCATATTTATGGAGGAATGATAAAATAAGACACTAGACCAGGATTCAAAATCACAGTTGTGTTATTGAAATTATTTAATAGTAAAAAGTTTAAATATCATCTCAAGTTTACATTCAAAGAACACAAGTTGTAAGAGTTTTTTAGCCGCAGTAAACCTCACAGAAAGCAGTAGCTATGCAAGGGCTATCCCACTCATTCAAAGCCTGCATAGGATGGGCACAAAACGTTTTCCACCATTTAGTGCTCAATCTTCATCAATCATCAGTGCTACCTTACAGCAGCACATTAGCAGAGTAGGGGGGGGCTGGTCATCGCCTACAACCTGTTCAAAGTTCTGTCGTGACTTAGTAATGTGATGTACAGGAAACCATGGTCAGATGCAAGAGCTGCTCTGCTGTGATAGACTTGCTTGTGTTGAGACTATTTCAGTAAAGAAGCCCGACTTTGAAATCTGTGGAAGCACTCAGAATTTCTGGAGAAGCAAATGAGAATTTGAAAACTGAGTGAGTCTTTGTTTATGCTGAAAGTAAATTGTAATTCCTCTTGCGCAGATGCTTGTGTAATGCTGGGTTGGTCACACTCAGCTCCTCATAGTGGCATTTATTTTCTCTTTAATTAATGGAGTTTTTTTTTTTAAAATGATTTCAAACCTGATCCATGTGTTCTTGCACATTTCATATATGGATCCAGTTCCCTTTCAGCAACAGAGAATTAAAATTGACTGAGAAGTACATTTTAATGATACTTTAGCTCCCCTTAGACAATATATAACTATTATATTTATAATATTGAAATGAAAAGGAAATTAAACTATCAGCTATCTGTAGTCTAATGATTGTCCTGAGCATGACTAACGATAATCTACTGTGTGTCACTGACATGTCTTGTTTACCAAACTAATTCACCTCAGTTGAAAACATGTTTGACTCTTATGTTAGCATTCATTTGTCAGCCAGTTACTTTCTGGATGAATTGTTCTTGGTTTCTCCTCGGATAAGCATCAAAAGCAGAGCTGGTTAAATGTAATTGGAGTTTGATTTATGTACCCGCTGAAGCCTCACTGCTAGCATTTTTTTTTTTTAAATCTTTAATCTATCACTTATCTTCTAATACTAGTTGCATTTGAAAACAGGCTCAAGATTTTTGTTTACAGGGTCATTAAGTACAAAGTTGGCCTTTAGGCAGGACCAGCACATCCAATTCAGTCATCTTCTTGATTGGTTCAGACCTGCAGCTTCTACAGTCATAGAAATAAGGAACTCAGGCTGTTGCCTTGCCATAGATAATTAGCACGCACACCAGCCATAGCAGCTGTAATGCTTGTGTGCTCCTTTACGCTCAGCACCATCTCCAGTGACCTGTCAGCATCATCTCTGAGCACTTGAGAACTGACATAGCTTTAGCAGAACAGCAAACTTGACAAATGCAGATCCTCTGGCATGAACCAAATACTTTTCTTTAAATTATTGCATGCTTCAAGAGTTGCATGGGTTTACCACTGAGAAGCTGGTAGTTAGTATTTAAATCGTTGCTTTAGAAGGTCAGGGCTCTGGTCACCAATCGCGCGACAGTAACATTCCACTGAACCTGAAAGTCTATGCAAAAGTGGTCTTATTACTTGTAGCTAAAAAAACAGAAAAGAAAAAGTTCATGCTGTATGTGTTTAACAGAATTAGTAATTGTGTTCACTATGTATTAAAATAAAGAATGGGAAAAATTTTATATCTTAACAAAATTTTAAGTTATAATGTTTGTAAATATAAACTGCTCACCTGGAACATTCTGTACAATCAAACCAAATGTAGCTGACTTAGGGACACAATAATAATAATAATAATAATAAAATAATAATAATAATAAGTAATAATAATAATAATAATATAATAATAATATAATAATAATAATAATAATAATAATAATAATAGAAGAAGAATTAGTCAAATGTACAATAGAAAATTAAGTATATTATACTTTTATTTTATGGAAAGAGATTAAGGGGGAATTTGTGCGTTTCTTGAAAGAGTTATTTTGCATTATTTCAGTAAAACCAGATTCCAGAAAATTAAATATGAACAAGATGTGGCCAGGATCTCAACAACACTCAAAGCAAAGCATTGATCAGAATGCAACACAAAGTTGATTAAAAATAGCTAAATTGTTTTTATATGCAACAAGTATATCATCATCATCGCTTCTAACTTAGTTTTATTCTCTGGGGATCAATGTTATATATATTTCTCTCTCTCTCTCTCTCTCCTCTCTCTCTCTCTCTCTCTCTCTCTCTCTCTCTCTCCTCTCTCTCTGTCTCTCTCTCCTCTCTCTCTCTCTCTCGCTCTCTCTCTGGTCTCCTCTCTCTCTCTCTCTCTGTGTGTGAGAGAGAGAGAGAGACAGTGTCCTAGAAAGAGATATACGCTTTTTCTAAGGTAGTGTACAAAAGTATGTATACATCATTTTGGAACATCTTGATGACACTGAATGCTATTTTTTAAAAGTTAGCTAAAAAATAAATAGTTTACATATGCTTTTACAAAGTTTGAAATTAATTCTTCTATCTTTTAAACTTAATAATTCTGTATATTGCCTGCACATATATTTTCTCTTAAACATTTTTTTAATCTGTTTATCTTGAAAATTTTATTCAGGAAATACAAAGTTTTATGCATTTGCTAATAAACTGAGATGTGATGCAAAACAGACAGATTTTTTAAAAAATCATTATTTGGCTGGTTAAAATTAAATAGCAACAACGGTCATCTAGCACGTCAGTTAATCATCAACAGGGGTTAATTATGACATTACAAAACAGATGCAGAAAAAATAAAGTCCCTTTGAAAACTTAGGAGACCCGACTGGCTGAGATAGTGGTGAACAATTCATAAAACATTCTATTCAAATCAATCTACAATCCAATCTTTGTGACTAAATTGGTTAAGCATCTGCCTTTGGGATGACCCTAGCTTCCTGTTCTAAAGAAAAAGCAATGAAAAAAAAAAACATTCTTTTCCCTGGCTCACAGATAAGATGCTGGGCTAAATGCAGTTTTTTCTAGAAAGCAATCAAATGCTTCTGATAGTTTCCTGAATTGTTTTTAGTATCCCTTGTCTGTCTTGTGTCTATAGTCTCCTTATACACTGAACTGTTTGGGCATTAGAACGTATGGTCATCAGATCTTTTTACTTCAATTTCTTTTAGCCAGCCAGATCAAAAGAAAAAAGATAATAATACATTATTTATTGTGATGCAGCGTAGAAAATAAAAGAAATCCACAAAAATATTATACCTAATATCTTAGACTCTTTACCAGGAATCCTTACATTAGAAAATTTTGATTTGCAACATTTTTTTATAGTAGACCTATGCATTCTATGCTTCCTGTTAGTTTAGAAAGCAAGCAAGAGAGAGAATAATACTAGGTGAAGTTTGAGAAACTGAAATAAAGTAAAAATATAATTTACAAATACTGCGTATCTTGATTTAGTTTTCAAAAAATCATCTTCCACCCTGAATTCCATGTCAGAAGATGCAGAAGGAGACAAAACCAGGAGTAACAATCTTTCCTCCAGCTAGTAGTGTCATTGACCTTTTCCTGGTTTGTTCCTATGTTTGTTAAAAACTGGAAACAGTGCATCAGTCATGTGCATTATGTCTGCAACGTGGTTTATTTCTGTTAAATCTGAAACCAACAGTTGTACTCAGGTTGGTAATAACAATATGACAAATAACGACTTTCAGTGCTATCATGTTTGACTTTATTCTTGCTTTGCCCAGCCAGTTAAGTGACTCTGATCTGCTTTGCACATTTCAGTTTATTAAAGTTTCGTTTTTTGTATTTAAAATTTGCACTTGTCAATGGTCAATCTGAATATATCAAAAGTTTAAAGCCAAGAAAATAGTGTGTGCGCACACTGCGAATAAGATCTCTACCCATTTATAGCAACGAATTAACATACGTTGCTATTAACACACTGAAAATGTTCTGGGAAGTTGTCTTTAATGTATCATGGAAATGGTATATCTGAGTAAGCATGAGAAGAAAAATTTAAAGGCTAAAAACCTGAAAAGCTTAAGATATTCGTTTTTTTTTTTGGAT
The DNA here is from genome assembly GCA_018389105.1 of Nautilus pompilius. Lineage (NCBI taxonomy): Eukaryota > Metazoa > Mollusca > Cephalopoda > Nautilida > Nautilidae > Nautilus > Nautilus pompilius. The sequence continues at coordinate 1,258,871 of JACATO010000127.1, read as the reverse complement.
ACATTTTAAAACATTCTTCATATTGCATCCTTTACTGAAAAAGTGTGGGTGAGTGAGAATTTTAACCCCTTTATTTGTGAGCAGAGGTTACTTCAAGGACCTCATGATTTTGCACAAATGTTCCCTATGCTGGATTTTGCAGAGGTATTGGCTATCGACACAAAGATGATGGAAATAGTCATTCTGTTACAAACCTTTGACAAGACTAAAGCATCATTCACTATCTGTAATCATCACCATGAAAGTGCTAGAATTTTGAATCAAAGCCTCAAACCATCGTTATTATCTGCCTGCATAAAGAAAAGCTCAGAAAAAATGACAAATTCTGTGAGTGTCAAGAACATTCTACAAGAAAATGCTGACAGTTCAGAAAGTCAAAAAGCAGAGAAACATTGGCCCCCCCGCATGGCACTCTGTGCTGTTGTCACTATTTAAATAGAAGAAATTACATTGTACGTTCATCTGACTTGCCGTGTTTGTTTTTGTGCACTTGATGTTTTACAATTTGGCTTCATGGATGCTCTAAACTTAAGCTGACATTTTGGCTGATGATAATTATTTTAAAAATCAGAACACGGATGTTTTCCCCAAACAGTGACATTTAAAAGGCTCTTATTTACAATAACTTGTCAACATTGAAAATACATAATTTATCAGCTCAATATTAAAAAAAAAAAATTGTGTGCTAATATTTAGTTTTATATCTTTAGACAAAAGCTGCACAAATGGATTATATAGAGATATGCTATAAAAAAATGTTGATTTATGAATATTAATCATCAAATGCAGTGGCACTTATGGCTTCTGTTTAGTCAGTTAACTTATTAATGAATAAGTATATTATTTAAATAAAGTTCAATAACAGGGCAAAAAGAAAAAAATGTACAATTAAATTAATGATCGAATTTTGTTTTAATCACAATTTCTATTAAAGCTTACTAGTGAAGTGATATGTTGCTAGAAATACAGTATTGGGAATAATTATGGAACAGGAAGAACTGGGTATTAAATGCAAATAACATGTCATAAAACCATAAAGAATTGATGTAGTATATTGTGATTGATTGTTATGCAAGCAATCAGAAAATGCCACACCTGCCAAAGCACTACAAGAGTATACACAATGATATTATTCTAGTGCAGTGAATGCTATGGTTACTGGGAAAGAAATATTACATGAAAAGTGTATAGAAATCAAAGTCATAGCCAGTAAAGACCACTACATGTAGTAAATTGTAGCCTGGCTTCATGTTTCAAGAACTATATGCAAGATACACAAAACTGGTACTGTTAACAATAGATGTGTTGGAGATAGAAAGCTCAAAATCTCCAAAAGTGATGTTATTTATCTCAGAGTATGTTCTCTACATGATAAATGTCAAGAAAGTAGAAATCGTGCAAATGACCTAGCTGCGAGTATGGGTGTTGATGTTTCTTTCAGAGCAGTAAGATACACATTAGGAAGTGGTCTCGTTGGAAGTGTAATTGCCCAAAACCTTTGAGCAACCAACTGGAAAGGCCGAAATGAAATGGTGGGATAACCAAACCTGGAAGAAAGTGCTCTTTACAGCTGAGTTTATGTTTGAAATGTTTGGCAGTAATCAACGGCACTTTGTTCAATGATGGAACAAGGAGTAGTATAAAATTCTGTGCACAACAGCTACAGTGAAGCATGGGGGTGGATCAATATTGTGACTGCATATTAGCTGAAGGTGTTGGAAATATGCATAGAATTGAAGGTATCTGACTGCCAACAGGTATGGGCAGGTTCTCATCCATCATGCCATTCCTTCAGGAAAACATTTCATTGGGCTGAGATTCATCTTCTAACATGACAATGACCCCAAGCACAGAGTTCTTTTTTTCTTACCACATTATCTGGAATATAGAGAAGTTGATGGAACACTCACAACAATGCCTTGGCCTTTATGAAGTCCTGATATGAACAACATTGAGGCTATATAGGGTTATATGGCTACTGAGAAAGTCAAACAGCAGCCCAAACACCTTGGATGAATTGTGGAAAGTGATGCTACAGGATATTTGGAACAACATTTCACAGTTATACATTGATAACCTGTGTGAGGGCAAGAAAACAAGATGCCATACGTTATAAAGCAAAGGGCTCACATACTAATGCACTGTACAACATATTCAATTTGTCTGTTGTTGTATATTTTCTGTAATAATGCATGGCAATTACTCATTATTTGTGCATCATATCTCTTGTGTGTTTTATGATTATTTTCAACACTCACACACACACACACACACACACACACACACAAAATTTTGCAGTTAATTTTAGGAGTTGCTCTATTTTTGTTTCTGAAATATCAATTATTTTAATTTAAGAACAATTTATTTTAATAATCTTTAAAAGAAATACCCTTATAATTTTTTCTAGATTTTTTTTCTGCTTGGTTTCTATACATTTATAATTTGATAAAAAATTCTTTTTCTCTTTTTACAATTATTGATTTCTTTTGTTAAATTTAATTTGCAAGATACACTAAACATTGTATCATCCAATTTTGCTAGTAAATACCCCTGTATCAGCTTTTCGTAAATAAATTTTAAAAAATCCAACATAAAATTGTCACTTTTTGATTATTATTTTCATGTATTTGAAATTCTGGTTGATGACACCAGACAGTTTTTGAGAGACAAATTTTAAACCAATTTTATTGGCCAAAACATTATCACTGTTTGATTTTTTAACGCTTACCAATTGATACATTTGTTGTGAGTTCATGCAGGTTAGTTTTTCATTTGATGTGCAAAAGTTAATCCGAAAAGTAGAGAACTGATGAACTTTACTTTATTAGTGGCCATAATCAGTTAACTGATATTGTGGATGACTGAAACTTCTGCTTTACATTATGTCTAGCAAATGATCTTTTTCTGAGCTTAATAGTTTAAAACTATCTCAATTGTAAACCAATCTTTTTATTTATTACTCTGGGAAATATTTTTCTTTCATCCTTTCTCCTTTTATTACATGCGGGAGAACTTTTGAGATGCTAGATATGAGATGGGTATGTAAATGTACCGGCAAGACTCAACTATTAAAATGACATTTCTTAAAAGGTTTGTGGTGTTTGCAAACAGAAACACGTTTGCATGTTTGTAAATGTAACAGTTTAAAATATTTATAAATTGAAAGAAATTTAATTGGATTATTGCTGTGCTTGTTTACGCAAAGTAATTTTACATATTGCCTCCTTTATCCTCTTAAGTACAGTGTCAGACTTGGCATTTTGTTGGAGCCATCAAGCCCAGCTACAACCATGTTATCTGGAGGAAGACTGGCTGGCTTTCAAAAACAACTGTACTATTTGCAAATATAAATTACAACAAAACTCATTATATTTAAAAAAAAAAAAGATTTCTAATGTATCTTGTATTAATTTTTAAAAAACGAAAAGAAAAAAAAAATTTTTTTAATGCTAAATTCATGCAGAACAAAAATAAATAGCTTATTGAGTTTTCTACTCTTTTTTCCCCTACTAGATGCCATTTATTCAGGAAATTCTGAAAACACTGGTTAGAAAATACCATCTGGTAGCTTGAGATCTACTTCTGATATTTTTAAAATGAAACTTGGCGCCTCAATTATGAAAAAATAATTTCTTAAAAATAAGTTTGGGGAAAAAAAATCAGCCGTTATGCAATCTGAATCTGAATGTTACCTGCTGATAATTTAGAAAGTCTTTCCACAACAAAGCTCACAATTAGTGTCTGATCACCACTGACTGCTTCTAAGCATTTAGCTATGAAGCCAGTACGGTGGATGAAGTAAAACACTTATAGAAAAGAAAACACAGAACTCCAACCAGAGAGAAATTCCATTAAAAAGCTATATATTTATATATATTATATGACAGGAAAAAAAATTAGCCCTGCATCTGTTTTTTGAAGATTGGCAGACATTTAATTTCTACCGGAAGGTAATTTTCAGATTTTGTACATTTGCATTATGGGAAGGTTTTCTAATTATCAGCTGAAAGAAACCAAACACAGCAGTATACTACAGCTACTTTAATCATATAAAATAATTTAGCACTGTGATTTACAATTCTAACACATTCAAAGTATTCTGAAATATTTTGTATCTTAAGCATTAATATGGAAAGCAATGTAAAATATCAGATGTTTGCTAGCCTTAATTTGGTATCACAGACAGATAAGTTTCAGGGCGTTGTTAAGGTAGTGAACCCAGCTACAAGAACTGAATTAAGATAACTACTAAATCATAAAGAAATACAATATGCCAACATAATTTTATGAAAAGCAGTTTATTCACAATGGTACCATAGCTGACTAAGTTTGTTTAATCAAGAATTGCATATCTGATTTGCTTAGCAAGGTCACATTTGTTGTTACTGTTTTAATATTAAAGAGAATTTATCTGCCTTAACATGTAATATTCTACTCCAAGTAAGCATGGTTTCATGTAAATCAACTCAACAGCTAGAAGGTAGAAATAGTTTAAAAATAAAAAAGAAATTTGGCAAGGATAAATCTTCAGACCACAAATATTAAGTTGTTACAAAGATTTTGTCAGTTTTTTACCGCAACAATGAGACTTCATATCGCTGTTGAATGTGAAGATTATTAATCAAAGTAAGTTCCATTACAATCAATACACTTCTGACAACGAGTTACAAGCGCATTTATACCATTTTGAAAAATATCTGGATTTCTGGAGGAAATAAACTGTTGGAAAGCTGTTTCATTTGTTCTTGGTTGGAAAAGAATTTCATGTGAAGGAAGCTGTTGAGGTGGTACTCTGGGGGGAGGGGAAAGGCCTGCTGAATAAGCTGGGTGAGGGAGAACTTTGTACTCCGACCTGTTCAGTTTCTGAAGAGTCATTTTGCAACATGAGGACGAGCATTGCTGAGGAGCAGGATTGGGCCTCTTTGATTAATCAAATGCCTGCTGACGTTGGGAGAGTTTCTGATGAACATCATTTAATTCACAACAGTCCTTTCAGCTGTGATGGTTTCGCCACGTTGCAAGAAGTTATGGGGATGACACCAGTTGCAGTCCATCAGACTGTGACCATGATCTTCTTTGGGTGGAAGCTGGATTTTGGAATATGTTTAGGTGCCTTGTCTCTGTTGAGCCACTGTGCTGATTGTTTGCAATTTCGTAAATGATCCACTTTTCAACACTTGTAATGACTTGGTTAAGAAATAGGTCTTTTTGTTTCTTATGGCAAGTGAAGAGCAGATCTCCAGTTGATGGTTTTGTTGTTGTTCATTCAACTCGTGAGGCACCCACTTGTCAAATGTTTTCACCTTGGCGATTGCATCAAGATTCCAGGGAACAGATGCAGTGCTTATGACAAGCTCACCAGCAATTTCTTGCACTGTTTTTCTTGGATCAGCTTCAACTGAGGCTTTCAGACAGTTGTCATCACAGCTGGAAGGACATCCGTTACGTTCGTTATCTTGGAGGCTCACATCTCCTGATCGAAACTTTGAAAACCATCATTGTACTGTGCATTCATTTGCTTTGTCCTCGCCCCGTGCCAGCTTGATGTTACAAGTTGCCTCACTCACTACGTGGCCCGGTTTGAACTCATGAAGCAAAATGGCACAAAAACATTTTTATCCACCATGCTTCACTCAGAACCCTGAAACAAATATCCATTCTATGATTTTTAAAAAGGTAGGTTTAGTATAATGTATGCCAAAGCACATGCTACAAGACAATATATAACTTATCTACATACACCTTCACAAGTTTGCAAAAAATGAATCCAAAATTAACATAATGTAAAAACCGACAAAACTTTTGTAATGATCTAATAATACTGCCAGTCTTTTCTTTCTTTTTAAACTATGTTAATTGATAATTGAGAAAATTTCAGAGACTGATTTCATTTTTCAGTTCATTTTCTGATTTGTTCTGTTGATAAGAGTATTGTCTTTGTTATTTATCTTCAATACTGTTTCAATGCTTCGACTTTTTTTGATGTAGGATTTCTATACTGCCCATCATCAGCATATTCAAAATCACTGAGCTCCATGGACCAACCTCAGCTGGTGCCACAGTTTGTCTGTTCAAAGGTTATTAATGCACACCATATTTATTGACCAAGGAACCCATCTTTTTGGCCTTTCCCCGAAAGATCTCCATAAATCAAAACATATTGCCTTTGGGGGTCATCAGAGAGGTCCAGTATTCCCTTCAGCATAGATTTATTTCCTGCTAATCTTCACTTTATCGTAAGATTTTATTGCAAACTAAACCTTATATAGGAGATCTTTAAAGTCGTCTATTATTGTATAGAACCTATTATCAGACACATTTCATGAGTCAGAAGGTAAAATACCTGGCTCCAATAACACTGTTTACTGCTTTCTACATCTAAGTTTTAATTTTACCTGATTTGGGGACACCCAATTTATATCAGTCAAAACAACAATTATTTCAATTTTTTATGAATGACTGACTCTCAAATTCCATGATGTAGTATTGCACAGTAATTATACAAAAGTGCAATTACATTCAAGTGATGGGAGGTCAGGAAAAATAAATGTTTACCTACTAGAAAGTACTTGTTAGTTAATCCAAAATAAACTAAACAGCTACCTTATCTGCTTTACTGCTTTTGAAAACATATTAGAGATTCATAGTACATGCAGCAGTTTATAATTCCAAGTTCTGCAGGGCCTTTAGCTGACTTATTTAGTTAACAAATTTAAAAGAAGAAACCCTGATAACAGCAGTAATTATGATTCACCTCTTCATAATGCATATCTAAAGTTCAAATGGGAAAACTGTCTAGGAATGGACTTAAATTAATTTTCAATGTCTTTTTGTTTTAAAACATTGAAGTGAATTGAAATGCATAGTTTTTATGGTTTTTTTTTAAAAAAACTAGATGCAATCTCATATTGTGTTTTGTCTGGATGCATCCGTACTTTTTTTAGAATCAGATGAAACACCATCTGTGTAAGAATTTTAAAGATGCTAAAAGCAAATTTTGTAACACTAATGCAAATTGACTTGTTTTCTAGTTAGAATTCAGTTAACATTGATCATTAGTCTAATCCCCAAATGATGCAATCTTACGCTAAAACAATCTAGAAACAAATGAGTTTGACATGCCCAGGAATTAGTTTTCTTGACTAGCACTCCTAGAGTATCATTTTTCTAGCAGTTTTCGATCTCATCAGCACCGATGTCAGAGAGACGATGATGAATAAACTTGGAATTCAGATTTATTGAAGAAATTTGATTTAAATCATTTGAATGTGTGAAAGGGGGAATTAACTCTTAAAGCTGACTAAACTTGATGTATTGGTAGAAAACATGCCTTGATGTGTGAGAGATGGTAGCTAGTAATGTGCAGCACTGTTATCACTTAAACACAGGTAAAATACAGGTTCTCTAGATGTTATTAGCCAGAATCTTCTCTAAAGAGAGAGATGAAACAGAAGATGCTTTTGATTATAGAATTAACGATACAGGAAAAGTAGCATGAAGGCAGTAGATCATAACTGATAAATTATCATGCTAATTGCTTTTTGTTATTGTTTTCATTTCCTCAGCCTCCTAATAGCCAGGGATCTGTTTTACTTGTGTTTCAGCCATCTTCGGAGAATTCCACATCGTTTTAAACTTGGATTCTTTCTACCTAGTTTTCTGAAAATTGATAATGATTTAATATGAAAATGTTAATACTTTTTCTCTGCAAGAAAATGAATAGTTCTTTAAAATGGAGGTTTTCAGTACTTTCATCTCAGGTTTATACATTTTCTTATGGTATTTGCTGGAAATTCAGAGTAAAGAAGAAAACCTTTAAGTACCATATTGTCAAAAACCTCAAATAGAAACCCTTGTTTTTAGATGTGGGGGAAAACACTCATGCCTGGCTGGTGAAGAAAAGGAAAAGCAAGAAGAGACCATGTTTGGAAGGTATGCAGGCCTAACTGAGCCAACTTCGAACGAAGGTACCACCAGCCCAGTCTCTCCCTCGGTTTTGACAGTCCACTGCCAGGCCATCAGCTGCTCCGTCCAACTCACGGTGAGAAAATTCCTAAAAGTTGAAATTTTTAGCACTGCCTTTCCAGCTTGCACAGCCTGGCTATTTTTATTTATAGTTTGTGTGGGGTTTTTAATGTTATTTATGTAGGTAATAAGTAAGTCTCTCTCTCTCTCTCTCTTTAAATTTAGAGAGGTTATTGGATTAGGAGAGTTAGAATAATGAATTTGCAATAATATTTATAAACTATGTATGGATACTGGTATTAAAAAATTACAGAGATAGCAACTTTTTTTGTTCATGTTTATTTCATAACTAAAGCAGAATTGATTAAATTAGCGATGTCATAAAATAGCAGTGACACTCCTTCCTTTGTTAAGTTATGATATCTAATTACTAATCAGAGCCATTCTATTAAGAAAGAAGCCAGGTAAGTCGGTTGAACAGTAGGCTGTATATATGCACATAAATGGGTCTACTTTACTACCTGATCACTTAACCTATTGTTTATTTGGACCTACTACACAAAAAATACCTTTTTTAAAAAAAAATGTCAACTTTTGTTGTTTTTTTTTGTTTGTTAGTTTAGTTTGACTATGGAATGACATCTAACATTTCTAGTTTAGCTAATTATACTTATTTTAAAATTTTCCCCATGTTTAAGCAAAAGCTTCACAAAGTTATCTATTTTTAGTAGTTTCTGGCTTTAAATCCCATGGTGTAATGCTTGTTTTTCTCTAATTTCATCTCACCCCTGCATCAATACCTGACTTGTTTGTGAAGTGGCTCTACAGTTACAGCGAACACAATGTAGAAAATTAATGATGCCTCTAATTTGTGTTAATCAAAAAATTTTGTTTTATCATAAGTGATATTACAAACAGCTATCTCAAAGTGAATTAATGCTGATAATGTGACATATCATTAAGTCAAGGACTTTGCTATATCAATCCTTTATATCCCTTCTGTATTGTTGGTTTATTATTACCCTATAGTTAATGACACCCAGCTATTCGAATAATAAATTCTCTATAAATTCATAGAATTTGCAACACCTTTTTCAGTAAATGATTTTAGTGTTAGATTTTTATTTAAATTAATATACAAGCATGTTTCTTTAATTGTGTACAGTGACTATTCTTCCAGGTATCACAACATGGATGTTTTTATTATTATTTTCCACTATGATTATGGACTTGAGATGGTACACTATGGAGCTCTCTGTGCAATCAGTAGTGAAGCAAGAAAACTTAATTTGCAAGTCAAGTGAAGTGGAGATTTAGTTGCTAACTGCTGACAGAATCAATAATTGGCTTAGTGTGGTCAGTGATTGAAGATTTTCAAGGTCAGGATGACATCCAAAAAAACCAGAACACAATGCTTCCATTTAGCAAGTTCTGCTTGCCAAGTCTATTGGAATTCTTGAAAAAAATGAAGAATTTGCATAAACAAATAGGATCCAAAAACTGGCATTAGATTTATTCTTATATGACTGGTTTTTATCTTTTGAAATCATAAATTCCACCAAAATATTAACATGGTTTGATTTCTTTGTAAAATGAATCCAGCTGTACCCTGTTTGATCTGAAATATTTTTTGTAGGGATATATTGGTTAGCATTTGAAATATTTAAAAAGAAAAAAATTCATAGTATCCTTGATAAGACAAATAAAGTATTAAAATCAATTGTTTATTTTAAGAGAGAAATCTGATTTTAATGGGAGATTACTCTATGTAAATTTTACATGTTTGATTACTTAGTGTTTTTAAAAATCTTATATTATTTAATCTCCACTCTTTTTCTTTTAGCATTCATTAGTAAAACTATCCTCTACAGAACAGTTTACATTAGTTGAACAAAATTTACAATCAAAGCAGGTACTTCATGACCAGTTGTATTTAAAGACAATGCCTGCTCCATCTTTAGCAAAACCTAGAAACACATTTATCAGAGAAATTTTGTTTCTGATGACTATTCTATAAAAATTATCTGTTTACTCTCTTCAGTGATCCTTAAAGCTCTTACAGAATAAAATGCCTCTGAAATTATTCTTGCTTCAGGTTTTCCTGCTTGAAGCAGCCTTGCCTAAGCAAAGATTTGCATCTGCACAATTCTGATGGTTTTTTTAACAACTGCATTTGTTGACAAGATCAGCATCTGACACTAAGGATTCAGCCATCTGTACACAGTTATTATCTAAAATAAGTTTCATCTATCTCAAGAGACAGGTAGTACTTAACATGTATCAATGTGATGCTGCAGCAACCTAGGTAAATTGAAGAAGAACAAGAAGGTTACTACTACTCATGAGATGCAGAGTCCCCTGGTAATCAGGGTAGAGACAAACCAGATTATATACCTATCAATCTGTGGACAGGATGCAATTAGTAGTAGTTATATTGACTTGGCCAGAAATCAGAGTCTTTGAAGTTGGCAAGATGCCAAATATATATTGGTTGCCGATATTAGCATGTGGGTTTGTTGGAGTGACTCAGGTTTACCGCTTGGTATGTGTCCATCACGATGAGTCCTTAAAAACTAATTAACTATGACTGATTCTTTTTTTTCTGTTTTAATGAATAAAAAGTAGATCTTTCTGAAGAACTGTTACTAAATTACTGACTTAAAGAAGTGCTGCAACAGTCTGTGGGGATAAAGTTCATTTTACATCATTCCTAATCTGTATAATTTAAGCATTTTTAAGGTCTAAAAAATGCATAAAACATTGAAAATTACCAAGGGGGGGAGGCCAAAATGACTGGCCAAAGCTTTGGATAACCCATGGTTAATTTTGGATTTGCCATTTTTGTTTACTTTCTGCAGCGTATTTCTGTTTATATATACTTTCCATGGTTTGTCGTCATATTTTGTGTACTAATTTATAATTTTATTTTCAGTTTTTATATTACTATATTTTTAAAATTCACATCTGTGGCTTTTATTTGTTTGCTTTTCTACATATAAACCATTAAAAGGAGGAAATAACTATTGCGGATATCCTCATTTACCCTAAAGACTTAGTTAGCTATTTTTATAGGTAAGCAGTAGGACTAGTGGAATACCGCACATTTGAGAGGGGAGAGGCATTTAATACTACTCTGACCACCATGTTTTTCTTTCTATACCACTGGTCCCAGGCACCCACTGAGTCTCTCTCCAATATTTCACATCCCCCCCTCGAGTCTAATCAGACTTTTTTTTTACTACCTGAAATTGGGAACAAACTGGTGGAAAAGAGAAAACTTTGATCCAGCAGCTTTGAATGTAAAGCTCATTAACGGTGCAAATACAAGAGAGGAAAAGCATTGTAATTGCAGTAAAGTTGGTTAAGCCTTTATTATTAAAGTAAAGATGACGCCACTTAATTTGGCAACAAAAAAAATTAAATTGTTTCTGAAATATTTTGCTCAAAGAGTATGATTTTATTAAAGTACTTTTCCAATTCCCTGCTGTAATTAAGGTTCATAAGCTAAAAGCAAACTCTTAGATGAAGCAACCTTTGAACCCGAAAGTTGTGACGTTCATTCGTTTATGGCATTTTCCCCATCTCTCATTTTGATAGTCTTAAAGTTAGAATAAATCATATACATTCTTTTTAGTCATTAAAAGCTTAAAACGACAAACCGCAACTGTTCGAACTGGAGATATTACATTTGTTACAGAGTGTGAGAGAGTAAAAACGAACAGCTAGTAGATGGTGTCATTCTATGGTTTCATAATATATGGCATGGGAAACTAAGGCTGCAGATAAGTTGTTGCAGCACCCAGTAATTCCTAATGAAGCGTACACACGTAGCTATAATCGATATCATATGTTTTAACCTTTCCATTTACAGTCAGAGAATTTGTCACTGGTTGTAACTTCATCTATACATTTAATTAGGAATCACAGGTGCAATAATAATGGGCCATGTCTCCTTTATTTGTTATAAGTGATCCTCTTATTTCTAATTTCAAAAAGTGGAAACTAATTGTTGTTTAATGTTCCTCCAAGTTTAATTCAATATAACTGCAAATGTAACAGTCAAGAATAAATTAATACTGAACTACTGAGAGTATTCCAAATAGACTTGGCTTATCTGCTATTTAAGTGAATTAATTAGTAGTAAAAATGAAACAGAAAAAAATTGATACATTATTATCTATTCTGAGCATTGGTTGAGTTTCCTATACTGATTTAACATCGCTGTTACAATGGGAAACATTTTGGCGCAATTGTTTTTTGCTGGATTTTGAGTTTTTTCTTGAAATCTACAGTAAGTTACAGGAGTGCTGCTTTGATCGAGTAGGTGATAAGATGGACTGATCAAGTAAACAAATGACCCTTCCCTCCATCATACCATTTTGTAACAAGCCAGGTAGCAATAAGTTTTCTTGCGACTACAAAACGGTTTGGTCACATGAAACTCGGTACTTACAGCTCTCATAGTAGGGACCACCTGGATGGGCCCTTCTCATTCGGTGTTCGCATGTACAATGCACCTTGATACCTATAAAATTAGGTCCCCCTAAATAAAAATGATACATGAATAGCCACTCCCTTGAATAAGATTTTAAATATTACCCATACATATAATTAATTGGTTTTATCGCCAAAATTGCAATAGACTGGAATGTTAAGCCAGCTGCTCAGGGGCAAACGACTTGTGTTTGGCTTGATTGGAGTTGACTGGCTACTACCACTTGTGTTCCCAGACCCAGGTTTTTTCCATAGTTTTTGATGAAATCATTTTGACAAGTGTCAGTCACAATAAAGACTCCTGCAAGTTGACTGCCCTGGGGTAGTGGCCCACATTCCCAACTCCCTAAAGATTAAATTATTCCTAAGTTCCTCAAATGTATGAAACATAGGTTTTAGCCTAACCTAAAAAAAAAAACAATGATGGGGTCTAAAGTATCAACCTATTGTCCTGAAATGAGTTATCTGTATTTTCTGGTATCTTTTTTGTAGAGCAGATAAGGACCAAATCTGGAATGTCTCCCTCCGGGCAGAACAATAAATTCTCCCTTTAAACTAAAGCAGAAAATCATTTGTATAATTTTGTGGTGTAATCCAGTAATTTTTCATTGTTATACATAGCCAACCACTAGAGATCTAGAACAGAATATATCATATTGCTAAATACAAATCTTACTTAATGTTTAGTTTTGAAAAATTTTCATTTAAGTTCAACAAATGAAACCCAGCCAATTATGCCAATGGTGTTCCATTCAGTTTTCATTCTAAGGTTCTTAGTACTTTTGTTTTCTGATCTACCTCCAGAAATTATGGATCATAACTGAATTAGAGTAAATAAGAAAGATAAACACAGCAATGTGAGAGTTCAAAGCCACTAGTATCCAAAGTGTGATAAATCGTAACATCTGGTTCCTTTGTATAAATTATTGGGATAGAGCACCTTTAGGGTTTGTGGTTTGGGTATAGCCCATATTATGCAAAGGACATAGATATCTTGGAAAATGTTCAAAAAAAGGGATTTGCTAGGGTGATTAGGGATATGTATAATCCTAAGCCCTACTTTCTTAGAGTTGTTTTCTTGGTAATATGATAAAAGTTTTTAAAATTTGCTCTGGAAAGGAAAGTACAGAGATTTTAATAGATTTTGTGATACTAGTGGTGCAGTGTATAAGGCACAGTCTAAGATAAGTACCAAAAGTTGTAGCAACTAGGCATTAGGGAGAGTTTCTTTAGAAATTATAGTTTCTGACTCAAATATTTTATTTTGTCACGGGTGGGGTAAACACAATGGACTGGATGTACACTTTTTGGCAAAAAAGGGCCTAATGTGGGTTTTCAAAACATCTGGCTTCTCTGACTGCCTATATTTATTTTGTAAATATCTGATTTGGGTAATTAAAAATGTTTTAAAACAACTTTTATATGAACTGTAAATGAAATTATTAAATAAATTACTTGCGTTTTAATCTTAAGGCATTATTGATTGTAGTTATTCTTTTATAAACATCATAATCAATGACTAGACATATTTGATGAAATCTCTGTGGTACTATGATCATTGCTAACAAACATGGTGGTTCTTGTTCCTTGGCAGGTAATTCCCTACTAGAACTCTTCCGTCTATTGGTGGGAGCCAAGTTTAAACCCACGCTGATGGACTGCATGAGAATAAACCTTGATGTGGGAGGTTTGTCATACCAAGTCTGCCTTCATCAAACTTGCACTCCAAATCCACTGTAGTCTCAATGACAGCAGACCTGCATAGAACAACCACCTGTTTATGGTGGCAGCTTTTTCCAAGTTTCTTGAGGGGTTAGTATAAGCATGTAGAGTTAACCAAGGGTCAACTGCAATTATCTCTCCCGAAGGCTTGGAAAAATGCACAAAAATCAAAGTCTTTGCCTTTTTATTATTAGATATACAGTCTATTCATAGGTATTCAGTTAATTCTAATAATACCTGAAAAGTGATATGCTATAGTGGAATGGTATTCCCTAAAGGTGAGGATAGTAACTTGCCAAATGAGGCCAACATGGAGCAGTGTTCATTAAAAGTTAGCTTTACCTTTAGTAGTGGGTTAGTCTGTTTATTCTTTTCAAATTAAATCCTCATATTTTAACAAAAGAATAGGCATGGCTGGCATTTTTAGTACCCAGTAACTAATCAGAAATTAAATGCTTGACTGATATGAAAAAAAAAAAACTGAAAGCACCAAAATTAGAATTTGCATTAAAAACAGTTAAGCTTTTACTATAATAGCTTGCTTTAGTTTTTAAAAAAAATATAAACTTTTCCCTGCATGTTTTGCATCAAAAAATCTCCAAAATAACAAGGCCTTCATGTGTTATTTTTTTCATTTAATGATAATATACGTTGTTTAGTTTGATATGGCTTTAAAACATTATTGCTGCTAGGTTGTACCATAATGTTTACAATGATGACAAGATATGACTTAGCATATCTGTTGATAAGAACCTTGGATAAAAACAAATTTGATTAGTTCCAAATGCTATAGTACAACAACAGTAATAATTTGTTCCAGAGCCTCACCATTAATAAGGATAACCAATATAAAAACTAATTAAGATATGTTTAAGTTTGTGTTAGAGTGTGAGTAAGACTAAGTCATGTAGGAAGGACTGCTAATTCTTCTGCTGCCTAATGACAGCCTTCACATCTTAGTTTAATCACCTATTTTGTTATGTCCAGCCTCTCAGAGTTGCAGACAATCGAGCAGGAAAATGCGTGATAGTTATATCTGCAAACAGAAAACATTCAGATGGCTAATAATAACCTCCCATGACAGTGGTAATTGAAAGCTAACTTCCTGAGCAATGAACAAGAGAAATAATGTTGAAATTTCTAAACGATAATGCTGTCCATACTGCTTTGTTTTGATATGTACAGCATAAATATCCCAGTTTTTGTCATCTTTATAACTGCAGAACACCACACAAATAATTAAGGGGGATTAAAGAAAGTATGATTAGAGCTGCCCGGCTAAGATATGGAGGAGGGTGTATATATATATATATTCCCATTAACTGCTCTACTACTCTACTGCTCTGTCTCCTCAGATTCCTCTGCTTCATACACTGTGGCCGTGTTACTGGGAAAAAAAATGTTAGTTTTTTCTTTCAACTCCAAGTTTACTACCTCTTGGTTAGCTTGAGAGGTTTTCTGGGAAATACTAAAATCTGACATTTCAAACCAACTTAAAAGAAACATTTTGTGATATGCTTGATATTTTAACCCAAGATATGCAGGTTCTCAACTTTTCATCTGTATGAATTGCCAAGGCTCACTGAATATGTGAAATTAACTTTTCCTAATTTGAAGATTTATTTAAATGCAGTATTGTAATTATTTTGCATATTTTTCACGTTTTCTAGGTAGTTTCTTAGTTTTTGAACACCCAAAAGTTACAGATTAATACAGAATACAGCATCTGACAGGCTGTGGTCAGAATGCAGTCCAAATATGAAGGCATTTGGATGAAAAACAAGAAAGTTATGGTACAAACATATTCACTATCTCTATTTCACTTTGTTTATAAATCAAGTAAACACTGAAAAGCTAAAAAAAAGTTGTATATATATATATATATAATTTTATTTTTTTATTTTTAAGAAAAATAAAATTTGTTGATTAATTTATAACTTTCTATCCACCCTGATCTGGCAGAGTTGTGATTTATGCTTCTTGCCATCATGTTGCAAAACGCAACAACTATAATAATGATTACACTGTACTTGTCTATACATTGAATATTAATATCTACTAAAACTTGGAACTCAATCAGTTAAAATGACTGGTATGTTGATCATTCTTTGTGACTGAATGGACCCTTGTTATTTAAAACATTAGTCAAATATTGCCCACATGTGTTCACTTCATAAACAGTAAATGCTTCACTGATCACCAGAGCACTGATCTATGATTTGGTAAGGGAGCCCTCCTAGGAGACATTATGCAAAATATACTGTCTGTACAAAAAGTCCTGATCATTAAAGTTAGGCTTTCTGTGGGGAAATTATATGTCGCTGGTAACATAGTTAATGCTTTCAGCAACAAAAAAATATATAAAAAAATAACAGGATTGTTTACTGCATTTTCTTATTTCGGTGTATAATAATGACTCATGAGAGTGAATGACTGCCAGAAGCAGACAGACATAATGTGTGAAGTATGATGTGAAGAAAATTGGAGGCTTTATATCAGTCTCCTAGTGCCATCTACTCCAGGACTGCTGATAAAAACTTTTCCTCAGATCTTCCTCTTTTGATGGGTATGCCAGAGACGTGCAATTTAGCTAGCACACAACAGCCACTTTCTCTTCTAGCATATTCGTTTAATACAGGCTGATTGCGGCTTTCAGACCAAAGAAGAAGAAATAACAGCAGCTACTTTCGAACCATTTCACGTGGGTGATGTGATAAGTTCTCAATGGGGGAAAAAAAGGAGGCATCTCTAATCCCTTAGTTTACTTTCCAGGAATTATCCTTAGTTTATGGCACAGTTATAGATTTCTTGCCAAAAATGATTAAACTACTATAGCTGGTAAAATTTTACAAATCTAATCATCACACATCATTAACTCTGAATGACCAACTTTTTAGGAGAAATGACATGCCCAAAACATAACAGGCAAATGTAAAGAATGTTAAACAGTTTTAAGAAATTAAGTTTACATTGAAAAATAATTTTTGTTGGAAAGCTGACATTACTTCTATCCTGATTCTTCCCTAATTTTTTAAATATTCCTAATAGATATTAATTTTCTCTTCAGTCATTTCAGAGATATGTTATCTCATCTTTAACCACTGGAATTTTAATGCATTTTGCTTTTGAAATGTATAAATTTATTTGTGATACTGTATTTATGCTCTCCTTTTCTGTTTTATTATTATTATTAATTGGATGTCAATAGATTGACCTAAACAAATAGAATGCATTGTATTACGAACATTGTAGTATTTTCAAATGACTACAATTGTATCACCAAAAGAATTAGATAAAATGTCAATTTCAAATGTTCCAGTCAAGTCTTAAGGAATAATACAATCCAAAACGAAAAAAAGAGGTTATTTCCCCTTCTTGGTTCCAGTATGTTAAGTATTTTGAGAAAGATTAATTAGAAGTAACCAAATTAATGTTTTTTATGGACTTGTGGTACATCAAATTAAATATACCACAGCTGCAGATGGGTCCCTCCACTACCTCTCTGGACAATACAAGCAGTTTTACCACTAGTCAAATCAACACACATCCTCTGGGATTTGGTACCAGCTTGATGTTATGAGGAGTTTCTTATTTAGAATTCCAAAACCTTTATTTAAGATTGCATTTTAAAAAGTCAAGTTTCTTCTCTGCAGAGGCCTCCCAGATGTTACAAGGCCAAGAGTTCCTTCATAAGAATGTATAAATATTGGTGTTTGGCAAAAACAAAAATTGGTATAATCGATCTTAGAAAGATTAATTCAGAAAATTTTGCCATTTGAAGGTGAACTTGTGTAGCGTTGATTGGATATGATGATTGGAAAAAAAGGACTCACAAATGTATTAATTACAGTTGCACAGAGTCGCATCCCGCTAGCTGTCTCTGGTGATGTCATCTCACATGTGGTATTATATCTGCTGATTAGCATCTTTTCAGAAGTACAGCAAAATCCACAGACGGGAGGAAAAACTTTGATACAGAATCACAACAGAATACATCGGTTCATAGGTTGTTGTACTTGCAATATATGTCACTCCTGCGGCATTTTAAGATGTGTCACGTGATACATGTTTTATTACCATATTACTTGTGTTTGAAATAACAGAAGCCATTACTTATAGAAATAATGGTTGAGGCAATGGGATAATTATAAGGATATAATGCATGTAATACATCTAAAAGAAAAAAATGCTAATAGATGCCTCTTTAAGAGTATTTTTTAATCCTTAAATTTTAATAATTGTTGCTATCAGCAAAGTCAGTCAGCTCCTATATTTTAATTTTTTCCTGTATTATCCTTTCAGCCATAAAACAGATTACTGCAAACTATTTGCCTCTTACCTTTGGTATCAGCTTCCCTTGGTGTTATGATGCTAACATGAAATTTTGCTTGCATTAGCAATAACCCTAATCACTAAGCACAGAACCTGATACCCTCTCCACAATCTTGCACAGAGTCCAGCTCCATTTATTGGCCATAAAAATAAATATAAATCTTTGCCAGTTAATAAGCAGTTAAGTTTTATTATTTGACTCAGTGTCTCATTACAACAAACTGTGGAAGTGATTGTTAAATATGAAAATTAGCTCCATACAAAAGAAGAACCGAAGATTTTCAACTCTTTTACCTACTAAACATTTGAAGTAGAATACTTAAAAGATTCTATATGCCAAAAGAAAGCTGCAAAATCTTCTCTGTTATGCTCTCTGCATGTCCATCCATCCATCCATCCATCCATCCATTTTTAAAATTCTAATATATTTTGAAGTCACGTTAAAGTCTGGTTTGAATTTTGCACATGATAATTAACCCCAGTATGTGCATGTACGTTTTGGACCTTCATCACAATCCCCATCATTTATAAGGTTATCAGCTTTTTTGTGAGGTTGGGGGAGGAAACGACTTTCCCTGTTACCAATCTCAGGATAGTCACGGCAAGGATCACTTCTGTTAGCTATGACATCACTGACCATGACGGCTGGTGGAACAAATCTCACCAACGAGCTGCTGCCTTCCAGCTGAAACAGTGGGCCTCTGTGCTTACTGAACTCGGACTCACCATTCTCTAAACTGCTGATGGTAAAATTCATTAGAATTTTTAAAAAAAAAGTTCCATGAAAAATAAATGCGTCTGCCTGTTTGAATAAGCTTGAATTTTTATTTGTTATCAACATGTTATTTCAAAAATATGTTTTATTCTCTCAGCAACACAGTACAAGTCAACTCAAATGGAAACTACAAGTTCTTAGAAACCCTAATAACTTGCTATATAGGGACTAATGTTCAAATTACATTAATTTTTTTTTTTTCTGTTTGGTTTGCAGAATCACCTGGGAATTTAATTGGAAAATGACAGAAGTACAAAATACTTTATTAGTATATGTAGTCAGGACATGTCTTCTAACAGTAATTTGGGCCACAATAGCAGTATTGCCATAGTTTCCTTGAAGCAGTGTTTTTTTTGTCTTCACCATTTGAATTTCAGTTTATTTCATAATTAACATTGCTATTGAGCACTGTAGCTTCTGATTTTAACCAGTTTGATAAACTAGAATCACATTGTTACCATTGATTCTCAGACCTCTCAGCTCCCATGATTCCTCTATCAAAATTCATTTGTAGCCAAGTAAATTTCTGAACAGCTTCATTCATCACATCACATTATAGTATATGTGGCTAGCAGGTGGTAGATGGGTGTTAATGCATTCTAGTGATATAATGAAGTGTTTTATTTTGCTATTTAATTTATCTCTAGTGCATTTAAAATAGAATATATTGAAGTCAGATAATGTAAGGTTTATTATAGTTTTCATCTTTGTTTTGTTTAAAGTTGCTGTAGATGCAAACAGAATTATTTGATAATTTAGAAAACCTTCCCACAATGCAACACTATAAAGACTTGCGTTTTGGTTCTGACCTTCACTAACTATCAAGCCACTATGACAGATGAGTATAACACATGAAGAAAAGAGAATATATAACTTTGCCAGAAATAAATTGCTGCTTGAAGTTATATAACTGCTTTCATTAAAGACTGCAAATAAAAAGCATAAAATTTCTAAAACTTGTACCATTGAGACTATAGTTGGTTCTAATTTTATGACATATATCAGAAGGAAATCGTGTAATAGGGTAAAAAGAAATTTCTAAATGTATGTTAATTTACACACCATCTTATTAGTGTAGCTCTGGGCAGTTCTCCCGTTAGACCAGGCTGTATGGGAGAAAAGTTTAAGTGCTTTTCCCCTATACAAATGGTGGTAGTGCTGTCTAGACAAATCAAAGTAAAGGAAGAAGATTTGTTGCATGTTCTTGTGCCTTTGTCTGATTTAGAGCCATCTATCATTATGGATGGTCCTGTTGCTACAGCTCTACAGTAACTTTATACTGCGTAACAGAGGCGAGCATGAACAAAAATCATGATTCATACTGAATGTAAAGAGATGCTAAGGTGGCTCACATGACTAGCATCAATTCTCATATCTGATCACATCTGGTTTGCATCATGAAGTAAATCAAAATGAGGCTGCATCTGTAATATAGATGTAATTTTTAACAGATTCACATTTTAGTAGGTGCTGAGAAAAGTGACACCCATGAAAGTAAAATTGGCTATAAATTTTTAAACAAAAAAAAAAATTGGCATTTATCAGATAAATATATATATATATATAATCATAAGTGTATAATTCTACATCATTTGACTGGACCTATGGAAACTTTCAACCAATTCATTGTTTTAGTTGCTAAGGAATTTCCATTGTATTCTTTCATACCTTGAAAGGTGGAGTTATGAGGGCTAGATTAACTTGAATTTGTTTAAATTCATAGAATTATGATTGCAGGTGTTAGTGCAGCTAAATCAGGGTGTTTTATTTCACTTTCTAAGCATTTGGAGCAGTATGATATTTCCTAGTCAAGAACATTTAGATTTTACTTATTTTATTGGAAAAAATTGGATTTAAAAGAGTTACGAATATTCTAGTTTGATATGAAAGGGCTGGTGTGTGTGTGTGTGTGTGTGGAGGGCATTCTCAGTCACCAGACTGAAAGTCGACTCTGCCATCTTTTAATGTACTTTTTATCCCACCCAAAGTGAAATACCAGTGTCTAAAACTCTGCCAGCAAACCGGGAGAGGTCCCGAATGGCATAAGTTGCTGCAGGAGATGTAATAAAAGTATTGATTTAACCAAGTTGTACTGATGCGAGGTGTGATTATTGGCAGAATGTAGCATCATTTTTACTGCTTCTCTTGAGGCTAACATCCAGTGTTTTGTGTGCGACCTACCAACTTTTGGATATGAAAACAGCGTGGCGGCATGTACAGTAAATAAAAGTGGGAAGGCCATTAAGGTTGCTTCTGCTAGCCCCCCCTAGGTTTAAGGAGTGTTTAACAACAATGTTATAATTAACTCTTTCAGTGTTTATAATCCTCAAACTTTATGCATGATCATCCTATTATTTCCAGACATCATATAGCTGAAATTTATACCACTCCAAATCCTGATTGTTGTATTTTTGACAAATAGGAAAATATGTACAGGTGCATCTCAAAAAATTAGAATATTGTGGAAGAGTTCATTTTTTCCGTAATTTAATTCAAACAGTGAAACTTTCATATATTCTAGATTCATTACATGCAAAGTGAAATATTTCAAGCCTTTTTTTGTTTTAATTTTGATGATTACGGCTTACAGTTCATGAAAATCAAAAATCCACTATCTCAAAATATTAGAATATTTCTTAAGATCAATAAAAAAAATTAAAAAAAAATAGATTTATAATATAGAAATGTCAAACTTCTGAAAAGTATGTTCATTTATGCACTCAATACTTGGTCAGGGCTCCTTTTGCACGAATCAATGCGGTGTGGCATGGAGGCGGTTGGCCTATGGCACTGCCAAGGTGTTATGGAAGCCCAGGTTGCTTTGATAGCAGCCTTTAGCTCATCTGTATTGTTGGGTTTGGTATCTCATCTTCCTCTTGACAATACCCCATAGAGAATCTATGGGGTTCAGGTCAGGCGAGTTGACTGGCCAATCAAGCACAGTAATACCACGGTCAGCAAACCAGTTACTAGTAGTTTTGGCACTGTGGGCAGGTGCCAAGTCCTGCTGGAAAAGGAAATCAGCATCTCCATAAAGCTTGTCAGCAGATGGAAGCATGAAGTGCTCTAAAATCTCCTGCATTGACTTTGGACTTGATAAAACACAGTGGACCAACACCAGCAGATGACATGGCACCCGAAATCATCACTGACTGTTGGAACTTCACACTGGACTTTAAGCAACTTGGATTCTGTGCCTCTCCACTCTTCCTCCAAACTGTGGGACCTTGATTTCCAAATGCAATGCAAAATTTACTTTCATCTAAAATGAGGACTTTGGACCACTGAGCAATAGCCCAGTTCTTTTTCTTCTTAACCCAGGTAAGATGCTTCTGATGTTGTCTCTGGTTCAGGAGTGGCTTGACACTAGGAATGCGACACTTGTAGCCCATTTCCTGGACATGTCTGTGCGTGGTGGCTCTCGATGCAATGACTCCAGCCTCAGTCCACTCCTTGTGAAGCCCCCCCACAAGTTCTTGAATTGGTTTTGCTTGACAACCCTCTCAAGGATGCGGTCATCCGTCTTGTTTGTGCACCTTTTCCTACCACACTTTTCCCTTCCAGTCAACTTTCCATGAATATGCTTTGATACAGCACTCTGCGAACAGCCAGCCCTTTCAGCAATGACCTTCTGTGGCTTACCCTTGTGGAGGGTGTCAATGAGTGTCTTCTGGATAACTGTCAAGTCAGCAGTCTTTCCCATGATTGTGGTTGTGTGTACTGAACCAGACTGAGAGAGATTCACGGTATTTATACTGCATAAATAGTGATCTACTCAATATTCTAATATTTTGAGATACGTTTTTTTTCTTTTTCTTTGAGCTGTAGGCTGTAATTATCAAAATTAAAATTAAAAAATGCTTGAAACATTTTAGTTTACATGTAATGAGTCCAGAATACATACAATTTTCACTTTCTGAGATAAATGATAAAAATATTGAACTCTTCCACAATATTATAATTTTTTTACATGCACCTGTATGTGCGTGTGCACTTTATTTAGTGTAGTCTAAATCAAACAGTAGGATCTTTCTATCAAAGCTTATAAAGTAACTACCATGGCAGGTATTCTCAGATGATGTTGTATGAGGTAGGTAGATATAAAGCTGAGTCCAAAGAAAAGTTAGTAAAGAAAGCCAACCGTAGTTTCATGTTGCCAAGCACTTTATTAACCATCATCAGTTGTCAGGAGTAAAAGTGTAAACCATTTATGAACTGCTTCTCTCCCCTTGGGGTTTGTGAAAACCATGGCAGCTTCTCACCTCATAAAAAGCTAAACTAGATAAATTAAACTAACAACAGACACTCAGAGGTTTCAACACTGCCAGCAGCTGGTGGCAATATCCTTAATGGCTCCTGTTGACTTACATTTTGCTGTTCAATGACAGATGTTGTTATGCTGTACATACTGTCACCAGGGTTGTCTTAAGGCAGGAGCAAACTGGGCACATGCCAAGTAGTGATGTATAAAAATATTTTAAATAAATATAAATATAGTGATGACTCTGGTTGAGCAAAAAAGAAAAAAAAGATCAACTACACGGTTCTATACTTTAATCAAGGATAACTTCGCTGCCTGCAGACTCAGAAAGTGACATTTTTTAATCAGCAGAACACACGTAATTTTTTTCTTTTTGCACTATGTTGTGCTTTGGTTCGCAATACAATTTTGCAGACAAGCATTACTGTTTATTTCTCCCTGTAATATGGTAGGGTATGGATGCCCAGGGGCTTCCAAAGTCATTAAGATGCCAGACACAGTTAATATCAGGTATCGTTTTATCAGTTATAATTACCTTTAAAACAGCTGACTGACGATGATGATAGTAACCAGAACAAAATTTACATTGAGAAAAACAAAGGCATCTTGCAGCTCAGTTTACAGAAGAGATAACATTCGGCTCTAGTAATGCTAACTGTAATAGTTTATAATCTCAGTAGTTTTTTTGGGTATTTTTAATAGACTCTGCCCATACATGCAGCTTCAAGCACTATTTCTTAGGTTTCAGATAGCGTGTTCTCCATACTCTGATATAACTCCCTTAAAAGTCGTCAGGAAAGCCTACATTAAGTAAAGAGCAGCGTTTCCTGTGACATCCTTATTCACTTGTTGAAAACCCTTTTATTTAAATAGTCTACTTAGGCACAATAACTATTTGAAGAACAGCTTGTAAATGTCTTCACTAACAGATGTCAGACATTAAACATTAAAATACCATTTCTGTCTGTGGGCAGCCGTACTCCAGTAAAGCAAAATGTTGTCACTGTGATCAAAAAAAATTTGATTTTCAATGAACAGTGAAAAAATAATTTGTATGTTGGACATGAAATCATCTAGAAAGTAGTTTGGGGTTCTTCCATTATTTAATCAGTAGTAACTGAACTAATTAAATGGCATGGAAGTCGAGTGGTTGGTCAGTGAGATTTCTGATGCTCAGGGGAACTCATCTCTGCATTCACTTCCCATGGGAGCATCTCAGTGAGGGAACTCCCCCCGCCCACCGACATGGTTTCCTCTTGACCATCCAGCTACATGGATTTTCCCTTGCCCCAGCTCTCTCAATAAAAAAAACTAAAGGGTTCTTTTAGGTATGTTTTGTTAGCTTTGTGAGGTCAAGGTGCACCAAACTCTTTTGGGTTATCCAAAGTTTCCTGTGTCCCCTTTCTTCCTCCTCTGACTAGTGTTTTGGCTAGGGGAGACAACAACATTTGAACTACCTACTGACACATTTTACAGAAATCTTTCCTTGCTGCCATTATCACTGGTTTAGTCCCAGGGAAGACTGATTTTTCAAGTGCACTGGTTCCAATTAGTAGCAGGTGTTTTCAGATGATACAGTTGGCCTTAAAGCCCTGACCTGTTGGTTACTTTGTCTTTGAGTACAGCCCATTGCAAATTAATGCCATGGCATACCAAAAATTGTGACAACCCCAATGATGCAATAGGGAAGGTCATTGAAATCTAGGTTGTGTTAGGGCCTGAACTAACCCCCTACTTTCTATAAATAATACACCACCAATACTTGTAAAAGACCCTACCACACACACACACCAATAGATCTCTAAATGCCACAGCAGCCTTTTCAATTAATTTTACCTGTTTATTTTTCCTTCATTAAATCTTAAATAAAATGTCAAAAAATTTCATTAACAAAATGCATCATTGTTATAATAAACCATAGCTAATCTGTGCTAATATTTTGTTTTGAAATTAATCCTTCTTTTGATTTTTCCTCCCTATGGGATAAAGAAACGAGTAATTTCAGAGCTTCTCTGAAGATCCCATTCGCGGGGAGAATTTAGTGGTACAGTCTCTTTTTAAAGGCTGTAAAAGAATTGTCACAAATTAAACCTTATCTGTTTTTAATAAACAATATTTCTGAATTTGTGTTTAGTTTACGGTTTTAAAATCATTTCAAACATTACTGGTATTTTTAGTCTTCAAATCCTCCACCCCTTAATGGAGCTGATAAGGCAATCCATTCAGCATATCAGCATTCAGTCCTTACTCTTGTAATGGTGATATTCATACTCTCTGTAAATTTTGCATTTTAATCTGTCTAAAACTAAAGCCTTAGAAAAACAAACCCATTACATATTTATTCTTATGAATTGTCTGGGAAACTAATTTCTTCTGACTTCTAGGAGTGTCAGACTCTGAAAATATGACTGCAACAGGTTGCTAGAGTTAGATTATAGCATTCTAGCTGCTTTACATTATTTGATTCCTTGTCTGAGGATAGGGAAAAGCAACTGGACCTGGACTGCTTGATACATTAATAGTGCCTAATATTTTAAAACTGTCTGCATTAATCTGCTATAATTATTGTATGTAATTCAGTTAATTAGAAAATTTAAGTGTTAGAAGATTTTTTGTGTGATAAAAAGGGTTATTAATGAACAAAAAAATATGTAATTAACATTGATTGGCAGTATACTACATACATACAGCATAGTATTAATATATTATCCTTCTCTTAGCACCAAAGATACAGTATATATTTAAAAAGATATATGACAATGGAGTTTGGGTGATAATACATCTCTTCACCAGCAATTGCCCTTATCAATTTGTGTGCATTACAGATTGTGCCATGAATCAATAGTCAAAGAAGTAACCACTGCTGAATCACCACAGCAGTTAATTTGGAGATACAGGGTATGGCTAGGGGTCTAGTATAGTGTCTACACTATGAAAGTAAGCCATCTCTGAATTTATGGTGGGATGTTTCCTACTTTTCATGTTAGGCCTGAAGATCCTGGTGTGTCTGAGATGTTAACTGGTAAACTAACCAAACTAAACCCAGAGGGGTTGGATGGAATTTAGTTCTGGGGAATGAGAAGGCCAGGTTAATGATGCTGATGGGGAATTCCAAGGATACCCTGGTGGCACCTGGTCAAGTATTATCTTATATTGGCTTATCCCTTTATGGATCTACACAAAGAGAAAAACATGGTGCTTTGGGACCTCATCTATGTACCTGATGGCAATCAGGTTTCCCTGTATAAGCTAAGTATAGTGGTTGTAAGATATTTCTACCATACTTTCCCTCTGCTATATTGGTCAATTTTACAATCACAGTCCGGAGGCATAGTGTGGTCAACTCTAGCAACTGTCTATACTGTAAGCAGAAAGCAGGATTCATTACCAAACTGTGTTCTCTTTTATTGCATCCGAGGCCAGATCCTGTGCCACTGACACCTTTGGAGTGAAGCTTCCTAATGCACTAATGGGGCATATTGCATTAACAACCTCAGAGACGCTCTGTACTGTTGAGGTCGCAATGGCCCCTGTAACTGTTATTGCCATATGTAGTGGTCTTTGACCTATGGCGATTGGCCAAATTGTAGGTTCATCTTTGGTGTTCTGCAGTCAGTCTATGGTCAATCTGTAGACACCAAAATGGCAGCAATCTCAGCAAAGGTGATTTGAGTTGGCATTTTTCCTTTCATTGTCAAGTAACCTCAGCATTTTGAGAACACTGAAGGAGTCACAGCAAATGTGACCACACAGACAGGTGTCTGCACTTTTTATAATCCAACTCCAACTATCCTTTGCATGTGCAACAAAATAATTGTCAAACCGTGTTATTCTGCACTCGTGGCCATGCATGCAGCAAGCGAATTAGTAGTGGATGATTGTTATTATCTAATGTTATACCAATTTGGAATACAAAGAATTGGCCATTATTGTTTCAAATCTTATTTGTTCTTCTCCTGTCTCATTGTATAAGGTTGAAGTACTTGTGGCGTTGTTATATAAGTGAGCATCGTTCGAGGGCGTCACGTTTCCAGTAAAGGAAAAAAAAAATAAAAAGCCGGAAACAATTCGCTATTATTTTCTGTATTTTGCAACTTCCAGTTTCAAGCAGATCACAGTTGTCTCCCTTACCTAATTATATATTTATATATGTGTGTGTGTGTGAATTTTACACTTTTAAGTTTTTGTCTCCAACTACAGACTCGTTTACGTGGATCTGATCGTCATTTACACGTATATTATTTCATTATATATATATATATATATATATTTTTTTTATCTTACTGATAAATTTTCCGATTCTTCTAGCCTGCGAGCTGACGTTGGCGCACCAGGTTCTCGTTGCCAGAGACCTCCCCTGTTAACGATTAAAGGGAACTAATTCAATAAATGCACATTCAATGATTTATCTCCCTTACATTGGTGTGTAAAATTTTGATTATAAATTGATTAAATTAAAGAGAACCAAAGCAAACAATAAAAATTTTAATTTTGGGTATTCAAGCTACGATTCCAACCCCTCCAAGTCGGGTGTATATAGATAATGAATACAAGATAAAGCCCTGAATTCTACTTTTTGATAAAGTTGCGTGGATCATTTTTATAAAAGATCTAATCTCAGTACAAACCAAATAAACCTTTTCAGTTGTTCGGGCTTCAAATAAACGCAGCAAACAAATTAAACGGAAAATATTTCCCTTTTCTGGACACCGGTCATCACCTTTAACTGGTGAAGAATTCTGTTAAACTTAAAGAAATTCTATGATAATGCAAAAAGGTTTTTGTCGAAAAAAATAAAATGAGGGGGGGAATTGAATTACGGTTATTTCCCTTTGACCAAAATATTTAAAACAGATCTTCAGAGGTAGGCTAGGCTGTGGAACAACATAAATACGCATTTACCCCATGGTCAGCTATTTCGGTACCTTCAGTTAACTCAATATTCTCAGACTGATACTGAAACGCTATCTTGAAAATCTGAGCTCTCTGTGAAATTGCCATCTATTGCTGGCTAATTTCATTTAAAGCTTTCCCACATCTACTCCATAAACTTGTATATAGTATTTAATAATAAATTAAACCGAATTGGTACATTTCCTTTTTCTTTCCCGGAGATACACTAGCAGCCATAATTGTGCACTCAACAATAAAAATATTGTGTATCGGGTCAAGGATGAATGAAGGCATTCCTGTGACAAAAGTTCATAAAGGAAATTAGCTTATGATTTAAATGTTGGACCACTCGGAATGAAGCTAGCTAGCGAGGAAAGTCAGTTTGTGCTCAGAACTGAAAGGTGGCTCTTGGTAGCATCAGTGCCTGTTTCTTTGTATGTTTTTAACTAACTCGTTTGTGTACAATAAGATCTAAGGCTAAAGTTGATTTTAAAATTTGTCAGAAAGTAGTTACAGCAAGTACCAGCCAGTGTCATCAGGTGGATTTAACATCCAGAACATTGGTTTTTATCCAGTTGCTTCACAAAGGTTTTTGCCTTCATTTGGAATTGGGAAGTTTTCTAAGATGGAATGAATTGTTTTACAAATTTGCAAAAAAATGTACAACATTATCAGAATTCTAATAAAGTGTTTGCAAATTACATTACAGTAGTTTATCGTAAATATTTAGCTTAATGTTGCCTTTCTGCCTTAATAAAGTCAATTTTTTGGTGCTATTACTATTAAATATTAATAACCAGTCACGATAATGTACTAATAAGATAAAAGCACTACTTACTGTAAAATTATAGTAGATCTCATGTCAGTAGTTAAGATGACTGTTCTCTCGAAGACACAGATAAACGTATCATTGATATAAACAGTAGTTGAAAAAAATGGTAAAGCAGATTTTAATTAAATAATGCCTAATGTATTTGCATACATGTTTTTTGTAGTCCTGAAAAAAAAAACAGTCAACTCCCCTAAAAAAGATTAGATCTATATATCTGAAATGAAAAAGAAATGGAAATATTAGTACTGGAATATAGTACAGCGTCAGATGTACCAACATGACTGACATGGATGAGCTTGCATCAAAAATGTTATTCTGCTTATTGATTCCAGGAAGTATTATGGTAGATTAACTGGCTGAGCTACATTAATGAGCAGGCTGGTGCTGTTTACACACATTTTATCAACAAACAGGAATCCATAAAGCCATATGTACAATTTCCATCATCTGGCTTCAAAGAGCAAATGTTTGTAGGCCACTGAACTCTACTTATAGTAGACTTAGTACCTCAGATAACTGAGAGACTCAGAATTTAATTTGGCTTGAATTTCTAAAGAATTGATATTTTATTACTCATAATGTTAAATTACATTAGAGTAGGAGAGGATGACAGTCCCATGGTGCCAAACTTCATCTGTACACATAGCTGGGAGTTAATCAAGGATCATGTCACTACAGCCAGTGCTGAGTGCAAAGCGGCTGTACTCGATTGTATCACGACCTTGCAACATCCTGTCAGACTTCAACTGCAGTACCTTTCAGAGCAAAGGAAAATGGTGTGGAATGCTATAAATGTTATCTGACAAAAAGTCAGCAGGTGCAGGTAAGTCAAGTTATCAAATGAACTTGACAAACCTGCCATTTTCCTGTAATATCACCCAAACATAATCTAGAAAATGCTTGGAAAGATCATTTGACAATGTCAAGGTTCCAGATGTCTGTACTACAATACTATCTGTTGCAAAAAGGAAATTTATTTTGTTATTAACTACAGAATGATAGCAGGTCAAAAAACAAAAAGGAAAGAAAGAAAGAGAAAATAAACTTAAAATGGTTTTAAAAATACTTTCTCAATTTTGAAATATTTTTCTTTTGTTATTTTTTAGCCAGACTTCAGGATGATTTTAAAAGGAAACTTCTTCTATAGCAAGAAAAATAAGAAAAAAGTCAGTTTCAGTAAACACAAAAACTGAATAATGAATAAGTTTCGGCCAACTAAAAACTTTTGAATTCCATTACCCTCTTTATGGATAAACATGATATTAATTTTACCAATGAATCTGAAAAGTAAAGTTAAATAGTATGAAAGAAGATAGGTCACTTTGGTCGCAGTATCTCTGTGTAGTCTGAAAGGGAAATGGACCAGTGTTTATTTAAATGGATTATTATTTATGCCGATAAAAGTTAAACTTTCTCTTATAAGTAACTGTTTAAGATGTATTGCTTCTTCTATTGCCCAAGTTTTATATTAGCATATACAGCTGATATCACTAAAAGTATACAGGTGGTATATCATGTGACATAAGATACTCATTTATTTTATCAAGCTGTCAGCAACAACAACAACAACAACAACAAACTTGCTGCCACCTGGCGGATAATTTATGAGTAACGACAGCTTTAAAATAGTAGTGAAGTCCTACAAACTACGAGTGAGACATTTGGGAGCAATGCAAATTGTATTTGTTGAAATGTTCAAAGAGAATAAGGATCTCTTGTAATAAGGTAAGTAAAATTAATACCCAGCATGCTCTGCAGCAAGTCAGCTGATCTCAGTCACACTTCATCGCCTGAAAAAAAGCACAAGGAGGATAACTCTCTACTCAGTCAGCCATATGCTGACATCACTACCATTCTAGTGTTATTGACCTTTGATCACGCTAAGGCATTAATCCAATTCAGATGAATTCCGCCACACACTGAACAAAAATTAGATGGAATATTTTGAGAAATATTTATATCTATTATTTTTCAGTAATTTTTAAATTAAAAATTATATAAAGAATTTTGTTTAATTAATTGTATTTTATTTTAAGTATTTATGAATTGAGTCATTTCCCCTGAACCGTGAACTTTTGAAAACTACCCTAAATATGATTTGAATTATATCATTTTAAAAAAATTTCCCATAAAAACCATGAGAAAACTAATATGTTTAAGAAAATTAACATTTCACTGATATCCAACAAGTAGAGGGTTTTGTTTACCAGGATATATACTCAAGAAGTTTCTTGTTCTTCACCCAGTGAGCCATGGATTTCTTTATCATTCACTAAAACATCCAACCTGAGTCTTATTAAGAAATTATGAAAAAAATCTTTGTGATTACTTTAATGACTTACAAAACCATCCATCTTAGCTATTATTAGTACCATCTTATTAGTATTGTTATTACTAGCTAAAGTATCAGTTGAGAAAGCATGCAGTACCCATTAAAGGACTACACAATGTTAACATCTATGACTATTTTAATATGACGGTAAGATAACCAACACAGAAGTAAAATGTTACCAAAATTCCAAAACGAAAGACAATTATCCTAAGACTAAGAGGAGAGTCTATTGTGAAGGTCTGCATAAGCTAGCCTCAAGGATTCCCTACTTAAAATAAAAGGTGCATCAGATGTTCTATTTAAAGGACAACTGTTCTAAAGTTCTGACAAAGTTCCTGTTGTTTGATATTAAAATAAAAGTATCAAATGGATACGAACAAAATTAATAGACAGAAGCATTCAATTTGGTGTGGTTGACTTTCTCACAAAACTTAATAACTCCTATGAATTTTCTCACGCAAATGTTGCTGTTATTAATATATAATATGTTAATGAAAACTAATTACACCCAAAACACTTGAAAAAGATGAAACCATGAACTTGAATATTTTACACTGGGGTGTCAGAATTCATATAAATGTCCTACAACTACCATCTTGCACAATGTTGATACATGCAGCAGTTTTTTTTGTTTTCTGGTTTGGAGATACTAACTGACATGCCCTTAAAATTAGCAGGGATAAGGAGGGTAAATTATTACAAACAAACAAATTATTTTTTTTAAGTATGGGATAAAATAAGTATATGAATAGACTCTAGTGTTCATTACACGCCCCAGATTTTAACTTATTATATTAAAAGTTTTACTAATCAGATGCACACAAAAAGCAATTTGTCATTTAAGAAAGGAAAAAAAGAACAATGTATATATGTAATGATAAAGCACTGTTTGGATAACAATGTTAATACTATGTTAATAGTACATGATATATTTGTCTTTATAATTTCCCTGTATGTGAAAATATGGCAATATTAATATCCTAGTCAAAAAGCCCCAGCAAAATCTCACAGAGCACACATACCAACTCATTTAGCAGACCGTTTTCCACAAATGTCAGAAAGTTAAATGTTTATCTACCGCTTAGAAGTTCTGCTTCTATTTTATGAGATAAGTCTGAAATCAAAGCGATTTCCTGCCGCCAGACATTTATTACCGACCTGTGTTTCTAAGAACAGTTGGGAATTTCGTTCTGTTTGTTGTTTTGTTTTCCTATGGTTGGCAAAAGAGGATATCAGAACTCTCCGAGGAGAACAAGGTAATCTTTACCGGAATTTTTATTCTTTTTTTAGCTATGAGTAAAATCTGAAAATGTGATATGCGTAAAAAGTGATATCAGATGCTCTGCATTAAGCAGATATTTTGGATGTCTGAAAAATATTGTGGTTCTTGTTTAGAACTGAATAATTATTATTTCAAATCATGGCAACACCAGTAACAAATCTAAAGCGAAAACTCATACCATACCTGTGCTTCATACGCACTCTAGTGTGTGGCAGAGCAAGTTCTGGCAACAAATTTGTAATTACCAATTCCAAAAAAAAACAAACAAAACAATATGGTAATGCCTGCTTTTAAGCCAATTGGCTATAAAACGACTTGTATAGAAGGTAAACTAGAAAATCCAATTTTATGAAACTGAGACCATCTGAAACCTGTCCGTTTTACCAAACGTTTAGGTCTCATAAACGGACAAACTCTACCCCCAGGGCCCAGTCACCGACAATTACATTATCTTACACCGCTGATTGAGTGCGTAAATCTGAGTTTTAAAAAAAAAATTTCTGTTTTGTTTTTCAGCTATTCTCCTTTATCATTTCCCATACACTAATGAAGCCAGACACATCTAATTAAAGCTGAGCAGTTTTCCTATAAAAATGTACAGTATTTATCCCTGTTTGTTTGTTTGATTACTTTAATCTTGAAGAAGCTGCCCAGCCAGCCATTAGTAGGGGTTGTTTTCTCCCCTCATGTTGATGATGGCAGCCTCAGTAACCTGGTGGATAATCCTTTTCACCAGATAAAAAGTGAACCATTTTAAGAGGTTGTTCCATACTTAAAGATCCCAAAGAGAATCCATAACTTACATCATTAGGTTGTCATTCTGGCTTAAGTAAAAGCCGCCTCCTTCCCCAGACTAGACAATGATTTCCTGGGAAAGAAATAGCCAAGAACTCGTCCAAATGAAAGGAGTTTAATACATTCAGAAGTCCAGACAGCCATTGACATTTATTGACCATGTGATGTGTCCTGTAGCCAGAGGATTGCGCTCTTTGATCTGTTTGATTTATCACCAATATCTACCCAGCCGCTGCTGCTTTCTCAAATTACCAAGTGGCACTAAGATGGCCTCACAGTCCAATATCTGACTCCAAGACAATTTGAAAATAAAAAAATCAGTCGCACAACAATAAATAAATGCTAAGCTGCACAAGCAGTTTGCTGTCAGGATGGGGGCGGTGGTTTCAAACGTCAGCCATAACAGTGGGCATCATGTGCAGAAACCAAGTTTGCTGGTGCCCGAAGTGGCTAAAAGATTCTTCCAGAGGAAATACAAGCCGAGAAACAGCAGCAGCCAATACGTCGCACTCTCTCATGTCTACCCTAACACACCTGTTTTGTTTAGGACCCTAAACTCCACACGTGAAAAGAAAGAGAGAGAAATTTATAATTGGAAAACAACAAAACAAACTGTGAATTCCTGGTAAGATGAACACAAAGACTCCAGGAAATCGTTTTATTTAATCTCCTTGATTACATTTACCAAAAGCTCCATAATGGCTGACCACAGATCCATGGGAAGTACATCACCCTCCACTATTGCTTTACATTAAATACAGAAGTTAATAACCTGATTTATTTAACTAAAATGCTTTAGTAATGTAATATTGACTGCATCATTTTGTCTTCCAAGTCAGATGTAGTACCGCAAATTATTTTACAAATGCCTTGGCATATGAAAGATTGGAAACTTTATGTAAACATCTGGATGACTTTCTGCCCTCTGCAAATAACTCAACTATGGCATTGTTCTCTCTGTCAGAATTTCCTTCCTCCTTTATAATTTTGACTTATGCATTTCTATTAAACGCTTGTGTTTGAAAAATTTCGCTGAAAGATAGTTTTTGCATTTTCTTTTTTTTTCCCCCCCCCAAAGAGTTTTATTTCAGCATTTATTAATTCTAGAGTTTTCCCTTTTGTCACTTCCTCTAATTTAAATACATTTTGTTTCCAAAAAGTTAGCAATCAAACAAATACATTTTCAAAATGGCTAAAATTTTTACTCACCAAATGATCAACACAAACAAGTCTTCGTGTAACACAACTTCTATCAAAGAAAAATGTAAATTAAAAATAATTTTGGGGGTTCTATAGGGAAAAACAGGAAATCTAACAAAAATTTAAACAAAATCAGAGGAAGCCAATAGGGGATGTGGTTCCACCACATGAATGACAGTGGCTTTGAATGTCACTTCCAAACCCTGTCAAAAAGAGCAGAGGGTAATAAAGGCCATTGCTTTATTAGAGAAGTTTGGAGGGAGACAACATGGCTTTCTGGAGCATCCCAAATATTCTTAATAGGATTTAGCTCAGGAGAATGTGCGTGGCCATGCCACATATACAGGTAATGATTTGGTCTTGAAGATATTGGTTGATTACACATGCACCAATGTGGATGAGCATTATCATTCATGAAAATGAAGTTATCTGTAATTGTATCTATGTATAGTCTGACATAAGGATAAAAAATCTTGTCCATATACATCACATGCAGGTCTATGTGCTAAATCAATAAAGTTCCTGCTAGACTTTCACACCTCCACTAACACAGTGATCCTTTTCCATGATGTTTGTGTTTTTCATATTCCCTGCAGATAAGTACTTTCAATGAGTCACCATTAAAGAATAAATCTTGACTCATCAGTAAAGAGAACATGGCTCCAGTCCTGTGGTGTCCAAACATGTTAAGGGCACCAGCTCAGCCATTTTTTATGGTGACAGATCAAGGAAATACATACCATGGGTTGTCTGGCATAAAATCCTCTTTCATGTGAGCTCCTGTGTATGATTGAAGCTGATATCAACAACTTCTCTGTGGTCAGAGAAAGATCAGAAGTTGGGTCATTGTTTAAGTTCTGCTTCACAAAGCAAAAATTAACATATAGCGACCATCTGTTTGGGTTGTGACCCCTGGCCAACTTTGAACTATCTCCACAGCTGAGAGAAACCACATACCTGTCCATTCCACCACCAGGGTCTTTGACTGTCTGGATAGTTCTCCAGCTTAGAGAATCTTCCAAACAAGTACAGCTACCCATTCGTGATGTTGCCCTTCAAAACAAATATACTCTTTTTATTTTCTCATGTTACAAAGTATTTTTTATTCTTAACTGAGCCAAAACTGATATGAACACAGCCAGGTTTATTTATTTTTTTGTCTTTATACCAAATCTAATTTACATGTTTCTACTGAAACTCATTTACATATTTCTTTGATGAAAGTTGTTACATGAAGAGGAGTTTTGTGTTGAACATTTGGTGAATAAAACGTTAGCCATTTTGTAAATGTTTTTGTTTGTTGCTGAACCTTTGGAAACTAGCACAGTCAGTCTTTTAGAAGTTGGTTTATAGCACAAAGCACTAGACTTACCAGGCAATGTAATTAGAAGTACAACAAAGTAGAATTGCTTTTCAAGAAAACATTGTAATATCAGAAAAATGCCATATCAAACAGCCAGTCTGACGACCCTTGATAATAGATAACTGAGCAACAAACAAAAGTCTGAACACTGAAATGGAGATATAGCTACAGCACACAAGATGTTCTGAAAAGATTCAGTGCCAACATACTGATGACAAACATTCTGACTCCTTTTTTTTGCTTAATAGCTTCCTTTAAAAACTCGAACCATTCCATGATTATAAAATACGATAAAATATATGTAGCAATGAAATTTATTAGGTTACAGTCTAATGTTTCCTTTTTGATCTACAGAAATGTAGTTAGTCACAATATATTTGTCTCTCCTTTCTGATGTCTTTTTTCTTTTTTACAAAGTCACAAGCAGATTGTGTGCATCAGTTTAGAAAGATGTATGGAGTATTCCTTACAATGGTAACATTGTCCACACAGCAAACCAGCTGGAATATTAGCCTCTTTCTATATGGAAATTACCTGTCTTTAAAGACCAGTTGTGCAGTCAACCTTTTATTGAAAGGGTCTGGAAAGTACAAATGCAATGCAGGCCGATTTTTTCTTGAAAATGATGATTCAGAACTGTTACTGGTGATTTTGAGAGGAAAAGGGGGTTAATTGTGAGTCTCAGTCTTTCTACCCACATTAAAAATATATCCATAAGAAATCAACTTTACCCTTCTCCTGAATATTTAGAAAAAAGTTTCAATGATTCCAAATCCAGAGTTAGGCAAATCTTTGTTTTAAAAAAAACAAGTCAACCATACAAGATGTGAAATATGGAAACAAGAGGATGCTTTTTTAAAAATAAATAATGGTGTGTTAAGGTGGGAGGTGGGGTGGTGGTGAGAAAGAGAGACCCACCCTTTATTATTATTATTCTTTACCATATCCAACATAACCTAATGCTCTTATCTCACTACAGTAATTCTGGGCGACAATAAAAGATATCAAACTGAAATGTGAAATAACAACATGATTTTGCAGAACTGCCAGCCAAGACAATTTATGCGTGCAAAACTACCTTTATCAGAGCCATGATCAACCAAGCACTTGTTATCAGCTCTATAAATTATGGGCAAACTCTGCAAGATAAGTCAATCAGCTTATATTTTCTACAGTGCTCTTATTAAAGGACCTTTTCATTCATGATACCAGAAATATTAGTCCATTTGATCAATTTGTATGAGAAATTAAAAGGAGAAACTTTTATAACTCAGTTCGTACAGAATTTCA
Organism: Nautilus pompilius; assembly: GCA_018389105.1. Taxonomy (NCBI): domain Eukaryota; kingdom Metazoa; phylum Mollusca; class Cephalopoda; order Nautilida; family Nautilidae; genus Nautilus; species Nautilus pompilius. Next base: position 1,221,335 of record JACATO010000127.1, on the reverse strand, counting down.
CCAATGTAAAGTAAATTTCTGTACTTGCCATGTGAGGTTAACATATATTGCCATAGGAACCCTAAGGTATGGACTTAATAGTTTAACCTTTGAGCATTAACCCTGTCTTGCTACCTCACCAAAGAAGCCATATTTGACAGGTTTTTTGAATATCTTATAAAACGATCACATGCAGCGAAGGATAAAATTCTCAATGATGAATTAGCCTTTTAAAAATCACGTTCTTTGAATAAAATATTTAAATACTAAGTATATGCAAAAACACAATTTTCATAGTAAACCAGCCATGTAAATTGCTCAGATGGGGAAAGATGAATTTATTCCGAATACAAAGGAATATTTTTTAAAATTATTGGTTAACCCTTTATCAGCTAAAAATAGTGAGACATGCTGAACAAAACAAACAAAAACAGACCTCATGTACAACTATTTACAGTCGCCATGGCAATTCTAAAAGGTGTTGAGAGATCCTCAAACTCTCTGTTGACCCAAGGCTTGAGTCATGTGCTAACTCCACTACTTCAAGTGTTGTGTGTGGCTGGGTCGGTGTATCTGTAAGTTAGTTATACCAGTGGGCAAGGACGATATCAAACACTGAAACCACGGGGATCCAACAATGACTCGTCAACGAGCACTGCCAGTTAAACAGAGCTAGGATACAGACCAGAAGCAGACAATGGATGCTGAAACTCGGTAGAAGGCAATTTTATTAGACAACTTTGGCAGAGCATAGCAGAATTGACAATTGTGGCAGCTGCTTCATCACTTATCTGGTTTGATGTAACTACACTATTCTGGTACATTCCATAGACCCCATATCTCTGACCATAACTAACTGGCTACTCTCCATTGATCTACACACTATATGTCCAGTATTTCACATGTCTACCAGCATGCCACAGGACAGGAATGGAGAGGGAAACCATTTTTTTTTGGGGGGGGTGGTAGTGTTCTAGTCTGGGCTGCTACATCATGGGATCCCTACTAATTCTCTTTGATGGAAGTGGTGGTGTGGGTTAGCACTTCCTGGATGCAATCATTAGACCTATTGTTATACTGTTCGTATAAAATCATAATAATCAATTCAGCAGTAAACCACCTTCAACAGTAAAGTATCCATCTTCCATAGCCTAGTCATTCCCCTGACCTAAATCCCATAGAACATGCCTGGGATAAATTCTTTTGGTATATTGTACAGCGATACTCTTTAATTTCTTGTTTATCAAAGAAACTAAATTATGGCATCAGCAGAGAATTTCCAGATTTCTCTGGCCCCAGGTGAATTTAATACTGCCAGAGATTTCATTGTCTTAACAGCAGGTGCTTGCCCTGATTGGTGTCAGGGAAACTGCAATCTCTTCACACATCATTTATGCCTCTACTGAAGGGATGGCAGAAGCGACTTGTTCTCTTTAAATTTGCATGAAGCAAGAAAGTTATTTAGCTCTCAGAGATCTGAGTTCAGAGTAAAAGGGTGTAAAACATCATTGTCATCAGTGTGAACGCAGGACTGATTTCACTGGACCCTAGTGGCATTCACTTGTGGAATTCATTGCCTTGTTTTCGGCTTTGCCTGTGAATATCAATGGCATGTATTTCTCTAGGCATATCCTTTTGGTTGAGTTGAAGGAACCTTAGAATGTGAATAACTTTGTCTTCCACATTTTATTCCATACATGAATTATTAGATTTAAAAAGAATTTGTTCTCATCATCAAAGCTGGAAGATGAGTAAATGATTCGGTTGCCCAAAGGATAAGACAGCTTAGTTTTCCTTTCAAATGGACTCTAAGAAGGCAATAAATTTTAAATGCAAATGCATAATATGGTTATATTTGAAGAAAAAATTCCAGTCTCCTATTTATCATACTGCTGAATAATACCAGAATATTTGCAGTAGGGCATAATGTTAACAAAACCAAATTACTTCTGTTCTACAAAATAACTCCAATAATTAGTGAACATTTTAATATAGAAGATTGAGCATTCGTTTGGAGCCGAGTTAACTTACAAACCTGTGTTTCAATGATCAACATCATCATCATCATCAGTTAGTCCTGATGATGACAGGAATGATTCAGATTTCTGAAATCTAGGTTAGACAAGATTTCCCAGTGGTGCAATGGGGGCTGCATTGATCAAACTACACTCATAACTAAGTAACCTGCAGGTCAAAGGTTCAAGACTAGCCCAGGTTACCTGTATCGGAGTTTTAAAAGACTAAACTCTAATGATGGTGAGAGGGAAAAGATAAATTGCCAAAATGTAGTAGTTCAGTTACCAGTTATAATGTAATGGAAAATACCGTAACTCTGCTTTCTGTGAATAAGGCATCACCAATACTTTACATTTTTAGCATTTACTATTTATTAATACCGATGGATACTAGTAAAAATGATAAAGTTTAACCTAAAAATAAAAAAAAAACAAACAAACAGGGCAACTGCATTTGTATTTAGGACACCATTTTTGTCTGAATCTTCTGGAAACTGATGAAGAAGCAATATTTCAAGGTCTGTCATCAAAAGTTTTTTAAAATTCTTTAATTTATTTTTATTTTCTTCTCATATTGGACATGAATTTGTTATGTGCACATTCTAAGCTAACAGACTGACCGAGCAGGCAGCCATTAACAAAATTAAACAATCTACAATCTGGTCTGAGAAAAGAGAACTTTCATGGTTAAATTTGATTTTAAAAAAGGATATTCTCTAATCCAATATTATTTATGTGGATGAGACCATGTAATCTCTCTATTTGGTATGGTGGGAAGCTGCTGGGGAGTTTCACCTCTATATCTCGAGTTCTGGATTTTGAATCAAGGGGATTTTTTTTAAACTTCAAGTATACAATGATTAAGAAACAAACTAAAAATATATATTTACTGAACAATAAAGTCATTTTATGCAAAAAACAAACAAAAATCATCCCAATGGCCAAAAGGGTCAGAGCACCTATTAAGTTTCAAAATTTAATTGTCATTGCTTTGCTATTTTAGCAATGACACCACCATTATTCAACCCCCAATCAGTAAGCCAATATGGAGTTGGCAGCATTTCAGTTTCAGTGTGTTGTTTTTCCAGTCTCCAATCTAACCTCACTTATATATGGCTTTCCTCTTATTGCATGCTTGGTTTACTACTATTCAGTGTTTGTGTGTGCTGTATCAGCCGTATACTGCACAATCATGATTAACTAAACTCCGAATATTAAAACTACCAAATACTGATCCAACAAGGTCGCAGGTTAGGAGGCTGGCAACAAGATTTTTTTGGTCTGTGTCTGGACATTGAGAGTAAAAACAATTTTCTTTTTACTTTCCTTTTCTTTGCATGCACAGGTTTAAATGGAAACTTCATACAATTATGTATTCTTTGTCCATCTAAAAAAGTTCAGCTCTATTAAACTATTCAGCATACTCTAAATCAAACCAATTCAAGCTGCTATTTAAAATGGTTTAATATCTGGGGGCCTTTCCATCTTAACTTTTTGCTTTTAAAACATAAAAATAAATGAAAGCGTCCTACTGGTTATGACTAAATATTCACTTTTAACTGAGTAACGAGTTTGTCATTTCCAAGCTAGTCCCAAAACCAATTTGTAGGTTAGCCGACTATTCATTGTTTAAGCTTGCTGTGCTAGAACTGATATAAATATCTTGATAATGATTTTTAGTTGCTTTTCAATAGGCTTGCTTCTTAAAAGTTGGTATGATGCATGCAACAGCTAATTGCTGACTTACATTTAGGCCTAGCAGCAGTACCTAACCTACATAAGAAGATAAATATCAGGCTTGAATTTACCATTTAGGCGTAATGTCTTTCTTTCTCAAATAAAAACATCAAAATCACTCATCAGATAGCAAAATAACACTTAAAATTAAACTTAAACCACTTTAAAATTAATTTATTATATTTAAGTGTAAATGCAAACAGTGGCAATGTGCCAAAAGGGATAAAAACGGAATCTGATCCAAAAATCCATGTCCATAGAGTCAGCCCACTAATGTATAGTCTGAGAGCTACGTACAACTGCTTTGCTAATTATGTTGTTCCCATAAAAATGCCAAGTTGGCGGAATGAAAAAAAATCACAAATTCCAAATGCATTGGTTGTGAAATATACCATGGCTCTGATACATTATAAAACTTGAAGGGGTATTCTGCAGTCCCTTAACAGGTACATTAAAGGTGCATTTATAAATACACCGTTTACATCACAAGATAAAGTTAAGGAAAAGACGTAGGAACATACTAGAAATGAGTGCTGTAGATGACCTTGAATCTTGCATTGAAAGACTCGGGCATGACAATGACTTCAATTTCGATTCTAAAAATCTCAGAAGACTCAATGAAAACTGGCATATATTTAAAAGGATACTGTAGCCATCCTGGAGTGTAGCAGGTAGGAAGGGATAACAGGTCATTAACTACTCCAAAGAATTTCCTTGGTTTTTTGGCATCACAGGATTCCATTCTTTTAAGTCCCACCAAAGAAAAAGAAATGTGCTTATCTTTCACTGCAGTCATAAAATGAGGTACTTTACCTTACTGGACACTGGATCACTTGTTTGTTCAACAGGATTTGAGTTGTGCTGTTTATTAATCATGGTTGACAAAGTGTTTTCACTCAAAGTTGAGTAACTCCCAGTTTACTTTCAATTTGTTGATTCTGCCTCTGTTGTCTGAAAGGTGTTTTTTACTTTTAATCCACCTTAATCAAGTCAAAGCATCAGATACTGCTTCAGCGATTATGAGTGCAATGGACAGGAACAAGGGCTTGGGAGTGCGAGTTTTGTGGCAGGTGAAAGAAATGGTGCCCATGCTAAAATGGAAGAACCACACAAGTGCACTATGCCAGCTGCCTAAATCTGGTCATATTACATGCTTCAGGTATCCTAAGAAATAAAAAATACAAGGATACAACAAAGTTTATCATTGGGTGGTCTGCTCTAGAAGATAAAGAAAAATGAAAAAAAAAGCCTCTTCTGAGTACAGGGAAGCACCCCAAAATATATCTGTAACAAGACTGATGACACCCCTTCCTGATCTTCTGTGAAGTCACCGCCTTTCGTCAGCATGAAGAACTTCGCCAAATTATTTAGATTGGACAATAGATGATAAAAAGCGCCATGATCCATCTCAACAACCCTGCACAGTTCAGTTTTGTGTATTCTAAAGTAGCTTCAATAACGCAATGCCACTATCATCAAGGGCTACAATATGATGGCGGATGAAAAACAGAATCTTCATGACAAGACATGAACTCTTTCAGTATGTATTTCTGCATGTCTCAGAGATTGATAAATGTAGCAGTATTGAAATTACCATGTCTCAGATTACTACAACAATGGCTAAAACATTTCAACTAAAACTCCAGAAGTTTACTACAAATGATTTTCTAAATACCTGTCAGGATACTGTACTTGAAGCTTGAATTCCATTTAAATCGAATGATACATTGTGTAGTTGAAATAACCTTAAACGTGCCACCAATCATCTGTGATCACAAGCCAGATTTAATCAAGATTATCAGTATATAAGGGATTTTTGCCATCAAAGGACTTCTCAGATGAGTGTATGATTGGAAGAACAAGTGGAGAAAGGTTGGCACTGAAGCTGGACAGCAATCTTGTGGTGCTGCTATAGTTCAGTGTTCTAAAACCTAGTTTCTCAACATCTACGCAATTACTTTAGCTTGTGGTGTGTACCACACCTGTCACATCTTGCAAGTGTGAGCATTCTCCTAGTGTTCTTTGGAGACTATACAATTACATGAGATGTACATAAGGATTAGATTTCCTGAAAGCACTGGCATTACTGCAAGTTATGCCCTCACCATCTGCAACTCGAAGAAATCGCGTTGGGTGTTCTAACTAATATGAGTAATTTAGCCCAGTTTGAGTAGCTGTGGTGTCAGTTTTAACCTCTTTATAGCTATATTATGTTTTCAATTTTTGATAATACAATGTTTTGCATGTTGAATCTTTCTTCATTAATATTATTTGGGCGTCCACCCATTTAGTAATACTAGGTTACAAGCCTACAAAGAGCATGCAAAAACAGATACAAAAGGCAAGCATGGTTAAATGTACAGATTTCAGAAGTAACTGCTTTCAGGTGTGGCTCACTTGCTGAACATGGACAACTGTACAGAAAAAAATTAAAGGATGTCTTATTTGTGTACACGCAACTGCCAAACCAAGATTTATTTTTCATTTTGTTTTGAAATAACGAAAAAATACTGAAAAATAAGTTTATAGAGAAGTGAGCACAATAGTAGATTTGTACAGCCTATTAGTGGTTTGCAGGTAAAACAATTCATACCTGGTGGTACCAACATTTACTTAAAAACAATAAAATAAAAAAAAACTGCTCATCACCGAACACAATAGCACAGAATTACACAAGCATTTTGTCATGCAATAGAAAAAAAAAAAATACAGCTGATGTAGAGGCACAATACATGGTAAGCACATACGACTGACATCTTCTAGCAGCAGAACTTGTACACAGAGCCACTGAAGCAATCACACAGCAGAGTCGGGGTGAGACTTAGACAGGGGAAGTCTGAAATGGAAAAGCAGAAACACAATAAATCTTCATCTCAACTTACTTAGTTTACAAAGATCTAATAATTTTAAAACAGAAAAAGCAACCAAAAAAAAAAAAAAAAAAACAGTTTGGAAATTACATCTAAAAGGGAGTTTCAGCCAATGCATGTAAAGCAATCCGTCTTCCAGGAGGTTTATCTCTCCTCCTCAGCTCTTCACGCCCATTTTAAAGGTTGCTGAGAGAGAATACTACCGCATAATTACAAAAACAAGCAGACAACAATAAATGCACGGGCCTGAGTTAACAGCAACGTCTACAGCCATCTCCTGGCTTAACTGGATGGTGGTGTAGTGGAAAACCCATAAATCATCTATGGTCTGCGTGGACAGTTAATGGTTCATACTTATCTTCTGTGCTGCTCTATAAGTCTCAGAAAGGACCACACAATGGAATCTTGTTAGAGCAAAGCCAGACATGGAAGGACAAATTATTTCATAAATCAGGTTATTCTTGGCTCTGAATTACTTTAACGTTCTACGACATAAGAAAAATAGCAAAAACGTTCTCTTTTTTAAATGCCAATCAAAACAGTTTCTTTCCATGCTGGTTGTTAATGTCTTTCGACTATGTAGGCAAAATAACATAAAAAAAATAACCATACCCAACATAGCTCTACTGATTTGATCAAGATCTACATAATTCAGCCAACTCACTGATACAATGGTGACAGTGATGAATTTGGTTAAGAAATTCTCTCTTTCTGCTCTATTCAATTTCACAGTGAGCCACTGTTTATATTCCAAAGTTAACATTTGAGGAGCATTAAGAAAATACTAGAATTGTTACAAAATCGCTAGAAATGATTGTAAAACTGCAGATATACCCCAGCTTCATATATTAAATGGGGGTATTCATCATAAGACATTTAAACCATCAAAATCTGCTCTGCAAGTCACCATGTGCTAATGTTTGGTATTTAAAAGAGAAAACCAGGAAGAAATGAAGAATGTAAATGGTGTACAAACTCGTGCTAACTGATTGGGGTCTCTATGAGGAAGGCTGCTGCTATTTTTATTTTACATCATTGCAGAAATAAGATCAAGTGATACAGTTTCCACCCTGCAAGATCAGCATCAGAGCTACTGTGTGCCATTTCTTCTGCAAAGGGTCAATGAAATGCCATCTTATTATGCATTTTCTGTAGACCGATCAAGTGCGAAATTAAAAAAGACATAATCTTTATACTTCTGTCTTGTAAACACTAGGTAGGTGATTTTAGTTTAAATTTTATCATAAGATAATATACCTGTTATGTTAGTGTGTCATTTTATAACTGAAATCTACCCAGTTTTAACTCATACCAGTACTATTTATGATTTGGTTTCAATACTAAAACTGTTAACCACAAATTATCAAACAAACAGAGGAAATAATCAATTAAGTATTCTCATAGTGAATCTTTGCGGGCATCTTTCTTTTCTTCAAACTCTCTTGGAGTGAGTGGAAAAAGCAGTGACATTAGAACTCATAAAGATGCTAAGTTCTCTGGGTGGCTGGCGGTTTCCTTAGAACTTCTGAGAGGATGTTTGCTATTTCTTGCAGTGAGTAGCTCAAGCTCAATAAGTGGAGATGGTTTTTGAGCTGATTTATTCAGCAGAAATCTCTCAGCCGCCGTCTACTGCAGATGGTGGAAACCAAGTTATATGGCACTAATACACTGTTCAGAAACATGCACAAAGCTGTTTACGCTCTTTGTTACAGAACACAATACACATTTGAAAATAATAACTTAATATTACATTTGCTGAAATAAGATAAACTGTACGGAATTTCTATTGAAAGTAATCATGTAAATAACAAAGTGTATTTTAATAATATTAGATGCAAAACTGTGTAAACTCATGATTTGGGTCTGATCAATGCCAAATGCTTCTGAAAATATACTTATGGCAGATGAATTAAATGCTTAAAAAAATGAAAATACAAATGTAGCCAAAAAAGCATTACTTTTGAAGATTGGCAGGCACAATATTCATACCTACTCTTAGGAAATTATAAGTTTTTTGTAGTATGGCATTGTTGGAAGGTTTCTAAATTACTGGCTGACAGAATCCAGATTCAGATTGTATACACCGTTAAGACAAAGGAATGACTAATATAAAATAGAAGGCAACATAAGAATAAATAAGACATTTTTTTTTAGTTTGGTTTTACATTCAAGGAATAACTAAATTCTGCTGCAAGAAAATGAGTTTAATGAATAGTTAAATCTAAGTCAACTAAATGTTAAACCTTAATGACATGTGTGAAAACAACCATTTCATTGAGCTTACGCTATAGGAAGCAGAAATTTAAAAAAAAATCAAAAAAGAATTTTTAGCAGTTGTCTTCTGGTGATAGTTTACATGGATAGCCAAGAAAGAATATTAAAATAATTTAAAAAAACAAAAAAAAAATTGGCTTTATATATCTTATTTGATCTTGTGTCTACTCCTTTAATGTCATTTATCTATTTATTTTTACTTTTCTGTTCTGAACATTTCTCTCTGCTCCAAAATATCTTTTGCCATACTAAAGATAAATGCTAGAAGCTCTGATGAAATTCACTACAGGGGATATCCTATTTTTATATTATCACTTTCAATACCTCTTGTCAGGTCATCTGCTTCTGCTAACATTGCTTCAGTGCGCCTGAATGCAACATGCAATTCACACCTTTAATATCCAGCAGCAGGCACTATGTGGGGGCTTCACAAATTAAAAAAATATTTCATTAATTTAATGCAGTGTGGAAAAGCATCTGATTCAGTTTATGTATCTTAAACTCTCCTTGGCTGGCTTCATGATGTTGTTGTACCAATGCAGGTGGATTGCTATGATCTGACTGAATTGCATTAACTAAATGGAAGATGGGGAATATAGTGCTGTCAGGCCGGGGGGAGATCTATTTGGGGTGAGGAAGAGTTAAATACTTGAAAAGTTATAACAATGATTTTCTAGTTTAATTCTAGATCCCCGTCCAGTAGTCAGGGTAATCTGGCCTTTCTGGCTTCATGCAAGAAGCCATACATAAGAAAATTTTCTCAGTACCATAACATTAGCTTGGTCAAGAGAAAGAGTCCGATTCCTATGGTGATTAGTTTGTACCTATTTAGCATTGTTTTTTTCTTGCTCTTCACCTGTGCATCAAAAAATTAAGAGTTCTAGTCAGGATCGGCAACTCGTATGGTCTCCGTAATTTGCTGGGCTGCCATCAGCACCATTTTCTGCTGAGATCTACCAATACCACAATGTTAAAATTGTACTTTTACCAAGAGAAATGATTTTACTGTCTTATTAAATTAATGCAATAACATTTCTGCAGTTTTAGACAGATAATGAAACTTTCGCCATGTTCCCCCTTATAAAGGGGTATTAGACTAAGGAGACAAAACCGCAGAGTAGATCACAGTGTGAGAATGAAAAGGATAAGCAAGAAAAGTCCTCACAATGTTTGTATTCATTAGAGACAAAATTTTGTGTTGCTGTTCTTTTTACTGTTATACCAGCGTTTCTCAAAGTGAACCATATGGCCTGGCCCCTTAGTGGACCACAGCATATATCTGCAAGGCCACTGAAAAAAGGGCTGGGGAGAGGGGGCATAGAAATTTGCACTGTCAGGCGTAGAATTTACTTTTTGGTACTGTAAATATTATCCAATTTTCAAACTAATTGACATTTAATGGTAGGCCCCTGTTCGGTTAATTGGCTGGCTTCTTATGAGTTACTGTGAGTAATATTGTTGCAGTAAGCGACAACCTTCTTGGATCTTGAATTGATCACAGTACATATACATAAGGTATATCAAAATTTGGCAAGCCCCAATTATATGTCATGCAAACTTTTTTAAGGGGAGTCCCACCAGAGACTCGTATCTATATCGTCAAAAGAAAGGATAAACTTGCCCTTTGTACAGCTAATGCGCATGCAGCCAAAAAACACTAATTCTTATATTGTTCTTACAAAATATCCTCAACATTTCAGTCACATTCCATTGACTCTTTTGCTACAAGAATCCCCATTTTGCATAATACATCTGATCACGTTTATTAACGTTATCTTGCCATTTTTCATTTGATTTACTTGTTCGTTCAATATTTAATTTAAGGGTAAAAAACAAGAAAATCAGGTTTAGAAAGAGTTTATAACCCAAAAGAGTTGAGTAAGGTAGAAGAATACAAGATAGCTGCTCCTGTTACTGTCAGTTAATTATCCTCATTACATGTCCTTAAGGTATTCTATAACTTCCGCAAAATGCTATTTTAGTTTCTTGTCAGGTATTGATTCTTGTTGCATATAACATTATTGGGTGGGGCTCTCCTGCTTTCATGTGAAGTATACTTACTTCTCCCACAAGAGCTTATAAATCAGACCCAAGTCCCCAGAGCTGCTTAGCAGTTTTATGAAAAACAAGATGCGAAGAAATTTTTTTCCCTTCTAACAACCTGGAAGGTAAAATTCAAGCAAAAGGAATTCATACCTGAAATAAAACAGATGAGAATAATACTTGTACAAGTGGCAAACACAGAGCAGCAGAAATGGTTCTGTGCACAAATCTACAGATACTGCCAGCCTGTCTTTGGTCTGAATCACAATAGAAACCAGCATAATTTGGTTGACAAAAATTGATTGTGACAATATGTTTTGACAAAGCTTGACTAGCACATTTAATAATAATAATAATAATAATAATAATATAATAATAATAATAATAATAATAATAATAATAATGACAAACACAAGTATGGGTGATGTTTAAAACTGTTCACGTGAAGATGACAAATGATCCATTTTGCCCCTGACTCACCTCAGAATAATTACTGAAGAGACAAATTTGATTCCAGTCAGTGTTGTATTTTCAACAAGATATTCAATAATGAAAGAATTGTTTAAATGTATACATTGTTACCTACCTACTGATCCTAATTAAAGAATCCTTCCGTGTATCCGGAAATTCGTGGTGGAATCCAGATTTGCCTTGAAGTTGCTAAAGAATTAGGTAACTATCTCAGGAATTTCTATTTATTAGCAGTGTTTATAGCTTAGTTCTACTCAGGTAATATACAGAAGGTTAAGTGGTGTTAGTCTTGAAAAGGTCAAGGGAGTAACAGGCTTTGTTACAGCTTTCATTAATGATTTACAAAGAGTAATCCCTGAAATTCATCTATTTCTCTCTCTCTCATCAATGCTTACAAGGGTTCTGTCATGAGCAGAAGACAAGCCATGTGCTCCCTATACATAGAACCTACAGGGATGTAGCCAGTAGCCATACACAGAACCCCATCATTATTCCTAAACTTTAATGCTTGAATAAGGATGCTGGAGAGCAAATGTTCATTTGGAAGCTTAAGATGTCAGGAACAATAATTTAGAACATGGAATTTTGATATAATTTTTCTGTTTATTTTGTAGCTTTACAAATAAGCTGATGAATGTAAAACACACCACTGTTGCTGTACAAAAACCTGACAAATGCAATATAAACAAACTGCTTACCTAAGTCATGTAAAGCAGGCAACGCTACTTTATGCTGTAGGTGAGTTTAGTTAGTACAAAGAAGCTGGGACCACTTATGGCTTAGACAAGGGCAAAAAAACAACAACATTCAGCCACCTGGTTTGTTCCACTTATCAATAACTTTAAAAGTTCATTAGTTTTCGCACTGAAACTCTCCAAAAACTTTAATATTTACTAGATCTCTCCAAAGACAAGTTTTTTTTTCCTTTTTAATAAATAAATATCTTTCTAAATTAAAATTCTTGTTCTTGTTACAAAACAATAATATCCCATAGAGAATCTATGCTAAACAGTTTCCTCTCTTATACTAGGACATTGCAGAACCAGTATCTTATCAATGGCACCTAAATCTGTATTTTTTTCAACGCAGTCTTTGATTGTTCTATTGTATTAGTGACTTCACCAAAAGTTAGGCTTACGCTATGGACTATATTTAGCTTCCAGCGTACATTTTGTAGATATTTACTTTTAACTTATCTGAAAATCAGCTAATGTAGCATTGATAGTGAGGCTTTAATGGTGAAATTTGTTTGTAAAATCCCTTTAAATCTTTTCTAGTTTATCCATGCAAAGCACTGCTAACAGCAAGTATTAAATATCTGGGAAGGAAGAAGACATCTATTGGCCTACACTGTATAAGAGAACTTCCTGCATCATTTCATTATTGATTTTTTTTGTGTGTGCCTTTACTCATGTCAGTAGATCAGCTTCAGAGAAATCAGACAACTACCCTGTGATCAGCAATTGTGCACATCCGAAATTCCCCAGCCTACTAAAGGAGTTTTCTTGAAAGTTCACTGACCAATAATGTCCAATCTCTTTTGATCTTGCGGATTTGTTTATCAGACCAGTTTTTCCTTTTCCAACAGTTTCAGTATCATAGACGTGATGCAAACTAGAGAGAATATCTGAGCTTAGAGGGGCACCACTGAATGTAATGCAGTTTAGGAAGAAAGACAATATACCAAGCCCTCCAAGAGATTTGCCTATTGATAGCTAACATTTTACAATGATTTTCAAAGGGAATAATCTTTTATTTGAGATGATTGGAGTGGATTTCAATGAAAATCGTAAAGATTATATGCATTTTTATGCACGAAAACTTCTACAAGTTGTCCAGTCAGAACAAATTTTAACTTCTTTTTGACAGTACAGGTCACTTACTAAAAATTACGGTTTTGTTTAGAATCAAGTATAAAAACTAGTTTTATTCAGTTATTTGTAATCCACCTCTATGTAGAGGCAATTTTAGATATGTGTTTTCTAAACACAGCTACAAATAAATAACAGTTTGTTCTTGGGGTATTTAGCCATACATACAGGATGTCCACAAAGTCCTGTCATTCCTTTGTTACATGGAAGTGTCATGTATCCTCTGTTTGTGTGCCTTTGTTGTCATAACATATTCTTCTCCAAATTCTGCGAGACATTTTTCCAATCATTTGCTGTTTCACAAGATGAAATTCATCCCTGAGAGTCTCTAAGTTCCTTAGTCAAGATACATTGTCTCTGAGCCACTTTTCCCTCATAAAAAACTGTCACACATTGAGAGGTCAAGTCTCCAGGACACCATTCTATTGGTGCAGGCAGTGTGGACAGAGGAAAAAAACAATCAGTCAGTATCTTACTGGGATGACAAGACTTTGTGGACACCCTGTATTTACTAGCTCTTTTGCTGCTTCTCAACCATTAATACATATCAACATATAGAGTAAACATTAAATTAGAACTTTCTTATTTAAAAGTATATCCAACGTTTTTATTTATGCAGAATATACTGCTTCATGCGCATATTTTACAAAATTATAAATTTATGTATTTAGAAAAAAAAAGAGCACAGGAACAATGACTACCCAAATGATACATTTTCTGTTTCTTAATATTAGTTTCCATTATTTATAGTTTAATACTTATTATTATTATTATTTTGCTTCATCTGACTTAAGCATTATGGCATTTGAACAGTAAACTCATCATGTGTGACCAAGGGGTGAGTTCTAATTACAAATCAGCTATGATTCCAGTGTGATTAGATATCACAAAACTGGTAAGGGTATATGATAGGGATAGTATTTATTGATATAGGAATCATAAGACGGCCACTTCTTGTCCCTGGAAACACTTGCATGATGGCATCTTTGTCATCTCTTAAGAATTAAACTAAATTAAGGTAAGCCATCGGAACCTTTTGCCAAAAAAAAGAGAGAAAAATATTAAAACATTAAATAAACATTTAAAGCAGATTATTCTACTTAGTGGCCATATTTGAAATGCAATGTAAGTTTTAAAATAATATATGGAGGACATTATTTCATATAAACATTTAAAATTGTCAGTTTTGGTAAATTTGACTGAAGCAAATAACATTTGATCTTGTTTTGGTTCTAAAATAATTTACTGCGACCAAGCCAGGCCTACTGCTTCATGGGCCAAAAGTGTTATTTAGTTGAATTATGCCAAGCAAAACGTTAGTACTCACTCACCAGGTGGGTTTGAGACCGGCTCATGCTACTCGAACATTCCAAAAATAAAAACATCCAAATACTGCATCACAAAACTAAATCTTGATGAGGTGATAGCTAAAGGTCATCCAAATCATCATGCTATCAATGAGAGAATGGAGAAAAGCCTCCAACAACTGTACACCTTTCTGTTCTTAATATCAGGCTTTCATCAAGGATACCCACTATTGTTCGCATCCTACCAAGGCACACAATAGTTGAATGAAGCTTTCTCTTCTAAAGGTGAAAGTAACAACAAAGACATGCCACAAATTTACTCTGTTCATATTGTTAAACTTCCATCTGTTTTTCCAAATGATGCAAGGTCAGGTAAGGAAAACATTTCTATTAAGTAGATGTTGCAGAACTTATTGGTGGGGGGAAGATTGTGGTTTAAAGACAGGAATACTCAAGGAATGTCTTTATCATCAAGTTTATCTTCCTGCTCCTAGAGGTGAAGCAGAATTACTGCCCCCCCATCCAGGTGGATGAACTATTTATTAAATAGAGCTTGCTTACTAACAATAGCTTTCTATGGATTTCTACAAAAAGCATCGAGCTGCTGCAGCAGCCCTGAAAAATATTTTGCCAAAGAGTTGAGTACATGAAAATTATCTACATAGGCTGAATACAGTAAAATAGCATTGGGCAGAAATAGTAGTAAATAAAGTTTTAAAATACCCAAACTTAGGAAGAAAACAAAATTATCTGAAAAGAGAAAGCAAAAGAGCACCTCAATGTTCTGATAATCAAAGCAGACTACTTGGAATCTAATATCTCAATACAAACCTAAAACATTACCTGGTACAGGTGATGCTTGAGATTGTTATTAATTCTCAGTGATGAAGATCAAAGTATGTATTTAGTAAGACAAGAAAGATTACATTCCCAACAATGCTGTCCATGGCAAAAATCCTTCTGAGACAGCCAACAGTGTTTTATACCAGTTTCCATCATACGTAGCATTAACTGGATCTCACATGGTGTTTTAGATAGCATTAACACATGCAATCCCAGTGATATCTCATCCTGCAATGGCTATATTATTTACTGGTTCTATTATAAAGTGCTTCCATTAATAGAATAAACATCGTATTAAAAGAAAACGCAATCTGTGATAAGTTGAAAATGTGATCAATAAAATGACATACATACACTAGCGATGCTCAAATGAAGCCTGGCTGAAATAACATCACTGTAATGGCATCTGGCCAGGTTTCCTTTGGACATCTACAGTATAAGAAATTTGCCAAGTAAAGATGCTTTCTCTCTATATATATATGCAGTAACTCCGAAATTTACATAAGTACCAAAAAAAAAAAAAAATATCAAAGATGACCTCAGATTTCTGAAAGAATGAGACATAGTTAGGTCACATTTACTGTATACCTTCAGGAATGATAGTCAATAGCATTATTCTAAAGTAAGCAATCTGTCAAAAACATATTACATACACCAATGTACTAAATGATTCAAACAGAAGCTACTTGCACTGCAAAATATCAAGTTTCTATTAACAGGAACCACTTGAATATTTAGCCAGGTCTGAATTCTGTCAGGTAAAAACTGACTAGAAACTAGACCCTTTATCTAGTGGAAACTGATTTGTGTGTGTGTGTGTGTGTGTGTGTGTGTGTGTGTGTGTGTGTGTGTTTAATCACATCTTTATTAGAAAATCAGTTTTAAATGTCTTAACTGTTTTATAACAGAATTTATTTTCTTTGCTAAACTTAATACACAAAGTAATCATTCATCATACAGAAACAAGTCAAATTGGGATTCTGAGTATTTCTGAGGTAAAACTATAGACTAGAGACCACAAAATAAACAAAAACATCTAACATAACATAACAGTATATATATATTTTTTCGCTTTCAGCCTCAAGTAATTATAATAAAATGAAAAGATGATGACAACTTTAGACATAAGAGGAATAAAAGACAAAGAAATGTTGCAATATTAATTTATGTATTTCTATTCTTTTTATAAATAAATATTTCGGCTGCAAGATTTATGAGAAGTATCCTGTGCTTTTAACCAGTAAAGTTTCTAAGTGGATTTAGTGATAATATATAAATAACCCACGAATAAAGTATTCATGTTTAGTTATCTAAAAATGTCACCAAATAAACACAATAACTGCTATGTTTCAGACAAACTAGGGTTAAAAATGAAATGGAGGATGCTGAGATAATGGGAATTGCTAGTATAACAAGTTTCTCTTTTACACGAGAAACTACTTTAAAAAATTTCAAAAACTGGCATCAATAACTAACACGGATGGACCATCACAATCAGGCAGCAACAAATCAACTCATTAAAGCACAAAATATAAACTAGATGATGACAAAAATGAAAGTTAAACTCTGTTTAATCATCATATCTCTACAGACACTTTTCAAGTAAAAGTTTGTTGTTGTTTTTCTCCATATCCTTGTAGCTCTGAGACAACAATCATATAAAGAATTACGAAATATTTCATGTTTATTCTTGGCTTCACTCAGACATTTTGTACAGATTTTTATCAACACCTACTAATAATAAATAAAGCGTCAGACATGATGTGCTGATGGTGTGTGGATACCTGGGTAATGGTCCTTTAAAACCTAGACATGCCAGTGATCCGATGATACCAAATCAGAAAAAAGTTAGCATGCCATCAAAGAAAGCTAGTGCTGTCATTGCTGCCGCTATACCACAATAAGATGTATGGCTTATTAGTTGTATCTAGAGCCAGTGATTCCCTCATTTATCACAATTAGACATCTTCCAAGAGCAAATGTGATGTCTCTCCAAACCTTAACATCTCTACATCTCTCTTAATGATGTGCTGCTATGTGGGGCAAATGTTTAATATACTCAGTACTGATCAGCCTCTCTTCACTGATTTCCCACAGTCTTAAGTTAGTTTATATCATGAAAAAAATATTTATTTCAATAGCAGATGTTCTATCCAAATTATCCCAACATAAGTATAGCATTTAAAATCTGATGGATATTATTAGCTAGCCACTTTAAACTAATATTTTACATAGTATATCATACTACCAAGAAAAAATAAAAATACCGTAATATTATCTTTAAATTGCTTTAAATTGTCTTGGCATCATGGTTTTTACACAATTCATGTAATTGAATGAAAAAATGCATGACTAATTAATTTTTATCATTAGTGACCTGCCATTACCATGAGGTGCTAGTAGACAACAAACAAGTTCCAGGTATATGGAAGCAGATAATATCAAATTAGAATTCTTAATGATACACATCATTCACTTGCAGAAAGCATCATTCTATTCTCATGGTATTTAGGACTAGTATGAACTGAGACTTTAATGGTATATAAAACCACTATTAGATTTCAGTGTGTTTCAAAACCAACACTACACCAAGTAGGAGAATATTTATCAGTGCCCATAGAGGCACATGAACCCAATTTCCAATGGATTACATAATAGTTAAGAAAGTAACTTGGCAGTTAATTCAAAGCAATGTATTTGTATGTGCAGTATATCTGCTGCAGAAACATTTTATTGTAGTTCGATGAGACTGCTCAAAATACAAATAATAATTAACTCTTTGTATCTCTAAACATCCAGTATATATTTATTGCATCAATAACTATTTAAGAATGTCTATTAATTATGCATATTAAATTCTCATATTTTGTTTATACTTTTTTTGTAAACAATATTAATTCTTATGTTGGTGACTTCATATTTTGAAATTAACTTTTGGTAACCTAAAATTCTAATGTTGAGTTATTTAGTTTATCCCCATCTTCTCTTCCAGGGGTGATAAAATAGATCTCTGGGGACATGACATTAGGAAAGGCTTTTAACTACATTTTCATCCCAGCCACAGCTATGAAAGTCTTCTTTCACCATTTTGCAAAATAATTGATTTTGGACACTTGACCAGAACTGTGTACAAATTTAAAACATTTTCATTAAAAAATCCAACATTTGAAACACAGTCACTTCCTTATATCAATCTGAATACGTAACTTTAATGAAAGGGTATACTAAAATTATAAAGGTATTTTGAAATATCTGTATAAGTATACTTATCATTTGCTTTATCTGTACACCCTGACAGGTATTATGAATATCTGCTTAGCTTATTTATTTATGCAAAAACCAAAAAGAAAATCATAGGCGAAAATTCCTCTTTAATCTTTCATGATCATAAGAGCATCTTTACATGACATTAAATAGTCAAGATATTCAAATGGAACCCAGTTCAAATAGTATCATGATTTTTTTCGTCTATTATAAATGTTCACATATTAAGTCTTAACCCTTGAGATTAGACTGTATCTGTTTGATATATTCAATCTTTCTAAAAAAATCATGATAATGTTCAACTTTGTTTCAAAGAACTTGGCTGAATTTAGCTGGTAGTTCTTTTAAAGTGTAAGCAGTTCAAAATTTTACCCTCTCCGAACAGAAAATGAGAAAGACAACGTAGATCTGTGAGATGTATTCAAACAGCCAACTGTGATCTCACGGAGAGAGGGCCTGCAGTCCAGATCAAGCAGCCACAGAAGTGTCATCTTAGCTTTCTCTTCTTTATTGCAAATAACAGATTTCATTGCCTACAGTGAGTCACGCACCATCATCACAATGATTTAAGAGAAGTTTTAGATGAACCAGAAGAAAATGATGTAGAATATCTTTTTTAAGATGAAACAAAAGAAGGAGGGGAGAAAACAAAGAAAAGGAAATAAATTACAAAGCCACTTGGCCAAACAACAATAATTATAACATTTTGGTTTAGGTATAAATAAAGGCTTGTTATCTTAATAGAGTATTAAATATTAAAAAGCAATAACAAAATAAATAAAGATCCAGGTCTTTAAAAAAAAAAAAGCTGAATAAATTATGTAAAATGAAAAGCATCTATTTTAGACAATGCTTATATACTGTATGGCAGAGAGACTTTAAGAAAGAAGTATTTGGAAAATGTAAAATCTTCTAAATATGGAAGACCATTAATCAGTTTTCAATAAGCATCATACTGCTGCTCTGGAAAAGCCCTTCTTTCTTTTTTTTTAAAAAAAAGGATAAATTACAGTCTGAACGCTTCCTGCAACCTCTGAATATTTTAAATTAAATCATATATCTCATAAAACAACCTCAACTGCAGCTTCTTCTTTTTTTTATTAGAGTTTTTGATTTTCTAATAATAATCAAAATCCTCCAGTTTGTTCTGTTTTTCTTAACAGCTTAGCACTTTGTTTATAAGGCTACAGTGTATCTTATTATTAAGATTATAAGGCTGATTATTAAAGGTAAGATAATTCTGGTAATACCTCACCCACCCAATTAATGCAGATATTATATATATATATATATATTTTTTTTTTTTTTCTTCACGGTATTAAATGCAGCATATAATGGTGGATTTAAGTTTTCCTTTTAGTTTCTCTCAACATCAGAATGCATTATTCTATGAGCAGAAAATCAAATATTATTTTAAAAAATCCAAGATGTGCTGATAACTTACGTTTGTATAAGTCAATGGCAGTCAGATTGGAGTCGAAATAAATTACACAATACCATGAATCCATAAACAGTGCTGAAAGTAAAAATTGGTTCAGGCATTTTCCATTACTTTATCCAGATAGACTAAACTTCCTGTTTTTGTTCAGTGGTACACATTAACTTACTAAGAGAATGAACATTTTGTATTTGTAAATACTGACATTAACCCCACTCAGACTAAAAACAAAAACAAACAAACAGTGTGCAACTAAATAATTCCAAAATGAAAAATGGTGTACACTTGCTGTTAATTTTTTTTTGCTTATTAAAACTATTGGGCATTAATTCACTTTTACTGGTGCCCTGGGATTTCCAATGGAAAATAAAACCATAAAAATGATCTTCCTAGATCTGCCATTATTCATGATTAAAAATTTGTATTTGTTTCTATACTGAGTAATAACTACATTGTATCAAATGTTTTCATCACTTGGTTAATAGATATACTACTGATAAAGAAAAAATAATAATGTAATGTCTGTTCTGACTTTGAAATGAGGTGTTGGCTAGGCAACCAACTGTATTGTATTTATGTTGATTATCATCTGCCAAAACCTTTATTTTAAGAGATTTTCAAGTCTTCATACTTGCGCCATATCCATGGAATTTTGCAGAGTAGATACTCTTCCTTGTTATCTTTTCTTTTTTTGTATGCTTCCCTGATTATGAGGATTATGGATCCCCTTCTTAGTATATTCACTATCCCTTATTTATTTTTTTTCTTGATTCTTCAGCTGTTGTAACGAACTATATCTGCCTTCCCACAATACAAGAACATCTCCCCTCAAAAGTTAGAAGAGTATCATCCCTGCTGGCCTGGCAAGTTACCAATGCACAGACCTTGGAAACATCAAAATTAAAGCCAGGTGATATTCAGTTCAAGAACATCTATGGAAGAGTCCTGCATTACTATAAGAACAAGAAGCCATGATATGAGAGGTTTGCCAAACTTTGCCAGTCCCCATTAAGGAAAAAATCCTGCTTGGCAAGCTACCATGTTTCCTTTAGGTAACCATAGGTGATCTTCCATATCTGTATTTTGATTACATTTCACTTTTATGTTAATGCTGTTAAAGGGGCCAATTTAATGCAAGATTTTGGCCCATTAAGACAACTATAATTAGCAGCAATTATTGCCATTTTTTCTCACCATAATTGCAAGCAAATGCTCATAGTTTCTTTTTTAACAAATTATAACATTTCCTTTTGATTATCATGTTCCAAAATTGTAGCCATGATTACCTATGACCAAATGCTAATAATCCTGTGGGCAAGCCTTTTTTCTGTGGAAAGTATGTTTCTTTACCTTCATTAAAAGCTGATAAGACTAGAGGCAATCTCAGCCAGCCAGCCTATCATCTCTTTTGTCAGAATCCCTAGCAGAGTCTCAGATCAGATCTATCAAGTCTTCCAATTATGACAACTGTATACTCCTTATTTTTCAGGTCCCTTATTCCTTACCTGATAGAGACCCATAAAATCTATTTTAAGCTGCTAGATAATGATAACAGTGCACCATGCCTTAAGCAGCTACAGCAGCTAGCATTTGATCTTTAACACATTAACCTCTTCAAAACTGATGGGAAACTGAGAAATGGCAAAACAAAGATTCAGCCAAAAAGTTACATGTAACCAATAGCCAATCCTCAGTGATTTGCATTAAAGTAGAGTATTCAAGGGAAGCAACTTTCAGTGTGGTGTGCACTTTATGCATGAATATTAGTAATCTGCATTATCCAAAAATAATAAGGAACTTTCAAACTAAAGTAGTCTGTATAAAAATGATCAAAGAAAGCAAAAATTGCAACATAGTTACAGGGACAATATGGTTACTCTAAATTCAAAATGTTAACAGAACACAATTCCAAGTCCCATTTCAACTCGCTTCAGCAACAGACATACTATTTCTTGAACTCTGACTTAATTCAGGCCATAATGGAGACAATGAAAATCAAATTTATTTTTGTGTTTATATCTGACACCAGAAATCACATGGCACCATAAAAAGTGGAATACTGCCCATCAATTTTAATAAGAACTGAACATATTAACAGAAAGTATACACCATTTTTCATTTTTGGATTAGTTAATTGCTTACAGGATTTTATAGTTGTGACTGATCATTGTCTGAGTGAATTTAATGCACACCTGTCATAGATCATCAGAGTCCAGGTGTCTGTCTAAAAACCTGAATAATGAATAACTCATACTGATTGACCCAATACTTATTTCCTCAGCAATCATACTATTGTGTTATGCCAAATACTTTTGAATGGTATTGAAAATTCCTGCCATGATGAAATAATTATTTCTATATAATTTCTAAAGTAGTGTAAAATATTGTAAAATCAAAGTGTTTGCTCTATCTAATAATTATATACACATTTTTAGCCAATCATGTTTTTTAAAAAAAAAAAAAAATTTAACTGAAATTATATTTTTGTTCGTCAAAGTAATGAACCTTACAAGGATTCATCTCTAAAATTCAGATAGTTAAAATGTAACATTGAGAAAGTCATGTGACAATATTTTTAACATTGTGTGGTCTACCTCAATTATACAGAAATATCTATTTGACATGTGTTTTCTGAGGTTTTATCACCAGCTCTGTTGTTATAAAATTATCAATATTTCAGGAGAACCACCTGTCAATGTTCCCAGAATAGTTCTGTAAGTGGATTTTTTGAGGACAACTTTCATTCACCTCAAACTTTGTTGATAATGATGGCCCAATGGCAGTTAGAATCTTTCTTTTTTTTTTTGGTATAGACTGGATTTGAACCAGTGATGAATTGCAACTAATAGATAAAGGATTTAAATCCATCCTGCACTGAAAAATCAAGACTTCAAGTTAGCATTGGGACCATCATCATCAACACTGATAATGTATATCAGATATGGCAATAAAAACTCAAAAAGTATGTTAATAACTAAGTGCCACCAACGTTATGTAAATATCTCTTCTATAAACATTACCACTGTTCTCTTTGTGTGCATCTGCTTCCTGCCTCTGCCAGATTTTACATAAAACAATTCCCCCACCCCTGTGTGATGTATCCTCAGCACCTTGCTAACACCTGCACCTGCCCGGAATACTCTAAAGTCTTTGGCAGTCATCCTCTGCCTCACCTAGCAATTATTAGGGCAAGTATGCTGGAGCTATTTCTATTCTACCTATTTTTTTTACATGTATCTTTGTCTTCTCAGGCATTCTGTAATAACTTTATAACATTAGAGAAACACAGTAAATTTATGTTATTCAAGTTTGCAGTAATACTGCCTGTGAAGAAAGCCTAAAAAGCATGCAAAATATATGTCACACATTAAACTATATGATAATCACCTAATAAAAGATGCAACAAGAACCAATTGTTCACATTACAAGCCAGGGTACACTGCTCCATTAGTTTGTCAATAAAGCCAACATTAAATTATATTCACTTTTAAATGTATAATAACAATTTTTCAGAGAACTAATGTAATGGCATCCACACCAAGAAATCTGTGCTCTAATAAAGATTTCTTTAAAAATTCATTTTAATTGTCCTTTGCTGTATATGAAAAGGGACCATTTTTCAGTCATAAGAGTTCTACAAAATATCTGAATTTCACATGACGTAGTTAGAGCTGAATGCCAGCAGATATTGTACACTGTGATAAGATGGCAAGTGCACTGGAGTCAAATGTGTTAAAAGAAAAACTATTAGTGACATAATATTTTGTAGAAAAAAGTCAACTAAGCCAGCTGATGGAATGAAAGCATCCAGGGTTGCCTCCAAAGAAGAAATTTAAGCTGGTAAAGTGATGGTGATTGTATTTATGAATATAAATGGTCCAGTGTGCCTAATGATTCTGGAAGAGGCATTATAGCTAAAAGTGTTACATACTCTCATCTTCTAAGAAAGGTGTAGCTAAAACTTCTAAAAAATGGCAGAAGCCAAAAATGAAAAGGTTTTGCTGCAACATGACATTGCCCAGCCATCCTCAAAGTTCAGATCCCAAATCATTCAATTTTGCATATTTAGCCCCTTGAAAGGTTCTCTGCAAGATCCCTGTTTAGCCAGAGATGAAAATGTATAAAAAGCAATGCAAACTTTGAACACACCAACAGCAATTTATTTCACTACAGGCTTATCAGCTCTTGTTGGAAAGTGATAAGTAAACATTAATATATTTTTTTAAAGTTTACTTAATGAATTACAAAATGTTCTGTCTATCAATGAGATTAATGCGAATTCAAATTGTGATCTAGATTTCCTTTTCATCACATATTCCATAGACTCACAGATTCAGACATTTTAGCTGATTCACGCATTCTATTACTATGGCAAATCTTTTTGTAAAACAAATACCTCACACAGTTGTTCAAAACCATTGAACTGACATGCTATAAAGATCAAAAAGACCACAAGTAGAAAATAAAAGATTTGCCTAAGTAAAAGCACCAGAGGAAATGCTTAAATCTCTCACCTACCCTATCTGGTTTTTGTTACCAGGTGAGGGAGCATAGTGTTGTCATTATCTGCTAAGAAATTTTGCCCTGTGCACATCTGACCAGAAGAAAACCCATGTGGCCGATCAATGAGAAGAAATCATCGTCAGGAAGTATGCATGCCAAGCCAACTTGATCTGAGAATCAAACTGGTAACTCAGACCCTCAACTTCAGTAGTCTGCCATGCCACCCACCTTATCTGTTAACGTGACATCTATGCATCCTTAGAAGTTAGTGCAAGCTAAATAAATTTTAAAAATAACAAGAAACAACATTATCAATCAATGTAGCAAAATTACAAGTAATTTTAAATTACATTCATTTAACATTTTTTAAGAAATCACTATTAATACAGAAATATGAAAATCACATTGTAAAAAATCTTTCTGCAACTTATTTTTGATGTTGTGGAGATTCATGATGAGCCAAAAGGTTTCTTTATTTCATATAAGCCTATATGTTGAGTTTGTGTCATCTGAATGAAAGGTATAATCTATTAGTTTTATCCACTAGTCATGTGATGAGGCACAATGAGCAAAACTCCACAAACAATCACTTAGCTATAGCTATATTTTGAGCATGGAATCAAGGGATATGCAATAATCAACATCAAATCTAAGACTTTAATTTAACAAAATGTCTGCAGTCAGAAGCTTTGAGCATACAATGCATCATGTTATTAAATCAAATTTAGAGAATGGTGGAGAAGATGATGAATACTTCTGCAGAGACAGAGGTAAAAAAAAAAAGAAATCAATCGAAACTACTGAACGGTCACTGAGTTTTTTTTTCCACAATGTAGTTCTGTGTCAGTTGGTTGAAAACCACTATGTAAAACAATGGCTAGCATAAACCGTAAAGATGTGATCATACATAATGCTTACAGGTGGAAATCACGGCTAAAGAATGCACGCATCTTGAATGAATGTATCAACTGTTTCTTCCTACTTTCCACCCTTTATTTTGTTTCAGAGCTCTAAACTTAACAATGTAATTAATGGGCATAATTTTAATGTTGCTTTTAAAATTTAAGGGGCTTCTCTTGCGTTTTTTTGACATCATCTATATGGCAGCTGATTAAATAGACAAATACACGGGAATGTAGCAATTTTGAGGGTAGGGTAGCTTTCTTTCTTTAAAAATCTCTTCCCTCTTTACTATGGCTTCCTTCATTCTGTTTTAAAATTGTGGAAAATAAATTCTGTGCCAACTCTAATGTTTGTTTTAAAAATATAGAGTATTAATGAAATAAATCAAAAGTTTTCCAAATCTGATGTGCTGTTTTGGAAACAATATTACAGAAAGTATACCTATAATTAAAGATGTTCTCAGTTGATAAATAATTGATCATAACAACATAATATTTTGGCAGAGCTTAACTACATGTAACAAAATCGTCATATGAATCCATGCATGGAAATAATTAAGAAAAATAGCAGACACAAGCAAAGGTACTAAAATGAAATCATTCCTTTAAGCCTCTTAAATGGTCATGATTATCTTTAATCATATTAAATAATTATCTAATAAATAAATGTATTCCTATTAATTTTGTGTGTAGTATAAGACACTCATTAAAAAAAAAACAAACCTACCAACATAAATTTTTTAAAGAATGCTTCCAGAACACAATCTTTATCTGTCTGTGTTGAATTAGACATGGTTTAATTTTACTTCAAAAGATGATTGGATGCTTTCAGCTTCTATTTTCATATTCAAAGGAGGCATTTGTTCTGCTTTATTTTAATATACACAGGATAAATACCTTTTAACTTTGCATAAGAAATTCCATGTTGTCTTCAATATTCATTATACAAACATTTTAAAAAAAATTCTGCTTTAATCTTTCCTTCCCTAACATGTATTTAAATGCTAAAAATTTCTTTAATATGATAAAATGTATTTCAAAAAGACTGCTGCTTATTCATTACAAAAACAGCAACAGGTCCAGAAATCATGCAATCAAACATGGCAAATAAATCACAGGTGAGTCATCTCATGTAATTTGGCTGCTAGTGCAAGGTAGGTTTGGGGGGGGTGAGAGATGACAACACTGGATCAAAGGTAGTTATCTGTTATCGCGCCTTTTCACTTAATGTACAAATCAATAGTCTTAATGGAAAAATGCAATTGGTAATGTTCATGCAGTTGTCAAATGAACCAAGGGTCAACAGGTACACAAGGTTAGATCATATCTGGCTTTATAATGGGTTCTATATTATACCATGTGAGAGCTGCAGACTAGTTTACATGAGATAAAAACTGGTGTTACTGAGTCTCAACAGAGCCATTTGAGATCAGATATTCTTGACCATTTATCCCTTTCCCTGCTTTAAACCATGTTTGAACATTTAAGATATTAAACAAAGGTTTTGAAGTTAGTTAATGGATATCTGTCCATTTTTAATGAAGTGATTAAGAGTAACAGATAACTGAGCACTTTATTTTGAAACTGAATACATGTCCAGAATTAAGAAGCTACAAGATTGGTTGCTAATAATAACACGTGAATCATCACGATTATGGTGCCATACTTTATTTAATGGAATGAGATATTTTTGTTTTTTTTTGGAGAGAGGGGGATGGGGGGGGAGAGAGAGAGAGAAAGAGAGATGAAGGAGAGAGAGAGAAGAGAGAGAGAGAAGAGGAGAGATGAAGAGAGAGAAGAGAGAGAGAGAAGAAGAGAATGAGAGGAGAGAGAGAGAGAGAGAGAGAGAGAGAGAGAGATGAAGAGAGAGATGAAGAGAGAGAGAGAAAGAAGATGAAGAGAGAGAGAGAGAGAGAATGATGGAGAGATGAGAGAGAGAGAGAGAGAGAGAGATGAAGAGAGATGAAGAGAGAGAGAGAGAGAGAGAGAGAGAGAGAGAGAGATAAGAGAGAGATGAAGAGAGAGATGAAGAAAGATGAAGAGAGAGAGAGAGAGAGAGAGAGATATTTATCCTTTTTTTAAAAAAAAATGATGAAAGATAACAAAACCAAAAAGAAGTAGATTTTTAAGGATTTGAAGCTGAAGCCACTTGGAAATTAATAAAAGTGATATTTGGTATCTTAGTACCCTTGGGGCTTGTTAATTGTAGAATAACCAAGAAAAAAAAAAAAATAAGCAACCCTTTTTTTTTAGCAATTTAAAATATTTAAGTGGAAATAAGACAAATCTTTGCTTTACACTGAAAAATTATAAGATTACAATCTTAAAAATAGTAAATAAGACACTATTAAAAATAATAAACAAATATTTGTGTGGATCAAAAAGTATTTAAGAGAGCATAGAAATTTACCTGGATAACATAAGAAGTGATGATGGTTAGAAATGTAGACATGGAATACAAAATATTTTAGCCACAGCTGCTGGTAAAGCCGACAAAATACAAGGAAGGATTAACTACTATAAAAGCTATGATACTACTGTTAAAAAATAATGGTTCAATCATATTTTAAATAAGGTTTAAAAAAAGCAACAGGTAATGAAAAGTGCTCATTCAGCTTTGAGGTGATTAAAGAAATTACAAATAATAAAGGTATATTAGTGATATGTTGTTTTTTAACTAGTAATTTCAGGTAAACTGTGACAATTATAATAGATTAGATAAACCGTGTGGAACAGTTTATATTAGAAAATATTTCTTAAGTAACAGAAATGTAGAAGAATGGAATAAATTTCCAGCATTAACAGTTGCATTTCCAGTATTAGGGTACAGTTCATATAATGACAGTATATAAGCTACATTTATATATTACAATTTAGTTTTAAAACATCAGAGAATGAAAACAAAATCTATGATTAATTATAATAACAATATATTTGTAGGGGGGCCAGATAGCCATCAAAAGCTTCTTGAGTTATTTTTGTGAGCTGAAACACTACTGAACATAGCGCATTATACATTTTCTGTAGATGCAAGAATTGCTAAGGGATTTTGGTGCTGATATCTTACAATAGACTGATCTCACCTGCAATGTTAGGAATTTGTTTATCAATGCAAAACCTAAATACGATATTAATTCTTTTTTTAAAACAAAAGGCAATGAATATTTTCAAATTCTAGAAGAATAGTGTGAGCTGAAAGTTTAATCAAGTAATATGTTTGTTTATCACACAGTTTTCATCTCACTGACACACATAAACAGAAAGTTACTTTTAATTTCTCAACCAGAGATTCTAATTTAAAAAGAGCAAAATTTATGATAGAAACTGCATCACTTCGATATCAGTGAATTCTTTCTTTCTTTTTTTCATGATTGCAAAACTGATTAATGTTGCTGATCCAAAATGGATACACGAAAAAATTGTAGCATTATCCCTAAATGTAATGCAAACAGGTTCTTATAAATTCTTCTCTTAATGAACATCAGAAGATGATGTTCTTCTTTAAGTTCTTTATTAACAATCATTAAGAAAATAATAGTTTAGAGTAAGATCTGCACAGAGAAAAACAATGCATTTCTCCATGTAAAAAGAACCAGAGTGATAAAGCTGCAATGCATTAAAAAATAAATTCATTTAACTAAAAATGAACAAATTAAAGTAATATTCTGGCACATTCTTTCCCGGCCTATAAAGGCCTACTTTCTTCCAGTTGATATTACTGGAAGATAATTAAAACAGATTGAGGTGCTGGCATTTCTGCAAGGATTGTCAATCTTGGTTGCTCTTAGCCACAGCAGCATGCCAATCATCATTTCATCACTGTGCATCAGCAGTGAAGAAAAAAGTTGAAACAATCATCAGCAACAAACAGAACTGAAAACACCTCACAAAGATGTCTTATTATGGAAGAAGTGACGCTAACTTTGTTATTAAGCCAAACACATAAAGTCTCTTGGCTTTGACTACAGTCTCCTCTAGAATTTAGAAAATTGAATTAATTTGTATTTCGTCGCAGAACCAGAAATATTTCTAAATTAAATAGAACGGCAAGAGAAGAGTACAATATCTTACATAGAAAATGGTTTCAAAAGAAAAGTGAATACAGATGGGAAATTGGCCTACAAGAATGGTGAAAATTAAAATGGTTATCTCCTTGTGCTTGACACGAGGACTGTATGATATATCTTTATAACCTATGATGCGATTTACATCATTTTTTGCTAATTTCTGCTACTTTCTAACTGATCTTTTTTTTTTTTTTATATGAGCAGCTTCTTTAACCAGTTATCCCCCATCTAACCAGAATGATGTGTGCAGAGCTGTTCCATTTAGGAGAAAATTCTGGTTACTAGTAAAATGAGAAAATGAAGAAAAAAGAAGAATACTACACACCAAAAAGGCGTAGGTCAGGCCCTAATAGAGTTTTTTTTTTTTAAAATATTTAATGATGTACTCATTCATTGCATTTGGATTTGGGCTTGACAGGCATCAGTGGACATGTGTAGCACAGAGCAGCTTGCTAGCATTGAATGAATGAGCATTTGTGTGATGCAAAATATCAGCACTGGGACTTTTATCCATAAGCTCTGTTGCATATTTCATGTCTCCTATGAAATTTGTACAGACAACCTACATCACCACTGAAGTCCGCCACGTCCATTAAACTAGCAAACCACAGCGCCCAGGAACACCGCTTGCACGCTGTCGTTTGTACTATTCACACACCACCATACCCACTTTCTCATTTTCACTAAGATATAAAGTTACTTTAAGTAGGTGCTTCTGTTTTTAAATCACTAATGCCATTTGTAAAATATTGTATATGGTCCGTCCTTTTATTTCTTTCATTCTCAGAAGTGTTTCTTGACTATCGTTTACAAATTATAGTTGCCAGTGATTTACCCTTACATATTCCAGATCTACCTGTGAACAGACCAATGAGATGACAAATATAGCAAGTTCATGTCAGATTTTCTTTACTAGTTTTTGCAATAGAGCCAGCAATAATATAGTGCTTTGAATTATAACAGCTACTGTTAGGAGCACTTATTATCAGTAACAAGAGTATGCTTCAGTTTTTTCTTAATATAAAATTGTAGTTGCTTGGTTCCAAAGTCTATCTTCTCTCCTCCGACCCACACTTTAATTGAAAAATGCTTGTATAAGAAGCTACCTAAATAATTTTAATTAAACAAGGTATGGTGATAATGATATTTTACAATAACTCCAACATCTACACCTAGATTCTTGTAAATTTTGTCCTGTAAGCTTGGCGTTTTTAAAATTCCTCACTGGAGAAATGATTTTTGCACTCTGATAATGAAAAGGTTAATGATCGTTTTGCTTGTTTGTGTCAAATGCCAGAAAAAAAAACAACAATAAAATCCTCTAATGTCACCATTCATTAAAAAATTTAGTATGGTCATTTAATCTCTTGTTTTACTAAATCAGATTTTTATTTTAGTTAAATAAAAAGCAACTTGGGTTGATCGGATTAACTCCACTGTCAGCAGTCTAAGTGGATTAGATGAACACTAACCCAGTAAAGTGGAAAAAATATACAGTACCTAGAGAGAGAATAGAAACAATTCAAATAATTAGATGACACACAGGCATCCATGTACATTTTAGCATTCAATAACTACACTCTGCAAGGAGGGATTCTTCAATCACCAATACTCTGCTTACCCGTCAATAGCTCAAAATTTTCCAGGTAACCATACCTGGATTTTGACCAGGTTTGCCCACTAATCAGAGAAAGTAACATCCACACAGTATGTATTTATTGTTTAGTCAATTAACTAAACGATACTGCATGGATATTCAGTAAATCAAAAGGATTTTTTTTACTAATTCTCACCCACAAAGGATTTATCCATAAATAAACCCATATGATAATCATGTGAAATGTGTAATCCGATAAAGGAAGTTTATTACATTGTTCGTCCATCAAAAACTTCCCACAATGTGATTAATGCTTGAAAGAAATTATATTACCTCAAAGCAGGTTATTTACAGGTAGTATTATAATTTCAAAAAGTTAGTGTACGACAAGGGTGCAGGGATCAAAGACTTCTGAGAAGCCGTAATTATCAGTCTGCAGGTGGAATCCCATACAACTATGTACACAACAGATGAGGAGGACCTGTGGCGAAGATTGGTGCTTACTAGTAATCACTCAATCTCAGTGACTGGGTAATTTCAAAAGTATTATTATCCCCAGACAGCACTACCCATAGAGAATAAACACTAACAGAGTTGATTAATCGGTCTGACTTTGGTGTACCAGTTTTAAAAAAATAATAGTTACCTTTAAAAAAAAAGTGAAAAAGGGAGGCTACAGCGGAGTCTGAATTGAAAAGAATGGTAAGAAACTGAAAAATATAACTATAGCCAAAAATGGAGTAATGCTATTTTTCATTAACTGATCACCAAATTTTAAATCTTAATATCTACTTACGTTTTTAGACCTACCTGCTTTTAGCCAAGTTCATTTTGAACAAAAATGAAACAAAATCCATTAAACATGAAATCAAAGTTTCAGGTTGGTAATTAAAATGCATGAGATTTAGAGTTCTTTTTTTAAAAAAAATTAAATATGTTCACTTTCAAAATTTAAAAAAGCAAGTATGAAGTTACAACAACATACATGGGCTCAGTAATTAAAAAATCTATTTAGATATTTTGCAAATTAAAAATTCTATAAACAAATTTGACTCTAAAATATTGTTGCTTTTACATCTTGAAGATCTTTTATAGCTAAACAATTTTAAACATACTGTTGTTGTTTTTCATAGCTCACATAATTTTCATATTTCTCGGATCCTAACTCTACAACACTACTTTCCCTATTCTATTCTATTTTGTCATGGCTGACAACTGTCCATGATGGCTGCCGCCATAATTCATTTTTTTTCTCTGTTTTCAATACAGCCCTGATCAGATGAATTGCCTGAATACTCAATGTCCAATTCAATCAATCAGACAATAGAGAAGAAGGCTGGCAGAGTTGGAGGGCAATGGGCAATTAAATCCCATTATATTGTTTGAAGTCCAACAGATTATCATTCCCATGAGTATTAACAATTGAGAAGACTAATCACCGGACCCTAACCTACCCAGAGAATGGAAATAAAACTGGTGGGTACAGTTCCCACCTGTCACTATGTTAATGTAAGGGGAGATAAAAACAAAAGTCAGCTGAACATTTAGAACTAAAAAAAAAAAAGAGAGAAAGATTTTGACATTTGCCATTTTATTGTATAGACTTTTGTCTGCACATCTAATCACAGCTGCTTATTTCTGGGACAACATTTTTGTCAAATGCACCCCTTGACTCCATAAACTGCTATAGCATCCTTAATCTTAAACTGCTTCCTTTAGCTTTTTTTTTTTAAATATATTTTAAGGCATTTTTTCCTCCAATTAATAACACTTATAAAGTTATAAATGGATATCCAAAATGAGGATTGTATACCCTTAAATAAAAACTAATTTAACCCTTTGACAATTCTGATTAACTCAAACTATGTATTTTGCTGAAATCACTTTGATCCTTTGACATAACCATTTATGAATGCAGGTTATTTCTTTTTCTACTATAAAAACAAAAACAATAAAATAATCAAATGCTAGAGTTCAATTGAAACAATTTTTTTAAAAAAACTTGCAGATAGTTCCTAGAATGTGGCATATGGTTTGTTGGGGTCTTGAACAGGATTTAAGCAAATAAATAAGTTAAATCAAAACCATAAAAGACTACTGTACGTTAGCTTTACTTTTAACATACCAACCATCTTGCTCTTTGGTATAAAGTTCTTATTGTGGAGCCTTAACAGTCTGACTCTTCGAATGCTGCACAACCAGCCTTGCCTAGTGAAACTTAGTTCTGGCTAAGAACGTTCTAGAAGCCTTTAATCCTTCCTTCATTTCACAATAACTACTTTATACTGAAGTATCCCAGACTTAGCAGAAGTTTAGCGTTACTAAAGCTATCACATTAGCCCCACACTTTTTAAGTAACTAACCCTAACCCTAACCCTCACTATCAAAGACTAGCACGTTTCTTAATTAAGCCAAAAAAACAACAAAATTTAACTTTAGTTGTAATTCCCCAGAACTATTTCTACTTCGCATTTCTGGTGTGGGTAAACCATTATGTTAGATGAGACAAGATGGTTATTATGTCCCCAAACAACAAGTGAATTTTGAAACTATAAACTCTGTATGTATAATGACTGGGTGACATATTTATTGCATTTGAGTTAATCTCCTGGTTGTGGAAGAAGTCTCTCACTGTCAGTCTGGCCCCTACACTGGAATAGTCCTCAAGTTTGGCAAAAAAAACTTAATATTCATATTAAATTCAAGATACTAAAAAGAAAAAAAAATACTGCAAATTGTTAATTAAAGTGAGAAAGGAATCAGTGTGAAAATGTATGAATAAGGAATTTTTAAAAATTACTGAAAACTTCACATTATTACTTCAGACTTGAATGAAATACAATTCATTACTAAGAATTTGCTAGGATAAGATAAGCATATACCATTTCCTTTGAAAAGCTTTGTAGTAAAATATCACCTCATGAATTTTTTATTCTAGCATTGTTTTCTCTTAGACACAAAAGAGAGTATTCCTAATCTTAAATTTAAAGACAGAGTTCCATAACATATTGTTAGATGCTCCAATGTAGACAAGGTCAGTACCTTTAAAACAGAGCTGGGAGAGATAGACACTAGAAAAGCAAAAGCTAGAGTTTGAATCAGACTGTGAACTATAGAAAAGTGATGTATAGCCTAGAAACTAAAGATAACTGTTACAAAGATAGAGTATATAGAGGCTTGGTATTATAAAGAACTATTCATCACTTCACTGACCACTCAGAACCAGTTACTAGGAAGTGTAAACTAGATAGCTTAGAAGCCAATGTTTGTGAAGGCCATCTAAACATCAAATAAATAACAAGTTCCATCAGGGAAGAAAATAACAACGAAATCCCAGGAAGTGATAGCCTTATGGCAGAATTCTATAAAAGATTTTATTAAATACTTATTACAGAAGGCTAAACTATGAAACAGGGCCTGTCTCTCTTACACAAAGCAGCACCATTATCACCCTGCTTTATAAGAAAGGTGATAAGGAATGCTTGGATAATTAGAGACCAATTAGCTTGCTAAACTACAATTATAAAATAATAACTGACCCTACTGAATAGGCTAGAAAAAATGAATAGATAGGAAATCAGAACCAGATCTGCACAGTTTGACCACAGTTCACACAGGATTCCCTCCAAATGATCAGCACAAAGTAGACATGGATAACTCTACTGTAACCTTCCTGACACTAGACCAGTCAGAGGCATTTGATAGAGTATATTGGGGTTATTTGTTTAAGACACTTAAAGCTTTCAATGTCAAGAAAGATCTTATTAAATAGATAAAGCTACAGTATACCAACACCCAGACAAATAATAGTCAACAATGTTTGCACCTGCATACTCAAAACTCTCCATAGAAATACAAAAGAGCTACCCTCTAAGTGCAGTACCTTACATACTAATAGCCGAGACACTTTCATGTACAATTCAGAAAGAGCAGGCGATACTAGGTATTAAAATAAACAATAAGATAGAAAAGAAAATAAATAATTCACAAACTCACCAACACCATCACAATACCAGTGCATGACTCTGGCAGCACTGATACAGTTTTTCCATGCTCAAAGTTTACAAGGCTGCACCTGGTGCCCATAAGGAACCTTGTTCTAGTCCTTCAGGGGGCACTAACACAACCCTGAAACTAACAGAATTAGATGGAATATGGAAAAACTAAAAATTCAAGGTATTTATTTTCTTTTAGCTAAGGACATAAACATTAAGGACTTAAAGCTGAAGCTAAAGAGCTGGTGAACCTATAACCTTAGTTTAGTAGGTAAGGGAAAGTAATAAAAAACCCACTTACCCCCTGACCTGTAGTATATGGTAAAATACCAGGGATGCCAGAATGGGCTCCTTGTGTCATTGAAGCCAAGTTGATCAACTTCATATGGCAGGAATGAAAACATCTGATAAATAAAAATATGGCCCACCTACCCTGTACCAAGGAAGATTAAATATAGTAAACATAGAAAGCAAAATATGCAGCCAAACTAATCCAAATAGTAATTAGCAAAAACTACAGCTAGAACCTTCCTATAACACCAATAACAGAATATCCACTCATTGCAGTCAGTTGGCTGCCTAACCTAAATAAATTTCATAAAGCTAGTATAGAAGCATGGAGAAAAAGTAAACCAACCCTTACTTGGAATTCACTTAAATTTAAGGACCACATTAAACAATTAGCAAAAGTTTCACAACAAAAGAACAGAAATGAACAGAAAAAAGTTTAACTCCTGACACAAAATTCCATGGTAAGGTTCCCAAACTTGGGAGCTCTACCCTGGCATAGATGGTGTAAAAATAGTCAGAACTATTAGACTGACAGCCAATACCTCATATATAATGGAAGGTAATGCACAAAATTCTCTTACCAAGAAAAAAAAACAAGTTCACCAAAATGCCTACATTGTGGGAACCTGGATGGTATGGTTATCCAATCCACCTTTCTCTGTCCACAGGTGTAAGTGACCTGGGACAGAGTTCAACACTTGGCTCAGTACATTAAAAACCATCTGGCCAGAGTTATCTCTTCTGGTGCATCTTTGGCTTTTTGGCATAAAACAACTAGGACCAACACCTAAACTTCTTCATCTTTTCATTCCACCAGGTAATTTGGAGTAGCCAAAAGGGGCTTCAGAAGATGGGAAATCCACTCCAAGTGAATTCATCTTCGAGCAATATTTAAGAAGTTGCAAAAATTACTGTGCTCCAGAACTTCAGTGCTAATGACTGAGAAAACTTTTCGGACTGATGGTTAATCAGCAAATGCCACATAAATTCCTACAATGATCTAGTTCTGCACATTTAAGTACAGGCCAAAGAACTGCTTCTTAGTGACAAAAAAACCACTTCTTTCTTCTTTATATCATTTCAGAACAGAAGACACTAGCCCAGACCAGAAGGAAAACACTATACAAGGATGACTACAGTCTCTCCAACCCATATGCTGGACCTTTTATTCTTTTAGATGACAAGGAATATACAAAAAGAAAACTGTGTTTCGGGGAAAGCACTTAGATTAAATCATACACCTCCTGCTAAAAGGGGAAGTTGGGTGGACGACTACCTCGCAGTACACAAATTTTCAGAGGTACAGCGAAGATGGCCAAACGTGGAATCAATCTACCTACACCAAACACATTCTAAGTTGCCCACAACAGCCAGAACTATTCCAGTACTAAATAAAAATACTTTGCAACATTGCATAAAAAAGGAATTGCTAAAACACTGTTATCACATAACTTTACATCACTTACAGGTGCAGACATAAAATGATGGACTGTTGTCATGGTGGTTCAATAATACTCAAACTCCATTTCTGACATTTTTTTGCATTTGAATCAAGAAGGCTTGTTATATTACAGTAAAAAAAAACAACAACTATGAGTTTCACTTTAAAAGTGTTTGCATGCCATTAAAATGGTTGAATGGTAAGTGAATAATAATAAATATTAATTTTTGAAAAAGCACTGATTAGCTAGATTATCAACATGAATTACAATTTAACTGCATAAATTTACAAAAAGGAAATCTGATTTAAAAAAAAAAAAACATTTGCTATTTAGATTGTTACCTGCATTAATTTCAATAAATATCTATAAGCTTTGTCTTATCATGTTCTGAGCCTCTATGGTTACCTGTAAGACTGACATCTATGTGTATAAAATACTTTTAAAATTGATGATTAGAGTGCTTAATTCCAACTGAAAACAATTAAAATTGAACTGAAAAGAATTTCTCTAGGTCAGGAATTGGAGAGATTGACTTGCATTGCAAGTGAACTAATTGTGTTTAATTTAAAATAAAATTCAAGCTGTTTTGTTTTTTTAAAGATTAAACAAAGAAAATAAAAGAGAGAGAGACAGACAGAATGTAACAGTCTAAACCTGATGCTGCATTATGAAATAACAGCCACTTTTCATTCAAGCAGAACTCTCACCAATGCTGGTGTAATTTCAATTCCCACTTTGAAATTTTCCACATTTTTAGTGTGGCGAGCAAACCTAGACCCAATAACTAAGTGATTCTACAGCCAGAGTTGTTTATTCGTTCACCTGCTGTTTCCCAGACTGGTTCACTGTGCGTGTGCACTGCATAAAAACCATCACACCCCTCTCTCTCTACATCACACCAATGAATGCGCAGCCACCACCGGTCACTACGTTTTAAGAAAGCCAAGCGTTTTATGGTCAAACGTCCTTTCACATCTCTCAATATCCACAGCCACCAACACCAAGCAAACTTAAATCAATAAAATAGAAGAAAAAAACAACCCCAAACAATTCCTTAGCATTTCAAAATCCACACATCCATGAAATGTTTTTTTTCCTTTCTTTTTTTTAAATGAAAAGTTGCAATAATTTTCATTTGGAAATAATAGATTTCTAAAATTTAGTGCTTAAGACAGCAGCAGCAAAGATTGTGTGTTAACCTAATTGTTTTTCCAAATTGTAAGCAATCTGTAGCTACTTAGTAAATGGTAAAGAAAAAGACTTGCCAGCACACAAAAAATAAACATCAGCAATATTGAAATAATCAAAATTTGTAGTCTGTAAATCAATAATCAGCTATTTGAAACGCTAAACCAATGTATTATTATTATTACTATTAAAATACAGCTAGCTACCAAAGATTTCTGGTTTAAAAAATTGGTTACTCAATATAGCTTTTTCTAAAGCACTGGTTAGCAAAGGGAGATCTAGAGAAAGTTAGGAATAAAATTTATTGAGTAATCTGGGTAAATGCACATTAAAATCAAAGCTGATTCAATGGCCACAGATCAAGACTGATAGGACACCACACTACTACATTCTAACAATTCAGATTTTTCTAAACCTTGTAGAATGTCATCTTTTGCGATTATTTGCTTTTAAATTGAGAAACCAATTTGTTGCATTGCCCTGATAGATCAGCAGCAAAAAATTGAATTCTGAAAATTGTAATGCAGTAAAGATGAATAGTGATGCAACCCATGTATCAGTGGAGCTGAAGGTGGCTGTAAATGATAAAAGGAAATCTTACAGCTCTAGCTAAAAGGGGGGAAAAAATCCCATTCAATGATGAATATTTTCATTTTATTTATGCGCTACAAATCAATCAGCCTTTTCACCT
Organism: Nautilus pompilius; assembly: GCA_018389105.1. Classification (NCBI taxonomy): domain Eukaryota; kingdom Metazoa; phylum Mollusca; class Cephalopoda; order Nautilida; family Nautilidae; genus Nautilus; species Nautilus pompilius. The sequence continues at coordinate 1,182,547 of JACATO010000127.1, read as the reverse complement.
TAGGTTTGATAAATAAACATATGTACAAAGTAATAAACAGTAAATATATACATCATAGTATCAAAACAACAATCTACACCAAGTAAACAATTACTGAAATTCATCAATTTTTACCATTTATACGCGTGTCTACCAAGTTGAGGTCCAAACTTTTATTATTAGGCCAAATCAATCTATTCACTTGAATAACAAAGCTTCTGGAAATCAACTAAAGGTTTCGGGGAAGTTAGTGCCAAGACTTCTTCCTGCAGCAGCACTCATGTCAATCATGCAGTTTCTATTAGAGAGGAAGAAAAAGAGATGCAACTGGGGACAACTGGTCATTTGCACGTTGAAAGCCCTAGTCACTTTTTTACTAATTATGCTCCATACACTGAAATACTAGAAAAGATAATGTTCTTTGGGGTTTTATTATGGAACATGATTATTTGTATGATTTTTGATTGATGCAGAAAGTTTTAACACATTTATTAACTGGTCTTTTGGAAAATTAACTAAATAATAGAAATTTTATAAAATGGAAGTTTTCCATTAATACTTTATTTTTGTATACTTCTACTTTCTATTTACACAGACTAAAATATGGTTGAAGCTTGGAAAGAAAATGCGTTTTCAACTCCGACTTTAAGAGCTGATCTGCGAGTAAACCCCTAAAGAAATCTGATGTTTTGACTACTTTTCAAAAATATTTTACTATTTTATTCTGTGTATGACATCACATACATTAACAGTCCAACAAGCCAATACAAGACATACAAATAAAAAAAATCAGGATGATTGGCTTTGTAACTGCTGAAATATATAGTCAGCCAGTTAGGGTCCCAATGGGGTTGATCATCCATAGTTAGGGGTAAAATCTGCATGGTATGAACCTTAGTGCAATATATATGCATATCAAAATAGCAAAACATTTTAAAGTGACTTTTTTTGCTTTTAAAGACTTCATGTCTGAATTCCATACTAAATGTATAATGTCGAGCAAGCATATGTGTCAGTAACAGAGACCTATTTCAAAGGCAATAACTGCCCAGTAGCCTTCGCTTTCTACAGAGAATTGACGCAAATGAGTTATCTGGTCTGATGGTAGAGGCTCTTAATCAACTATGCACTGGTCTTTCAACCATGTAATTACATCTGAAATACTCAAGTCACCCTTCAGTTCCATGAAATATTGTATCAGCAAATCCTTATAAACTTATGGCATGGCTTTTCATTGCTATCAGGAATTATCGTGTTGATAATACTCAAGTATGCTCTTTCTCTGTTTGGAAAATAGCTGGGATATCTTAATTTCAGCAAATGAAGGAACCTCAGCTGTTTGCATGCTCAATCTTCCGCCACAACAGCATCTGCTGTGCAGATACTTTGTTTAATGATGTCAACACCACAGAAAAACAATTCCTGGATTCTCCCCTTGAAGAGGTCAGTCCCCTAAGTTTCATACTGTTTGCCACATTTCTGACATCAGAACTGAATGATTACTTAATGTATACCAGTGCAAGACTTTTCCTAATGTGTTGCTAGATGCATATGCAATATGGATGAAATGAGGTCATGCTTCTTGAGTATTCCATTCCATGCACACTTTGATTTGCAGTATGCAATTCTAGAAGTTCAACTTCAGATAACACACTATAGTTCATCTTCAATCTCTATTTCACTCTCCTTCAAACTCACACTGCTGTCCTCATTATTCTCATTATAGACTGACAACTGTTATTTTTCCAGTTTTGCTGTTCCAAAGAGTATAACTCCAGCACCAGTGACAACACCAAAAAGCTCTCAGCATTGCCAATCTCACTTCCATCACATCCAGTCATTTTTGTCAGCTGGTGATGCCATCTTTTTGCATTGCTTGAAACATTTTCTCATTCCACTCACTAACCCAGTCCAATTTTTGAAGTGTCTTCAAGCAGTGGACTGCTAGAATATAGGTGTGCTGCAGATCAAACAATACCAACAGATTCCTCTAAAGATAATTTCATTTGGAAACAAAATAATACCATTAGCTAGTAGCATTCTTGATGCTGATTCCAATCAGCAAGTAGTGTATTTATGCATTGACTGTCAATCCTTATGAGCTAAGCTATACAGTTTGCAACTCCTTCTGAAGACAGGGTCCATACAAGCTTTACATATACATTGCCATCTTGTATTTCTGAGTGAATGAAAGAATCTTCATTCCTGTAGCTGAAAAGAGCTTCTGTAAGTAAAAAAAACCCATCACATTCTGGTACATTATTGCACTGTCACTCTGAAATAAAATCTCACTGATGTGAGAAAAATCAGCTGGCACACACTTGATAATGGCCTTTATAATTAACCACACTGTGCAGTGAGTTTTGCTTCTTGTTGTTTATAGTAATATATTCCTGGTAGACGTGTGCAGACACAAGTTAATAGCAGCCCTATTAAGTAAGGTGTGTTGATGACAGGTATTTAAGCAATATTTAGTAGTAACATTGGTCAAGAATAGAGTTAGAACTTTTTGTTTCTGCGTAAGGTAAGCGTGACTTTTAGTAAAGAGAACTTAATAGCCCACTGCTTATAATAATTAGCATCAATCTAATGTGTGCCTATTGATAGTTGCAATTATTACATAAAAGTGACATAAACTTCTGCCCACAAATCCTAATAGACAGCTTAAAATGGCAACTGACCTGTCTTATCCAGTTTTCCATTGATGTTATTATGCAAAACAAGTTTCATGCCACTCAATCCATAGCACTGAATCAGGCTCTCTAAAGATGATTCTTTCTTCATTCTTAAGTCCATCATATTTTTGGCCAAACAAAACCCCAAAATATTTTTAAAATATGTTTTACCAAGACCAAATTTTGGGGTGCCACATGGCCAACTTTGCAGTCCCAGTTTTGAAAAAAAAATCCTGCTTTCATCTAGTGAAATATAGGACTTTTGCACAAGCACATAGATTGGACACAAGTATGAGTAGCACAGTATATCTGTTTTTTAGAAGTTAGTTATGTTTGTTTAATGGAGGAGTTACATGTGGATTGGCTGTTAAGAAAGACAGTCTGCTCAAGCTTCAGCGAACAACAAAGCATAAAATGAATAAAAAATAGATTAAAGATTTAAAAGAAAAACTAAGGGATTAACACTTTTTTTACTAATTAGTGTGGATAACATTAGTATTCTAAAAAGCAAAGGGATAGATAGTTTAGGTATTTTCCATGAATTAACTTATGAATGTATGCTTTGCCAATTTTCCCCTATTGCCATCAGTAGGATTTAGGCCTCAAAAGGACTATTATGGAATGCAATGATATTAGTCTGCAACAGATATTTGGATTTCACTGGTCCCGAATCTATGAACTACTGGATGCTAAGTTTTTTTGACGTATTAAGAATGTTCAAGTAAAACCTAGCTAAAAATACAATTCCTGTAATCATATCTGACCAGGTTTCACTTGAACATTCCTTGTACCTTATTTTATTAATGGTACGGCCCACCTTTTATGTGGCATCTAACAACAAGAAATACCTGAACCAACCCTCTAATTTCTGTAAATAATACAGCACCTATAACTTCCCATTCCTATTGGTATTCTAGCTGCTAACCATCTACAAAAGAAACATGGAAAAACATTCACTGAATACAGTAAGGTTTTAAGCTAATAAACCATTCTAGGATATTTTCTTAAAAGCACCAACACTGAAAGTATTGTGCACACATTTCTGTGACTAAATTCACATTCAAACTGACACATACCTTGCTTTTAGCAATTCTAGACTACAGATAATGGTTACTCTATTTGCTCAATTTTGTTCATATATGGATGGAATACAAATTCCATCCAATGGTCCTCAGTTAATTAAAAAATCCTATTAAAAATTTAACCAATAGCCTTTTTTAAGTGAACATGATATAATATTGTTAATGTATGATCAGACATCTTTAGATATCATCTCTCCGTTAGTGTCACTTGTATCATCAGGCAGATGTTCATATTAGCAAGCTTGTTTTTAGCAGCTACTTCTATATTGCAATGAATTTACGTTGTTTTTTTGTAAATGTTTTCACTTTTTGAAATTTAGTGTTCAAAAGAAAAGAAAAAAAAACACATTGTTTCTTTTTTGTCAGTTTTTTTTTTTTTTTTAAGTTTAGGAATAATTGGTCTGTGATTAACTATGCTAAAGTACAGGGTAGTCAGGTGTCATGGAAAAACGTCAATGGCAAACCAATTTTTTGGTCAGTTTTAATTGCTGAAAATTCCCAGTAAAAAAAAAAGCAAACTATGTTAGCCATTCAGTGGAAATTCCACAACAAACAACATAACAATTTTGATTTTAATTCCCTAAATATATAAAAATATTTTTTGCAAAAATGAATGTTATTGGTAAAGCAAACAATATAAATGGTGTGAAGATATTGCAATTTTTTTTTCAACTAAAAATTTAGTAAAATCTCATGTAAAAGCTTGTGTCAGGATGACTGAAAACTTATATATATATATATATATATATATATATTTATTTATTAAAATTTAATCCTTACCAGCAGACATTACATTTTTTTTCTATTAATGAGAATTGAGAATTGCTAGATTAGCATACTACTTTTTTTCAGCATGAAAATATGAATATTTAATTTGAAATATAATTAAAAACTGTTTAAATTGATTATTCAAACTTTAAACAACTCAGAAATTGGTGGAGATTGGTTTAGTATATATTTTTGCATTCTCTAGGTTTGATGAGTTGCTATAGAAGGCAGGAAAAGATTAAAGAATGGAACACATTAGAAATTTCTCTACTAAAGCTTACTGGCAATTTAGCTTGTATATAAATTCTTCTTTAGTCATTAGTATTAAGATAAATCATTTTTTAAATTATTTATTTCCCTTTTCAGATAAACCTAGATTATATATGAAAAATACTGAAATTTGCCCTACTGCTGATTATTTAGAATTTCTTGTGTGTAGATGTCTCACCAGCTTCTTATTCTTTCATTGCACAAAGTCGTTTTGTTGCTTAAGCAGGGGAGAAAACTATCCGTAGTTTGGTAGACAACCAAACTAACCCAAAAATAAGAAATCTAATTCAGTCTGAAAAATCACATGTCAAAAAAGTTCCAACAAAATTTGTTGATGTATTTTTTGGTTGTAAGTGTAAAACTGTGACTGGAATGTTCCAATTTATATTCAAGCAAAAAATAAATAGATTTCACATCCATGACTGGTAAAAACTAGTGGAGTTCAATAAGCAATGGTCATTGAACGAACAACAGTAATTTCTTTATATAGATTTACATATTTTTGGCAAAACAAATCTCATCTAACCAGATTCCAATTTTCAGGTAATTCATGCATTTATGACACAACTAATCTTTACAAGAAAGTATTAACTTCTGAAATTGGTCCTATGCTTATTAGAAGACAATTTTCTGGACTGTCATCATCTGAATAAGTAAACGTATCAATGTCTCAGTGGAGCCTGACAATAGCATTACAAAAAATTCTATGTAATGTTATTAAAAATTAATTTATCCAGATAAAGCCAGAAAAAGTATACTCACCAATAAATTCCATAAATATCTTGGATCTAATATGTGTCTGACAGTTTATCAACACAATTTCAGTAGACTGGCTAGATCAGACATCCCCAAATGTTTGAGGTTAGATTTCAATCGATCAATTAATGATTATAGATTGATGATTAGCTCTGGACTTCGATGGTCAAGGGCTTGATTTTGAATCCTGGTCAGAACTGATTTGGTTTGGTGTACTCTTCTTGCCTTTCTTCACCAGCTGGTCGCATGAGTTTCCTTCAGTTACACCAGTTTCCTCCTGCATCTAAAATGAAGAGTTCTAGTGTGGCTTTCTGGGCATGGAGGAGGTTCCACAAGTAACCCTTGACTGGCTTGCACCTTGACCACCGCTCAAGAGCCCATAGCCATACCCAGGTATTGCCCACCAAGCCTAAATACCCAACACCTTCCCCCATCTAGCTAACTGCTGTAGGATGTCTTTGAAATTTAGAACAGGATTCACAAAATTAACAAATATTGGCTTTAGAGACCAACTTAAAATCACCAAACTGATTGTCTTGTTTATTTATTTATCATTTTTTTTTCCTTTCATTGCTCAAAATCAGTCTGTCTGTGCAGGATGTCTTCAGTGATTTCCACAAGAGCAATAGACATTCACACAGCTTAAGTATTTTGCTGCTAGACTAAGAAGTTTATTCACAGGACAAGATCAAATTATAGCATCATATTAAATTAGACAAAAAAAAAATAAATAATAATAATAATAATGGTCTTTAAAATTAATGTTTTGAAGAAAAAAGAGGATAAATTAATCAAACAATGAACATCAGACATTTAACAAGCCAATTCTGGGAATGAAAATAGAAGTTCAAATTACTACAATTGCAATTACACAGAAAAGAAACCTCAGCAAAATTGCAGAAGGGATTCCTTGAGATCTTTGCAATTAATTTCAAAATGACTTTGATAAATCTAAGACATTTTAAAATAAGTCTGAAGAACTAAATAAGGATAAAAGTGTATTCTGTGCTAATTAGTGGGTTTCCAATCTTTCTTCTTAGTTTCTTATTATTCTTAACTTCCTAGAGTGTTTCCAAGGATACGTTCATATTCTGTATAGAGATTTGGAACTGTTGCATTGACAGCCAGCTAACAAATAAACTGAAATTAGTTTCTTCAGTACAACAATTATTTCTGAAGATCCAACTTAATCCAATTAAAAATGTACAAACACTTTGGGAGCAACCTAAATGGATTATTTTAAAAAATTTTTTTCCAGATAAGGTTAAATTATTTACAAATAGATACTCTGAAGTAAATGGGACAGCCTTTTTTTCTCTCCCCAAACATTTACAGGAAAAAATTAATACAAGTTTTAAACAAAAAACAATATCAGGAGATTTTCTTGGTATTTCCCAGGAGTAAATGGTTAAGAGAACAGCAAGATAAGTGGTGTGTGTGTGTGCCCTGCTTGTCATCAATGTTGCTACACCTCCTTCCCCTTTAGCTGAGGAACTAACACCAAACAGAAGGACCAACAACGAAAAACCATTGACTTATTTACTCTTTATCTGAAAGATTTGGCTTTGGCCAGTTCTAACTTCCTTAAAAAAAAATGCCAAATCAACTGATGCAAACCAAAGCGATTAAAATTATTAGCATTTACTTCCTTTTATTAACCTTTTTTAAAACAGATTTTACAAGTAGATATATGCAAAGGGTAAAGTTAAATATTTTAATTTTTTTTTTAAATTTTGAAACCTAACTATTTCTATTTCTATTATTTTCAAAAAAGAGCATTTTTCCAAAGCAAAAATGAATGAGAATGAACACTGTTCATTTGCACACTGATGAAAATCACTAAAAGAATTGATGACATATACTAATCCCTAGTAATGGGATTAATTTGTGTGTGTGGAGCGGAGGCATTATCACAGACTTGAAACAGTTGCTATCTATGCTGGCATTCCGAATTAATCGTAACCATTATATTTTGCAGTGTGCTATGGGTTAGTTAATTTTCAAGCTGTATACTAAAGGTTTCCAATCAATGTTTCTGTTATTTCTACATCCCTGTATCGGTTCTGAAAACCGCATTTTCAAAGAAGAGTTTGTATTATCTGTTTAGACAGATCTGAGAGTGAAGAATACACATATTTTTTTTTTACATTACTCAGTGATATATCCTAATAGGATGTCTTCAGTAGTAAAGGAAATTAAAACAGCTGTAACTAGAAATGGAAACAGCCTCTGGTAAAACTGCATTTGCTCACATGGATTTCTCGGTAAAAAAAGAAAAAGACAACAGAATTTTCTCTTCTTTTTCTTTTTTTTTAGGTACAGAAGTTGCTGAAGTTCCATCTGCTTAGTGTCTAAATAAATAAATAAACAAAAAAAAAAAAAAATTTATAAAATGTATAATTTTTTCCCTACTTTATACTCTTAAGCTGGCACTTCACTGCGAAATTATATAAAGAAGATACAAGTAAAATTATAAAAAGCTCTCTAAATTAAGCAAACCTGAGGGAGAGATAGAGGGGGAAATTCAACCAAAAATTGATAAATAAAATTCATCAAAAGAAACACTGAAGATTCTGATATTAGGAAACATCCTTTATTCACCTTAACTAGCTAGAGGCAACATGCAAGAAAGATTTTTTAAATTTTTAATTAGTCTTCCTGAATATCGTTCACATGATCTAGGAGGTTTCTTTCACTTTTTTACAACTACTCGTGTGCTTCGTGTGTTAATTTTCTTAAGCCTGAATGGTCACTTTATTTGAGATGAAAAGAGACTTGCATGTCTCTAACTCCATTATTGCTGAGTTACTATCTGAAAGGTATTCCAAGTTTCAGTTCACAAAGATGAGAGAGAAAAATTCCCTGTTGATCCTATGCATTTTAACACGGTTGTGGATTTCTAGAACCTCTGTTTGAGACGGATTTAATTCTAAACATTTTTGTCTTTAAAAAGCTTAATGGCACTATGAACCACACTTAGCTATAACTTATTCCACTGCTTAACAATTCTACTACCAACAATATATCTTCTGATGTCTAATTGCACTGGAATCTTGTCTAATTTGTAATTATGATCCCTAATAACTGTAAGTGGCTCCAAAAATGCTCTGACCCCATAGTTATTTTAAAATCATCTATTCATGTCTCTTCTTAATCTATCTAAAATTTAACCCTCTAAAAGTGCATTCGTATGCTTATGAAGATTGGGTATTGATCCTGACAGGGTAATCCTGTAAATATGTTTCCAAAGTTTTGCGGACTTACTGTCAGAATCAATACCTATTCCTCATAAATATACAAGTGTACTCATCAGAAGGTTTAAAAAAAACAAGCACTCCTTGTTAATTTTTAATAGTTGCTAACCAAGATAACATTTTCAATTAATACTGTCATAAAATTTTTAATTGGTTTTCTGGTGCCACACTAGTCAATCCCATTCTTCCTCTCTTTATTTTTTGTTGTTATTGATTAACTCTCTGGTACTCCAAACAAATTTGGAAAAGGCTGAGTCATGCAAAGAATTTCTCAAGTAATACCTTCACAATAGTACGCATTCATGACACATATGTAATACAACTTTGAGGCAGTAGTTACGAATTTATTTGTATTTCTCTTTACCATCACCTTAAATTATGGCATAACCATTTTGCACATATGAATTTCTGCTAAGTTCTTTTTTTCCATTTTCTTCAACATTACTTTTTTATTTTCAATTCACAATTTCTCAAACTTTTCAACTGAAGAACTTTCTTTCTAAACTTGGTTTCTGGGTTTTCTAGCTTCTGAAATGACCGACATTCGGTTGAAAAAAAAATTAGAAATAGAAACCGATCATTGATTAAGTCTTATCCTTGGATCATTGGCCACAAACCAGGCAGCAGCCATGCGACATTTACATTACTAACAAACCATTTTCAATAGTAGCAGAACTCTGAATTGTTCACATACCACTGCCAACACAATATAAAGCATTAAGTACTCCACAAGTACAATAATACCCAGAAGAAAAAAAACGAAAGACATCTGCTAAAAGCCAACATAGGCTTCTTGAAACCAATATAACTATTCATTCCTGTTTATCCAATTTTTTTTTTACCCTATTACTTGCTCAGATGGTAAATCAAGAATATGCCACAAGACAATAATTTAATCTCAAAGAGAAGAAAACTTCTTTTTTTTTCAGTTTTCTGCTTTAAAGTACCACTTCAAAAACAGCTGCTGAAGGAGAAAGATGTGACATACTGGCCTGAATAAAGAGAGGTAATGATCAGAATTAGCATGATACAATTTAAATGCTGAGAGACTTTAAAGAAGAGCTATGTATTTCTTCAAAGGACCTGTTTTCTTTCCAGGGAGAAAATTTGTTTGCTGATGAGCTCCACTTAGATAAGTAGCAGTTCAGCAGAGGGAGTGTAGTCACAAATGTTCATCATACACATACATATCCTCTCAGCAAATTTTTTTTAACAAGTCCTTTCAATAAAAAACTAATTCTATATCAGTATAAAATAATTATTTTTAATAAATATTATATCTTTTACTCGATTTTTTTGAAAAAAAAAATACTTTCTCTTTAAGAAACTGAAAGCTAATATCAACTCTGGATAATGTGTAATATTCATTTGATTTTGTGTATTAAAGAAAAAGTAAATAATTTATTTTGCATTATCACATGACAACTTGCTTCTTCCCATCCTCCAAATACCTGCTGTTAAACTGGTCAGCGTACAGTTTGCCCTCTGTTATAATAAAGGAAAGGTAAGTATCCTGTACACTGGTTCTGTTTAAATAACCACCATTTTTTTTTAAAATCAAATAATTTTATATAAACTAAAAAATTTCATGTAATAACCTCTGAATTTCAAAGCAGCCATGTATGCGATATAAATATAACTTTTAACTGCCAACAATTTAGAAAACTTCCACAATGCAACACAACAAAAACACATTATTCAGTTGTGATCATCACCAACTGGTTCTGAATGTTTAGGTATGAAATCAATACAGTTGATGAAGCAAAATGCCCAGAGAAAATAAAAATACAAAACTTTACCATGAAGAAATCACACAAAAAAGAATAAGCTGAAATACAATGTAATTAACTTTGGATCTTCTCTTAAAGACCAATCATTTTGATAACTTCCAGTCATACAGGTAGTCATGAACTTCCAAAGCATTGCATCTGTGAAGGGTTTTCAAATTACCAACAGATAGACAGCAATCTAACTGCACAAATAAAGGGCTGTTTTGAACATAAAATTCCCATAGTTCATTGTTTTATCTGTATATATATGCAAAGCCAGTTAAAAAATTAATTTTAAGCTAACCAAGTAGTACATAATTTTGGGTAAATTCTCCTGCACTACAGAATCAACTGGATTATGGAAAAGGCATCCAAAAAAAGCAGAATTAAGTAAATTAAGATAAAGGAGAGTACCATCAATCACCAGCTTCATCCAGTCCAATTGAACTGACTAATGGATAATTTTAATACATATGGTGTACAGGTCTGTTTTCAAAATTTTCTGATAACAGTATTTATTTATTTTTTAATTTTTGTTTCAACTTCTGGATCCACTGATGAGAAATAAGAAAATTCTTATATCCACAAGTAACATTCAAATTTCATTTAAAAACAATAATTTCACTGAATTAACTATTTTTCTTAAAATTGCATACGCAGAAATCTGCATCATTATCTACTATACAGTATCTAAATCAGAAAAACCTGCATACACAAAATATGTTTTTTTTTACAATACTATTATATTATAATTAACAAATTTTTTACAATTCTATTTTTTTAAAAATTGACTTTTTTAAAGATGAAGCAGAAAAATGATGGCACACCAAGGAGCCAAAGATTTCCCAAGTGGCCTTTATAATATGAACTCAGAAATTGAATTAGACAGTGTTATTTACACTTTTAAGTTGATTAGTAAACAAAAAAATGTTCTAATTAAATAGATTCATGCTAAAATCCTTTCGTTATTACTTTAAAGTGATTAAAAGACAAAAAGAAGGTGGGGTTCACACCCAAAGGATCACTGTTAGGAACAACATTTCTCCAATCTGACTGGCAAAAATTTCCTTGCCTTGTCATCTTATCCAACCCAATCATAAAAATAATAAAACCTCCATTTAAATTTTCCATTTTATTTCAAGAAAACTGACTCATCTGTTTACATTTGTGGAAATATAACAGATGTTTGATTGACTTTGTTTACACAGACTTTCTACTGGTTTTCTTTGTTTTGAAATAATTCCATCAGACTTTGTTATATGTTGTCATGTAACAGTTCCAATTATAAATCAGACCAGGAGAAAAGCTATTTAGGAATTCTCACAATTAACAGAGATTGCACTTTGGATATAAACTTCTAATCTAGGAAACATTTAAATAACAGGTCAGCTCCAAGTGATGACTTACCAGGGAACACAAGGCAATCGTAAATATTTTATAATGTTAAAATAAAGAAAAACAATTTAGTTATTAATAAAATATTGCAATATTTTATTTATTTTATGATGAATATGCCATTCTCAGCTCTACCAGATGATATTAACAAAAAAAACTTGAAAGGTCAATCAATGAATGCACCAACATTCTTTACAGCAAGTCAGGGTATATACCAGACCATGTACAAATTTCCAGAAAAATAAAATATTGAATTTTTATTGTAATTTGGTCAAAATAATTGTGATATATTGCATCCAGATGCAAATCTAATTTCTATTTATTTGTTTATTTATTTTAAGATGAATTCAGGCAAATCTGGGGATCGCTACAGATACAATAATAAAAATTCTGAAGATAGAAAGTTAGGCTCTCATTTTGAGAAAAAATTTCATGCGTTTTATCGTTCTGCATCACTAACACAAAACGTTGTATTCTCAAATAAAATAACTGCACTTTCAGCAAATTCCTGACGTAGAAAGAGTATATATATTCGATCAATGATTGACATTTTTGCAAAAGTAAGTTTTTCACAATTTTTATTTATCTATTTATTTTATTTATTTTTTTGACAGACTGATTCATTCCATTCCTGAAGTAAACCAATTTCTGTATTTTTAATCAACCAGCCTAGGCAAATGGAAATCTGTAAATCTAAAAAGTAACAAATTAATAAATGACTGATCTCCAGGAACCAGGATAGCAAATAGAAAAATAGCATTCACTGTTATATACAGAAGCAAAGCATCTACCTTTTTCTTTTTTTTCACCTAAAAATAAAAGATGATGGTAGGGAGAATTATTCATCATTAATCATAGAGCAACATAATGGGCTTTAACACACTGCCACCATTTATTTTGTTGTTGTTGTTGTTCTCCCAAAACACACCTTTTGCAGTTTCTCTAATACCATCTTTTAATGTCTTGAAATTCTTAAAACCCTGTCATCCTGTGACAGCCAATCTAAATCTGCATTCCTGTAAGTCCAGCTGTTTCAGACAGGCTTATTGAACATATCTATTTAAAGAAAAAGCACCTTGTAATCAAAACATATACTGTTTAGGTTGTGTCCCTGCTAAGAAAAAAGGATCTAATTAAGCCGCTGGTCCAAACTACTGCTTTAGCTCTGCATATAAACCCAGGAATGCTTCTGTTGATTCCATTCCACACAAGGTGCATCAGATTACTATATCAATTATGGAATACAGCAGAAAGAAAATACAGATCTTTGTACCATTATTTTAATTGACTGTTTTCAAAATTAAAAAAAAAAAAGGCAATTATGTATATTGTTGATTTTGATTTTGCACTGTCTGTTGGTGATAACTTATGGCAGATACAAAACCGTTATACCACTTTATTAATTTACATTATTACTCAAAAGTTGGAGAAATATTATTGGTAAGAGCTTTAAATCAGCCTGAAGTACTAATAGAAAGAATGTACCAGTTAATCGATCAATTACAGAAAATGGAAATTTATTATCTTTTTTAGTAAAAAAAAAACTGAAATATTACTCCCCCGTTTTCTTTTAAATATTATACCAAGTTTTATCAACAAATCAGTTTATCCAGATTAACACATAACCAAGGGCATCAATCTGGCTTGAAGTTGGAAGGAGGATTGAGGCAAAGATGGTAAATCCCATAGGCATTCATTCAATCATCACCTACAGCACCATCCACATATAGCCTGCAAATTTTTTTTGGTTGGATATATCTTTTTTGTGGAAGTAATTTCCCACTCCAACATCGCTTCCCAAACCCGGGATCAACAACCTAAAAACACAATTCAAAATTCAACATATTTCTGAGATGTCAGTTATTAAAAAAAAAAAAAGTTTGTAGTGGACATTGATATTTTCTAAAGTTTAATGTTAACTAATCAACACAGGTATATCCAAATTCCAATTAATACAAAAACAGGCAAATTTAAAAACCAAAATATTAAAGCAACAGCATCCTATGAACAACGTGGATTTAAAATTCAACACATTTATGAACCTTCTAAAACTGTCAAAAATATAATGAAAATTTCCTACCAGAAATCAAAAACTTAAAGATTTCTGTTAAAGTAATCAGCACAGCCTTTTCCAAACCCAGATTAATACATAACCATGTGAAAGCCAAAGTATTTAAAGTATTTCATACTGGTCAACAAACACAAAATTGAAAACATATGAAAATCTGTCAAAAGTATAATTCAGTATTTAAAGTCCTCTTAAACTCTAATGTTGAAACATCAACTTTTCACAACTTTCTGGATTAAGGAAGTTTCTTGTGATATATATAAACAATAATGCAGCACAATAGAGGCGCTCCATGCAATGGTCATCTCTGCAACCATCTTTTAAAAATTGTTCAAAATCTAATTTCCATTAGGTATGTTCATGTTTTTTTTCTTCTTATTCTTCCATAAAAATGCTATATTGGTAGAATGTTGCATTGTATCACAAGTTCTCAAAGTTTATGTGATCTAAGAAATTATTCAGGGTGTTCATTAACAAATAATTTTTTATTGTTAAGATCTCGAACTGAATAAAATCTGGTCACGTAAAGTTTCATATATACATCTGCTCCAGTGAGAAATCATATTGAAAGTCAGGTCCTTTAAACTTAGTGAACTTCTATCTTTACCAAAAAACCCAACTAAATTTCAGTCAAAAGATCAAAAATCAAAAGAATTTTTTAAAAAATTGTCAATTTTTAAGTAATAGAACTAGTTTACCAAAAATTTTGTTCAGTTTATCTGATTCCCAAAAAATTCCATCTAATATAAGTTTTTTGTGATTTGTAATGTGTTTACATATCTCTCATGCTTTAAAAGTGATGCAACCATGAGTAGAGAGATGCCACACATGAATGGCTGATGTATATCATGTAACCATCAACAGCAGATCATAATATTAAAAATACAGAAAATTCAGACACTTTCAATAGTATGCATGTTAAAGTTAAATATAGGTTATACCATTGAGATTTCATATAGCAGCTGGATGAATATATTTTTTCAAATTTATTAGGGCACTGTATCATGTTTAATATTTTTAATTTTTGTTTTCAATAATCCCACATTTGAAATTATTTATCTGACTGATTGATTTATTTATCCATGAACCTTTTCCTTAAGTTCAAAAAAGCATTAAGGAAAAATACCTAACCTTCTAATACAATTTTAGTTTCTATTAACTGAAAATATCCATTGACCAAAAGGGGTACACACATCAATTATTTTGGAGGACCCACTGTATTCATTTTCCTGCTTGTGATGATACTATGCATACAGAAATAAATTTCTGGCCTCCCAGTAAGAGCAGGCCAAAAATTTTGTTATGAATTTTACCAACTGGCTAATTATTACAGCCAACTAATTAATCAGTAATTAGCAATTTTGATAAATGGCACATCCCTAATAGATTTTGTTTATGCATCTTACTTCCCCTCTCACCACTGGCCAAAAAGATGTCCTTTCAGCTATCATCTTCACAGAAAAGGCAACGTTTTTGTAAATTGTACCAAACAAGAGTAATAAACAGTATGCAGCTATTCCATATTAGTCTTCTGTATTGAAATAAGAAAATACAATGGACATGTTACTGCTACAGGGTTCTGTCAATATCATGTCATGCTGGGTTTTATAAATACACCTAATTCTTTCTAAGAGAAGTTTGGAGGAGGATTCTTATTAAGGATTTGGCTTAAATTACCACTGTACTTACAATATATTTTTGTGCTATCAAAGACTAAATTATTCAGATACCAAGTGACTAATTTACTGCACAGGTTTTTTCTGTAAAGCACCGTGTTAACTGCATGATTTATTTGTATAATTATTAAAACAATCTGTCAGCTAGATTTATTTCACCTCAAAAAAAAAAAGAAAACAGATTACAACAATTTTCATACTAACAATAATAACAAAAATGGTAATGGAAGAATACTGAAATTACAGTTACTAACTATTGGCATTTTTGCATGATTTGAAAACATGCCTATTTTGAGATAATGTAAACTCCAGAAAATCAATTAGGTCACTTTCCATATGTAATGCTTTCTTTCCTCCTCCTGCCCTGATCTTTGCAAATGAGCATAATTCATAATTAAGAACTCTGCATTATTTGTCCCTGGCCTTGTCAGTTGTCACATCTAATGGTAAGCAAAACGTTTATATTTATTCACCAATGTAGTGAAGAAAAACAAAACATAGGTCTGCAGTATATCATATATACACACATGCACACTAGTTTTTGGCCTATTTCTTTACTTCTTCAAGCATGAATGCCAATAAAATTGATAATAATGAAAAATTTTTTGTTTTCTGATGTTCTTGATGAATAGTTACTTTAACACTGTTGCAATTTATAAAATTTAATTCAATGCAAGTAAATCAGTGGGTAATCTAGAATGCTATTTTGTCTGTATGTCATTATCTCTCAATCACTATTTATCCCAATAGCCTGGATGTTCCAACACATCTAACCATTAAAAACATTATTAGTAAGTTGTAATCTGGTTATTTGGTTCCCTAACTTTTCTTAACATTTTAAATTAGTATTTTTCAGACAGACAGAGGTCTTCTAAAGTTTTTTATTAAAAATCTAGTAATTATCTTGCCAATGGCTGGATTAACAACCAAATACGGTTTCCTCAAGGGACCCACAAGAAGTTCCCTTCAGCAACGTTGTGGAAAAGTTTGCAACTCTGTTTCAGCAATTAAAAAATTGCCATATTCCAAATAAAACTGCATCTAAAGATACACGTTAGCCTATCCATTTTTCCCAGTGGTTGCCATTACATCTCTCTCTCTCTTTTTTTTTTTTTTTTGCACTGCTACAAGTAGAAAATAAATATACAAAAATAATTTTAAAGCTCATAAAACCATCTGATTTTGAATTTTAATCATTTAGCATTTGTCTTGAGGTAGAAATGATAAAATTAGCAAAGATTTCAATGTGGTATTTATTTAATTTCTTTTTTAGTGATTTTGAGGAGCAAGAAGTATGAATGGTAGAAACAGAATGCAGAAAAGGCTAGAAGAAAGGTTTTTACTTATTAAAAAATAATCATGATTTTCATACTCTACAGATGTAGTTTCAATCCAGTGGCTTGCTATGAGCGAACAGTGTAGGGCACGTCATAATAATAAGTGCATTAAGGACTGGGTGTAAATGAAAATCTGGGAACCAAAACACTGGTTAAAAGATCACAGCAGCTGTCAAAGAAGCATTTTCAGGAATCTCGTAAATGTTACTTTGCTGCATCACTCAAGAATCGAGCATTACCTTTTTAAATGTTCGTAAAATTTGGAAAGTGAGATTGAACCAACGAAACATGAATGAATGTTGTCAGTCATATCGCACCACGGAAGCTGGAGAATGTGTTCCAGGCAAATAAGACTGACTGCTGCTGCTGAACCCCTGAAGGTGGCGGCTATATACAGTTTTAAGTATTCATCACACAAAAGCTTCAGGGTATGGACTGCATAAACACTCTATATGAGATGTACACAAAGAACATTCAAGAGAACTAATTCATAGTTCACTTTTCAAAAAATGATCAGGTTTCCATGATCCAAGGTACACCAAGGGAAAAAAAGGTGCTTGCATGATGAGCCTCAAAATCCTGCTAAACCAAATGTTTGTGCAGGAGAAACCAGTCACCTACATAGGAACAAGCCTATTGGACTTTATTTTCAGATGTTGGAGGAAACTGGAAATCTATGTGACTGGCTGGTGGAGAGTGAAAAGAAACCAAGCCAGGCAGGTATGCTGAGTAGGTGACTAAACTTAAGCTGCCAACCATAGCAGCGCAGCACTCTAACCATCAGACCTACCCCAAAACTGCCCTGAAATATAAAACTACTTAGTGCAAAACACATGCCATTACAAAGTGTTATATTAATTAGGTACGTGTTACATGTCACAGCACCAAAAGCTCGATCAGCATTGAGTAGTACAGATTTGATGGGTGTTTGGGTGCAGGTGCACTACAAGTGGTATACCATGATGAGCATAGGAAAGATGTAATCCACAACAGCCTTTAAGTATTCACTGAAATAGTTAATTCCATGCTAAAAATTTCAGCATATGTCGCCTTTTATTGCCAATTTCAAATTTTGTTGGTTTTGAGCATAAAGAATTTTAAAGGTATACTGGTTTATTTTTTAGACAGCATTTGTAATTATTTTCTGTATAGTCAGTTTATAAAAGTTATTTTAGAAGTTTTAAAAAAATAACTGAAGCCTACACTATTTTAATATATTTATGATTTGGTTTTCAGTGCTAGAGTTTCTATTAAAAATTAGCAAAATGCATGCATATGAACCAATTAAATATTTTATATCGATACTTTGGAGATCACCATTTTTTGTGTTTCAGCTCTTCTGAAGTGAGAGTAGAAAAAAATGGCATCACAGCATTATCAAACTGTGAATCACAGTCATCTGCAGTACTTGACAAGGGGAAGCTACTGAAAGTTTACTAAAATTCCCCTAAGATAAATGATAAAGGGCAGTTGTTAAAAAAATTTAAAAAATAAGTAAAGCCTGGTTTTTAATAGACTTCAGAGCTGTTTAACTTGTATTCCCTTTGACCATTTATCTTAGTTGCTGTGTTGTACACTGATGTCTACAAGATAGACAACTCTGGTGATGGAGTGCAGTGCCCAGCAATTTCAATTGGCAGATAAAGCCTTATTAGAACTCTCAATATTTTAGATGTGGGAGGAAAATCACACGCCCAGCTGGTGAAAAGCAAGAAGAAAGCAAGCCAGAGAGGTACATATGTACACCAAATGGAGCTGGTTTGAAATGAGATTTAAACTCGGGGCTTCAAAATTAATAACCCAGTTGTCTACCATTGGACTACTGTGCTATCCCCATTTATCTTAGCGCATCAACTAAGCTAACCATTTCACATTATAATCAAAGGTAAAATTTATAAAACACTTTACTAATAACACACTTGTTAGCAATACTGATAATAATGTTCTGATATGATTTTAAGAAAATTAGCTGAAAGTGAATTTCAAGATTAAACAAACAAATGTTATTGTTACTAGGTTTGTTTATCCACTGGCTAAGAAATGACAAAAAAAATTCCTCATATTAATGCTGTTTTCATTCATTGTTTTCTTACACTTAAAATAATTACCAATTCACAAATCAACATTTCTTTGTAATGCTCCACATACGTAACTGATTGCAGCATGGCCCGTCACACGCATTGATACATAGAGCAAGCCAAACTATACAGTGGTCTGTATTTATGAACTTCTCACTGCTGGTATTTTATAATAAATACAAGAGAAATATGTTAAATTACAAAACATTAAACAATATCAGTAAAAATTATGGTTATTTAAGATAATTTATCTGACAAAAAATAAAAGCAGTAAATGATACAATGAAGTGACAGTAAATGAATACAAAATAGAAAGCATAAATGGAATAAACCCCAAACATCTAATGATTTTTCTTGAATAGTCCCAATTCAATGTCGGAAATATGCATTTTTGGTTAGCTTTTATTTCATTACGCTTACTATTTATTTAGTTGTCTTTTGTTAAAATTATTGCTTCTTTTTGGGGGAAAATTTAACATATTTTAAAAACATTTTAAAGTAATAAAATAAGGCAACTTTTGTTAATTGCTGTATATACATAGTAACATCTTTTTTTGGATTACCGAACAATGGAATGGTGTATCGGGTTCTTTTAAAGAAATGTGAACAATAGCAAAGACTTTTACAGAAAGAAGGGGAAAAACCTGGAGAAAAATAATAAAAGAATGCAAGGTCTTTGTGTTCTACGTTTACCAAGAATGTCTGAATTAGACTCAGCAGATGATTTTGAAAGCTATTGGTTTTCCTTTTTTTTGACCAGAAGAAAGGTGGCCGGGCAGGCCATTTTTGTAGAGTGAAACTCTGCATCTTTCACGCACACTGCACAGATGTGTTAAGTTCAGTAACACCACACCTAGGAGACAGTTACCATCGAAACCTGTAGTAACACTACAGAAACTCTGATTAACACAGAAGGAAAAAAAAAAGACGACGATGTGGCTTAAGTGCAAAAGAAAAGCAATAGTTTAATTGGAGACTAATTAGAGAGAAATAGAAATAACCTCTCGACACGTGATAGTATCTTCACCAAGTCTACAATTAGCTAAAAGGGTATCTTGATGAATTATTTTTTTTTATTTTTAAATTTCTAATACACCAGGTAAAAATATAATTTACCTATTTCATATTTTTTAATAAAATAAATCCATTTATTTGAACTGAAAATTTCTTTAATTTATGTTGTTGTTTTTTTTTTACAAATCGCACAGAAAGTATTTTCTCGCATATTTATTTTATAAGACAACTCCATTCACACGTTTTAATTAAGAGCCAGGAATAACCACACACCACACACATTAGTTAAAAGCAGCTCTTCTCGTCGTCTGTTTTTATGGATTCAGTCAGCCATTTACTGACTAGAAAATTACATTTTCCTCAACATCTTGAAATAACATCATGAGACCAAAATCATATAACAGGGTGAACAAGTGAAAAACAAATTAGCACAATATCCACTGAAGCATAACCCTTTTTTTTTTTAACGCTGTTTTTGGAGATTTTTTAAAGAACAGTCTCACAGACATCTAAACAAAGATCTTTTTATTCCAATACCATAAAACTCTGCATACCGTTGCATTGTGAATGGCTGATTGACTTCTGAAAATTCCAAAGCAATAGTGTTTCAAATGAAAGCAATAAATCAATCAAAGTTATTTGGCAAGAGTAGTAGAGACATTCAAAAGAAGCCCGGCTAAAACAGCATCACTGTAATGGTATCCAGCCACGTTTTATTTAAACATTTCTTGCATAATTAAAAACAAATTAAAATTACTTTAATCCAAAAGAGAAATAATGGAACCAGATATTTTTTTCCAAAAATAACAACAAAAAATTCCACAGTTTATCTGTAGACCTTCAGTTATTTTTTGTTTAATTGATTATTATTACAAAATGTTGGGGGGATTTAAAACAGACTAATGGAAAGTGACAAATATCAAGTTTCCTTCAAAAGTGATGTAACTTCAATAGTTCGAAGAGTTTAGTCAGAGACGGTCTGATGAGGCATCGAATAAAAATAATATCCCAGATGATTCTCAACAGATATTTCAGCTTTTAAAGAAAAAAAGAATGTAGTCTCTTCTAGAAACCATGGAAGACACGATACGAGGATATTGCTTATTTAGTCTCCATAAAGCCTGCACAGGGAATTCGGATAACAGAACGTTAATGTTCACAGGCCAATTGAGTTTCCATACTTACAAGGACACAGATTCTTCTCTCGCAGAAAAAAAAAAAAAAAAAAATCAGAAAAAAATCGGTAAAAAAATGAGTAAATAAAAATCATGGGCAAAGCACAAATCAGAAACTTAAAATTAAGTCAATGCAAATATCAGATTGGAAAAAATTAACTCTGGCTTTTCATTTTTTTTTTTTTAATCCACTCAGAGAAATTCATTCTAAAAAAGATGTTCAGGCAACTGTGTTCAGATGAATTATCTCCATCCAAGAAAAAAAATTTTCTCCGCTTCAAAACAAAAGAAATGGCTTGAGTCAAAGAGTTACTGAGGAGAAAATTCACATTTTGCTCAGTTTGTAGCAATCCTTTTTTAAGAATTATTACCTTGTTTGTTGGAGGGGAAAAAAAGAAGTTTTTGTTTAGCTTTTAGATATGGAGAAACTTTACAGCATTTTCAGCTCATAGATTGCATTTTTAATAAATATTTGTTAAAATTTATTAATATATTTAAAATACAAACACAGAGACTGTTAAGAGTATTATCGATTTAAACGTCTTTAAGAAGTTTTCTGCATGAGTTCAATTATGACCCCACGAACTTGAGTAAAGCCTCAAATTTTACTAATTTGCATTTTAAAAACTTAACAGCCATGTAAAAGAAAAAAAAAGTCAGGAAAATAGGTGTATGTAAAACTCCATTGTTATGGAGAAATAACTTCATAGAAAATAGACAAAAGAGTATAACTTTATTAAAAGGAGCATCATCTTACGCATCAGAAAGTCACTACAGGTTGAGAATCCCTTATCTGAAATACTTGGGGCCCAAATGTGTTTTGGATTCTGGATTTTTTCAGATTTTGGAATATAGACATAATTTGGTAGCTAACCCACTGGGAAGTGTGGACTGGGCACAAGTTCATTTACCACATTATAACTACATATGGATACATATAGTCTACATGTAGTTTATGTAATATTTTAAAATCATTTTGCGCATGAAACCATAAGAAAAAGATGTACTTTTAACCATCAGAAAGGTAAGATATCACTACGGTAGGCCTACTGGTACCGTAGGGGTATTTGCAGGCCTTTTCAACATTTTCAAAGTATATTCATACCAACAACAAAGCACAGAAAAAGCACAAAAATTAGGCTGAGTAATGAACGTATGTCAAGTGTGTCAGGACCCACGTGTTGCCAAGGAACCCTCTGGAATTTTCCTTTGAAGGCACTCCAAAAATATTTTGGATTTTGGAGCTTTTTAGCGTTCAGAATTCTGGATAAGGGATTTTCAACCTGAAGTTGCATATTTATAAGATTAATGGTTACATAAATGATAATGTAGTCAGCATAAATACCAAGGATGATACTGAAAATGAGAGATATTTCTAGATAAACCTGAATAATTTATTAGATTAGTTAACCATTCAAGCAAAAAAAAAAAGAAATCTACTAAACAAAAAATAGTTATTAAAATAAGAAAAAGTAATAATATTTTAAAAAAACTCAATGAATGATACTGATATCACTGTTTCATTTACAAATACACTAAATTTATACTATTTTGCCACAAGCAAATTATTACAGATGTTTTCTGTTTTTATACAATACTAGAGACATTCAAATGGCTGAGTTTTATTTGAATGTCTCTAGTATAAAATTTACATATAAATGAAAAGAAATATACTTAAATTTTATAAAAATCCTGGTGTCCATGGAAGTTTTGCATCATATCCATACAGAAGAAAATTTGGCAATTTTAAATCCTGATTTTTTTTAATTGGCAAGGTACCAACGTCATCTTGTATGGATGTCAAACTACAAATTCTTGAATCTTTATTTATCAAATATCTGAATCCTGTTTTAAATGAAAAAGCTTCTGCTCCCTTGAACCTTTTCCATTAAATATTATTTTCAATATTTCCTCTTGCCATGGCTCTCCATCCTGGCAGGTTTATTTCTATTTAGTTTAGCATTTTAAAATGGTAAAAGTTTATGTGAACTCTTAAAGCTGTTTAGTGGCTTTTTTTAAGTTACTATGTTCCAATTCCAAAGAGTTATTTATCACTTGAAATTTGTTTAATGAGTAAGGAAAAATAGTTGATGGAACTTTTCTCTTATACCAATAATCGACTGATTTAAAACATGATAGGATTTTAAAGAGAGAAATAACAGTTAATTAATTGCATGCTTCAAAGTAATTCATTAACTTTAATGTATTCGGAAATTACACTTTTCCCATTAAGTTCTATCACAAATCAGGTCCAAAGGAATAAAAAGATGCATATTGTAGAAGAATCATTAACAGCCAAATATATTTATAACTATTCCTTCTGAATCAATCGTAATCATTAATGTAGTAGAGAGATTTATAAATAGACGGTCTAAACAATGAAAATATTTAAAAAATATTTTACATAGATTTCATGGCTATGTATATTCTAGTGCACCTTTAATAGCAACATTCTTTTCCTTCAGTATCTGCCATGATTAAACTTTGCCCATGCACTATAATGTCACTGCAGCAAGTTCAGAACAATGTCTACCCTTTCACACTTGTTTCTTAGGTTTCAATTGTTAAAACAAAACTTTTTCTTTTTATTTTTCTATCTTTCACAACATTTAAGATCGGATGCGTGCTGAGTAGATGCTAATGCACATTCTCACTATTCAGTACTTGCTTCCGAAAAATCTTGTAATGAAAGAGGCAAAAAAAGTCGTATCATAATACAATGTTTGTTTTTTTTTTAAGTTAACTAATGGACCAATGTTATGATGATCTTTCCCAAGCATCATCACCTGAGTTTAGTACTGAGAACAATTGTTTTTGAGTGCAGTGATATTGCGGAGTTCAAAATAAGAATTCTTGGATACTCAATTCACAAATCATTTTTATTGAATCACAAACCAAATGAGAAAATTAACAAAATTGTGATTCCATTTCTTTATATCTCAGGTTTTTAAAATCCCTTAAACTTTTAACAAAGGAATACAACTTCTACGCAAGACTACCATTTTCCAAGCTCCTCATATTTTTTCTACTAATAAGACTAATACTTCACATACACTCCTATAAAAACTAAAGCATGACTGACTTTTTTTGCACAAAGAATTTTCTTGCTTATTCACAGACTCAACTCTAGCAGTTATACCTTCAAAAACCCACAGTAAAGATGTGAAATTGGCAGAAAGAAACACAATATTGAGAAAGGGAAAGTTATCAAGCTGATGAGCTAAACTATATGCTTCTTTTATCACTTTCTGCTATAAGTTTGAAACATCATAGTTGTTTTACATCAATAGAGGCACTTGTTTATTTCAGAAAATGTATCTACTTTTTCAAAGGATGTGTTTGTTTTTGTTTTAGGTGCTGGAAATGTAAACAATGGGAGAAAAGAATAAGAACACCAAGAAATTTCTTTTTGTCATGGATGGGACTGGGAAGTTCCAATGTATCAAAGGACAGTGTTAAAAAACACATTAATGGAGAATAGCATAAACTTGCTGCCAGCCTGTCACTAAAAAACAAAATGGGTGCAGAACTAAAAAATAACCGATAGATTGTGGACTTAGGGAGATGCATGATAAAGACAAAGATAACTTATGCACAAAATTTAACACAGTGTACATACTATCTTGCCAAGCAAAAACATCCATTCAGTGATTATAACGGTTTACTTGAGCTTCAATTTTAAGTTGTGTCAGATTTCGGTAAAAGTTATGTAAATAACTGGGCTGCTGAAATATTTACAGACATCATCACTAAAGTTAGAAAGGAAGCACTGGCATCAAGTCTGTCGAAAGTTTGCTATTATTTCATTTTAAATGATGATAGTACAGATCCAAGTGTCACAGAGCAAGAATTAATATATGTTCTGTTTCTGAACAGAGCAGTTTCTTCAGTGAAATTTAAGTATTGAATCAGTTAAGTCTGCCATGCTGCCAAAATTCACAGGAGCATGAAGCATGCTTTTAATCGATTTGGCATAACATCTTTTGTTGACAGACTCATGAGACTTAATGTAGATGGAGCTAGTGTCAATATGGGAGAATGTACTGGTCTTAGTGCTAGAATTAAAAAAAAAATTTGCTCCCTGGCTGCAGATGATTCACTGTTTCAATCATCGCTTAGATTAGTGATTAAGGATGGCTTCACTGAAAGCCCTTTTTTCCAAACCATAGAATAAGTTGTTAACAGAACTTTACTATCTCTACAAAAAAAAAGTCCAAAAATGATATACTTATCTTTAGGAATTAGCTGAAGCATCGGACAAGTCTATCCCAAAACCCACTAAAGCCAAAAAAACAACATGGTGGACTGAGCATAAATGTAATGCCATGAAAAATGTTCGTCAATTTTGATATATACCTTACACACATCAAGACGTTATCAGAAATTGATACCCATGAATTTAAATAAGCTAAATTAAAGGGTTATTTTAAAACAGAAGAATGCTGGTCTTCTGAATCAGAAGTCAATTTATTTAGATGTTTTGTTGTCTCTTCATCCCCTGAGCCAAGGAATGCAAGTTAAATTACATAATCCTATTAAATAAGTCCATCAAATTCAAAAATTTTCTTTATGGAAAAAGTGAAAATTTATGTAGATAATTCTCTGGAGAGTAAATAGTCAATTCTTTTCTCAAATTAACAAGGATTCTGATAATGAGAGCATTCACTATCAGGATGTGAAATTTCTTAGTTTTAAAGGTGGCAGCCAATTAGTCCAGTGTCATTATACTGATACCATTGTAAGAATAATGGATTTCATGCAAGATCGATTTGATAATTTCACTTTATCACCAATGGTTAAAAATTTACTCAATCTTCTTGACATCAGCTCATTGGCTAGTGATGAGAAAAAAACAATTTGGTGCAAGTGCAATTCTCAGAATTACTGATCTTTTCAAGGAATTACCATCAAAGAACAGTTGTGATCACTGAATGGAACAGTTTGAAAACTTACATTTTGCCAATCTTGCAAAACAACAAGTCAGAATATTATCTGAAAATAAGGAAATGTATTTTTATATCTGATCTTATAAAGGAGAAGTGTGAAAACATTCTACACATATTTGAAATCCTGCTGTGTAATCCTTTCACAGATGCGAAGTTAGAAAGAACATTTTAACATATGGCATGTCAAAAGTGACTACAGAACTTGATTAGGCAGAAATCAGCTTGATACATGGTGAAGACGGGTCCCCAATGTCAAAATATTTAACCCTGATCCAGCCACTGACATGTAATTTCAAAAAAAAAAGTTTGACAGTTGTTTGTAACACCAAACAGATATCCTGCCAAAAGACAGAGTACTGCCTCAGTGCTTCTAATATTCGTAGACATTGTGAAGCTGACTCTGAACTCGAAGACAGCAGCAGTGACAAAAATCAGGAGTGGAATGTTCAGGTTTTTTCGTTTTGTTCAGTGACATTCTTCAATGAGTAATGCGTAAGAAAAAAAACCTTTCATTTTGCTTTCTGACTCACTTCTTTCCCTTGAAACTCTAAATTTTTCTGGAAAAATGGGTCTCAAAATGGCAAAAAGAAATTTCAATTTAAAACTATTTTTTATCCAAACCATTATATTTTTCTTATTCTGAACCTTGTGTTAGTTTGCAGATGTTCTGTACTAATCATTTCTATTTTGGATTGTAAAAGTGGTAAATTGGGCTGCAGCACTGATACAACACCCCCCCCCAAAAAAAACACTATATCAAATACTTTGCAACCAAAAGGTAGCATAATCAAGACCAAATTAAGCCACTTATACACGGGAAAATAATCTACTTGATGCACCAAAAAAAAAACAAGTTCTGATGGTGACAGGGAAAGATCAGTTTCATCCACAGAAATAACAAAAGATTTTTCAGTTTAATTATTCAAACTGAAACAAAACAAAAATGAAACCAAGCTAAACAAAATATTTTACCATAACCATGCCTCGTAGATGGTGCATCACAATACAGCAAACATTTACCCAGGAGTCATGCTGCTGGTGATGTAGAAGGAAGTATCTACACATATTCAGGCGGTGTGTACTCACAAAATAGCCATATGCACAATAATCAACTGTAATAAATTCAATGGACTGAAAGACAGGAATTTTATAGACAAGATTCCAAAAGAAAATCCAAAAAGAATGTGATTATGAAAAGATAAAGCATGCTACAACAATTTTGTTCAATGACAAAAATTAATTAGAAAAAAAAAACATATTCAGATATATTGAGAAACCCAAAGCATTTAAAATTATCAGAACTCACTCCAACAGTGTTTTATAGCAAAAAAAATTTTTTTATTCAAAATAGCACACACAGAATAGGATTTTTTGAAGGATATAAGCTGAATGTCCAGATGAAAACCATCAACGGTAATGAGAGAAACATAAGATACACTGGAGACCACATTCAATAATCATGAAATAAGTAATCTGAACTTTTCAGTAGTTTGTAATATCACTGACATCCATAGTTTTATACAGATTGTTGCAATAATGGAACAACCCAAAATACGCATTAGACATTGCATGAGTGCTCATTCTCTGATACAAATTGTTGAATGCTAGCATTCGTGATGGTAATGGTTTCCCTTTTGCACCAAAGATATAGATGTGTAGTCAGTATATGGGCAAAGTGGAATAGATAGAGGCTGCTAAAGCTCTTCAGTGACAACCCGTGTGACAGCAGGTAGAGTTGGCATTCATCAAAGGGAGGCTCAACCTGGCCTGATACAATGGCATTCTTTCAAACAACCATTTATCATTGTTCACCAGTTTGTGTTCAATACATTAATGGCTTCAGATGTGCTATATCTCATCTGCTAATAAACAAAAGCTAAAACAAAAATGAATGTGAACATCTTTACTTAAGGACATTTCACTTTACAAATCAAAAGTTTAAAACACTGGATTTTTCTAGAACACCCATTTAACATAATGTAAAAATATTTGGAGTGAGAGAGACCATTAATTTCTAGCTCATTCCATCCACTCGTTCTTAATGCCCATGAACAAATACTGCCATCTGATCACAAGCTACATGTTAAACAGTGGACACCTATAATTAAAAAGCTATCATATGCAAGTGGGCTTGGTAAAAAATATTATAATCCTAGACACAGAGTAGCCTCCATATTAAAAAAAAAACTTCAATTATTTTAAGCATAAATTCTTAAAAGATTTTATCATCATTTTATAATTAAAAACATATTAGGGAGATTAAAAACAATAATATGTGTCTGTGTATGTGTAAATAAGAAATAAAAACTTAAAAATAATATTTTCTTTTACTACATGAAACATGAAATAAATGTTTATTTATGTATTTGTCAACAGTTAAAGAATAAAATGTAAAATTTTGTTTAGGTTAAAACTTGAGATTTTTATAAATGATATATAAAAATAAACAAAAATAAAAGAGAGTTTAAAATGCAATAAACAGTAAATGCTAACTTAAAGATGAATTTGTGAATTCCCAAACCAAAATCCAAATACCTACTTGATTGTATAATATTCTGAAAGACCAAGCAAAGGTATTTAATTTACGAAATGATGAAAATTTAAGAAGTAAACTCGAAATGAGTTTATTAAAAATGTTTGATTTAGGGAGTTTTCTGTACTTGGTTAGTGAAAATTGTGGTTTTCAGTGAACGTGTAGGTGCATTTATAAAAGCAAACAAAAAAATAGGAAAACTGCAAATTGAAACAGCAAAATTAGGTAGGTTCAACTACTTGTAAAATTTTCTCAGTCTCATTCTTACTAGTGTTTGCAGGACTTCTGATGTATCTTTTAAGTTTTCCATTGCTTCAACCTGTGGTCATATGAATATGATCTAATCTTCAGAAAATATAGATTTAGTAGGGAATTGATATTACCTACAAATTCACTTTGCCCCCCCCCTGAAATGTAAAATAATAGCTAAAAATTAAATATCCAAAACATGGGGAATTAAGCAGTTTAATGGAAAGAGAGAACATCACAATATATCTAAGTTTTTGTTTTGTGTCCTTATATTTCACTAAGTAAACTTATCACAACAAAAAAAAAAAGCAAGAGAAATAATAATTCTCCTAAATCAAAGAGCAGCCAAAGTTTCTCTTATGTGCATGAACTTGCCTGATGCTGTTTCACAGCTGTTCTTTACCTCATTTGTGATGTAACAATTTACAAACTATATTGTATATGCAATACTACAGTGTTTGACCATTTAACTTCAAAATTACTCAATACCCAAGTGTATGTATTACTAATATCCACTTTAAGGTTTTAATGTTGCATACCTCCCTAGCATGTTTCTTCTTGCTATTCTTCATCAGCCAGCTGGAGATTTCTAGTAGGGGCTTTCACTCATGGCCTCCTACATTGTTAAGTGATCATGCAACCCCTCCAACAAAGATTGGAATCTGCATCCCTCATAACCAAGAAAGTATTTCACAAGACAAGTTCACAGGGGATGGTCAGAGTAAAATAAAATAATTACCACAAAAAGTATAATCAAAAAATATATATCATCTGCATGCTTCAAATAAATATACTTGCTGTAAGATTTCCCATGATAACCAAAATGGTAGACAATGTTCCAAAAGATCAATTTTACTTAGAAAAGGAAGTTCAGATGTGTACTGCTCAGGCTTAGTTCCAGTTCAGAAAAAAAATAATTCTAAACCGGTTCACATATAAAATCCAATCTGTGACCATAACCATTTACCATTGTTAAGCAATGTGCCAACAAACAAAATAATCCAACTGATTTGTGCGAAACAATGCAAATTTTTATTCCAGTGTATATCACTAACTTTTTACAAAGCAGTAAATGTAACCAACTAAGGACACAGAATCACACTTGCTCATTGAAAGCACAGCTGCAGTGGATCACTGTAATGACTTCTTGGATCTCGTCTGTCCTGTTTGTTATTTGTGGTGATAGCACAAACTTAAGACCAGAAAGGACTTAGCTGGAGCTGTGTTGACGTAATAGTCACTGCGACTTTAGCCAGTTTGTACAGTTGGGTTGGATGTTTCATGGCCGATGCCAATATTTCAAAATGTTTTAATTTTTGCTTAGTCAAGGGTCACGAGTAAAAAATCTAGAATTGCACCAATGTTATTTTTAGACAAAAATTTGTGGCAAAACGACTCGCCTTTTTATTTTTTTTTTTACTAGAGTCTCTTCCCTGCAGGTAAAAGCTCAAGTTCACCATTTTCCTCCTCCTCTGCTTGCTGCTGGTGGTCCAGCAGGCAACATTTGAACGATGGTGCATAACTTGAGCTTTGCTATTTTCTTCCTCGGATAACAGCTGCTACCTTGGATCAAGAAAGATTACAATTTTCCTTCTTTTAATTAAGCTCAGCAGGCTCTCCGAGAAAAGCATTGACACTTTTGAGGTTTCGAGTTGACATTTCAGCTACATGACATAAAAGGCCTCTTGGCTGCTCTGACTGGAGCTGTTTCGCTGCTATTTGGGCTATTCTGAGGGAAGCAGCTATTTTCTATAATGTTGTTTCACTTTGCACCTGTGATATAAAGGTAAGAATTTTATGCTGTCTTATCGCTGGCAGAATTTCTTCAACTTCAGCAAACACTCACACATATCAAAAGTTGAATGCCATCTCATGGGGAAGTTTAACAATAAATAGGTATCTTAATCTTTTCCTGTTCGGGAAATGAATATTTAATATGCACAAACATTCAGACAATTTCCAGATGGCTACACAAAAATGCACTACTGAAAAAGTAGGTCCAGAAAAATAAAAGGAAAAATTCCGTTTATAGTGCAGAAAGTCAAAAATGTAGAGTATAATCACCCAAGAGGTGTAAATACTGATTCACTTTCTTGAATCCCCTTACTGTCATTACTTTTGACATTAAGTCTATTGTATGCACTCCAATAATCCTCAAAAGACATCACAGAATTATAGTTATGTCTACCATCCTACCTGCTGGTATCCATCAAAGAGTTGTTAGCTTTGCCTGCCTCCCTCTGGGTCTGTTTGGTGCAGTTGGTTAGACTCCTCAGCCACATGGTGATTTCAACTCCTAAAGGAAATCCATCTCACGTCATCAGGGGGGCATCTTTGAGCCATCAGACTGCAAAAATACCAGTATGTTCATCGGCTGCAGATTACTCAAACTGCTTTACCCCACCAATGCATTCTTCAATGTTTCTCCATCACCGTCTGACCAGCTAAACGATGACAGATCCAAGGTATGAATACTCAAGGAATCCAAATCACCAGAAGGAAAGACTTCAATGGTGGTTTCCATAATGTATCCAGTAAATAAACTAGGTAACACATGTGGTTTATGATAATAGTTTCACTGGTAAAATCACTTCAAAAACAAAACAATAGCCAAAGAAAGTGATAATGTTGGCCAGCATCCTTCTACATGTACCATTTATAATATAGACAAACAGCAGTCATTAAATGACTCATCAGTGTCCAACCAGTTTTGCTTGATTTGAAAGAGAAAGGATTAAGTTTTGTTTTCCTATGAATAACCATGCATTTCTAAATTCGCTGTTTTTTTTTTGCAGGCAGAATGAATTTTAGCAAGTGTACAAATAATATTTCCATCTTTAAGTGTACCATCAACTGCTAGCTAAAGATTGTGAGCTGAGCAGTGAACTCCTGTTATTGCAACATCAGTATCAAGTTCAATCAGTGCCACTTTTTCCAGTCCATACATTTCATCTGAATCTGTTTCTTTGTGACCAACTTCTTCTGCGTCAACATCGAGTATTTCTTCTCCAATATCCACATTTTCCTCACTGTCTGCTCGTTGTCATCAAGCATGTTGGTACTTTATCATGCTTGCACCATTATCTGTTGTTATTCTATACATTTACTGCACACTGATATTGTAGTGTGCATGTACTTCAGATGCTGGGATGTGCCTTTTTGTAATTTTTTTATGGTATGCACTACATTCTCACTGTCTTTCGCAAACTAGATGTCAATACCCAAAATACAGTGATCCAAATGTGTTATATGGCCAATCTTAAAAGAAAACAGACAGCTTTCCCTTTTATTTTAATGGACTGGCAAATGCCACTGACTTTCTAATAATATCAGCATTAACACAAGACATCTGACATAAACCTTAAGAAATGGATCAGTTATCTTTCTAAAGCCAGAGTTTTCCATTAAGCTAAATGGCCTTCTAAACAGAAGCGGTCTAACTGTGAATTGGTCATGTTTTTAATTGATTTGGTTCCAGTTCAGCTCCATTAGACATTAGACTTTCTTTTTTCTCACTCTGGTTCACTTTGTTCAGTTTGATTCCCTGATTTGTACCAATTCACTTTATATCATTTTCAGTAAGACGTTTTATGCTAAATAGGTGAAAACTAATTTTATTGAGTAGAACTCATGCAATCACATGAATTCTCCATGGTTTAAACATGCGCTTACTTCCCCTGCTGTCTACATGAATTTTACATTTAGAAAATTAATTTCCACTGTTAGTGAACTTGTAAAATGAAGTGCATCTTTCTAATTTGATTTGCAGATATTATGACATAGTTCAGTTTTTACCTAAAGAAAGTTCTTGATGAAAGATCAGCTGCATTAAGGTCAGAATTCTGTTAGTTAATTCTGATAGTTTTTTTTTAAGGTTTCTGTTAAATCCAGTAACCTTGTCTAATGCATTCTGTTAAATACTCCCAAAAGATTATATTAAACAGAGTAGAGTAGAGAATTCTAATTTTCAAGCCTTTTTTTTATGCATTGAACATGGCAGGAAAAACCTCTTGTCTTAATAGCAAGCTTAATTAGTTACTCAGGCTCAAGATTTTGTTTCATTGATTTTACTTGGTAAAACATCCATTTCTTTTAATTATTAAAATACAAAAAGCATGTGATATGAATATAAAAACCAATCTGCCTTGCACAAAAATGAAATAATATAAAGATATCAACTTTAAACTGTGTTGCCCTGTGACTTGTTTTCAGTACTTAACTCTGTGGCCATAGCGGATGTATGGAGACTTTCGGCGCGTGCAGTCAAAATTTCTGATGTGACTCAACCTCCCTACATGCCCCATGTCTATTAAAACAACATCAGTTTCTTCTGACATGCTACCAGAGATTGTTCACCTCCCTACACGTTATCTGCAACAAAGAGATGTGCTTATTAATTTGATTAGTCTTCATTAGAATCCAAGCAATTTGTTGAGAACAGCATTTAAACAGATGCAACATTACAAAGCTTGTAAAAACCACACTGTCAAGGCAACCTGATCATTGTCAGCACAATCAGATTTATGAAGCATCTGCCCCGAAGACTTTGACCGAAATCACTGATGCGCACTATATGAAAAAAAAACAAGAAAACAAACAAAAGTGAGAAGAAAACAGCCTTTAAATAATGATACTACTAAGAGTGAACAGGAATCAATATATGTATAATCAAAATACTGAGCAAGCAGAAAGATCATCGAGAGGGTTAGAAGCAGCTATACATGAAAACATGAACAGCTTCTATGAAATGGGTAATGGGAATTTCTTTAAATAGTCTCATTTTTACTTCATCCTAATCTCTCTGCTTTTTTCAAGTTTACGTTGCAAATTTAAAAAATATGCAGTATGCCAAAATCCAAAATATAATATGTATTGTTATTTAAATCACAATTTTTATAAGTATACACTAATAATTTATATATATATACTTACATAAATACTTTTAAAAGAATTATATATATATACATGCAAGAAAATGTTAGATTTACTCTGTAACAAAAAATATGTAAAAACTGAGTCAGCTCATGGACAAAATTCAAAATCAGTTTATTTTTAAATGCATGACTTCCATGGTTCTATCGCTGTTGTACATTTTTTAACAAAATACTGAATCTAGTGCAAATAAAATTTACCCTTCTCCAAGATTGTGCCATCTGTAATGTGTCATGTAATGTTGGATTTTGAAGACAATTCCATGGCTTCCTGATGTTCATTTGTAAGCAGTATTTCTTAAAAGTAGCCAAAAATTTAGGAGCATATGGATTATATATATATATATATACTGTAATACTTAACAAAAAAGGCATCTGGTTGTTTCTGGAAACCATAAATTGTATAATTTGCATAGAACTAATTCTGAGAAATTAATTATATTTATAGACAACTTTCCAGTTTGATTTCACTAATATCCTACCTGTATATTTTAAAATATCAATTAAAGTTGGCACTTAAAAGTAGGGTTAGTTGGTTTCCAGTGGTACAAATGTCATTTCTTTCCTAAGTCTAAACTATCCATTAAGTCAATTGTTTTGTCTTGTTTCTTTATCAGCCTTCATTTAATCATAATAAAAGTTAATATTATTTATATATTTCTGCCTACCTCCACCCAACCCCTAGAGGGGGGGGGGGGTGGCTGACTGTCAGGCAGACAAGCCTGATACCTCAAAAACCACACCAAATAGCTTTTAAAAAGTATAACAATTGAAGTTAAAACAAAGAAGAAAAAAAGCTATTTGTATGTAGACATGATAAGTTTACTCTAGAATCTTCTGTGCTGTAGCACATCCTATAGGAATTAGATTTTTTTAGATATATTAACATTAGAAGATGCACTAAAATTAGAGACCAAAAATCTCCGTTGACAACCGGATAAGTTATCTTCAGAGACAGAATTGTCATTGATCCTAGTTTGAAGATTTCTCCTTTAGACTTCTACGAAACAGATATGCTGACCATCGGACAAGCATATTAAACTGGTCAATGATTTCTATTTTCCTTTTCTTTTCTGTTTTACAAAACCAGTAACTCCAAAATTCTGCAGCTACAACCCAGTACTACTCAGAATCAATAAACTAGCGGCACATGTTGTACTTAACTTTTCTCAGCTATTCTTTGTTGCAGTTGTCTGTCAGAGAGGAGAGATTGCAAAGCATGCAATTATTGTAGGAGTTGACCCATCTGCTATCCTTTCATCACAGACAATTGGACAGCTGTACAGTAGCTCATTGATTAAACAGACTTGGGGAGAGAAATTTTGAAATGATGCTAGCCTCTGGGCAACTACAATTCTAGGAAAAATAAAGAAGAAAAAAAACCTGACATTTGCCTGTTTCACAAATTGGTAGACGCAAAAACAATTTTTTCTAAGCCAGTATTATGATAGTGTGAGGTTCTGATTTCAAGCAATACCATAGAAACTACATATTTCAGGGCTTTTCATCTCAGAAATATGTTGAAAAAAAGAAAGAATTGGATTTTCTTGCTTTCTCAGCAGTCAAAACACAATATAAAAGAATCATGTTAATATTGCCTTTCCAAGTTAATACATACTTTGACCTTATCTCGCACAATGAGGCTACACTTCTTGATAGTTTTATTGCCACTTATAGCAGATAGATAGTTATTCTTGCTTTTACAGAAATAAAATTAAATAAAATCTGTATCAGAATTTTAATGACAAGAGAAAATGGTATATAAATTACATTATTATTTTGTTACTGTTAAATGTCTCCAAATAATTAACGATTAGTATAACTGGCTTTAAGAATGTGAATGAGTCGATACATTGAGGAGAAAAGTAACAAAATTAATTACTCCATCAAAATTTCAATAATCTAAGTTTCAGCTCTGCCTATTTAAATAGTTTAATCTTTCTAATTGCACTGGCATAATTGTGGATCCACCAATGATATCTCTCAGAAGTACATCTTAATTTTAAAAGGTCCTGTGACAAAATTTCCAAAACACTTAATCAAATATATATTCTAACACTCATGTTAATGTAGACATATGTAATGACAGTCTGTCACATATGATATATGAAATAATATTTCTTTGCTGAATCCTGGGGTTCTCTCTCCTCAGTCACTAGAATTCTGTCGCTAATTTTTAAAGGTCTAGTGCTTACTAGTATTTATATTCATACAAAGCGTATGAAAACCTAAAAAACATATTTATTCTGTTCAGCATGTACTCTTTAGTGCCTCATAATAGGCAAGTGGCTGAAAACGATCTCCTCTGATTAAGAACTGAGAAAATTCAAAATGTTTAACAAGATGATTAGCACTCAACAGAGAAAGAACTATAGCTAATCACTTGAGATTTTACGTGACTGGAATGTAGTTTGTGCAAGTACTCAGCCCACAACAATTAGCTTTCATGAAATACGTCAGAGATAGTTAAAATAAAGCGAATGTACATATTTTAAAAAATGGGGAGGATCTAAGATCATTAGAGCTCCGTGTGAAAGCAGGCAGTGTGCACTAACAAAATTGTTTAAGTAAGATCAGTGCTGACATAAGGCAAAACAAACTACAAGAGGTTACTAAGATTTCACGGCTACCACATTAATGTTCAGTTTAAGGCTTCCACATCAACTATGGCTACTGTTAGCATTTCTTTAGATATTTACTTCTTTTGTAATTGTAAAGTAGAAATGTTGGTTAGCAGATACAACAAACATTCAGGCTTACAATGTCAGTCTGTAAATGTGTTGGTTAGCAGATATAACAAACATTCAGGCTTACAATGTCAGTCTGTAAATGCCTGTGATTTGGCTAATGATAAATGTTGCTCGTTGAAAAGGTTAAAGTACATTTTCTCCTCTGCATCAAGTAAACAATAAGCTAAGCTACATACTACCTTTCCTTTATTTTTGTTTTTCCCAAATGACTCCATCAGGGCGATGCACTATTTATTCTGTTACATATTTAAAACAGGAAAAATTAAGATATCATTATTTACAAAAATTATACATATCTTGGAGATTTGAAAAATAATTAACATAAAATGTGAACTCTCTAAGATCTCTTCAGCTTTAATTTTATCCTTGTGTTTTTGGGGTTTTTTTTAGATTTAATTAATTTAGGTGTTTGTACTGGTATTTTGAACCTTTAGTTATTTTTCTTTTTTTGTTGATTAGTCGGAATAATATAAACAGCTGTTTCTGGCATGCAGCTAATTCCTTGAAACAGTTCTTTGCAAATTATTTCCAATTTTGTTCTTAAACTGTTGTGAGTAACATGCAGAAATTCTGGACAAGGATCTGCTAGATAATATTCTAATCCAACAAACAGCGATAAGTTCCCATTCAAGCATACTGCTGAGATCCACATAGCTAAACATTGCCAGAAATGGACTCTAGCTGGTTAAACTGATATAATCATACTGGCTTGAAAACAAGAGGATTTATGTCAAAGAGAGTTTTTAAAAAATTAGTTGTCACAATATGTACCTGTGAATACTGCTAAATACCACAAGTACAAAATCATGTACTCTTTAGTTGTAATTATATTCTCCAAGATCTGTAGGGTTAGAGTACAAGCTACTATGAATACAAATTAGTGGCAAGTAAAGCAGCTTCCAATGCGAGCTCTCTACACTCACCAAGTAGTGGTGAGTATCTGTACTTTTTATTCCCACATCTGTATAACTATTAGCAGTAAGTAACATACAAATCTTTCGTTTAAGTTTCAGTTACTTTAACCTTTTGATTTGCAATTGCAAAAGCCTACATTTGGTAAAGGCATAAGCAGGTAGCAGAATATGGAACAGACAAGTTGGGAAACTCCATCAAATAATTTAATGCTAAGGCTGATGACAGACATCATTCCCCCATCAACTTAGTGGCCAACCCATTTTACCAGCAAGACTTGGTTCCCTAAGCACTCTGGTGGGAAAAATTATAAAACTGCACACGGGTACATCCATCCAACAATGTTACAAATTTGCCAGAAATTTTTTTTTCTTCTTTTTTTCATATGATCATGAAAATAGTGACAAATGATTTTCACATTATTGGAGATCTTAAGACATTTATTTATATTTCAAATCCAATGTCTCTCAGAGCCTAAACGATGGTAAATCTGTTCCATAACATCTACAATAGCTGATCAAGATACAAAACAAAAATAATGACTGCATTTTAATGTGAATGCATCAAAATAAGATGTATGAGATTTGTTTGTATTGTTTACAGCTGTCTATTTAACAAAGTGAACATCTTAAAGAATGAATAAATAAGACTGTTCAATGTTACAGCTATTGCATCATATCCATTAATCTCATGTGTACATCCAACTCAACATTTTCTCAACATTTAATTTTATTTTAAAAGCCCTTCACAAGCCATCCAAGAAAGGAATATAGTTAGGACAGTTATCTCATTCATTAGATATACAGATTAAAGTTAATAAAAAGCTCACATAAGTATTAATTCATATTTGACCAACAGAATGCCCAGCATCACTAATTATACTACTTGCTGTTTACTTCTGTTGTCATCTTATGGCCAAGGTAGTATGGACACAGGTCCAGATATTTTTTTTTTTTTAATGAACCGTGTCAAGCTAAAATTTATCATGGCTAGAAAAACAGTATCCAATCAATGCTTGTTTTCATTGTATGAAGTAAAGAATATGTAAATAATTACATTTACTTCATGTGACAAGTTTTTTTCTTATGACCAGTCTGGCAGGGCTGAAAATATCTGCAAATAGTTCATATTGCATTCATGCTATTGCTTGGCTTCCATAGAAATCAGCCATTTTGTTGTTGTTGTTGTTGTTTTTTTGCTGAAGTACATATTATTTTTAAACTTCATCACTGGGTACTTCTGTACATCAAATGAAGTACAAGTTACATAAATTGGATTTTCACAGATCTATGAATTAGACAAGCACATGAGCACATTACCCCTTATCCAAGTTTTACTGTATTGTCAAGAACCATCATAATTTTGTTTTATTTATATACCTTGAATGAAGCTTAGAATTCTGTATGGTGATTCTTAATACTAGAGTAAAAAATGTATAAATGAATGTCAAACAGCCATGCTTAAAAACTTTTTAAAAACTAGAATAGCAGATAAAATTATAAAACACCCTATTTCATACATGCATTTAAAATTGTGACAAGCATTTAAGCTATTGCAGTATGTTACAGTGACTACTAAAGTTGGCATAATGTAACACGTGAATGCACACTAAGAACACTGACTGAAGTTAGCCATCTTGCTTTTACATTCCCTACATTCTTCTGTATCCCAAATGTGCACACTTGTTTTCCATATCACATGATTTGCTTTACTAACATACACTATAGCTATTAGCTATAATAGATATTGTGAGAATATCTCTTATGATGAAGAATTTAATACAATGGTCCCTTAAATGAAAGCTGCCTTGATATTGATTTGTAGCTGAGTTTCCCAAAATTTATTGTTGTAAATATACAGTTAACTCCTCTAACTATAATCATTATTCCACCATTACAAACATTATCCAAATGAATACAGGTTTATATTTGTTTCATCAGCTTTTCAATGTGACCATCAATGTGACAAAGTACAAAAGAAAAGATGCTCAGACTTGTGCACATAACTGTGGAATTGCCAATAAAATAACTCATCAAAGAATATTTCAGTGAAAAGGTCTAAAGTTTCAAAATAAACTCTCTTTCAGGTGTTCATGTTGATAAATATATATATATAGGAATAAATTAATTATCGCTCATATAAGAACAGTTTATTAGTGCAGATAGTTAAATAGGAGTTTCATAGAATAGTAGATGGCATGCTCAGACCTGGGTTCAATTCCTAGGTGGGACAAAACCTTAGTTAAGTTTCCCCACTAAGAACACCTTTGTTTACTTAGCAGTAAGTAAGTACCCAGCTGTTAGTCAACTGGCAGAGTGCTTTCCGGGGTAATGGTTCTGCCACTGCAAGTGGTAAGTTGTCTGGTCTTCTCCAATGTTTCTTGACAAAAGGTTACATTACCTAAGTGTGTGGTTTCTGTGTGGGCAGAGGCTCCTATATTATAAACAATGCACACACTCAGGTGTTCACATGTGATTTGTGAACAGCCATCTTCAGTTACAGAGGACAATCATTATTATTATTATTAGAAAGTACATAGATGAAAGAAATGTTAAAATAAATTTGTTATTACAAGACTGTTTACACCAAAATATCTTTCTGAAATTGGTGAGTCTACAATTATACCTGCTATTATGTGTGTATATACATATATGTTTATATAAAACAAGCACAGTAAATCTTCTAGCTAACAAACTTCTCCATAATGAAAAACTTCCTTTATCAAAATCTTATATGCTGGTCCCAGCAAGATATTATATATTTGTGTAGACCTTTTACCTCTGGGTAACAAAGCCTTTTCTAATAAATCCTCTATAATATATATTATATCAAACACCTACAACATCCTTGTCACTATAATAAAGCCTCTTTATAAAGAGTAATAATGTATTATAGTGTTCTCAAATCAAACAACTGTATACTTTGAATTAAACCAACAAAGCAATGAAGTCCAATTTCATGTTTACTGCTCAACCAAAAAAAACCTAAAAAACTGAGCAATGATGATACAATGGTGTAATATCATGTACATGCTGCATTGTGCTATCTTACTGCAAGTACATTTACCATACATTTCAGAATAGTTATCATAAGACCTCATGTGCATGACTACATCATCCACTTGAAGGAGCTTACATCAAAAAGTTCTTAAGTCATCCACAGCTGAGGGCTGCATTTTTCCAAAACCCTTATTTGTTTCCCTGTATTTAGTGATAAATGATCCATGGACTTACATTAAAACAAACAGAAGAGGCCGTACAGTGTACATAAAGGTAACAAGTTAGATGCTCTACTGCACATTTTTACTCAACATTTAATGTTGTAGTCTTATTTCATTTTCAGAAATTGTGAAGCTTCAATTTTTCCTAATTTTTGACATTCTGCTTTATAATATCAAGCATTTAACATGAACATTGTGGTAGCTGGATACTGTATTTTTTGGACAGATGATAGTGCTATGTGGAGTATCACATGGTACAAAAAGCTTTGAGTTCTACGTGCTGGCACAGCATGCTACAAAGTAGGCTTGGGGCTTAAAGCAACTTGAGTCTGTCGCTACAAATATTGAGTCTGTCGCTACAAATAAGAATACAGAAGATTACTTTACAACATTTATAACTGAACTGTTTATTTTTTCAGGGGTAATGACAGATTCCAGTAAAAAGGGGAAGGCAAATCAAAATAGAGATGAAACTGCAGATATTAAATGCAAAGGATCAAGGAAGGAAAAAGGAACCAAAGTTGCTCAAGAATTTGTAATCACAACTTCCACGATTCCAACCATTGTCAGTAATTGAGCCCTAACAAGAAAAGATCAAGAACATGGGAAAATGAGGATGTTAATTCGTCTAGTTAATAAACAAATAACAATGCTGAGTTGTTTTATTTTCAGAAAAATTTTTTTAAAAAATGAAAACATACACTAAGTTTTTGAAGAGCCCCTCTACAAAGAACTCCCTTACAGAGAGTTAAAACATGTTAATCCCTTGAACTTCACTATATAAAGGTCCTTTAAATAAAAGAAAGAATAGATTCACCCTCAGAGCTTAACTAAAATTACTAATACATTTCTTAATTTATCCTTTATCTTTCAGAAACCTGAAAAAATTATTAAAACAGATTAACTGCAACTTTACTCGTGATCAACCACACAAGATGATGTCTGAACACAAAAACTGCTCATACCATCATATAAAAGATGAATCGAAGAAGATAAATGCAGAGAGCCATCTGTTCCGTTGCTTGATTATACCTGAACAAAGATGCTATAGTTTTAATTTAATTTTTCAAGTACAGATGCACTGTTTAGATAAAGACAAATTTCATTTCAAATTTTCAATTTATTAAAGGTGCCAATTAGTCTGGACTTTGTTAAAAAAGATTTATCTTCCTTAATTATCGGATAATTGATTGTTTGGCTAATCCAAGATGCATTGGACTTAGATCCAGCGCATCTTGCACCACAAGTTTAGCTGTTACAATACTTGGCTTGATAATTATAAGCAGCAACATGCCTGTTTGTTAGCCATTTTTTTAAAATGTTGTCATAACCAACAGAAGAGGCAAATTTTATGCACAATATTTTCAGCATGTTATTAAACTACTGAACTGCTACACCATTAACTTTCAGATGCAGACTGATTTTGCACAAAATAATTATCACACTTGATGGATGGATACACTATTGTCTTCCCAGACTGAATTAATATACAATGCAAGCAACAACAGACATGAAAATAAAAACCTTTCTGAGACTAAGTAAAAATGGAAGAAGAAAAAAACACTTTTTCTAAAATTATGTAATTTATATTATTGCATCAGCTGTGCTTTTTTGACTAACTGGTTATTTCACACTGCATCTTAGCTTAATGATCACAAGCAAAGTTGCCTTTAACTACACAACATGAGAGTCTCAAGAACTCTTTTTTTTATCAATTTCTAATGTATATTTGAGAAACCTTTACCTGTCACCATCACTAATGGAATTCTTTTGGAAAACTAAATGGGATAAAATGGTGTACACTTTCCTTTTTTTAAAGCTAATCTTACTATCTACATGGCTATTGTGTCTGTATTAATTAGTTCAGCAATCAAGCTGTCAGGGAAAGCCTTTTTTCTTTCCTTCTACAGTTGTCAGTTATTTTTCATTTGTACCTGAAATGGCTAAGTCAGCTTAATGAATTTTTTCAAGGAAACATTAACAAAAATTGTTAATTTCTCTAAGAGCATTTTGTCTCCCCATAGTCCCTTTAAGACTTTAGGTTAACTCATATACTTACAAACCACTTTAAAATTACTTCCCATAATTTATTTAGAATAAAGGTTTGACGGAGTTCTTTTTAAAGCTGGGGGGGGGAGACTAAGGGAGATAACTGTATCAAAATAAATAAATGATTATCATTAATCATTAATATAATTTAATCTTTAAGCCAATAATCTCTTACTTAAATGAAAAAAAGTATTTTCTAATTTTTAAAAAATCTTCTAATAAGATTTAAAATAGAGAATGCAGGAAAAGAAGTTCATTGGAGCTATTGGAGCTAATCTCCTAAGTAATTTAATTACCAAACTTCTACAAAATCTAAGTATTTTCAAACTGATATTTATGGTACGGTCATATAATATACAAACTTTTAACTTTATTATAATAAAACAGACTTTAACAAACAAAAAATTACACTAAAAATATATATTACTACAGTTCTCAAGATAAATTGAAACATCACATAGGACACACACAAAAAAAGAAAAGAATCTCTTAAAGTTTATAATATCACTAAGAACTTTTTATCATTTCAGAAAAAAATTTAATTTTACCTTTAATTAATTATTTATTCAATGATACGGTACTTCTTTACTTCATTAACAGCCAGTCATGGATTTCTGGTAGCCAATATCTGTGGTCAGGTGCACATACACAAAATGCACATAAGCTAGAGAATTGTGAATATAATAAAACATAGAATTGTAGTTTAGGATGACATTTTTTAGCTATTTCATTCTAAGATTATTACTTCCTTCTAAATGTGGCACAAGTAAAGCAAATCAAGCATCAATAAAACATAAACAAGAGCATTGTATGCTTCTGTAGTTACAAGAACCCTTATATTTACTGTATAGATGTGTAAGTCATCAAAGTACAAAATCACATGATACAGCAGTTCAAACTAAAAGCAAAAACTTTTCTGTATAAAACGAATTTAATATGTCTGCTGAACATCCCCATGCGAAGGGCTTCTGTGATAGAACAGGGTCTTTCAGCGAGTCTGTGAACTTGCTTACCAGTGGAAGTATGGGCGGCGTTGCAATATATTTGGAATACAATTTTTTACATAGCACAAGGAAAAAGAAAAAAAAAAAATTGGAAGACAGATTACCTGGCAAATGGTCTTAGGAGATGTTCATTTGGCAGAGATGTATACCACATGGTGTACCACAAAGCGTTGTGAAATCTCAGATGGACAGCATAGACACGCGTCAAGTTGTGCAATGTTGGAACGATGATGGACAGTTCAGACCGTGAACTTGACGATCTTGCAAATTTTATTAGTCAAAAGTCAGTTACATATTTCTTTAATACTTAATCAAATTGAAATAATAAACACCTGAATGTTTTTCATTTAATTTGCTTATGTTTCTTAAATGAATGATACATTATTTTCTTCTGCATGTAAATAGTGAAAATTAAAAATGTCTTTCACATACCAATATTTGCTATGAACAATGTCATTATGGAAGGTTGATACATATTTGCAAATAGCAGTTTTGCCTCATTCTTAATATTTTAACTATATGAAGCATAATGAAAAAGGTGTTTTTTTTCCCTAAACAAAGTATTGGATTCCACCATTTTTAGACATTGTACTGCAGTTGATTTACTTTGATGATTATCAACATACAGGTACTAGGAAATAGATGAACAACAACATCTATGGATACATATGGTAAAATGCTTTATTAATTAAATAAGTTTAGAAATAATAAGAGTTTAAAAAAATTTTTGTTTTCTAAATTTGTCCAAAAAAAAAAAAAGAGCAGTTTCCAAATACTAGAGCAATACAAGAAATGTTAAAGCCACTTCTATAGAAAAAAAGTTACTTTGCAGTTATTCTTCAAGTTTTTATG
The DNA here is from genome assembly GCA_018389105.1 of Nautilus pompilius. Lineage (NCBI taxonomy): Eukaryota > Metazoa > Mollusca > Cephalopoda > Nautilida > Nautilidae > Nautilus > Nautilus pompilius. The sequence goes on along the minus strand of JACATO010000127.1, from coordinate 1,137,805 downwards.
ATTAATCAAGCAGTTATAAGTTACTAGCATGGCCACACCTTATTCCAGCAAATTCTGTAAAATATCTGATATAATTCAAAAAATAAAAATCTCTTTAGTATGAGCATTCATTCACATTTTAAACTATTTCTAAGTGTGCAACTTCCAAAGTGGGCATTAGAAGTCAATCATTTTACAAAAGCCAAGCTGTTTCCTAAACAACCTAGAATCTTGTGAATATGTGTATCTCTTAATCATTTCACTACATAAACCTAGAAAAAATATTAAGTGAAATGCGTGGTGACATGGTTCATTCCAGTCGAATGAACAACCAATACAGGTGAGCAAGTATCTCTCTCTATTCTGTGGCTAAAATAAACATTTGCATTAAAAATACGATATTCATCTTTACTGCGGATAAAGTAATAACAGCAAACTGATAACAAATAAAGAGATTATAACTTGTTTTTTGCTTTTGTATTTTGGTATCCCTATTATCTTGTTTGACATTTGTGCCTTTCACCTCTCTGCGATTGCATAGGAGGATGGAAATGAACAGAACAAGAGATTTATTTTTTGCTAATATCATTTAGTTCCTTTTTTTTTCTCTCCACTTCATCAATCACAATCTTTGAGGGGCAAGAACAAATAACGAGACTGAGAAAGGAAAAAAAAACTGCCCTTTTACACTCTTAAAGTGCCACACACCTGACAGCTATACTGCCATCCAACAAATTCTTGTCTCACCTATAGCTACACGCATAAGGAATTAACGATGAAAGCTTTTTTTTTTAAAAAAAAAATAAATAAATAAATAACTGATGTTCAATTTTGGAAAAAAAAGGTGGGGGGAACTGGTTGTCGGGAATCTAACCTGCGAGGAATCGGTTAGCCCCAAGTTTACACCTAGCTACCTGGGATTTTTCTATTGTTAGCTTTGATGATAACACTGACTCAGTTCTGACATCGACTAATCATCATCCACTTTCAATAAACTCGGGGAAAGAAAGAAAGGAGATGGGGGGGGAAATCAATTTGCTACATTCACGGTATCCGTGATAACGAATCGGTCAATAAGAGGAGGAGGAGGAGGAGGAGGAGGAGGAAGAAGAGGAGGAAAACCTACCGTGATAGTTTCCTCAACAGTATGACACGTTCCCTGGCTCCACTTTGCCATTCTACACGAAATGTTAAGACTTTGTAAAATCCCTTCTGGTCCGGTCCGGTCCGGTCCGTCAGCGGATCAGCGGTCGGTGGTCAGTGGATGTCGAGCCGGTCGGGTTCACCTGAAATGGACAGCAGCAGACTGCGGTAGATGTCCTCGCGGAGATGGGAAGGAAGGAAGGATGGAGCGGGGAGGGAGCATGATCGCTCGCTATCCGTGTGTACGCTGCTACGACTGGATAACCGACACTGCACGTCCGCATGAGTCATTAGGTGCGGTGAATTATGTATATAGGCTTCCCTGACCCAGAAACGAAAGGTGCCACCCTGTTTGATGTCTCGGCAAGTTTCGGGGGATGGGGATGGGGATGGGGGGGTGTCATGAGTTTTAGAAACCAGAAGAGAACATCCCCGCTGCTCGCGGATGATCCAGGTGTTCTGTCGACCAACTTCCTGGAAGTTTCCGTCTACCACCTTCCTCTCCTGTGAAACTGCAAAGCTGGCGATTTCCTTTGATTAGGATAAAGTAAAAGATAAAAGACCTGGATTCCACATCAGGCGAGATGCGACACGGAGGGAGAGGAGGAGGGGACTACTGACCCCCGCTAGTGTTTGCTCGCTCACCGAGCTACTACATCCACCCTGAAGGTCCAGGAGTCACTAACGTACCGTGGTAGTAACCGGGCACCTTCCATATCATCATCGGCTCTCAGCTGCATCACTGATGTCTTCGTCGGTTTTTAAGGAGAAAACAGACTAGGACAACACACACACACACACACACACACACACACTACTATGTTTACCGGAAAGAAATCTAGGTTTTCCTCTTTGTTTTTTACCTGATCTGTATACAGGTATATTTAATAACCACTCCAGAGAATCTATAATAATAATAATAATAACAACAACAACAGCAACAATAATAATAGCAATAATAATAATGACAATAATAATAGCAACAACAATATAATAATAATAATAATAATAGCAGCAAACAATAATAATAGCAATAATAATAATACCAACAACAACAATAATAATAATAACAACAATAACAAATAATAATAATAACAACAATAACAACAACAATGATAACAACAGAAACACTAATAATAACAATAATAATAGCAATAATAATAATAATAATAATAATAATAATAATAATAGCAATAATAATAATAATAATAATAATAATATAATAATAATAATAATAATAATAATAATAATAATAATAATAATAATAGCAATAATAACAACAACAACAGCAACAATAATAATAGCAACAACAATATAATAATAATAATAATAATAATAATAATTTAGCTGTATTTTCAAAGTATACGATCGAGATAATGGTCCTACTTGTGGAGAACTGAAGGGATACACACAGACAAGACACCTGTACAGTCTGCTGATCCATCCATCCTCTCTGGTTACCTACCATCCATCTCTGGTGCTTACCACCTGGCCAACGAATTCTGTAACTGAAGACTGAATCTAGAGATATATATTTAAATCAAGTCCTGTTTCTTCCTTAGAGCGGATGCCTTTGTTGTTGTTGTTTGTTTAGGTGGCCCCGGGGGTGGGGGTTGGGGGGGGACAGAGAGTTGTCCGCCCCTCGGACCACGGGACGGAGACTGACGCTGCCCGTGGAGTAGAGGCGACATCTTAGTTCTTAGAGGGGGGAGAGGAAACCAGTGTACCTCCGCCGAAGGGACAGGAAGACCGACCCCCAGGTTAACTGGGGCCAGGAGCCCTCCCGGCCAGCCGCCGTCACAGCTCTGTGTAGGACGTCACGGCTTTTGACGGTAGTGTATTTAAACCAGAAAAAAAAACAACAACAACCACCATTCCCCTAATTGGCGGGCGGGATACCGCGGGAAACCTACCTTCTGTCGCGAACCGGTCCAGACGCGGCGGAGGCGGCGCGAACGAGCGCTAGTCAGTGGGCTGCCGAGTAGATCCAGGCCCGAACACGTTTCCCTCCATTGCGCGTACGAGTAGCGAAAAGTTTCCGTAGCGTTTGGGCATGTTTTCGGAGAGGACCCCTGACCTCCGGCGCTTCTGCTCTCCGATTGGCTGGTTTTCCGAGAGCCACATCAATCAACCGTGGGATCTCGACGGCGGTTGGCTGGCTCCGCTCGGGGCGGGGACACCGGACCCGTACAATCTACAACGCTGCGCGCCAATTTTCATATTATCCACCGTCCCCACAGCTCCGGTCCGGGATCCAGGGAGATTTTGACAGCCGCTCCAGGGCTGGAAGGAGCGCACGCGAGTCGGACACATTCAGTGGGGTTTGTCGGGATTCCGCCGCCGATTGCCGGCTCTGCGCTGGAGGAGGCGTGTGCAGCCGCTCTCACCTGGCCGGGCGGCCAGTCGATGATCGAAGGTGCGGATATATGTTCACTGGTAAGTGGATCTGTCTGGGGCGGCGGGGGGGCGGGCGCTGAGCCGGTCCCCCATACACGGGCCCGTCCGTCCGTCCGTCCACCCTCCGGCGACCGGTGACACGGGGCGGGGCGGGGGGGGGGCAGCGTTTCCTATCAGGAAAACAATGTCCCGGGTGTCTTCATACACGAAACGGTTTTTCACCCATCAATGTTTCGCAGTAACCCCCGGTTCGAGTCCCGTGGGGTGGGGGCCGGTCCGGTCCGGTCCCGTCCGGTCGGGTCCGGTCGCTGCCCGATCGTCCACCACCCGCGCCAGACGCGGGCCGTCTCTCTTTCAAATAACGCCCCCCCCCCCACCACCGTGGGGCCGGGGAACCTTCCCCCTCCTCGGTTGGTTTGTTGTGGTGGCGATGCGCGTTCGGGGGCCAAATCACGCGCCAAATTTGAAAAAAAAAAGAAAGAAAAAGAAGGAAAACAGAAGGGAGAGGGACGACGACCCCTCGAGTGCCTGGACGCTGTGTGTCGTCGTCGTGAAGACCGGCCAGACTTCTCCGCCAGTTTTTAAACATCTCCCAGGTTCGTGGCTGGTGGATTCCTCCTCCAGCCCCTTCGGCCAACAGGGGCTGCTGTCTGCCTCTCTCATTCTCCCCGCTTTTTTCTTTCTTTTGTATGTGCATTTTACGCGCCTTCCAGACGGGCGACGGGGACAATACTAGGGGCTGGCTGCCTCCTTCCTCTATGTCCTCCAGACCCCCGGGGTGGGTTAGGGTTACGTAGGGGCCCGGGGCTGACTGCTGCCTCCTTCCTCTATGTCCTCCAGACCCCCGGGGTGGGTTAGGGTTACGTAGGGGCCCCGGGCTGACTGCTGCCTCCTCTATGTCCTCCAGACCCCCGGGGTGGGTTAGGGTTACGTAGGGGCCGGGGCTGACTGCTGCCTCCTCTATGTCATCCAGACCCCCGGGGTGGGTTAGGGTTACGTAGGGGCCCCGGGCTGACTGCTGCCTCCTCTATGTCCTCCAGACCCCCGGGGTGGGTTAGGGTTACGTAGGGGCCCGAGGCTGACTGCTGCCTCCTCTATGTCCTCCAGACCCCCGGGGTGGGTTAGAGTTAGTTTGGAGCAGGGGCTGACTGCTGCCTCCTTCCTCTATGTCCTCCAGACCCCCGGGGTGGGTTAGGGTTAGTTTGGGGCCAGGGCTCACTGCTGCCTCCCTCTATGTCCTCCAGACCCCCGGGGTGGGTTAGGGTTAGGTTAGGGGCCGGGGCTGACTGCTGCCTCCTCTATGTCCTCCAGACCCCCTACCCCCAGGGTGGGTTAGGGTTAGGTTAGGTAGGGGATGACTGCTGCCTCCTCTATGTCCTCCAGACCCCCTACCCCCAGGGTGGGTTAGGGTTAGGTTAGGTAGGGGATGACTGCTGCCTCCTCTATGTCCTCCAGACCCCCTACCCCCAGGGTGGGTTAGGGTTAGGTAGGGGCCGGGGCTGACTGCTGCCTCCTCTATGTCCTCCAGACCCCCTACTCATGGGGTGGGTTAGGGTTACGTAGGGGCCTGGTGCTGACTGCTGCCTCCTCTATGTCCTCCAGACCCCCGGGGTGGGTTAGAGTTAGTTTGGAGCCGGGACTGACTGCTGCCTTCTTCCTCTATGTCCTCCAGACCCCTGGGGTGGGTTAGGGTTAGTTTGGGGCCGGGGCTCACTGCTGCCTCCTTCCTCTATGTCCTCCAGACCCCCGGGGTGGGTTAGGGTTAGGTTAGGGGCCGGGGCTGACTGCTGCCTCCTCTATGTCCTCCAGACCCCCTACCCCCAGGGTGGGTTAGGGTTAGGTTAGGTAGGGGCTGACTGCTGCCTCCTCTATGTCCTCCAGACCCCCTACCCCCAGGGTGGGTTAGGGTTAGGTAGGGGCCGGGGCTGACTGCTGCCTCCTCTATGTCCTCCAGACCCCCTACTCCTGGGGTGGGTTAGGGTTACGTAGGGGCCCGGTGCTGACTGCTGCCTCCTCTATGTCCTCCAGACCCCCTACCCCCAGGGTGGGTCAGGGTTAGGTTAGGGGCCGGGGCTGACTGCTGCCTCCTCTATGTCCTCCAGACCCCCTACTCCCAGGGTGGGTTAGGTAGGGGCCGGGGCTGACTGCTGCCGCCTCTATGTCCTCCAGACCCCCGGGTGGGTTATGGTTAGGTAGGGGCTGACTGCTGCCTCCTCTATGTCCTCCAGACCCCCTCCCCCTGGGGTGGGTTAGGGTTAGGTAGGGGCCTTGGCTGACTGCTGCCTCTATGTCCTCCAGACCCCCTCCCCCTGGGGTGGGTTAGGTAGGGGCTGACTGCTGCCTCTATGTCCTCTAGACCCCTGGGGTGGGTTAGGGTTAGGTAGGGGCCGGGGCTGACTGCTGCCTCCTCTATGTCCTCCAGACCCCCGGGGTGGGTTAGGGTTAGGTAGGGGCCGGGGCTGACTGCTGCCTCTATGTCCTCCAGACCCCCTCCCCCTGGGGTGGGTTAGGTAGGGGCTGACTGCTGCCTCTATGTCCTCTAGACCCCTGGGGTGGGTTAGGGTTAGGTAGGGGCCGGGGCTGACTGCTGCCTCCTCTATGTCCTCCAGACCCCCGCCGTGGGTTAGGGTTAGGTAGGAGCCTTGGCTGACTGCTGCCTCTATGTCCTCCAGACCCCCTCCCCCTTGGGTGGGTTAGGGTTAAGTGGGGCCTTGGCTGACTGCTACCTCCTCTATGAATTCTCTCACTTTACATTAATCCACAGTTTCCATTTGATACTGCATCGGCAGTGGTACCACTCTGCTAGGTTAGGGTGGCTTGGAATTTTCGGATGCAGGTAATTCCGTAATTAGATGTGCCAGACTGTGAATACAGCGTTGGGAGGTTTGCTGGATATTGTAAAAATGGTTCTTACCTTAAGCTATTCAAATTATTCTCACCTTTAAGCTTTCTGTCTTTCTTTTTTTTTTTGTAGGGAAGGAACTTAGCTAATGGGTGAGAGCTGAATTACTACTACTACTACTACTACTACTAATACTAATAACAATAGTATTACTGATATTATTATTATTATTATTATTACTGTAATAATGGGGTACATTTGCAGAATTCCTGGGCACATTTAGTAGCTATGGTGAGGAGGAGGGTATTCTGATAGTAGCAATTACCTCCCCTTGAGTTAGGAAAGTCATCCCAAATCACTGTCATTACACTACATATGAAAAGATCCTTAGGATAAACATTATTAAAAGGACTTTCCATCTGTAAAGGTGCTAACTGTACTTTAACAGGTGAAAACAGTTTTGTGATCATTTATAAGAGATGCAGGGATATTTTTTTTTACTATGGTAAACCTAGTAAATTGGCATTACGTATAACACTATTCCTTTCCAAGTGGTTCTCCCTTAAGTTCTTAGAAGAAATTTGTTGACAGTCTTTTGAGTTGGAGATGGAGTTAGCAGATTACACTACAAGTGATTTTTTGTTTGTTTGTTTTATTTTAAGATGAGAAAATGTTGATTATTTTAGATCTCTTTCTCTCTCCCTCTCTCATTTCTCTCTAGAATTTTTTTTTTTGTGTGTGAATTGCGAAGTTAAGCCAACGTTCTTTTGCTTTTTTAATTATTATTGTGAAATTTTATGGTGAAATTGTCAAACAAGTTAAATGGTTGCATTTATACTTTTCAGTCATGACTGATGTGAAAGATTCTTTAGCCACTTTGCTGTTTTCATCTAAGGCAAGTTCATTAGTGAATGATGAGGCAGAGAGTGATGAGGATCCAAGGTCAGACAGGATACCATTTTCTGAAAATATCCGTCATGATGCCTGCAAGTCTCCAGATTTTGAAGACTCCATTCACAGGAATGGACGGAGATCTCTTGGCTTGTGTAATAAAGAAAATCAGATGAACGCATTGAAACCGTCCGCACACTCTAAAGCCAAGCACAACGTTGACAGTTATGAGAGCAGAAATGTGTGCAGTTTGTCCTGTCTGGCAAATGTGTGTGAAAAGCAGCGTCTAACCCCGATCAAGTCAGCAGGAGAGCAGGATGGTCCACCTCTGACTCCCACGGCTAACTTAAAAATGTTGTCTGATGCTGTCAGCCCCGAAATTCGCAGTCGTGAGCGGAGAAGGGAACTGTTGAAAGGCGAGCAGAATGACAGCGACTACAGTCAGCAGGGTTCACCGGAGAGCTTGCTGGTTGATGCTGGTCATCTTCAAGATGGAGACTTGGGAAAAACATCTACAGGCTCCAGAAAAGAAAAATCTCTTGGTCTTCTTTGCCAGAAGTGAGTATGGTGATTTGTACATGGGAATGATGTTGATGTGTACCCGGGAACAGCCGTAGGGGAGGAGAGGACGGCACTGTAAGATTAATGCTTCCAAATGCTGGCAAAGCGGGAAATCTGGTCCAAAAAAAAAAAAAGTATGCTAATGGATTAGAATTGTTCAGAACAGAATCTGGAAGTTTTACAGTGAACGGGGGACTGATATCGTGTGCTGTTGTTTGATGGTTAAACATTGGGTATTAATAAGGTCGCAACAGTAAATTGAGAATTATTCCAAAATATCTTGGAAAAAATAAAAAGACAAACAAACAAATATGACTTGAAAAATGTTCATCCAAAAACCTGGATACTTCTGTTCAATTTTGTTTGCTTGTTTGTCCCCCTAAGCAGTCTGGATATATATATATATTGTATCTTCTTTAAAAAAATTAAGTTCTTATTTGCCTGTGATGTCCCCGTAGTTTCTTCAGTATCCTTGGTCAACACTTCTGGGTCAAAGATTTAAGGTCAAGGTACATGTTGATTTTTACCCAGCTTGCACACATTTCTCATAAGCTGTTTTTGTGGGTTTTTCCAGTTTTTTAGCCATCAGACTTGGAAATTTAAATAGAAGAGTTAAAAATACTATCATGAAGATAATCAGGGCCTGCTTGAAAAGTTTGTGTGTGTGTGTTTCAGTGTAAAACTTGTACAGCTGGGCCAAGGTGAGTTCAGAGTTTCTAATAAAGGGAGATAATTTTGTAATGCCACATTGTTTTGCATTTTTCTTTGTTTCTTCAAATTAGTTTTGTGTTTTCATAAATACAACCAGCTCCTTTTCTTTCTCTCTTTTAAATCGGAGATAAGATGTTAGTATTTTAAAATGGAAAAGTTCTTTTTGAATTCAATGCAATTTGCTGAAGTCTAGAGCTAGCTGTCTTTAGGGCGCTTTAAGCAACTGTTTAGAACATATCCAGTTTGCCATCTATTATAAGACTTAGTTACAGGTGGAGACGGCAGTGCTAAGACTCTAGCCCCGGTCAAAGCTTAGTTAAAGAGGAGAGTACAACTGTAAGTCAGAATCGATTGAGCAGTAAATGTCTCGAGTTTTTCATGTTTATTTATTATAATATAGATTATAATGACTTGTAAACAGTGGTTAAATTTATCACTTGTAAATAGATAGAGAAATCATTTTGTACTAAAACTAATTATGTTCATACACAACATTTTGACTAAATTTTCTCTTACAACTATATTCAGAGTTATACTTAAAAACAGAATACAAATATCAGTGAATTCAGAAATGCTAGATATCCTGTTCAATTTAAAGTTTGTGCTAAAGTTTAATTAGCATCAGAAAAAAAACTGTTTCTTTGCTGCTATATTTTCTGCAGCATTTGTTGGCATAGTTTAGTTGACCCATTGTTGTTTTTGCTTCGTTTTCATTCCCATTTGTTTCCAGATCTGTGTAGAAATAAATATATCCCTTGAGGATTGTGCTTCAATTAACACGACTTATCTACAGATGAAGTTTCTGGTTGTGAGACAGTTTTGTCAGTTTGACTTGTATTTAAATTGCTATACAAATCCACACATTTTCCAAGTATAAGTAGGTGTGTTTTCAGTACATAGAAGAGTGTTTACAGCGAGAAAAGAAATATTTGTATCTCTTTAAATTTCATATTGAACAAGATATTCAATAAGAGAAAAGTAGTATCTTCTGATCCTGATTTTCCAAAGAATACTTCCAGAAATGTAATCATTTTTTTTGGTTAGGCTTTCAAAGTTAAAAAATGTTTAAAGTTTTGTAAAAGTTGCTTTTTTAGCCTTCAGATTCACTGAAACAAAAAGAAATCACATTGTAGTTTGTTTATTTTAGTGTTTGTAATTGATTTAGTAATTCACTAACTTTGTAGCCGAATTAATACCAAACTACCATCTATGCCAGCTGACTGCTGTAGACTTGGCGAGGAAAAACAAAAGAAATACAGATTTATGTGTCACCTGTTGTGATCTTGTTGAAATTCAGCTGAATATCTCCATTTGCAGGTTTCTAGCTAAATATCCGGTGTATCCAGAAGTTTATGGTGGAATCCAGATTTGCCTTGATGAAGTTGCTAAAGAATTAGGTAACTATCTCAGGAATTTCTATTTATTAGCAGTGTTTATAACTTAGTTCTACTCAGGTAATATACAGAAGGTTAAGTGGTGTTAGTCTTGAAAAGGTCAAGGGAGTAACAGGCTTTGTTACAGCTTTCATCACTGATCTACTAACTGATCCCTGAAATGTTTCCTTTTATTTTCTTTCTTTCTTCTCTCTCTTTTTTTTAAATACAATTTTATTGTTTATTCAAGTTCAGCTTTTGAATTTTTAAAAATATTTGTTTCATCGTTTAAAAGAAATTGACAGATTTTAAAGAAAGTGCAGATCACATGTTTGGGAAATGTAGTTGGATCTTTTCTCTCTCTCTCTCTCTTTTTTTTTACATATTTGGATTCTTTGGCTTTTCTTTCAGCCGTGGAAAGACGTCGAATATACGACATTGTCAACGTTTTGGAAAGTGTAGAGATCGTCAGCAGAGTTGCGAAGAACAAATATGCATGGCATGGAAAAACAAATTTACCAAACACATTGGCAAAACTGAAGGTAGTGTATTAAATAACTGTTCTCACTATGGTTATTCTTCATAAAGCGTAATGCTCCGCTTCTCTAGTAGCAGACTGTTGGGCATTGTTAATGAGCGAGTATCTGGTATTCATGCTGGCATTTGTAATAGATCATGACTTATTTTTCTATTGTTCTATATTTAGTTCCAGAACTGTACTCTGCAATGTTTTCTTCATAAATATACTTTTTAAAAATTGTAATATCAAAGATAAAGAGAAATATAGGTGTTAGGAAGTAATAACTGTTTAGTAGAAAGAAGTAATTTTGCTCATCTTTACTATGTGTGGTCACTTGGGACATTTTCTTCTTCATATAATATTACAGAGTTGTCAGATATTTCTGTTTTCCTGCAGAGATGCCTGCAAATTGAGTTTCCCTCCAGGTTTTATATATACATGGTAATTCAGAAATATGTATATCCACTTTGAATATATCTATTTTTAATACTCATTGCAGTGAATAAACAAAACTGTGTTATGTACACGAATAAACAAGGGAAAACTACACACAATGTTCATCTTATGTCAAATGTTCGAAACTGTGATGTTGCATACTTCTGGAACAATTACTTCCTGTTTATATAAACCTTAAACATGGCTACAGTTTGGACGTTTTAGAAAGTATGGAACATCAGCTCTCGCATGTTTATCAATTAATTGTATTTGTGGTAAATTTGAAAACCACACAACTGTCCAAAATGTGAACAAAATCCAGAGTGGGAGAAAAAGGAGAGCATGGCATTTTGAAAATGTGGAAACTGTAATAGCCATGTAACAGGTTTCTCCAAGTCAAAAGGCAGTATCCACGTGAAATGAAATGGAAACCATATATACCTAGACTTTAGCATGCTCTGAACGAAGATGATCTGGATAGAAAATTAGTTCTGTGAGTGGTTCATTGACATGCACAATCAATTTGATGATTTGAGGACAGGATAGTTTGGTCTGATGAGGCATCCTTCAAACTGAATGGGCTCATAAACTGTCACAACTATGTGTTTTGGGCAGTAAAAAACCCAAACATGTACTTGGAGAAAGATGTTAACCTGCCAGGAGTTAGTGTGGGCTGGGCTCTCTTCTTGTGGCAATGTTGAGCTGTTCTCTTTTAATGATACAGTAATGGATGAAAATTACCTGGAAATTCTATGCAGTGATGCTGTTCCTGTCATAAGACATCTGTATGGAGGCTCTTGGATTTACTTTCAGCAAAATAGCATGCCACCACATTATCGCAGAGATGTTCAAGCCTTTGTTGATATAGAGCTTCCTGGGATGTGTTAGGTCATTGTGAAACTGCTCGTTATTATCCTCTCAGGTCACCTGTCTTTACACCTCTGTACTTCTACCTTTTGGGGGCCAAGATTGAGCAGGAAGTATGCAGTGCCATGGTGGACATTAAACATTTATCTTAAGATGACCATTGTATATTGTTTTCACGTGTTCACTTGTGTATATACAAAGTTTTGTTTATTAAGTGTGTATATCTGTTTCTCAATCACTTTGTATATTAGTTTTCCTATGGCAATGAACGGAATGTAGGAGTGACCCATGTAGCTCAAGAGTCTGTGGCTAATGCACCACAATCAGGATGCCTACCTGCACTTGTGGAATTTGTTACAAAAATGCAAAAGGTGTCAACAAAATTTGAACAGAGTTATCTCCTTGACGAATGCAGCACCCACCAAGTTGCCAAGTCAATGTGGACAAGCAGTTTAATTTTAACTATGTTGAAGTGGATGGCAGGGAAGTCCACAGATCATGGTTTGCAAAACTGATACATTCACCATTGCACATTACAATGCTATGAAGAGTCGACTTTGCAAGAGCCATTTCTACACAACCACCAGAACTGCGGATTTCTGGTTATGGGGCTCTCTGAAAATATCGGTGTGCTATCTGTGACTATCCATAGATGATGATAGCTGATCTGAAGGCAAGCATGCAGCCATGCACTATGTCTTGCAACATCTGGAAGCTATTATTGAGAACAGTGGCAGACATTGTGAAAACTAATGAGTTAAACGAGTTCATTAAAGTGTTAATAAAATTTTGTTTTAATAAATTGGTTTTGGTAACCTAATTTTAATGGTTTTCTGTTAAAATTGATATGGCTGTTTCAGCATGATGTCACACAGCATAAGTGGAATAGCTTGACGGTCACGTGTTATATGCATATACAGTACAGGAAGAAAAAATCTACTACCAGACATAAGCAAAGAAAAGTATAAGAAATTTAAAATGAGCCAAAGGTGTGACAAACTTTAGGAATAAAACTGCACAGAACTATCACACATGCGTAATGCGTAAAGAAAGCCCACACAAAATGATATTTAGGAAAACGATGGACTTCTGAAAAATGCTGAAAGCAGGGACATATGTAGTCATTTGATCAAGAAGGAATTTATTTGCTATCTTAAATCCAATTAATTTTTTCTTTAAAATTACTAAATTCTCAATAATAGGAATAATAAACTAAACAATGCCATTATAATTAGTATAGTAATTGTTGCTCAGATAATGTGTACATAAAGTTAATGTGTATTAAACGCTAATCTTTATTTAAAGTAGAACACCAAAATTTGAATAGATCACATTGCAACAGAATGTTTTCAGAAACAGAATTATTTCTTCACCTGAAAATCTGTAAATTTGAAAACCATTATCTAATCTCCTTTTTCGTTGCTATAATACTAATTGTTCCTATGTCACAAATACAATTATCAGAATGCATTTGCAATTTTTGTCTTTGCAATATTCCAAGAATGGGTTTTTGTTTTATAAATTATCATTTTCTATATATTGTAGTGTAATACAAGTGGAATTTAGGCAGACAAATGTTTCTGCCTTCCCACAACTTGCAAAACAGTTACTTTATTAGATACAGTAAATTCAGTATACCCAATTAATACATAACTAGGAAAACCAGAATACTTTTAAGGAAACAGTGGCACATTTATGAGACTTCTAAGGGCTGCCTAAAATGTTATGAAAATGTCCCAGTAGAAATCAAAAAACTTAAAGATTTCTGTTAAACTAATCAGCATAGCCAAAGGATTTTCATGCCTGCTTAGTAGAGGCAACTTAAGATATTTCTTGATGTCTTCCTCTATAACAGAAGTGCTTAGACCACTTTTAGATATATAAACTTCATGTAGTGCATTATAGGCACCAGTGATCATCTCTATATCTTTTGTTTTTGTTTTGTTTTGTTTTTTTTTTGCCATCAAAACAGCATATTAGCAAAATGTTGCAATATATCACAAGCTGTCAAAGTTTATATGAACTGAGCAACTATTTAGTGTGTCTTTACGTTAAGATGTTGGGCAACTGAACTAAATTTGGATGCAGAAAGTTTCTTCGGCACATTTGTCCCAGTGGGGAAGAAGAGGGCACCAACCCCTCATACTTGCTCATTTTCCTGCTTGAGATGATATTCTGTGTACAGAAATAGATTTCTGGTTTTCCAGTAGGAGCAGGCCAAAAATCCTTTTTATAAATATTACTAACCACTAATCGGCTAACCAACACTCTTATTTAATATGAGAATGATTTTATTTCTTTACACATAAATGGTTAATCAACTTGGAACTGAGAGTTTGTTTGTTTTTTTTTTCTAATATGAAAGCATACAGATTTCCCTCTGTTTTATGTAGGTCTTTGCTGTACTCTCTGATTCTGGTTCATATTTATTTAATGCAACATTACATGGTTTGTGTATCACTGGTGTTGATGTGTTCAGAAGAACACCTGTACAGATGTTAAGAGTAGTGGAAAGAGGAATATCTGCATTGCCTGCTAATGTAAAATCGTTAGGCTTTTAACAGAGCCAGTCACAGGAAAAGAAAGCTGCTCTCTGTCGTGTCAAATTCTTCTTTGCCCATTTCACATTGTCATCTTATTGATGTAAGTGTTGTAGCTTAATAGTCATGAGATTTTTATTTCCTGATGAACATTTCAAATGCAACTAAATTGGAAAAACATTAGCATAGAAGAGCTATCAAGAACACTGTTCTTTTGTGCTTGAATGGGATGTGTTGGAGTGATGGAAAAGCAATGCAGGTGACAACTGTATGATTTTATTTCATTTTTACCTGCTGATGATAGTTTGTGTTTTTTTTGCTTTGTCACTTAGCATTGTTCATGTTTTACAAATACAGGTACAGTAACATCTATCTATTTACTTCTATCTTTAGTATTTGTTTCTGATGTAATTACTCTAGTCACCACTTGGAATACTACCAGGGTAACTTAATAAATTAGTTCTAGATAAGTAAAATAAAAGGATTTTTGACGGCCTGAATTAGCACAAAAATACAACAACAAAAAAAATAATAAAAAATATTTAACTTGGGCATAACGTATAACTTTCTTTTTCAGTTTATGTTTAATTAAACTTTACCTAAGCAAGCTACCTGATTTGTTACACTTCTGCTTTATTAGCCTTAGGAATAAATCTCAATATTTGTATCCATCCTTTACTCAGAAACACATTCCTTAGTTCAACTCTAATGTATCTTTACATGTTTTTTTTTTTTAATTTTTCATGTCATGCAAAGACCTTGTAATGATGTTTTTCTTTCTCTGCCAATCATTAGATAGAAAAGAACCTGTTTTAGTTGGAAGTGTGTTGATTATCTGAAGAATATCGCATGGTCGGGCTGGACGCCATGATGTTTGAGTGCGCTACGCTGGTCGTACACAGAACACAAAAGCTTTATTCTGGTATGATATACGGGGAAATTCAAAAGTTCTGAAATGTAGTTTATGCTTGCTGATCAAAAGAGAAATTTAGCTAAAGTATGGCGCTCTATGCATAAAAAATTCTTTTGCTGTCTACAATTTCTTTGACTTAGTGAAAATGAATGATTCGCCAGTGTTTCCAGATTTTATTTTGCCACAAGTTTGCTTTAATCCGTAGCATCTCCATAAATATTATTGGTATTTGTTTGTTTTCCAATAATTATAGAACTGCATTTATAGCCTGTGATGTTTGAACAACCGATGTACGTTCTTTGTCAGGCACTTGCGGAGCAAGAAGGATTTACAGAACAGATAGATAAAGTAAAAGAGTACGAAATGAATAAGGAGCTGGAGGAAGCCAATCGAACAGCCACGTCTTTTTTAGAAAGTGGGCTGTCTTCAGAGAGTTCGGAAGCTGATCCGGGTAAGTGTTGGGATCATCCAGTATCATTTCAGTTGTTGAGACTAAGATTGCAGGCCATGTTTAGAATGGCAGATATGCTGAAGTAGGCAAAAGTTGAGGGTTAAGCAAATGAATTGACACGGTCAGTTAGATGTTTAGAGCGGGGAATTCTTAGAAGAGGGAGAAGTTATTGGTGGTCTGTTGTTTACAGAAAGTAGGGGCCTGGTTTGGGAATTTCCCATCTTGGTAATAGTGGCTAAACCAAGGAATTGGTACTTCTAATGGAGTAGAAAAATGTAATTTCTAACAAATTAATGTATAGAAAGAGTTTTTTTTTATTTTTATTATTATTATTATTATTAAGGGCTTCAGTTTAGCTGAAATTACCATAAACAGAACCAATTTATTGGTATGTGGCAAAATGAAATTTTTCCCTTGTTCTTGCACTGCGAACATTATAAATGGAAATCCACTGCTCAGAGTTACCAGCTTAAAGAATCAAATTTGCTACTAATTTTTTTCATTTTCCTGCTTATCATATAAGGTAAACTTTTTAATATTCTCCACATTAAGCAGTAACAGCTTATTCTTGATTATTGAATTCATTCGTAGTTTAACAGTCCTGATGAATTGGTCTACTTTGTAGCAGTGTTTTTAAAGAAAACCAGAAGCACTATGGAGTCTTAAGTTGAGCCTTTCACCAAGTTGCGATGTATGGATGACTGACAGTTGACTTGTTGTTGTTTTTTTTTCTTCTTTTGAGTGTAAGTGACGAGATCACCTTCATTTGTTTTCTAGAGAGCACAAATTTGCTTAAAGAAACATCTGGAAACTTCAGCAAAAAGTACTTCTTTGGAAGTATGCAGAATATTCAAAGACATCTATCGTTAAAGAATATGATTTGGAGAAAAACATTTGATTTTAATAATCTACATATTAAAAATAAATGCTATATTGATTTATGGCGACTTAATTATGTGGGTAAAATGGCTGATTTTTCATATACATTTATTTTATTTAAATATCTATCACACTAGCCTTGGAGCATCTTTTGATGTAGAGCAAATTTAAGGACTTTAAAATCAAATTGTTATAAATCTGCTATTTTAGTAGTAAACATAAATTTGTTGTAAGCAGACTACAAAGATTTTTAGAAAGTGCAGTCATGATGTAGCTCTACTCATGAACTTAATCACTGTATTCAGTCTACTAGAATTATGTCCCTTACCCGTGGTGTTTCTGCTAATCAGAATAGTTGAGAAACAATTTACTTATGAAAGCATAAATTGCTAAGAACGTTTTTTTTTTTTGTTTCTTCTAAAGGGACTGCCACTAATTTGTGTTCTGGTCCTGGTTGAAGGTATGAAGGGTTCTCTGCACCCAGTCCATACCTGTGTTACCTAAATTAGATGAACAACAGCAGTTTATGGTATTTGCTGTTTTCATTATAATCCCATTACCTTTAGTTAAGTTATGATAGACTGCAGATTCTTCCATTATTACCTAAGGGACACTGGATATTTAGGGAATGTATTTAAAGAATTTCCTTGGATATACTACCTGGATTCTGATAATTTTAACTAACTCTTCATTCTAGACTGCATTTACCTAATTGAATTATTTCTTATTTATTTGTTTCAGCTTTCTCTACAAATGCACCAAATAGTCACCCAAAATTTCTGGACAAATCTTTAGGTATCATGAGCCAGAAGTTTCTCATGCTTTTCTTGGTTTCCAAGGTAACAGTCTTGCAAATTTTGATTAAGTTGTTTTGTACAGTCCACTATGAAAACTAGAAGATCAGAGCGAATTGGGTTATTTCTTAGTAATTTACATAAACTTTTGTAACTCTATCAAATTATTTGGGCTTAAATGGATCTTCTTGGTTTAAAATTTTTCAGAAGACAGCCATATCTTATTTATGATTTGAGATTTTTAGAAATGCAGTTCTATCTATTCCAGCTAGTAGCCATATATAACTCACTTTTAGTTTTACTCTGTCGAGCTTGATGAAGTTTAAAATAGAGATAGGCTACACCAGTAAAACTTTTCACCTCTCAAAAATATGCTGATAAATTTAATACTTCAACCATGTGATTTCTATTGCAGTGTTACTTCAGATTCATTGTTCTAAAATAAAATTTTATTCCTTAATGGTAAGCATTAGTGGTGTAATCTCTCCATCTTTGGCATCATGAGGTAGTTTTGCATATTAATTTTATGTATTGTGGATATTTTTAACATTCTGATTTACTACTAATATATATTTAGTTATGCTTA
The DNA here is from genome assembly GCA_018389105.1 of Nautilus pompilius. Taxonomy (NCBI): domain Eukaryota; kingdom Metazoa; phylum Mollusca; class Cephalopoda; order Nautilida; family Nautilidae; genus Nautilus; species Nautilus pompilius. The sequence goes on along the minus strand of JACATO010000127.1, from coordinate 1,119,923 downwards.
CCAGCTAGAAAATATTTAAGAAATGCAAGAAAAAATTTTTCTTACGAAAGATATAAACCTGATTAAGTAAGATCTAGCCATTTGTTTAAAATGTAATTCAGTAATGTTTTTATATAAGTTCCAACAGTAAAAGTACCAAATGTGTGGAACAAATAACATGCAAGAGTTCTGTATGACTTGATAAACAAAATTGTGTTTCTGGAAAAATTCTTTAATTAGGATTGGTGGGTAGCTCATTTTTTTAAAAAATTGAATATCCTGTACAAAATATGAAAGTGATAGGAATCCACTTTAAGTGGGCAGTGCATTATTCTGGTGGTAGTAGAGAGCTTGAGTTTGATTTTTGATTGGGGTTGACTCGGTTTGGCATACATCCCTGGCTCAGTTTCTTCACTAGTGGATTAGTAGGGACTTTCGATGTCACCCATTCTGCACAGCAACTCACCTGTAGGCATAAGGGTCTGGGCAGCCACAGCTCTATGAAGCTGAAGTACCCTTGCTCGCCTCACAGAGAATTATCGCCAAACAGTGCATCTTCAGTAACCTCTAAGAATATTACAAAACGATTTTGGCCATTTAAGAGACATAAAGGATCAATTAATAAACTACTTCCCTCCATAACAACTTGAAGCATTTCCAGCCTAAGGCATAATCAAATATGGAACTGTTGTGAGCAGGTGATTCTGATGTGCAGTGAGCTAAGTGGTTTGCCATTGTTGTGTAACTGATACGATACCATTTCACATGATAATTGTGGTGTTGGGAATAAGTGCAGTTTTTATTAAAAGTTTAAATTTAAAATGTATTTTTCAAATACAGTAATAAATGTGGCTAACTGTTATTATTTCAGCCAAAAACAGTCAACTTAGATTTAGCTGCTAAAATTCTTATTGGAGACCCTACCGTTGATAAAACTGAAAATTCCAAATTTAAAAGTAAGTAAACTCATACACTGCCATCGGTAAGTTATATTGCTTGTTCTTCTTACCCAATGAATCTCATCCATTGCTGCGGGTTTTCTAGGAAAAACAGTGCTGTACAGGTAGTCCAGTTTTGTTTCTTTGTGAAAAACGACTAATATTCTTAGGAAAATGAGAGTTAAAACATTTATGAACATTTATTTGTCCTGGTGGCCCCTTTAAACTAATATCTACTTTACGCAAGAATTTTTTCAGTTTCTCTGTAAGTCAGATTTATCTCTATCTTACTAAAGTAGTGCCATTTATTATTATAATATTAAAGTCCCAATCCCTTTTCAAGAACTTCTCCATCTCTCTCTCCAAAGGCTTTTGACATTGAGCAAGGTTTTTATTCTAATTCTTATTAAAAAAAAGATGAGGAAGAAAGGAAAGGTATTATTTAATGTGTTGTCTTAATTTGGAATACATATGTATATCATTAATGAAGCTTTTGTGATATTAACAATTATAAATGTGGAGAACTGTGTGTTAATGGCATTCTGCTGGTAATTAACCAAACTATCAAACAGGGGACCAGTATTTCATTATAAAAGTCCTTGGTTTGTCCTTATCACCTGAAAGGGTTTAGTAGAGTCACTAGAATGGTTTCCAGTTTTAAACAGTGTAGCTGAAAGATTGATAGAGGTTATCAGAATAATCAGGGGTCTTAACCTTGTGAATAGTAGTACAATTTTCTTTCTCTAGGGTTCACTGGCTAGAGTTTAGGCTTGCCTTGATATTAGAAAACGTTTTTTTTGTGGTCTGCTGTATCAAAATGCATCAGCTGATTGAGTTCTAAAAAATCTAATCATTAATTGAACACCAATGACATTACCTTTCTTCAGTTCAAGAAAAGGTCCCAGCAAAATTCTATAAATGTTTTTATTTATCTATTTTATTAATCAGTTTCTTTTTGTTCATATTGATAACCTTTTTATTTTTTTCAAATTGAATTATGCAAATTTATGCCAACATTAAGTAGCTTACATTCCTATGACTTTCCCCCACTTTCATTCTGTTTGTTGAAGGATAATCCAAGTTACTGAATATGCTGCTGTGGCCATCACTGGAACAAACTAAACATTATACACTACCTGCCAAAAGTTCTGAATAAAACAAATATGGGTATATCTAAAAAATGATGATAATACAACCAATTCATTTTTTTCCAAAGCATAGTGGATGCAAACAAAAAAAAACACTTGTTTCATTAACTTTGACATAAACCTTTGTTTCATCAAAATAACCCAATCTTTTGGCCAGTAATGTATACGTACAAAAGACATTGCATACACACATATATATATATATATATTTCATCAAATAGAATACTGTCAAGTTTCTGTGAAACAGTGAAAATTGCAGCGGCTGTATTCTAGTCTTTTTTTTTCTGAAGTACCAAGAGCAATTCTAATTTAGCTAACTAGAAGTATTTCTGTAAGTAATACACAAGTTTATAAATATTAACTAACATTCAGCCCTCTGAAAATAGAGGTCTCACTTTCAAGTGTTTAAGAGTTTTATTTATTGGAAGATAAAGCATACGGGGTGAGAGATAAAGGTGGTTCTTTCCTTCAAATAAGAAATAAGTAAATTTTATTTAATTTTTGTGTATTTATGCATGCACACGCAAACATTAATTTTTGGCTTTTTAAAATTATTTCAGCAAAAATAAGAAGATTATATGATATTGCAAACATCTTGACAAGTTTGGATTTGATCAGAAAGGTCCAAGTGACAGAAGTCAGGGGTCGCAAGCCAGCATTCAAATACATAGGACCAAATATAAATAGCATTGATGATCTCAACAGTAAGTCTTTGTTTCCTTGTTCATTCAAACTTGTATAGAAATAAAATTGGTATTGCTGGATGAAGCTCAGTCACAGGTGAGCCTAATGCTTTGCTGCACAAACCAGCTATAACAGTCAGGCATTGACAAGCCATTTAATGATCACTTCTGTATATACTATAGATAACACATGTAGTATGTGCTTTGTTTTCCCTCTAAAATGACTTTACTAGTCAAAAGCCACTGTGTGAACAGCGTGTGTTACCAAGTTGCTGCATGATGGAATCTGACACCAAATCTTTCTGAAGTGGAGGTTTTAGGTGTGCATACCTTGGGTTTCTCATCATTTAGTTGGTTGAACAATATTGGAGAGACATCAAGGAATGTGCTGGAGGCAGAGTGCAAGATCATTATGTGGAGTTTGTTATCTGCAGCTGATCAACATGGCAGCATTTTTGTGGCTTGTCAGCCTGAAAATTAATGCTCCTGATGATGCAAAGCCGCTAATTGCTATGCTACACAGACCCAGAGAGAAACATGGAGAAGATGAAAGCATTTGTCGTGGTAAACTACGGGTCTCCATTCTTTTTTGTCCATTGAGGATTATCGGAATGATGATGACAGACTTAATGTCGCTGGGGCGTCAAAAGTAGTGCCAGCCACACGCAAAATCAGCATTGATGAGGCTGTGATAGCCTTCAAGGGCAGATGACACATGAAGTAACACCTCCCCATCAAACCAATCAAATGGGGCCTGAAGGTGTGAGCAGCAGCTGACACAGCCAGTACATGGATTGGGTGGACTGCATGAATCAGCATAGGTCATATCCTCTGGGGAGGTAGGCAATGAAGCGATGGAAGTACTTGACTTGGTTTATGTTCAACAGAGCCAATATTAATATTTTCATACTATACTCTGAATTCTCTCAAGGCCAGAAACATATTCAAGGAGAAGCAACAGGCATTATACTCACAAAATCATCTGGCAGGTTGTTGAGGAGGGTCTTGGGAAGAGTGGCTTCTGCTCCAGGAAACAGGAGGAATGACATGCACTCCAACAATCGAGACCACCATATCCTGGCAAGGATAAAGGGGAGAAAAAGATCTGTGTGCTGTGCTCCAGGAATGGTCACAAAATGATTTCTGGTCATAGAGAGGAAACCTACTTATGATGCCAGGAGGGTGATTTTATTTTTTACTTTCTGCACTATAAATTGGATTCCTCCTTTTATTTTCTGGACTCTTTTATTGTTTGAATTACTGAAGTGTGCGCCAAGTTATTACGTTATTTGAGTCATTCCATGTCTCAGTATGTTTTTAATAATTTTAATCAAGTGTACTTTGTGCAGCCATCTTGGAAATTGTCTGACCATTTATGCATGAAAGATATTACATTATTTTACCAAGAAAGGGTTAGACAAATGCTTTGCATAACAGATATTGCTGAAGATGTAGATGAAATTTAGAATTTTATTCCAATAAATTTCCCCTAAATGATGATGATAACATTAATAATAATTCTGTTTGCTAATTATTTTTTTATTGTGAGTTATTGGACATTTTAGTAGTTTGTTTTCTATCATATCATCTCCTTCAGTATGCAGCACTGATGGTTGCCACAGACCTAGCTCACGACATTCCCTTTTAGACTGCGTCAAGAATCAGAAATGTAAGTAAACCTTTGGTGTTTTATATGTGTGTGTGTGTGTGTGTTGTTGTTGTTATTTTAATTTTTACATTTTTTGCAGCAGTGTTCGATTGTTTTGTGTTTTTATTTTAATATTTCCAATTTGTTTTCCAGTTGCTCACATTATGAACAAGTCTAGCAGACATTCCCTCATCGTACCAATGCTAACAGGTGAGGTTGCGAAACATCTCGTTTTTGTTTTTGATAGTAGATTTCAAAAAAATAAAAAGAATTGCAATGTTTTTATCTTAAATTCTATTTCCACGTGCAACAAATTGCTGATCTCTAAGAATAAAACACATCAGCTGACAGCACTGCTGTCAGATCTTTAGTTGTAGTGGATTTTGAATTTTGTGCACTTTGATGGCTGATTACATTTTCACACACAATATGCCTACTTGCTTTAGATGAACAGTTTGGATCAGCGTCACACAGACCGTTTTATAACAGTGCACTGTCCAGGAAGCCATTCTCAAGACATGCATCATTTGAACAGATATGTAAGGTTGCAGAGAAGGAGCGCTCCAAACTTTATTCCTCATCCCAGCCTTCCAGCCCTGTAAAAGACTCTGGCAGCTTCAGTAAGTGAAAACACACAAAATGGCATTGAAAGGAATCTGTTCTTTATAACAGATTTATAAATAAGTGTTGCTGCACGTAATCAGCAGTTTTAAATTTTAATTTTACTAAAACAGTTAAAAAGAATGCACTTATTTGTTCATTTGTATTAATGTCACAAATGAAATTTATTCAATAGTAAATCGGGTAATGTTGATTATTAAATTTAAATAACCATGTTATTAAACTTTACTTATTTGAAATTTGTGTTATGCATGTTTATATGGTCCATATAATTAACATCATTTTTTCATATAAAACTAATAATGCCAGTATTATACTTGTATGTATTGTAGCTGATGAATGGATTTGTTCCAAATCTGTGGTACATCTCCCAGCAGATCGTGTGTGTGCTGTTATATAAACACAACAATTTTAATCAGTCTAAACTAGTGCACACCAACTACTTTGATTTAGTAGTTTTAAGGAGGCGAGAAACTAGTGGCGCCTACAGGAAGGATAAATGATAAATGGCGATAAAAAAAATTCGTACATTTTTTTAAATGCTCCACCAGACCTTTGCAGTTTGTTTGAACTTAGCAAAGGATAAGATTTGCTACCTTTGTCTGATTTAACAATTGAGGCTGTTCAGAGTTGTTTGTTCTCTCTCCTCATTACAGATTGGAACAGTAAAGCGAACGAACCAGAGAAGCCATTACTACACCCCAAACACATTATTCTGGTACGCAAAGGCCACGAAGTTCACAAGCTGCATTTTATTCAAAATCCTACTTCACCCAACATCACTGTTCCTGTCAGGTGCCACGATGTGGTGCCAACCGAGCACCCTGACCCTCCACCTCTCAGCAAAGAGCAGGTTGACGCTGTTTTAAAATCACTTAAGGTGCCTGTTCCAGTCAGAACCCCCTGTTCCCTGGTAGCTCCCCCTGCCCACTGTCTGCACGAGAGGCATTCTAGTCATGACCCAGCCTCCCACTGTCCATCAGGCCTGCTGGAAGAAGGGGCTTCAGGGACAACTTCTCATTCTATAGCCAAAAAGATTTGTTTGGACAGGGACACCAATCTCCAGGGAGCTGCTGCTGATAGTCAAGGCAGTGATGATAGCTGTCAGAAGCTGAGACCATCACCGATTCGTACCTTGCACTTTGATATGGATTTGCAGAGCAAAGACCCAGCTTTGAAAGCAGAGCCAAAGAGAAAACTACCTGTTGATGCAGATGTGATCCATCCACCTGACGATTGTACCAAACGTGACAACAAACATTCCTCCCTTCATGTAAGTGATTGTAATGGTAATGCCTGTTTGGAAAAGCAGCTTCCATGTCCACCACCACTGCCAGGTTCCAAGTTCACAATGCATATCAATAACCCACCTCCAGCCATGATCCAGTTACCCATTATTTCTGTCACCAGTCCAACTACACCCACCTACAGTACTACTAATCCCCAGGGCATGAAGGTCATCCACAGCCTCTCAGATCCACAGAACCACCCTCACATGAACATCATGGTTCCGGTGACTACCACACTGCTGTCAGACAACCAGGTCAGTCCAACAGTTCTGGCATTGTCGCAGCCTGCCCTAGCACTTACCCCTCTGCACATTTTCCAGGCGGTCAATACCACCGCAGTTAGTATTTCACCAATGACTCTTGGCCCATCCCCGTCAGTTCAGGCCCAGTTTTCCTCACCCGGGTCCGTTGGAATCTCAGAAAACATGAGATTTGCATCACCGCACTCATTTTTTAGGAACACCCCAAATACTTTGTTGAACACAATGGGGCAGTCTCAGACACCTGTGAAAAATGAAAGTTCAGCCATTTGCAAGACAGTTTTATCTCAGGTGGAAGGCACATCAGTTCGAGAAACCAATGGAGCAGCTCGACGTCTTCATTTGTCGGATGTTGACACTACCTAGGTACCTTCTATTCCCTTGTGCCGAAGATGCTATAAGTAATCTAGTTTTAACTGATGGAATTCAAGACCTTTTTCATTGCACTTTTTGTATGCCAGAAGTGTGTTTAACAGCCTTTTTGTTGATCCTTGTTAGCAGATCTTGGTGTCTGCCACCCAGGTTTACTCATTTGTGGACCAATTTTTTTATATGTGGAGGACAATTATACACTTGTGGCAGTGTATAAAGTATGTAGACAGAGAAAGTATGAAAATATAATTTAAAAAAAAAAAAGTTAAATGGTTAAATGAAATGCAGGAAATTATGGCCAAGAAGATAATTCTGATTTCTGGACTTTTATTATTATTGAATTGATAATATCTACAGTTTATCTCATTAGTTTTTATCTAATGTTACAGGAATTCCAATTCTGTTTCTGGATTATGCCATTTTAAACATTTATAGGCTGTTGTTTATCAGATGTTGAATATATTATAAATATTTATAGAAGTTGAATAATAGGGTTTTGTTCTGTTGATGATGATGATGCAGAATGGTTAGCATTCAATCAGCAGAAATTGGTGCTCTGCTCTGTATGTAAAGAAGCTGAGGGAGCGTAATATTAGAATTACCATATCTTTTGGATTACAGACATTCCTCTTATAGCTCTCAGGATGCATTCTTGGTAAACAAAGCGTGATAAGGAAACAACGCTATAAGAGGTACACCTGTATAAGTCAATGTGGAGCATAAGTTGAATTGGCTAATTTTCATTTCTTTTTTTTTTTCTTTTGGCAAAGCTAGATCAACTATGGTGGCAGTCAGAGCAGTGTGTCGAATCCTTCATAATACTGTTACATCACTCTGTTGTTTACAATGCTTCCATGTCCATGAATATTAATGAGCTGTTTTGTGCATATTGAACTACTCTGTGGGATGTTCCAGATACATGGCATGTCAAAATAGTTTTTGAACATGTTTGTAATCATGGACAGATATTTGAAACAAACTGTAAGCATTATTATTGGTTCTGGTATGGAACGCCTGGTGTCTATTTTTAGTCGGTGTGACATCAGTGATTATCAGGTGATCTTGTGTCATTTGCACTGTTGAATCACGTGTAAGTTTTATTTGTTTTTGACACCTTTATTTGATTTTGAGGTATTACTGCACACTCAAATTCAGAAAATAATTTCATCTTTGATAGCACAAGGTAATATTCAGCTCATTTTCAAGTTGTGCAACATTAGGGTTCACAACTAGGCCAACACAGAAGTACTTAGCTCTTCTCTGATTGGATAATATGGTATGCAACTTTAGGGAAAGTGCCGTGGTGAATATATACCCTAATGAAATAAAGATAGGAAGAAATGTAAAGACAGGAATCATCAGTTCTGATTTGTGTGGCTTTTAACCTCAGCTGTAGAGTACTAAGTCTATGACATGCAACACATTTGGTTAGCACATATTCTGACTCATTCTCAAAGTTAGTCCCCCATCTTTAAAGCTGAAAAGATATGCTTGTATTCAGTCAATCAATTCATTTGATTTATAGTTATTTCATGATGCATCCATGATTTTATTTCTTTTACTACAAGTTCATTGTTTGGATAAGAAATCATCTGAATACCTGATTAGGAATCGTCTGTGCATTAAGCCCCTCACTCTGGAAAATGGTTCAAGTAGAAACAGAAATGTCTTGTCCATTGTTGAAGATTTGTAATCTGAGTTGCCGTAATACCATTTGGATCTTCAACAGCCAGAACCTGTTTGCTGATCTTGGTTTTCTACAGGTGTTGCCCTAGGTGAAAAGCATCCTTTATCATCTTGTGAGGTGGCTGAAATCCTGCCTTGATTTTTCTTTGCTGAAAATCTCATTTGTCCACTAGTTGTTCCTTGTTCTTCAGCTTTGTGATTGGCCAGTCAGAACTTAAAATAGACTGCCTTCCTGTTAACAATTAAATCGATTTCTAAAAAACTGAAGTCAGCAGAGTGATTTTACTGGTTAATATTCAAAATGTTAGTTTTTAAAGTATCACATTTCTGGATGAAACAATAGAGTCACAATATTTTGTAACAATAACGGGTTGATGTAAAAGGTGAATGAAATTATGTCTCTTCTGTGCTGTGGTTGAATTAATGACATCAGCCTAAATCAGAATAAAGGTAAACTTGTTTTATCTCAAAGTTGCTGGTATTGCTGTCTCTGCTGAAAAGAGGTCAGTGGCTTAAATGTAAAATACTCAATTTTCTCCCAGTTCAATGGAAAGAGGATTTGGTTTATACTAGAGTCATCCAAATGTAACTTGGTCGCATATAACAACAATTGCTTTAGCCGAGTTCCATTTGAACGTCCCTTATATCATTTGTTCAGAGCATGTAGAATTTATTTCTTCAGCATGTCAATAATTTCAACAAATATTGCCTGGTGGGTATCTCGAAGCTACATATTTTGTTTTTGTTTTTTTTACCTATTTACTGCCGTCTACCTTTACTTTTATATTATTTATTTTGACTAAAATCACCAATTTAACATCTAAAGTTGGTTTTAATTGCTCCTCCTCAAGAACTTATAACTTTCTGTTATATTTTTAAAAAAACTATTGTGTAAACTGAGATAGATGGAATTGATTTTTAAACAAACGCTTTGCTGGCTGTAGAAGTTGGTGCCGCTATACTTTAATACAGTCTAAAAAATAGTTTTGTTTTATGCAATGAATAACATTAAATGTTAACTAGAAATATTTAAAACCTATAGACAAAATCTGTCAGGTTGATTAATTAATCCGAAAAAATTTTTTTGAAATTCCCGCTTCTTTTTTTTTTACTTTCGTTCTAACTCTGGATTAACTTACTCAGATATTTGTCCCGCCAAATGGGTTCTTGATCAGAACAACAGTTTGTTTCAAGCTTGAAATAGGCTCCACATTAGAAAAAAGGTGGAGTAGATATTAGCATTGAAAGTCATGCATAATATTAAAGTTTGTTTGTTTGCTTGCTTTTCTTTTCAAAAATTTTGCTAAAAGAAAAGTTATCGTCAGCATCTGTCACGTGTCGCAGTTACTAAGTGTACGACTAATAAAGGCAATTTTTTAGAAAAATATCTATAACCTGTGAACTGGTTTTCTGATGAGAATTTACTGGAACTTTTGCTGCTAGAAGTCGAAAACATCTAGGTGGGTTTTTCCAACTTTTTCTAAATGATCTCTCCAAGAAGAAGAAAATGTATTTTTTCAATATTAAATGTTAATGGCTTCAGTGGAATATCGTTCCAGATCTATCATCATGTCATTTAGGCCTCTTAAAGTGTAATTTAATTTGTTAGTGCCATATGTCTATTTTTAAAAAGATTTACTTACGAGAAAGAAGAGTTATTTTCTTGGCTGTGGTGTGGTGGTGCTAAATAGATGTACACTTCCTGTGATAAGTTACTGATCCTCATCTGTCTTTAGTCAGATAGGAATTAGCAAACAGGAAATAATCTTGTTGATTGCAACTTTTAAATTAACTGTATTGCTCCTGAAAATTTCCCTTTGCCTTTTTTTTTTTTTTAAGTGGGAGTACGTTTTCATTTTGGGTGCATGTTATGATTGATTGACTGGACTAATGGGTGTTTTGTCGTTAAAGAAGAGGAATGGACCAGTGTGGCTGACTGTTAAACATTGAAAAGCAGTTCTAAAAAATAAAAATATTCAAGTAACTTATTGGTGGTGTTTTTTTAAAGACAACTTGTTATTCCAGCTAAACTCTTAGAGATGCAGTCAACTAGCATAGCCTCAATTCTGCTATAGTTTTAACCAACTTTATCGCAGCACCTGGATAGAAAATACCTTCTTCTTTTTTGCTTTTATGTCATGTTTAAAAAGCAATCTTAAATAATTTGGGATCATCTCCTAACTTTGCTATTTAAATGTTGGAATAGACCAGATGCTTGCAAATTTCCCTTCAGTAACAGCGTGGCTATCACATGGAATGAATAGTGGTCTTGTTTATCTGAAAACTCACCGGTCTTGAAGGTGCAGCACTGTGTCAGAATTTCCGTCTGTGTACCATACAGATTTATTCTGTTACAGCAAAACTTGGGATGACTAACAATTCTGATAGTTTGAGAAGTTTATTAATTAACCAACCTTACCACCTTTTGACGTATGTCTAGATACTAAGATGCCAAATTACTTAATACCTGGTGAGAAAATGTGACCAGTAGATTAGCGTGTGGTTTAACCCTATTTTCTTAGTGGGTACGGAGTTGTGCTGAAGATGGCACCTTCCTCCAAGCAGTTGGTTTAGGGGAAATCGACCGTAATATCTGCCGGATGGAGAAAAGAAAGAACTGGAAGCGTCTCGGTTAATAAATATTAGAATAATTAGATTTTCACCAGTTGGACGCGCGCATTCAGGCATCTTGAAGTGGAATCCGGCGACAACCAGGATGTCGAGATTTGCCTCCCTTTAGCTGCAATTTTAAAATCTGTTTGAGAAATGGAATAGCTAGGGACAATGAGGGGGTGGAGGCAGAGAGCTCGGAGGACGTGGCCGTTGTTGGGTTTATCGGCTGCTAGAGAGAGAGGAAATAAGGGTCACAGCTCCCCTACAAATATAAACAAACTTCGCAGTGTTAGAGCTGTCGCTTTCGGTGAGTCCAGATTCCAGTAGTTCGGCTCTGGGTGTGTACTTCGACCCTGTTGTGACGGGAACTTGGTACGAGACAGCAGGACTTCGGCGCCCCTTCTAGACATCTCAGGGCCCCCATAAAGTACACACATATATATATAATTATCGTGGAGGAAGAACGAACAAGGGGACAAAACCACTTGACTCTACCGACATCTGTGATCTGTGGGGATTCTTCTTTGTAATTAACTACGGCACGATAATCATTAATCCAAAGGGGGAGGGGGGCTAGTTTAATACGGTAAGGTAGGGGGGACATATGTAAATGTATCAGAAAGTAGAGGGCATCACCCCGGGGGCGGGAAGTTCTCCGAAAGGTAGGTTCGTTAGTCTGCCTGCCACACGGTGAGAAAGCGCAGCCTCCCAACTAATCCCCTAGAATAACCAATAAAGTCCCCAGTGTGACTCCGGTAGGGGGTTTGATGGGGTTTTCCTTCAACTGATCCCTATCTTTCGTATGCCTGTCAGTGGGGCACGCAAATTACACCACTAAAATATAAATAAAAACAACATTAGGGATTTTTAAAAAAATCGGATGAGTGGCAGTAGGGTCTTATTGGCGAGAATAAAAGGGGTCTGGATAGATGCAAACTGATGATTTGAAAAAGAAATGTAGGTATTGTAAGGTTTTTTTAAAAAAAAAAGCGAAGGGGAACAACAAAAGGCGTGACTTTCTGTTGATGTGGTAGTTCTAGGGGCCTGTTTTAGTAGTACCCCTTTCAACCCGAGGATGATCGCGAATGACGTGTGCTTGTACCCTTATTTTCGACCGGTCCGAGCTCCGCTAATGTGGGTGGAGTACCCATCCTTACAGGCCCCCTTTGGGCTTTTATCAATAAAGACAATGATATTTAGGGATGCGCCCTAATAGAGGCTCTCTACAATTACCAGGGCGTCATATTTGTAAATTGTCTGAGGTTATGGTTAGACAGCAGAACATATGTCGGTAGTGAAACCGTTAACGAGTTGAATAAATTACAGTTAAGCGAAGTTGGTAGTCATGGTATTAATCAATTTAAGAACCGTATTGAAGGGCATTTGATTTTCTAGGGATCCCTGATTTCCGTCTCCTCCGTAGCAGGAATAATGTATGTAAAAGGCAGGTACTGATTAAAATATATTGTCACATTCCTGGCGGCCTCTCCTTTTTAGACAATTTACTTGTATTTAGCCGTTTAAATTATAAGCAGATTAAGGGATAATAAATATATTTATTATCAGCTCTTTTCTCTGTACCAGGATAATCCAGATGCAAAATGATAAATTATTATTATCTTTTTTAAAAAATCTATGATTTTAGGTGTCACCAACTAAGGGAGATAAATGTAACCAGCCGGTTTTTGATAGCTAGTATGTTAACAGACATTACCTCCCCTCGATTGACCAGAAGTCGGAGGCTGGCGCTGCAAAAGAAATAGCCCTGGATGGGACAAGATCGCCATCTTTCCAATTTTAAGATTCTCTAAAGCATACGGTTCCCTTTTAAAAAGTTGTTTACTTCTGTCTTTGTAAGTTTGCGGAGACGGGTGAGTTAGTGAAAGGCAGGGTAGGTGGTAGATTTACCCAGGTCGCCGATCTCTTCACGGGATGGAGCTTGGGGTGTTGGGGGGCTGCCTTCGAGAAACCGAAACTGGGGGAATTAAACCGTTCTCAAAGTTGATTGTGTGAAAAGGCAGGCAGTCCGCCGCTCTGGGGGGGGGAGGGGGATGACTTCTAGGTACAGCTGCTGTCTGGAAACTGGAAGCATCGAGCAACGGAAAGAGGAGTCAAGATGAGGAGGCTGCTGTTGCTCTGCCCTTGGCGGAGACGTGTACGACGAGGCTGTGACGATAACCTAGCGCCCGCCTACACCGGCAACATGGCCTCCCCGATCCTCATACTGCTGGCCTGCTGTGGACTCCTGGCCCTCGAGGGGCGGGCGGCTGACTCCATCGAGAAGCCGACCGGTGCTCCGGAATGGCGCAGAGCGCTCGACCGGATGAACACCGAGGTGGACCGGTTGCTGCTGGAGAACGCAAATCTGCAGAAGGCGATCTACAAATCCGAGCTGATCGTCGGGTACATAGAAAGCACGGAAGACCGGCTGAGGCGGGAAATCGACTCCTGGGAGAGGGGTCTTTACTTTCCCGGGCTGTTACGCATACGGGACATAACGAAAGTGAAGGTAGACGATGAGATAACTGAAAACCCCGACGACCCGCAGAAGTTCATAGGTGAGTAGCTTTGTTGGCGTCTGCCACCCTAACCCCCTTTTTTTACGGACTCCTCTACTGGTCGGGGGGGGGAGATTGAGAAGGGTCAGGACGCACGCCTGGCTTGGGGTGGGGGGGTGGTGCTCTTCATCCCGTATGTTAGAGCTTTGTGTGTGTCTGATTTTGGTGACCCTGGCGCATTAGACAGGGGACCTGTCCCCTCTTTCGCCGGCTCTTAGTTCTACGCTTTCTCCCGGTGCCCTCGCCCCTGGGTTCATGCATTCGTTGATGATTTTTTTTTTTTTTAAATTATTATTATTTTAAAATTTGGTCATTGATCTGTTATCGCTTTTCTATTGATAGATTTCTGAATGAGCTGTGCGGCAAATTTCCACAATTCTGTATCGAACTGAAGCAGGTTCATACTTGAATTTATTTCTTTTTCACTTCAAGTAATTTAAGAGGGTGTGGGACAATACAGCGAAATACAATAATAATCGGTGTGAAAAGGGGGATAACCGACGAAAGAACCCATATGTTGGGATTTGAAAGTTGGAGAGCATTTCGCTGATCAGCGCCGCCTATAATTGTTCTTGAGTGAGGTAAGCAGCCTTCAAGATGCGGGGCTGCTTCGTTTCGTGGCGTGAAGCCAGACAGGGTTTTGGTGGGGGGTGACCTTGAGACTGCCATAAAGGAGGCGCCTAGTATCTTAACTGAGTCGCCATGGTGATGGTTGGGGGTAAAACAAACACAAAAAGCTTTCTTTCAATTAATTGTCGATGTTTTTTTGTGTGGATCTGTTGGAATTAGATATTTGTTTGACCGAGTCTGGAATTAACGGTAAAGCCGACGATGTTTAGACAACTGAGTGTCGCCCGGTGGCTCCGCCTGTTAGAACGATTGTGAACTAAACGATCCAAGTTCTTCCGGAAGTAATCGCCCGAGGCCACGTGCCCGATGTCAGCGCAAAAGCCGGTGTTTGTCGATACACTTTGTACAAATCGTTCGTCACTTGGTAGAGGGTGGTTGGCTGTGTCCAGTCACCCGGACGTCTCGGCCCCGTGCGAGATTTTGGGAATTTCTTTTCGGTTTTGTGTAGCGGAGGGGGAGATAAATGAGCGCCCTATCGGCCGATCGTGCGCTGTCAACAGAGGCGTTGACGGTTAACCCTCTCGCTCTCGGGGAACTGGGAATAACAATAATCTAAAACAACGAGCCCTCTCCCCAAACGCTTAGGTTCCACGATCACAGAGTCGCACGAGATGACAAATCTTCGAACCGTTAGAGGGAGTGGATCGCTCACTTCCACAGAGGAATGCGGTATCTCCCGGTGTTGTATAAGTATCGGTGTAATAAAACACCGAGGAAACGCGCTGGCTTTGTATTCAGCCCCGACACAGCAATAAATAGGACGGAAACAGAATAATGGCAAAAATATAGATTATGAATTGACCCTGGCGCGGGGGGAGAGGTAGCGAATCAAAAGATATATTCTACTTTCCATATGCGCGACATTATTAATAGAAATTATGGCCTAAAAACTGACGTCTATTTTTTTTTTTCATTTTTAACGCAAGACAACTAATTATATACTCAGATTAGCACAAAGTTCTCCGCATTTAAGGAATTTTGTTTACGCTCTATCGAATCTGTTTCTCTCAACAGCCGACTCAATTCCTAACTTAAAAAAAAAAATTTGTGCTTTGAATATTTCTCGTTATTCTATTTTAGTCTTATTTTGAGAAAATCTCAACTCAGACTAACCGAAAGGTCAGCTGTTTCCATAACTAGAGCGATTTATTCCCGTCTGACAACAATATTTAGCAAAACCAGCTGCTGCTGTTTAGGGTGAACACTGAAGATCTAAGGAGGGAGGTGCGTCTGTGGAGGAGCCATTGGTTATCCGACAGAAGGACGCAGGCGTGCTTAACGTCTGTGGAGAAGCCATTGGTTATCCGACAGAAGGAAGCAGGCGTGCTTAACGTCTGTGGAGAAGCCATTGGTTATCCGACAGAAGGAAGCAGGCGTGCTTAACGTCTGTGGAGAAGCCATTGGTTATCCGACAGAAGGACGCAGGCGTGCTTAACGTCTGTGGAGAAGCCATTGGTTATCCGACAGAAGGAAGCAGGCGTGCTTAACGTCTGTGGAGGAGCCATTGGTTATCCGACAGAAGGAAGCAGGCGTGCTTAACGTCTGTGGAGAAGCCATTGGTTATCCGACAGAAGGAAGCAGGCGTGCTTAACGTCTGTGGAGAAGCCATTGGTTATCCGACAGAAGGAAGCAGGCGTGCTTAACGTCTGTGGAGAAGCCATTGGTTATCCGACAGAAGGAAGCAGGCGTGCTTAACGTCTGTGGAGAAGCCATTGGTTATCCGACAGAAGGAAGCAGGCGTGCTTAACGTCTGTGGAGGAGCCATTGGTTATCCGACAGAAGGACGCAGGCGTGCTTAACGTCTGTGGAGAAGCCATTGGTTATCCGACAGAAGGAAGCAGGCGTGCTTAACGTCTGTGGAGGAGCCATTGGTTATCCGACAGAAGGAAGCAGGCGTGCTTAACGTCTGTGGAGAAGCCATTGGTTATCCGACAGAAGGAAGCAGGCGTGCTTAACGTCTGTGGAGAAGCCATTGGTTATCCGACAGAAGGAAGCAGGCGTGCTTAACGTCTGTGGAGAAGCCATTGGTTATCCGACAGAAGGAAGCAGGCGTGCTTAACGTCTGTGGAGAAGCCATTGGTTATCCGACAGAAGGAAGCAGGCGTGCTTAACGTCTGTGGAGGAGCCATTGGTTATCCGACAGAAGGACGCAGGCGTGCTTAACGTCTGTGGAGAAGCCATTGGTTATCCGACAGAAGGAAGCAGGCGTGATTAACGTCTGTGGAGAAGCCATTGGTTATCCGACAGAAGGACGCAGGCGTGCTTAACGTCTGTGGAGGAGCCATTGGTTATCCGACAGAAGGAAGCAGGCGTGCTTAACGTCTGTGGAGAAGCCATTGGTTATCCGACAGAAGGAAGCAGGCGTGCTTAACGTCTGTGGAGAAGCCATTGGTTATCCGACAGAAGGAAGCAGGCGTGCTTAACGTCTGTGGAGGAGCCATTGGTTATCCGACAGAAGGAAGCAGGCGTGCTTAACGTCTGTGGAGAAGCCATTGGTTATCCGACAGAAGGAAGCAGGCGTGCTTAACGTCTGTGGAGAAGCCATTGGTTATCCGACAGAAGGAAGCAGGCGTGCTTAACGTCTGTGGAGAAGCCATTGGTTATCCGACAGAAGGAAGCAGGCGTGCTTAACGTCTGTGGAGAAGCCATTGGTTATCCGACAGAAGGAAGCAGGCGTGCTTAACGTCTGTGGAGAAGCCATTGGTTATCCGACAGAAGGAAGCAGGCGTGCTTAACGTCTGTGGAGAAGCCATTGGTTATCCGACAGAAGGAAGCAGGCGTGCTTAACGTCTGTGGAGAAGCCATTGGTTATCCGACAGAAGGAAGCAGGCGTGCTTAACGTCTGTGGAGGAGCCATTGGTTATCCGACAGAAGGACGCAGGCGTGCTTAACGTCTGTGGAGAAGCCATTGGTTATCCGACAGAAGGAAGCAGGCGTGATTAACGTCTGTGGAGAAGCCATTGGTTATCCGACAGAAGGACGCAGGCGTGCTTAACGTCTGTGGAGGAGCCATTGGTTATCCGACAGAAGGAAGCAGGCGTGCTTAACGTCTGTGGAGAAGCCATTGGTTATCCGACAGAAGGAAGCAGGCGTGCTTAACGTCTGTGGAGAAGCCATTGGTTATCCGACAGAAGGAAGCAGGCGTGCTTAACGTCTGTGGAGGAGCCATTGGTTATCCGACAGAAGGACGCAGGCGTGCTTAACGTCTGTGGAGAAGCCATTGGTTATCCGACAGAAGGAAGCAGGCGTGATTAACGTCTGTGGAGAAGCCATTGGTTATCCGACAGAAGGACGCAGGCGTGCTTAACGTCTGTGGAGGAGCCATTGGTTATCCGACAGAAGGAAGCAGGCGTGCTTAACGTCTGTGGAGAAGCCATTGGTTATCCGACAGAAGGAAGCAGGCGTGCTTAACGTCTGTGGAGAAGCCATTGGTTATCCGACAGAAGGAAGCAGGCGTGCTTAACGTCTGTGGAGAAGCCATTGGTTATCCGACAGAAGGAAGCAGGCGTGCTTAACGTCTGTGGAGAAGCCATTGGTTATCCGACAGAAGGAAGCAGGCGTGCTTAACGTCTGTGGAGAAGCCATTGGTTATCCGACAGAAGGAAGCAGGCGTGCTTAACGTCTGTGGAGGAGCCATTGGTTATCCGACAGAAGGACGCAGGCGTGCTTAACGTCTGTGGAGAAGCCATTGGTTATCCGACAGAAGGAAGCAGGCGTGATTAACGTCTGTGGAGAAGCCATTGGTTATCCGACAGAAGGACGCAGGCGTGCTTAACGTCTGTGGAGGAGCCATTGGTTATCCGACAGAAGGAAGCAGGCGTGCTTAACGTCTGTGGAGAAGCCATTGGTTATCCGACAGAAGGAAGCAGGCGTGCTTAACGTCTGTGGAGAAGCCATTGGTTATCCGACAGAAGGAAGCAGGCGTGCTTAACGTCTGTGGAGGAGCCATTGGTTATCCGACAGAAGGACGCAGGCGTGCTTAACGTCTGTGGAGAAGCCATTGGTTATCCGACAGAAGGAAGCAGGCGTGATTAACGTCTGTGGAGAAGCCATTGGTTATCCGACAGAAGGACGCAGGCGTGCTTAACGTCTGTGGAGGAGCCATTGGTTATCCGACAGAAGGAAGCAGGCGTGCTTAACGTCTGTGGAGAAGCCATTGGTTATCCGACAGAAGGAAGCAGGCGTGCTTAACGTCTGTGGAGAAGCCATTGGTTATCCGACAGAAGGAAGCAGGCGTGCTTAACGTCTGTGGAGAAGCCATTGGTTATCCGACAGAAGGAAGCAGGCGTGCTTAACGTCTGTGGAGGAGCCATTGGTTATCCGACAGAAGGACGCAGGCGTGCTTAACGTCTGTGGAGAAGCCATTGGTTATCCGACAGAAGGAAGCAGGCGTGATTAACGTCTGTGGAGAAGCCATTGGTTATCCGACAGAAGGACGCAGGCGTGCTTAACGTCTGTGGAGAAGCCATTGGTTATCCGACAGAAGGAAGCAGGCGTGATTAACGTCTGTGGAGAAGCCATTGGTTATCCGACAGAAGGAAGCAGGCGTGCTTAACGTCTGTGGAGAAGCCATTGGTTATCCGACAGAAGGAAGCAGGCGTGCTTAACGTCTGTGGAGAAGCCATTGGTTATCCGACAGAAGGACGCAGGCGTGCTTAACGTCTGTGGAGGAGCCATTGGTTATCCGACAGAAGGACGCAGGCGTGCTTAACGTCTGTGAAGGAGCCATTGGTTATCCGACAGAAGGACGCAGGTGTGCTTAACGTCTGTGGAGGAGCCATTGGTTATCCGACAGAAGGAAGCAGGCGTGCATAGCATCTGCTGCAATTTACCCTGATATATAGCTACTAGCTATTCAGTATTTTTTCTGACTAAAATGATATATTATCAGGTTAATAGAAAGCGAAGCGGTTGTTGTTAATAGAACTGGATAGAATTTACCCCGTCGTGTGAAGCTAACCTACAACTTTACAGCTGACAATTTACGTTACAAATCTAAAAATGTACTTCATTGCATTTATGGTTAATTAAAACGAAATTACGTCTATAGGATTTTTGATCGGCATCACGGTTGATGTTACTTCACTGTATGATGCCATGAAGCACAATAGATCATAGCTCTCTTTAGATTGCTCACTGGAGTCGGTGCTTCATCTGTACTCAGATTTCACCTCCCCCCATAAGATCTATCACGTGGTGACACGTTCGCACACCAATGGCTGTCATTGATCCGATAAGCGAACCCAAAGGTGCTGACTCTGACAACAATGCTCTTTGCAACATATAAATCTGACAAAGTTACACAAAAATGTATCTTACCTAACGCAATAATTTTTGCTCAACGGGCTGTGTCGGGATTACTGGATTTTTAAAACAGTAGTCTCGGAGAAATATCCAAAAGTTGTGCTTTTTAAAGATAGAAAGAATTTTAAGTTTTTTTTATATCTGGGTGAGTTGGACTCATCAGGCACCTGCCGACCTGTTGGCTTTCACTAGTCCAAGGCGTGAATCATCCTTTTTTTAAAAGATGCGGCCTGCTTTGCTTTGGTATTTTCATTCATTGGGCGATGGTTCCAAGCCTATAGACTGCTGCTGATGGAAGAATAGTCTGAATGCGATGATGGAACTGCCAGAAACAACGTTGTTGTTGTTGTCATATACCTGTCTTCCTTCTCCAAGGTGTATCCAGTAGTTGTCATAGCCGACTTGAAACATTTGCAACAGAATTGTATGATATCACAGAGTGCTTTCAGAGTTGTAGAGGACATTAGTTGACATGTTTGTGGGCTATTAAACCAACTGATCATCGAACGAGCTACCTGTTACTAAGAGAAATATATCTCGGATAATTTCTTTTTTTTTAATTTGCATTCCAGCAACTATTGCTTGCTTGCGAAAATGGTTTAGATTAAGCTCACCATTGCTTCCGCCGAGGTGTCTCTTTAAAGAGAAAAGACCTAAAGTTTGATGATTTAGTTCTCTATGTTGAAAACTCTGGAGCTGGGTAGATAAGCTTTGTTTTTGACAGTTTACATGATGAACTACCTTTTCTTTGGCCAATCTTGGAAGCGGTAGGTCGACTCAGAATAACGGATACTCGTATTTCGAGCAAGCGATGGGTTAGTGTACTGTAAAGATTCTGTGAACCATGAAAAGCTGAAAGATAGCTTCTGTCTTACATGCGATTTCACTCGGATTTTTCGTCAGTTAATAATGAACTGCACTCCGCCTACATTTATGGTTATGTTTTCAAAAAGTCCGCTTTTTTTCGTAATAAAGTTGAATCTCTGACAAATTAACTCATCTTTTGAAACCTGAGTTTCCTGGTACGCTTTGTTCCTGAGTTGTCAGTCGGGCTGCAGTTCGAGTATCCAGCACAGACGCTCTATTATGTGGCGCTATATATATATATATATACAGTGGTTCTGTTAAGTAAAGACTGATTTCAGTAGCGATCAAGCGAACTGTCTGACGGACAGTGAGCACGAGACGAACGTTCTGCTTTCACGTCATCTGAGCCGGAGATGAGAAACGGTTTTTGGCAGATTTCAATTATTAGAATCAGTCGGAGTATCAGATACAAAGTTAGAAAAATTCTTAGTTCCGTTGATTGGTCCGCATGTGGAGCATCCTGTGGAGGCTGGAGTTCTTATTTCAAAAAGAATACTGATCTATTACGGAGAATACAGCTCACATTTATTAGAAAGTTTGATGGTTTTAAGTATTTGGAATCAGCATAACGACGAAAAGATCAGATTTACCAAGTTAAATTGCAGACGTTTTAGAGGAGACCTAACAGAAGAATTAGGGATTTAAACATGTGGGCAAAGGCAACGCTTTCGGAATCTGCGGTTACTGGGAATCATTATTACAAATTCAAGTAATCTAAACGTATAGACCAGTTTTCCAAAGGATGGGCAACATACAAAAGTATTCCCAATGTGGTCAAAGTTTTATTCACCAAATATTCGACATTAACCCTTCTTCGTGGAACAACGTTTATCAAAGAAATAAGGGGTTAGAGTAGAAACATGTAAATTATCTTTGGTATGCAAATTAAGAAAATTGGCTTGTGTTTATATCAGCCTTATGTCTGTTAGGGTTTTTTTAAAAGGAAAACTTTATAAAAGGGCACGCCGTATTCGTTTGGAAGATTCTCTAAGGTAGAGAGCTAATGGTAGGATAAAATCCAGACATTTACAGACACGGGTGGATGAATGGTTGGAGACAAGTTCAAGATCGACCACGGGTCACAACCCCAGCAAATGATCGTTTAGCGAAGAACTTCAACGCCAACTCAACAACTTTCTTTTGATTTCTGTGCGGCAGCAGGTAGATTGGTATCAGTCTCAACCATACGCAATCGCATAAAAAAGGGCCACCATGTGAGGCAATCCATGGTATGGTTCCTTTGAACCGTCGCCACAAGCAAAAGAGGTTGAACTGCTGCCTGAACATGTCATTTGGACAGCACATGACTCGAGTTAGGTTCGTTCTACTGATGAGTCAAGACTTAAGTCTCCATTGTGACTCACGGCAGGTACTCACCTGGCGGAAACACAGAACACGCAACCAGCCCACAAACGTCATGGAGAGAGATCACTACGGCAGTGTATCTGCGCTGGTCCAGACAGGAATTTCATTGGATGGGCGCACGGACCTACTACATGTGTTTCAGGGAAGTATCCCGACTGCAATGAGGTATATGGATGAAATTATGAATCCCTATGTTAGACCATGCGCAGATGTAATTGGGGATAACTTCATTTTAATGAACGATAGAGCTCATCCACCAACGAATATCTTCAAGACTAAACCATTACCTGTATAATATGGCACCACGTTCTCCTGAGCTAAATGTTGTGGGTGCTTTAGGAAAACTGTTTGCCTCCCTCCAAGCCCCTTAAAGTTCCTCCAAGAACTGCAGACTTTTACGATAAAACGATGGGCCTTTATTACTCGCTGCTCTCGTTGATTAGACAGAATGGAAAGCCAACGTATGTCAGGTAATCACCCTCAGGTGGGGACCACATCCCTTTTCGACTATCTTTAATTTAGTTTTGTTTACATTTTGTTAAAATTCTTCTCTCTTCCCCCCCCCCGATTTGGTACCGTTTGCCTCTCTCTACACTCTTAGAGATTATTTGTAGTCGCATATTTCTTTGATATACTGTATTCGGTTTTGCTTTTTCTATCAAAAGATTTTGTAAACATTATTTGCAGTATTTTATCTTTATTGTCCGGTTTTTTCTTCACGTTTCTGTAACTTTTCCAGTCAAAGGGGAAGAAAAAAACATTAACATTAATAATTAATGCTTTCTACGTGCGTTTATTGTATCTGTCTTCAGCATTTATTGGTCTGTTTACAATATCTTAGGTTTAGTGTTAATAGAAGATGCTCCCTCGGTCTCTCCACGGCTCTGGCACCGAGGGCCAAATTTAGAGGAAAGGTCGTCGTCAGAAATTATTATGAAACGAAGGAGACGGCGGAAGACCTTCAGGCTGGCGAGCTTGGCATAAATGACTTTGTTGTGCTGGAAGTCCATGCAAATCGAGAATGAAAGCTGTAGCCGGTTCACCTGGGAATCGCCACGTGGGTCTGCATCTGACCGCCATTGGAGAAACTGTTTACTTCCGTTACCGGAAGCCATCCCACGAACGAAAAATTTTCCCAGCATGCCATTTTCTTATTTGAAAGTTTGTGTATCTGATCGATTTATTGACCGCTGCTGTTGTTGTTTGGTTGTTTTAGACTACATTCGTAACTCCGCTGAGTTTGTCTTCGGGTCGTGGCCAGCAAATAAAAGTAACTTTAGACGGAAACAAAACTAAATATTTCTAAAAATTAAAAATCAATATAAATCCCTCCTTCCTTTTTTTTTCAATTTTGTGCGCTCGGCGAGCTAATTTTTCATCGCGTCTGAATTTAAAAGGGAATTCAGATGTTTGTATCCCGTCACCCTCTGGACAAAACCACTCTTTAGTAATCTCTGCGTTACTCGATTGTCTCCCCCTTCCCTCTCCACTCTCCATCTTCGAGAAACAGCTCGGGGGGGGGCGAGCTGCTTCTTGTCTTCCTTCTCTCACTACACATTTTTACTCCATTCCAAGAGAGTTCTAAAGCGATGGTGTCGAGGTTCCCTGGCAACAGACATCTTTCTTCTGAACAAACCCCGAACCCAGTCATTGAAACGTTTTCTCAAAGGGCTTACTTTGGAATCTTAGAATCAATGCTGTAGATACCTACCATAGATAAATGGTTCGCTTACTTTGAGTAATTTCAAAACAAATTGTTAACCAAAAAGTAGGATTTTTAAAATTATTTTTATTTTGAATGTGAAATATTGCGCCATGTAATTATAAATACGTGTACTTCATTAACATCGGCATTTAATTTCTAAAGCAAAAATGACAGTAAATGACTTGCCTATATTTTTCGCATTCGAAATGTCTTCTAACATTTATTTGAAATCATTTCCCCTGATAACTTTCCATAATTAAAGGAAATTGGTTGACTAGAACTTCACATAGCTGAATCACTCTCAGCATAACAGTGACTTAAGGGGAACAGAAATAAGGGTCTTAAAATCTTTGAGTATAGCATTCACTTTTCCATCTTTAACCCTAACCCCGCTTTCTGTGAATTGTTCATGCTCAAGGGAAGGGGACATGTTGACAGACACAGTTTGGGGCAATGTTCTTGAATTGGTGGGAAAGACCTAACCGATCAACAATTTCTTTGAAGTAAAGGCGCAATCAAACTTGCTTACGTGAGTTAGGTTGGAGCTTTTCCCGAACAGAACTTTGAATGAAGTTACACTCCAATAAGTAGAATCCTTCTGACTCATCAGGCCTGGTGTGGCAATGTCATTACAGCTTATGTTTTGTGAAAGGGCGACTTTTGTGCCCGGAACAGACTGTGGTCATTAAAATCACATAAAAGATTATGGAGAACACGCACGAACTGAGCCAAATGGAGATCAATGTGTTTTTGTCGTAATCTCGTTAGTATTATAAGGATATAATCCTCGAAAGATAAAATCATCCATACACCTCGCATAGTATCGTACTGAATCTTTGACCCTAGCTGCAGAGTTCACAACAACGTCACAAACTTCTTTAGTTGGAGGTCCAGTCTCGATTCTTAGAACATTAGAACCCAAGTAGGTTCGAAGTTCTCTAGTGATTGTCAGTTTCTTCCAGCTTTCCCGGTTACTCAGCCACTGCTACCT
The DNA here is from genome assembly GCA_018389105.1 of Nautilus pompilius. Lineage (NCBI taxonomy): Eukaryota > Metazoa > Mollusca > Cephalopoda > Nautilida > Nautilidae > Nautilus > Nautilus pompilius. Next base: position 1,095,266 of record JACATO010000127.1, on the reverse strand, counting down.
CTATAATAGGCTGTGAATTACTAGCTGTTTTATCCTTTAGACTTCGTTTCATTTTTCCTTTTTTATTTCGGGGGAGGGCGGTACCCTCTTTGAGATGGGATCATCTTGATCCTGCAGATTTCTGCCTCTATCTAAAATATAAGTTATTTGAATCTAAAGCCTGGAATTTTGTGTATTTTAGTCGGACCATGATCATGCGTGTGGCAGGTTTTAAGTTAGAAAGGCTGTCTGTCGGCTGGCTAAAAGGAAAATGGTGGTCATAACAACAACAACAACAAAAATTATTAGCCGCCCCCCAAAATGGTAATAATGATTCTTTCCTTATGATTCAGGGACAGTTTATCATTTACTCCATCAAATAATTTATGTAGTGTGTTCTCTGTTTGAAAGTTGGTGCTCTAGATAAATGATAGACTCATCTTGTGACAGGGATTAAGATACAAGATATATTGATAGGGTTAAACCTGGCGGCGTAAATCGAAACTTACAGACACAAAACTCTGTTGTTGTTGTTGTTGTTTTTTCATTATTATTTTGTCTTAATCCTGGACTTTCCTCGGAATTTTCAATGGAAATATAAATCGCGGCAGACCTACGATATATTTTGAGGACTTTGTTGTTAGCTAAATCAGCTTACAACCAATAATAAATAAAGCGTTTGTAACTAATCCTAGGACTTATCTAGTGGTTCGATTCCCGCTCGGGTTTGGCGTACCTTTGTCAGCAGCCAGTCCCGTGGGTTTCCTCCCACATCAGAAAATGAAGAATTCTGCTAGGGATTTACCGTGTTCCACACTCAACACCACGAGTTGGCTCTTCCTTCGTCTGGATACCTGCCCCTCTACGAAGACTTTTGTCGTGTTACGGAACAACGAGATTTTTGTTGCTATGACTTCGTGACATCACAAACAGAAAATGCGCCAAGTTTGGGGGCGTGGGGCAAAGAAACCTTTGATCGTATTTGACCCCCGCCCGTAAACAGGACAGCCAGACCACTTACTGTACCCCTAATTCAGCATTCCTGTCGACCAGATTTTTCTGTTTTATGAGAATAAATCCAGGAACCGACATTGTTTGATGTTGCACAAACAGCACATTTTTTTCCTTCCTCTCTAACGCTTGTTTGATTATAATGGGGCCATTGTTTACAGTTTGGGGGGCGGTTTGATCGTTTTCCTGCAGCTGGGCCTCTCTCGGCTCCCTTAAACCATGATTAATGGCGGTCCGGTCTTGGTGGGTGGCAACAAACAATGAGAACTTCAGTTCGGTCTGACGAGCGTGGAATTTAATTACATCTGTCTGTCTTCTCAGCGTAAAGAAGGGGACAGAACCCTCCAGACCGAAAACAGATCAAACTGCGTGCAATGAGATACGGCGGAGCTTGGTTCTCTTGTAGCAAACAGCATATAAGGGTAAGGGGAGACAGTATAAATGATTAGAATCTCTTTTGTCACATCTCCCTATCTTATGCCATAACCCTCGAGACCCCGCGCCCTTTCCCCTCGTGTTTCAGAAGTAGGACCTATCTGCTGCCACCTGGCGGCAGCCGTTCGGATCAGAATACCATCCCCCGTTTTTCCTGGGGTTTTTTTTGTGCTTTACTTCCGCCTGTTTAAATGAGGCTTTTGGGGCGAGTTGGGAGTTTTCCGCGGAACAGAATCGTGCATAATCTTTAAACATGTCCATAAAAGGAGGCGTCTTCGAGACTGGGTCACCGGGGCCAGCCGCTAGGTCGCGCTGCAGTTGTCCGCCAAGACGCGCCACTCGGGGTTCGGCTTCAGTAGCTTCCCCGTTCTTTGGGGAAAAGCACTTTTAGCAAAAAACTCGTGGATATCGCTCATCTTTTCTTCCTGTTAATCTTAACGATGAAATTAATGTTTCCTAAAGTTTCGGGGAATTGTTCTGCTCTCACTCGACTATAAACAATTCGTGTATTTAAGTTTTCCATTCTTTCAATGAAGCGGGAATGTTTTATGGCAGATTATTATTCACGAGCAAAAGGAAGTTACATAAAATCTGCACACATTTTGTTATTGGTAATAAATTATTATTTCGAAGAAAGTGAAACAATTATTTTTGCAGAGATTTATTTTCAAAATATTTTTTCACGAATTCAGCACATCTTATTTATTTGCTCTTATTTTTCTTTTTTTACATTTAATTTTCATTTAAGTATTGAATTATTTTCCTTTGGAAAGATGAAGATTGCAATTATAATTTCTGGGCGCTTCATTATTAGCAGACTAGATTCTCCACAAGATACGTCGTGTTGTCTGAGATGGAGAGAGATAGAGATAGATGAAGAGAGAGAGAGAGAGATGGAGATAGATGGAGAGAGAGATATAGAGATAGATGGAGAGAGACATAGAGATAGATGGAGAGAGAGATATAGAGATAGATGGAGAAATATAGAGAGAGTTGGAGAGAGAGAGATAGAGATAGATGAGAGAGAGAGAGAGAGATGAAGAGAGACATAGAGAGAGATGGAGATAGATGGAGAGAGAGATATAGAGATAGATGGAGAGAGAGACATAGAGAGAGATGGAGAGAGAGATATAGAGATAGATGGAGAAATATAGAGTTGGAGAGAGAGATAGATGGAGAGAGAGATAGAGAGAGAGATGGAGAGAGAGATATATATAGAGATAGCTGGAGAGAGACATAGAGATAGATGGAGAGAGAGACGTAGAGATAGCTGGAGAGAGCGATGGAGAGAGAGACATGGAGATAGATGGAGAGAGATAGAGATAGATGGAGAGAGACGTAGAGATAGATGGAGAGAGACATAGAGATAGATGGAGAGAGCGATGGAGAGAGAGACATGGAGATAGATGGAGAGAGAAACATAGAGAGAGACATGGAGATAGATGGAGAGAGCGATGGAGAGAGACATGGAGATAGATGGAGAGAGCGATGGAGAGAGAGACATAGAGATAGATGGAGAGAGCGATGGAGAGAGAGACATAGAGATAGATGGAGAGAGAGACATAGAGAGAGATGGAGATAGATGGAGAGGAGACATAGAGAGAGACATGGAGATAGATGGAGAGAGACATAGAGAGAGATAGATAGATGGAGAGAGAGGTAGAGATAGATGGAGAGAGAGACATGGAGATAGATGGAGAGAGAGATAGAGAGATAGATGGAGAGAGAGAGACATGGAGATAGATGGAGAGAGAGATAGAGAGATAGATGGAGAGAGAGGTAGAGAGAGCGATAGAGAGATAGATGGAGAGAGAGACATGGAGATAGATGGAGAGATAGAGAGAGCGATGGAGAGATAGAGAGAGAGGTAGAGAGAGACATGGAGATAGATGGAGAGAGAGATAGAGAGATAGATGGAGAGAGAGAACGAGAACAGACGGCGCCGCTGAAGTGTCTCCCATGTGTTTTGCATCTACCCCCCCCAACCAGGAGCAGTCTATCCCGAGCTAAGTGGGTGGGAAGCTTGATGTACTTTCGGCCGGTCTAAGGTAACGGGAACCAGAGCTCGGCGTTTTCGACTTGACATCCTACATTTTAGACTGAATTATCTAGCAACTGTACTCCTCTGTTTTCTCTGATTATATGTGCGGCGGGGGCTTGGAAAACGAAACAAGTAGGAGAGAAAGCCAACAGATAAAAGCCGGCGGCTGCCGAGTTCGATTAGCCCCCCAGCACGCGATGACACGCACACACAAAATTAGCATAACCACTTTTCAGGGAGAGCGGACAGCCGGCTTTGATCTCAGGGCGTCCGTCGGGTACATCTTCGGATTCTGTAAAAGAAAATGGGCTTCTTATATTTAGTTTTGCTAACTGTGCTGACTTTCCCCTGCTTGTACCGAGTTTTGGGGGCAACGGAAACAAACGACAGCCTCAGTGAAGAGGCGGAGATCGAACCCCGGTCGCGCTATGGTGGCTGCCACCCGTACAATCCCGAAGTCGGCCGGATGTGCGCCGGGGTGAGGGGATCCACAGTGGAAGTCTTAGAAGCGGAGAGCGATTGGGTTTTCCAGGAAACCTACGACATCGAGGCGTCCATACGGGAGATCGGGGAGAAGCTGTCGGAGTTGTCGGGGAAGCCCTCGCGCCTGCTGCGCGGTACGCGGCGGTGGAAGAACAGGCTGTCGCTGCCCGCGTTGGTGCCGGCTCGCGTCGAGAAGTCTGCGGCTGAAGTCTTGGAGTTCTCAGAAATCCCGGCGGAGGGGGCTGGAGGTAAGGCGTTCTTTACGATTAACGCGGTCTCCGGGGGGGGGGGGTGGGGGGCTCGGAGAGGAGAGGAGACTGGTTAACCGCGGACTCCCGGGACCTCGTGTAACGCGAAACTGGCCGGGAGACGGTGCGCGCCCTCTAGGGGCGATGGCGGGCGGCGTCGCTGGCTTTAATAAAAACGGGTAACAGTAGTTGGAGGCGCAGGTTGGGAAATGTTTAAAACCAGCGACGAATGACGTGCGTTCTGGCTGGGGGGGAAACGGATTAGAGGCGGAATGGTAGAGTGGTGAGGGTCTGGTCGCGGACCTGATGGGAAAACCATTATCCCAACACCCACCGGGTCATTCTATACGTCGCGACTGAAAAGGAGATACACCCTCATTTGTTTTTGTTTAAAAAAAGGGGGGGTAGGAAAATGAAACGTGGTGCACTCTCTGGTTTGTTGCCGTTACTGAGCCAAATCAATGGAACCAGACGACACCCAGTTATAGGATTATGTTGCGAAAGGAAGGGAGGGTGGGTGATCGGTGGGGGCGAACGATCAGCCAGTGGCAGACGACTGCTTGCACGTGGCGACTTCGGTTGTGGAAGGAATGGAAAAGTCCTCGTTCTTGTACTTAGCGGTACTCGTGCTGGCACTTCTGGCGCAGTCTGCGACAGCTCAGGAGAACGATGGGGCCGACAAGGTTTCAGATCCTGGAGAGGTAGACGATTACGGAGACGCAGACGAAAAAAATGGCGAAGAGGGGGAGATATCGTTTTCGCTTAACAAAACGGCCACGGAATTGGAAGTGGAGTCGGAAATAGAACCGGATTTCGAACTGGAGGCGAAGTTGAAACCAGAACCGGATTTCGAACTGGAAGAGGAGTTGGAACCAGAGCTGGAAGAGGAGTTGGAAGAGGAGTTGGAACCAGAGCTGGAAGAGGAGTTGGAAGAGGAGTTGGAACCAGAACTGGAAGAGGAGTTGGAAGAGGAGTTGGAACCAGAGCTGGAAGAGGAGTTGGAACCAGAACCGGATTCCAAAGTGGATGTGGAGTCGGAACCAGATCCAAAGCAAGAACCTCCGTGTATGGTCAAACTCACTCTCGAAGAGAAGCGGCAGCTATGTCCGAGTGGCGATTGGCAGAACAGAGTTAACTTACTGAAACCAAAACTCGAACAACTTAAGCAAAAAAACGAGGATTTGAAGCAAAATGTCGAGAAAATTCGTCAAAGGATCGAGAAATTCGAGAATTACGCAGAGAAAGTAGAAATAGACTCCCAAAATTGGCAGTCGCTGCTTTATTTCCCGTCCGTGGTAACCGTGAGCGGGCCGACAGGTGACAGGCTACAAATGAGCGAACCAACCGATTCTGATTTTCTAGGTAGGCGGCTGTTCTTTATTCACTTCTAGTTTGGGATAGTCCAATCTGGTCCAACTTACGGTCTCGACCTAAGGTAGGTTTTCATTTTTAATGCTAGTATTACATCGTCGTCGTCGTTATTAATGAAAAGCTTATTCCACCGGTCACGAATCTAGTTAAGTCGAATAAATTCCTCCTCACTTTTTCACGCTTGCATTACATAGAGTTGAATGCGTCTTGTTCCCTGTAGCTGCTGATGGCAGGTGGAAAACTAACAGGATAAGAGTAAATAACCAGGCTGATCTCAAACAGGAAACATAACCTTAGAAATGGAAAGTCGAATTAATCGTGTGTTTGCGATCAGGGGGAAGAACCGCTCTTTGCTCGTTCAGCATCAAGGGAAGGTAAAACTGACCGTCAGAAATGAAACAGCTCTACCATAGTTCAGATGTAAACGTGTTCAGGTTTACTCGTTCGTCATTATCCCTCTCTCTCCGTGTGTAGTGACGTCATTATCCCTCTCGCTACGTGTGTACTGACGTCATATCCCTCCGTGTACTTACGTCATATCCCCTCTCTCCGTGTGTACTGACGTCATATCATCCGTGTACTGACGTCATATCCCCTCTCTCCGTGTGTACTGACGTCATATCCCTCCGTGTACTGACGTCATATCCCTCTCTCTCCGTGTGTACTGACGTCATATCCCTCTCTCTCCGTGTGTACTGACGTCATATCCCTCTCTCTCCGTGTGTACTGACGTCATATCCCCTCTCTCCGTATGTACTGACGTCATATCTCCTCTCTCCGTATGTACTGACGTCATATCTCTCTCTCTTTCACACGGACACGATTTCTTACGATATAAAGTTACCCCAAGACAATTTCTCAATCTTTTGTTATCTTGGCTGGTTGACCCACTATAGCCGTCTGTTCTCCCCCCCCCCCCCCACCCATTCGCAAAGGCTCGGCATGTGGGGTGAAAAGAGTCAGGAGGGGTCCTGCTGGCGAGGTGCACAAACCTGGGAACTAAAGAACGATGATTAACATCAGCTCAAGAATATCAACGGAAGTCTCCTCGTTGGAGGCACGCACAATGGAATGTCTCTACTCGACCTTCCTCTTTGTTTATCCGTAGGACCAAACAGGAAGAGGGAACTGAGGCTGTGGAATGAGACGGCAAACCGCCCGTGCAATTTGTTTAAGCATCCAAGAAAAACTCTTCGTTTTGGTTCGAACGATGTGTAATCATTTTTTTACTTCCACTGAGACAGGTGTTCTTCAAGAATTCTTCAGAGATGCAGACCCCCTGCCTTGTCCAACGGTTCATTTCAGACCCCGTACTTGCTTTTCACCAGCCAGTGGTGGTCTTCTTCGAATTATACTACAATCACCTAACTTTCATTGATACCGAAAACAGATCGTCAAGGAGGTAAAATCAGACAACCACCGATATTAGGCTATTTTATGAGAGTGCTACCTTCTACACCGATAAATTTAAAAACGGTAACTTCTACCTAAATTAAAGAAATCTGTAATCAGAAAAGAAACGTGGCTCGTCTCTGAGACCGGCAGCTGTTCGCGCAATAACACTTACCACCCGCCCACCCCGTTTCCAGTGTCTCTGGAGCGCACGGAGGAGGTTAGTGCCTACCTGAGCCAGACTGTTTTCCTCCTCGTTAATAAACTGAACGAACATTAATTTCAGATTGCGATCTGATCGAAAAGACTTAAAGCCCGCAATCGGTCCTGACCTAAGTAAAGTGGGCGGCGAGCGTGTACACCTGTAATTAAGGTGGGCGTTAAAGTGTGGTTTTCACCGTTTCAGACTGCCAGGATGCTCTGGACAAAGGCAGCCAAAAGCCAGGCGTGTACCTGCTGCAGCCAGAAGGATCCCCGTACAAAGTGATGGCGCTGTGTATTGAAGGCTGGACCATAATCCAGAGGCGATACGACGGATCAGAAGACTTTTACAGGTAAATATGCACCAGGTGTGAAAATGACAAGTCTGAGGGGGGAAAAAGTGACACCATTTTATTTAGATTATATATTTACTGTACGAGGTTATTTTGATAATTATTAGTGAATTCTTGATAAGAGAACAGATTTGGAAACAAGGACGGTGGGGGAGGAAAAATTAAGTGCCCCCACAATGACGGAAGGTTACTTTGGTATCAGCATCCCTCCACTCCACGCTGTTAATTACAGTAACAGTCAAAATTAGTGGTACGGACCACGAAATCAGTTTAGCCTAGTGAATGAGTTACCTCCCTTATACCGTTTGCAAGATCTGATTTGTTTCATTCCGACTTTACCCGGAGGCTTCTGTTCTCGTTGCAGACTGTTCGAAGACTACCTGAAAGGTTTCGGGAACTTCTCTGGGGAGTTCTGGCTCGGGCTGGAAAACATCTACCAGATCACCAAGCAGAGGTCCTACACGCTCCGAGTCGACGTCAGCGGGGCCACGGGGAAGTGGTACTACGGGGTCTACCCGATGTTCTCCCTGGGCGCCGAGACCACCGCCTACGAGCTGCACGTGAACAACATGAGTTCCGGAAACTACTTCGACGGAATGGCCGACGGAAACGGGCAGGGGTTCTCCTCCCGGGACGTGGACAGCGACAAATGGCGCAGCGGAAACTGCGCCCGATATTACCGGGGAGGCTGGTGGACGGGCACATGCGACACGGACCTGAACAGGATGTGGTGCGGGAGGCCCGGCTGCCTGCAGTGGGCCGGCCGGAAGATGATGACGTCAATGATACGGATTAAACCCACAGAATCCGTTGTGAAGGAAGACACGGAGGAAAATCCCAACCCGGGAGGTCTTCTTCCTTGAAACACAGGAAAAAATACCAAAATAGTAATTCCAGTTACTCAGACTTTCCCTGTTCTGTTTTAAATTCTAAAATGTTACAAACTTTGTTCATAATATTAAAAAAAAAAAAAAAAAAAAATGCATAGTAAGTATATTTTTTAAACCAAGCTTTCTTTTTAAATTGCGAGAGTTATTTCCCTTTGGACAATTTACGAACATCGTGAACGTGTCATTTAGCGAGATTTCGATATTTCTCCCAACCAGAAAGGAAACAGAATTACAAACATTAGGGAAAAACTAGCCCACTCTCTCCCTCTCTCTCTCACACACACACACACACACACTCACACAGTTTGTGTGGTTTGAAATGTCTCTTAAGCATAAGTAGATAAGTGAACAGGAATCTAATTTTCATAACTTTTTAAAGTTTTGTATAAATTCGGAATTTGTATAAACAAATCATATTAATATATTCCTGCCGAGTTATAAACTTTGTCCAGATTTTACATGTAATAGTTGTTCCTTTATTATGTAGAAATGTATTCGTCATCATATAAAATCTGTTCTCTCCTATTTTTTAAGTGTTTCATCCATCTTCAGAAATGTTTGTTGTTTTCAAGTAAAATTGTTTAGGCTGTATTATTAATTGTTTAATTAAATTTGCCACTTTCTTTCAAAATTCACAACATATTGTGTACAAATAATATTCGAAAGAAGAATAAATTGGATTCTCAAGCGCACTTTCACTTTGCTTGTTTTTGTACCCTCGCCAGTCTCGTTCGCTCATCTAACTCCAAGCAATTATCGTGGAAGCCTTAAAAAAAAAAAAAAAAAAAAGTGTTAAGTTAGGGGGCTGAGATGGGGCGGAGGTAGACGAGTATGCAGGGAACAAAATGAACTTGGTTCTCGAGAGAACCGACGACACTGACGGCCGATGATAGGGCCAGAGGCTGCAGCAAGTTTCCACGGCCAACATCCTAACTGAAGGTCTCTGAGGACAACAGCAGCAGAGTCTTCACGGTCAGTTAAAAAAAGATGGGCCCTGTTATGTGGAATTTATTCATTTCTTTTATATTTTATGCTGATTATTATTTTACTCTCGTTTATATCTCAGTAGTTCACGGGAAAGATGAACACTGCGCTCACATCTCGCGAGATACAGGCCGCATCTTCCCTGACGACTCGGAGCCGACCCCGAATACAGGCTAACAATTCATATCCAAATCAATTACTCGCTTCTTTCCCGTAACACACTACTCCATTCACAAAACACTTCAACTTGGGACAATAGCATCGCCATGCACGGGGCAGGACCGCCGTACTTCTCCCACTACTGACTATACGTTTGTGCGCGTGCGCAGTCTGTGTAACTGACTGATGGGTCCCTCTGGCCTTTGATGTAAATTAGCTCTTTACAAACTCCCCCCTTTTTTTTGTTTCGTTTTTCCGTAATAAAGGAGATCGCCAGCCAAAAAACTTCCCCCGACTTCTTTAATATCGAGAATACGATGTCACCAAACGATAAATCAGGACGATACTATGCTTTATTATTATTATTATTATTATTATTATTATTATTATTATTATTATTATTATTAATTGTTTGGAAGCCGATTGAACATCATTTTAGAAGGAAGAAAAAGTCTGATGTAATTTACCAAACTTGGCCCGTGGGCTAACGAGAGGGAGGCTCTACTCTGTAAAGCTCGCACCCTCAGTAATCATTTCCCGTATCACGTGACCCGTAATCACCCGGTCAGCTGACAACAACAACAACAACGAGCCGCTCGGGTCCTGGACGCTAGACGGCGCCCTCACAGAAGGTCACCACCTACCATCTCTGTTTCCCCCCCCCCCTTCTGCGGTTACGGGCAGTAAAGGTAATGGATTAAAGAAGAACTGTGTACGAATTAATGACAAGCAATAATAGTTCGGGCCCGGAGCTGTAGTTCGGAGGCCGGGATCAATCAGCCCGACCCGCTGCCAACATCTGCACTCCGAGGATTTTCTTCAGGTTCATCAGCCGGCTCCGTGTTTGTACTTTTATCCCCACCCCCACCCCCGTCCAAAACAACAACAACAACAACAACAACAACTAATCTCTGTCCCCTTACCGCCAGCCATCAGTTACTTGGCGACGTTATGCCTGACGTTCAAGACGGATCCCGTGATTTTCCGCATGTGGCTAATCTGATGAGAGGTGAGCTCCTTCCAGATGCTGAAGAGGCGGCCGCAGGAGGCGAGTTCCTGGAGAATCTCCTGGGACTGCACGGCCCGCAGGTTCGAGTTGTACAGCACGTGCGCCGTTAGTCGCTTTGATCCCTCGTCGTTGGTCAGGATCACGACGATCGCGGCTGGAAGGAGGCAGAAACAAAAGGGGGTCAGACATAACAAAAAAAGGGGGAGGTATATGTATGTGTGTGTGTGTGCGTGTGTGTTCCGCCATTCCTCCTGTGGACAGCCGCATCTTGCTTCGTCACGTGACGAGTCGGCGACCATTCCTGCGAGATAAGGGAGCATCAGCATCATCCACGGTGCTGTTAATGGCGAGAGAAAAAAAAAAATCACATCCAGTTCGCGGTAGGATCACAGAAATCGGGGGAAGGGCCGCCCAAAAAACCCAGCGGGGCCCGGGGGGGGTCGTCTACTGACTTCCGAGGAATTAAAACAGTGAATGTCTCCGACGCGGGACACCAAACCGAATTCTCTCGAAGCCGGTTTAGGATTTCTGGAGAGAGGAAGGATCTGAATGATGCGGCTGAATGCCGTTATCATCTGAGTGGGGAAAATTTACCAAAGGGCGGATCCGAGTTTGTCTTATGTTTGCAAGGGATCAAAGCCACAAAATAGGTTTTCGTTTTTATATCGTAACAACGTGATAGTTGACAAACTTAAGGCTCTCTACCTTGTACACATCCACGCCAGAATTATCTGAGAACCTCAAAGTGTAATGGAATGTCTCTTACCCGTTGTGCAGTGAAGCGGAACAGAAACAGAAACAAATGCGTACAGTGACCAGAAATGTTAAAAACATTTCATTGTGTAGCTAGCGATTCTGAGACCTGCCACTGCTCAAGATCTAAGTCTGTCAGATGGCTGTGTTGGTCCTATCTCAGAAAATGTTGTCAGGCCAACATTACAGAAGGTCAACACCGATCTTGACTGAAGTACGCCATTATCGAAGCGTGCGTGGAGCAAAGGGGGGGGCTTATTAGCGAAGTTTGTACTTAGTCCCAAAGAAAGTGTCCACACCTGGTGGTGGACCGCCCAGTGTTACCGATGAGTCGGATGGACAAACATGGGGAGAGGAGAAAACAGGAAGAGGCCGCGCAGCATGCTGTCTACAGATGATGGTCATGTCTGGAGGCAGTCGAGCAATGGTGTGGGATAGCAAGTGGCAAGGGGTCGACAATGCAGCGCGCTATACAGAGATCCTTCCCGAAAATTTACTACTACCGTTTACTTACTAAGCTCACCTTCATCGTGGGACAAACATTCTTCAGATCGGAGCAGCATCCCATATCATTATTTAAATTATACAGTTTACAACGAGAGAGAGAGAGAGAGAGATTTATTCCGATAATTTTAAAACCACTGTAGAGGTAACGGAAATGAAAAGCAATCGGCAGAAAAGTTGTTCCTGGCAATGTTTGGCTCTTTAGGCTCCAACGAATTAGGAGAGAGGAGGCGCCTCTAGAATATAATTTCAAAGAGTCTCAGAACACTTCATTGACAAAGTGACTGTGTGTACAGAGTTGCGTGAGTTAGATTAGGCCAGGGGCGTATTTCTAGCCGGCGTTATCAAAATAAGGTCCTACTGCGAAGGTAATGACGTCATCGTTGACTCACAACGGAAGAAAGATCCAAACTGTACTGCGCTCGAGCTAATTAACAATAAAAAAAACTACACATGAAATTTTCAAGTCTTACGGAATTATCTTTATTATGAATTATGAATATTTAAATAATAGCGATATAAATGAACAACATAATGTTTAAAACCGAAAGTATTAATTAAGATAAAAAAGAACAAAAATTCGAGTAATTCTTTAAAAAATCAAAGCCATTATCAAAGACTCCAATCTAGTAACCGTCTACATTTGGTAAAAAGGGGGGGAAGTTATGGTGAGATGTTATTCTTTACAAAAGGTAGCGTATAACTTGGGGAATTTCTCAAAGGCGATGGGAAATCCCTGATGGGATCCTTTACTGTCTCGCCGATTTCTGTAAGACTGAAAGTTATCCCGGGTCTGGGAAGAGTCAAAAACGCCAATGAATTGCCATAAGCGACCCCAGCGATCTGGGTGGTGTAAGATAACTCGGAAAAGGGCATATATTTGATTCAGTTTTTCAGAAAACCACGAAGCAATAAGCAGACATGACGGTGTAGAAAAACCCCTGTTCAGGGAGTTGCTCACTTAATTTCCGATCTCAAGTTTATTTTGGAAGACAAAAGAAATTGTGCTTACCCCCGAGCGCCTTGATGACCCTGACCGTAGCTATTTGAAGGTCAAGCTGGGTCCCGTCTTTGGACGTCACCAAACTGCTCTTTTTGGGATCGCATTCGGCAAACACCAGAAACATCTTGGAGTAAGGCATGTGGCGCAAGTCCTCCTGACCCTCCACCACGTAATAGGGCCGCACCGAGAGCCTGACGCCGTCAAAGTGTCGGAAGATGGCCTCCACCAGGGCCGTGTAGATGTTTTCATTGTTGAACAGAACCACGCACAGCTCGTTGCGGAGCGTGATGCCATGTTTGGGGGAGAAGTTCAAGCTGCCATTCTGAAATCACAGCCAGAAAAGAGAATGGGTCACACACGGACAAATATTCCCGGAAGCTGGTTGCATGCTGCCCGCTCTAACTATTATCTCGGGCAGTAGTTCTCTAACTATCGTGTTTTCCGTGTAATCCCACAGAATATACTTAAGGAACCTTTCCAGTCCCTTGTAAGGATGAAAGGTTTTCGTTGGAGAAAGGGGCCTTAGAAGTAGTTTCTGTAAGCGGACCTTTCTGACCGAACACACAAGTACTCAGCACGCACGTGCCTTCCTTCGCCACTTGTTCCTCTCCATCTAGCGCCAACCTCACACCCAGAGCTTACAAAATGCTTTGCGCTTCTAACATGAAAACATATTCTTTTGATGTTGCGTCGTCTTTCTGTCCAAAGGAGTCGATCAAAGCCGTCTGACATTTAAAAGCAACCAGCGCCGCCAACCGCATCAAACAAAATGTCGTCTTCCAAGTGCGTCTGTCTGTTCTGGTTTCCGGCGCCGCATCTCTCCACTTCCTCGGTTCAATGTCGGGCAAAACTTCTTTGGGGGCAGAAACACAAACAACTTGAACTGGTCACGTGGCAGGGCAAGCAGTCGCGAAGAGGGAGGGGCCCAAGTTCACTTAGACGGGTCTGCGTCAGAATTCTCTAGAAGCAGCAGAGTAGAGCCGCCCCAGAGAGACGGGGCTGCGCATTGAGGTCCCACGACCGCAGCGTAAAACTGATAACGCGATCACACGTTCGACGATGCAGCTGGATTAAGCAGGTCGTAAGAAACTTTATTAAAAACAAATCTAAAAAGAAATATATATATATAATAATCACAGCATCCAGAACAGGATTTTAAAAAAAAAGAAAGAAAAATCAGATGAACGAAACGTATTCTACAACTGAATGTCCGATTACCGGGAAAATGGCCCCTGACGTCCGCCAGATCTCCTTTACATTGTTTCCGAAGCCCTCCCTGGTTAAAGTAGCACTTCAGTATCATGTCTGTCTGTCTGTCTGTTTGTTGTTGTTGTTGTTTTTTTAGTTTGTGCAAACCAGATCTGTGGTTTTATGAGATTCTGTCAATCCCATATTTGTTTGTATTTGATGCAAAAACGACAGAAACGGTAAAGATATCCTAGATATCGCAAAGAACTGCAAACCCACATGTGCCCGACAGCACGTCACGTGTCGTTGTTAGAGTGTCCAGTGGCGACACACACGACAAGGAGTACGTCAGCACGTTAAGGAATTCGGATCTACCGATTTTCAAACGGCGCCCCCACGTGGACAAATAAAAAAGGAATACTTAAAGCAGAGTCTTGGGAAAATTATCAGAAAGGCACAGTGCGCATTTCTGCAGTAATTAAACCAGTGCCGGTTATTTACCCAGGTTCCGTCCAATTCACCATCGATGCCTGCCACGGCTTCAAGAAAGATCTCGAGATGATGAGAAAGACCGGGGGGGATGAATTGGAGAGAAGAAACAAGTGTACTGGAACCAAGCTCGGTAAAGCGAGACGCTAAACAGGCGTCAAAAAGAATTGTTAAGAGCTACAAAACAGCAGGTTGGCGTTATTACCTTTAATCAGCCTGCATGGCGCGGAGAGAATGTCTGCTGTAGGGTGGCCGCAGAGAACGGACTGATTCCCAACTGCGAAACTCCCCCGTCTATTTGACAGATTTCCGCAGGCCCCCCCCCGGCGATCTGAAACACCTGATGGAGGTATTTTGCCATTGATACAGCGGAGCGGACTGTCGATCGCAAAAAAAAAAAAAACAGTTTTAACCCGCTCACGTCCTCTGGCCTCCCCCTTCCTAATGACTTAAAAGCGTGTTTTCGATAGACGTGTCCACCCGAACGGGTGTTCATAGTCACTTCTTCGTTAGCGAGTTAACTCCTCGCCGGGTGGGAGGGGGTGGTTATCGCGAAACGACCAAGAAAACCAATTAGAACGGTCTTAGCTGTTTCGATCTTCGACTGCTTCCAGGTGCGCGTACCACACGAGCCCAGCTGGAAGGGGTGTCGTCTACGACTGCCGCAGGGTTGCCCCCTCGCCCGCCTCTCGTTTGAAGTTGGAAAACGTCAGTTCGCGACATCGAAGCGCAGCTTGCGAGTCCTGAACAAAGCTTCGCCGGTCGGGCATGGGAAACACCCCACCCCACCCCCCCCGAGCCCTTTAAAATCTCCGGCTGTCTTTGCTGGATCGATTTTGGAATTAAAGGAAAACTTCCGATCTGGATATGAATACCTTTATGGCCAAATCCTTACTAACGCCTTTCGTTGTTTTGTTTTGGCCTAAGGTCATCCGATATTGTCTGCTTACCGGCGGAATTCGCTTACCAATCTGAAAAAGACGATTACGCAGTTTTACAATGGAGTGGCTGTCGTAAAACCGTCGAGCTTATTTCTGGCAGAAGGCAACAGTCCGACAAACTTCCGAGAATTCCGGCTCGAATTTTCGCTCGATTTCTTTGTTGTTGTTTTTTTTTTTTTTATAAAAAAAAAAAATTAAACAGATTCGATATTCCCAGATATCCGGGAAATTCCCGGGGTCGCCGTCCGGACGAGCGTGGAGCGAAGTAGCAGAACCTAAGCGACCCCATCGCCGGAAATCTGAAGGAAAACAACAACAACAAAAATAATCGAAGTCCCACCCCGCCAGACCAGTCTCTCGACCATGCCACGCCCTCAAACGCTTCCAGGCTCTTCGACCTCGCTGTTCTGGCACCGTGTGGCGGTTTTTGGAAGATGAGCCCGGACGACGGCGCCTGTCCGACTTCAGGTGGACTGCGGTACCGCGGTGACCATTCATCGGCCATGTCAACAGCCAACGTTCCTACCCCTCCGGCGTCGAGCTGCGGTGGAAAGTGTCGATATCAGTTCACTTTGTTGATCCTCAGTGGGAATGCGACAGGTCTGTGCTGGACAATAGAACCGATGAATCAAAACAAATTATCTTCCTGGTCATCAGAAGTGCAATCGTTACATTGCGGAACCAATCCACTAGATAGGCTATTTCGATTTCTTTTATGGTGAGTTTCTAATGCGCTAGGCGAATCTCTGGCGCGACGGAGAGGCCGGCGGTTTGAATCCCACTTGAGGCAGTCGGAGAGAGCAGGGATACGCTGGATCTAGTGAGGAGAATGCTTAAGGTTGGGGCTCTGAAAACAAAGGGCGCAGATACTGTTGGGTGGTCATGTCGCGGACAGACAGATCCTCCTCCTCACAGGTTCTGGAAAAGGAAAAGATTCCCACCCCAGCAGCTGGAGGATAGAAGTGTTCAACGAGAGAGCGACCTCACACACACACACACACACACACACACACCACACAGAGACACACACATACACACACGCACACTCACACAGACGGACGGACGAACACACACACACACACAGAGACACACACAGACGCACTCACACAGAGACACTCACACACACTCACACAGACGGACGGACGGACGGACTCACACACACACACAGAGACACTCACACCACACTCACACACAGACACGCACAGACGGACGGACACACACACACTCACACACGCACAAACACACACACACACACACAGACGGACGGACGGACGGACACACACACAGACACACGGACACACACACACACCACACACACACACACACTCACACACACGCACAAACACCACACACACACACTCACACACAGACGGACGGACGGACGGACGGACACACACGCACACAGAGACACACAGACGGACAGACGGATACACTCATACACACACACACAGACGGACCGACACTCACACACACACTCACACAGACCGACGGACGGATACACACACACACACACACGCACAAACACACACAGAGACACACACACACACACAAACACACTCACACACACACACACACAGAGACACTCACACACACAAACACACTCATACACACACACACACAGACGGACCGACACTCACACACACACTCACACAGACCGACGGACGGACACACACAGACACACAGACGGATACACACACACACTCACACGGACACACACGCACACACACACACACACACCACACACAGACACTCACACACACAAACACACTCATACACACACACACAGACGGACCGACACTCACACACACACTCACACAGACCGACGGACGGACACACACAGACACACAGACGGATACACACACACACACTCACACGGACACACACGCACACACACACACACACAGAGACACTCACACACACACACAGACACTCACACACGCACACAGAGACGACGCGCTGTGACTTTATTTAATTAGCCAGTGAAGTTTTCAATACCTGAAAAACAAATCCGAAGAATTTAAAGACAAAAGAAACTTTCCGTTACCTTAGCGGAAGTGGTCTCCTTCTTTGTGTCGGGGGACCCGGTTCTGCCTCTGGGGGAAGCCCGGTGCTTTGCCCAGAGCTGGAGCAGGCGGACACTCGGCCGGACCCTCATCACGATTTCGATGACGAGAACTATCACAACCAGAAATCCCACCGATTCTGAAGCGAAACAAACCGGACGGTGTAACCGCGTGGTCACTAAAATAAGCCACAGCGCCCTTAACTGCTTCCGCCCTGCATCAACCTACGTGCATGGAATCATAAAGAAATCTCTTACAACCTTCCTATGAAGAAAGCAGATCTTTATCTCCCTATTTGTCTCACACCGTGTATTTCCCCGGCGACCACCCGTCCATTTTTAGTTGTAGCGAAACGTCACTACGACAGACACATAAGGGGAACAACAAGCAACACTGATGAAAGCTGGAGAAATTAATCAAATTACATTCGATCGATGATTTCTAGAACGACTGTGGCATTTTTAAAGGGCCCGGACAATTTCCAGATGTTCACATGACCGGGAAAGCACGTGCTTCTGTCAAACAATTCTTGGTAAAATAAAGGAGAGAGAGAGAGAGAGAGAGAGATGGAGAGAGAGAGAGAGAGAGAGAGAGAGAGAGATGATGTCAGTATGGAGAAGAGAGAGAGAAAGAGAGAGAGATGGAGATGGAGAGAGAGAGAGGGAGATGGAGAGAGATTGAGAGAGGGAGGAGAGAGAGAGAGAGGGAGAGAGAGATGATGTCAGTATGGAGAAAGAGAGAGAGAGAGGAGAGAGAGAGAGATGGAGATGGAGAGAGAGAGAGAGAGGGAGATGGAGAGAGATTGAGAGAGGGAGAGAGAGAGAGGGAGAGAGAGATGGTATAGAGAGAGAGAGAGAGATGGAGAGAGATGAGAGAGAGAGAGAGATGGAGAGAGATGGAGAGATGGAGAGAGATTGAGAGAGGAGAGAGAGATGGAGAGAGAGAGAGAGAGAGATGGAGATGGAGAGAGAGAATGTCTACTATTTTCACTGAAAGGATTAAACGATTTCCGATCAGTAGACGAAATCATTTCTGGAACTAAATAAAAGGTAAGATCAGCTGAAAGCGTTGGAGATTATACCAACCGCTAGCAAGACGATCAGTTACAACCTGAAGGTAGGTAATTGGGCAGACAGAGGGCGCTCGTTACCCGCTCCCTATTATAGTTAAATGACGGTATGACGGCAGGGTTGTCCCACAGACCGACCCTGGACCGTGGGGAACCATTTACGGCGAACTTGTCAGACACTCACGGCCGGCAGGTAGGAGAAACCTGTTAACGGTCTACCTTCTCAGTGCAGGCTGGCTGAATTCAGGTGCGTCCACACACCATTTACACGTCTTGTGTAGTTCTCACGCAAGGACAATCTGCAGTGCTTCTCCAATAACGCCATGCTGAAGACCGATGACGGTCGCCGACTCCGCCTTCACGTCTCAGCTGCAACGCTAAGAATGCTTAACGCCTGTAGCAATCCACTAACACGTGACTGACTGACTGGAGATTATATCTGGATCTGACTTAGCTTTTATCGGATTTTGACAGACTTTATATACGGTAATGATCGATGAAGCTGATTATACACGAACACACACAGAGAGAGATTGGAACAATCCGGCTTTAGAGACGCATCATCAAAATGATCTGAAGCAGACTGTATCTTTGATAGTTACGGTAAAACAGCCCAGCTCAACATGGTCCGGTACCAGATATATTGCCAGCTAACCGAAGCACAAAGATGGACACTGCAACCCATGAAGCAAGCGATTCCACTTGCCGTGCAGTTTTGTGGCCAGCTGTTGCAGGAAAAGCTGAGACAATGGGCTTCTTTCCCCGTCCAACCACTCGGAGACATTTACCGAAACTGTTCTGCGCATGAGAAACATCATAGAAAGAGTCGTCATCCTGTACCAAGAACACTTCGTCCTCAAGTCAGGTAACGGACAATAGCCGTCGGAGCTATTCACCAGCTTCCTGAAGATAATTCCAGTTCCTCAGAAGCAAACTTTGGGTGCTGACTTTTACAAACTGGCAACCAGCCACAAGGCACAAAACATGATGTCCCACCGAAGAAAGTGAGACTGAATGCATGGTTGCTCAAGGGATTTGTGCGGATTTGAAATTGTCATATTATATTAAATTGGCCACATCTGTCTGGACTCACTAAAGAGAAAAGTGTGATGAAATAAATCAGATAATGTGTGGTGGGATTTAAAAAATATTTTGGCTTTACTGTGTGCAATGTTACAGAATGTCCTTTTCTCTCCAAGGACTTTAGTGATATTTTTTTTTTTGGATTTAACTTGAATAAATTTCTGTGGCAAGATGTCCCAGTTGTCCTCAATGAAGCTTTGGATGGATAATCAATCAAGCATATGAGCCGCTGACAGCAAATGTTACTTCATTTCTATAGCCGTATGGTAGTGTAGTGGTACTGATCTTGGTGATGCATCACATAGATTTACATAACTGCCCAACTATCTCTCTCTCGCATTTCTTCTTAGCCTTTATCTAGCAATGTATACAAACTGGTGGATGAACAGAATACAAGAAAACTGGACTTCAAAAGGAGCAACAAGATAGAAAACTAACCTACAATAAATGATAAATCTTCTCGCACTTAACACAAGAACTGCATGGTACTGTCATTTCTCTAAAATAGTTAGAGCATAAGGTGCTCAACTGTGAAATTGCATAATTTTCTGCTGACTTTTGCTACTTAAAATCTATCTATGTTAATGCCTTCTTTTCAAAGCCAGGTATTCATTTCTCATGGAGCAATATGTTGCAAAAACCACAAAAAAATATTTCATGGAAAGTGTATGCTGTGGGATAAAAGTCAGACTGGAAAGCCACACCTTAAGCTGCTCAGACATTAATGATCTTCTGTACAACAGGTGTTGCAGAAGAGTGGATGGAATAAATTTTGACAATCCAAAAAAACTTACTGGTAATGAATACTCTGACTGGTCTTACTGTCTGATGGATTCTGACTTCCAGGATTCCATTCCTAAAGACTCGTGTCAAATCCGCATGAACGAGTTCTGCTTGTTTAGCTTTGCGCTTGGTTACCCTATCAAATTCCAGCCACTCTTCTAGAGTTAAAAGGTAGATTTGCTGTTAGGAGGGCAATTTACTGAGCTCATTATGTAGTGGTCAATGATTTAGTTCCCATCCATTTTGGATTTGGATACATTAGCTGTGATCATTTGATATCTCCCCTTAATTGACCAGGAGAAGTGACAGTGTAGTTATTTTGTTTCAGATGAAACACAAGTTCAAAATCTATGTATTTCGGAGACTTTCATGAAGACAAAAAAATGACGTTACCATTGTTGATAGAGATTTCTGTGATGCACTAGATTTCCTTCATGAAGTTGGTGTAAAACTCAGGTGCCAGTCTTTCTACCAAGAAGATGTAAACAGCACAGAGGCTAGTTACTGAAGTGGAGTAGATGGTGTGGAAATCTCCAGTGAGCATTTAAGACAGTAGAGATTCCTGAACACGATAATTCCAGACTTGTAGATCCCTTTCATAGGCAACTGTGGGAATTATCTGTGCTTTCTGTAAATGCTATCAACCCCAGTCTCTTCAAATGCAGAGAATTGGGTCCGCAAACTGCACAATGTATATTTGCTCTTGTAAAACAAACAAAGAAGTTCCAACAAACCATGAGCCCAGAGAAAATGGAAGGAGGAGGTTAGTGTCAAAGAAGAATGATGCAGAAGATGTTGCACCTGACTTTCCAAACCTTGCAGAAGAAACTTAGTTTGCTTACTGCATGCACACATTGGTTAAATTGGAAATCTGGAGCTTGGATAGAGTGGGGAGGGGAATTTTTAATGTAATGTTGTGCAAGCAGGGCTAGTGTGTGTCAGGGCACTGGCAGAAGTATGAGCTGGAAGGGGCATATCATCCACCCCAATCAAATTGGCAGATGCTGTCCTCTCCATCCATGTGATCTGCTTCTGTTTAGTTGAAGTGGTGAACTGACCTCATCACTTGTTGTCATGCTGGCACATCATATTACCCCACAAGTGGATCCACTGTGTGTGTGTACACATATAGCCATATAGTGTGTGATCGGCAGTACTACTACCGGGCTCTGTTCTTGTTCCGCTCTGCTTGGCCTGCCTCATTTCAACCATAGGGGAAGTCTCCCCAGCAATGGGACCTCAGTTTAAGCTCTGGTTGTACACCAGCTAAGGCGACAAAATCTTAATACTGTTAGCATCTTAAAGACGTATTGTACATATTTGCACCTTACATTAGCTGGCCTTCCCTGTTTGAAATTTCGACCCCATGCACTTACAAAAAAACCCACACCGATTGGTCGGTTTACTGATTGCCACGAAAGCTATCCACTCACTCACCGCCTGGTCGCCGACTAAGTAAGTATCACCTTATTAGGCGTTTATCGACGCACTGGGTGCCGACCTGCGGAGATAGCTAAGGAAAGAAAGCCAGTGGCGGCGGCGTCTTACCGTCGGAGCTGATTCTGGAGTGCAGGTCCATGAACTTGCCGTCCAGCTGGGCGATCTCCCCGTGCAGGGTTTCCACCCGCTCGATGAAGATCGACAGTTTCCGGTCAAGGATGCTGTTCAGGTCGGACTGGTTCACCACCTCCTGAGCTATCGCTTCCCTCGCCACCACCTGCTCCTTGAACGCCAGCTCGAGGAGGTGGAGCCTGTTGGACAGGTCGGAGAACACGTGTTTCCAGGGACACGCGTCCGTTGGTACGTCGCTGCACGGACTGTCCGGTGGGTGGCCGGACCACGAGAAAATCCACCGCAAGGTGGCCATTACCCCGATCACAGAGAATATGACCCTGCAGATTTGAAATTGAAACGAGAGTTATTTGTGGTTTTGTTCAGAATAATAATAATAATAAAGGGCAAAAAATACCACAAATCGTAGTTTTAAATGTTTATAATAAATCCAGCAGGGGTTAGTATCCCTTACTCACCCACCCACCCATCCACCCGGAAAGGGGGCGAGTCAAAAAACCGGCTAAACGTTCTCCTACTTCCTAGACGTACTTGTCCACCATCTTCTGCAGCCCCTGCGACCCCGTTTCACAAAATACCCTGGTCGGAGGGTGGGGTCCACGTAGAGGGGCCCTTCACCGTCTCACCCTCCACCCACTCACCTGGCGAGCCGAAGTCGAAATTCCTGCCTTTAGCTGCGTCCAAACGTTTCCATCTTTACCCCAATTCAATTTGAACTTAGCACACATCGCCATGATGTAAAAATAATAGTAAATAGGTAAATGTAACCTTTAAACGCTTTGTTGGGGGCCTGGGTAAACCTCACCCTGCAGTAGAGTTCGGAATTATCTCCCTTTACTAACCCGCTATTACGTAGAATTCTGAAAGACCGAGCCATGGCCGCCAATGCTCCCAGACTCCCTGAAACGCTTTTTTTTCCAATGGTGTGTCCCATTATCGACAACAAGGAAAATTTTAGCTAGAACATATAATTACCAAAACTGTGGGTATATAAAAATAAGAGCCTGCGACAGATGTCACTCTTTCCTGCTGAAGTGAGAACCTGTATCATGTCGAAACGAACAGCTCGGGAGGGGACAGGAAATCCCCAAACGTTGACTGAATACATTTTTCCTCTGTCGCCCTTAAAAGCCCGAAGAAATGCCTATTATTCAAGGAAATCTGGGACTTAAACGCCTATTGCGAATTTTACAAGAAGAAAGAGAAATTAACAGTATTTAGCGTTTCAAGGCCGTGTTATAGGTGAAAGTGTGGGAAAGGGCGCGAGCTGTCCTTATCTTTGAGAACAGATGGTTTGACGGACACTGCGATCTCTCCGTGTGTGATGCTGATGTTTTCCCGGTCCAATCCCCGCTTATTTCAGTGGCTGGCCAATATTTATGACGGGTAGTGTATGCGCATACCTATGAATTCG
The DNA here is from genome assembly GCA_018389105.1 of Nautilus pompilius. NCBI lineage: Eukaryota > Metazoa > Mollusca > Cephalopoda > Nautilida > Nautilidae > Nautilus > Nautilus pompilius. Next base: position 1,071,848 of record JACATO010000127.1, on the reverse strand, counting down.
CATTGAAATTATTTCTTCTCAACAAGCGGCAGGAAATTGCGTACACACGAGCCCGGGAGGAACTGGTTCCCGGCTCGTCCCCTAACGTTGTTCAGGTGGGTGGCTGGAGGTGCGGTCCACCCCGACAAAGGTAGGAGAATCGAGCGCTCACCGCACGGCAACTAATTCGGTATTTGGACTGGAGTCAACACCCCCCCCTAAAAAAAAAAACAATTGATAGGTTCGTTTTAAAGGTTAACCCAGGGGAATGCACAATTTAGCCCTAATGTTTCTCCACTCCCGCAGAGAAGCGGAAACGGCACTGTTACCTGAAGAAAGTCAGGGCGGGCCGTCTCTTCGGAGACCGACCGGCCGTTTGCATGGTGGCAGAATAATACTGCTACAGACTGCAGTGCATTACACGTAAATTCGAGTTAATCACATCGTGTCAGCTCGCCCGTGGGTGTGTATAATATGATGTAATGTAATGCGACTTCGATACATACACACCTTTCAGCAATCAATGCAGGTGTCTCCCGATTAAGATGATTTTATACTCTTATTATTTGTTATAAAAAATAATTCTGCCCCATCTAAGAGAGAACCTCTCGGGGAATTATTTGCCTGCCGTGTGACCTTGAAGACATCAAATACGCGGGGTCAGGCGTTGAGTAATCGTACCCATCTTCACTTTAAGGTGATCGTGTTCAATCGATCAGATAAATGACCGGCTCTTTAAAGACGACGACCGTTCGAACGGAGTCAGCGACGTTTCCAAAAATTTCCAGCCGCATTTACGTAAATGGCGAACGACGACGGCCGATGAGATGAGATGGGTGTAAGCGAGCAGGAGAAACGGCTGTGTTTTCCGGAAAACTATCTGACAAAGGTTCAATGAATGGGTTGGACTGATGCCTTCTGTCGTCAGATGTTTAAGAAAATAACAAAATGAATAATCTACGCAGCTTAAAAAGGAGGAAGGAAGGACGACGGCCAGTGTTTTGTATTTGCATCTTTAATATTGAGTCTGAAAAAAATCTCCTCTGTCTCTGTCTGTCTGTGTGTGTGTCTGTGTGTGTCTCTGTGTGTGTGTCTGTGTGTGTGTGTGTGTGTGTCTGTGTGTGTGTGTCTGTGTGTGTGTGTCTCTGTGTGTGTGTCTCTGTGTGTGTGTCTCTGTGTGTGTGTCTGTGTGTGTGTGTCTGTCTGTGTGTGTGTGTGTCTGTGTGTGTCTCTGTCTGTGTGTATGTGTCTGTGTGTGTGTGGTGTCTGTGTGTGTGTCTGTGTGTGTGTGTCTGTCTGTGTGTGTGTGTGTCTGTGTGTGTCTCTGTCTGTGTGTGTGTCTCTGTCTGTGTGTGTGTGTCTGGTGTGTGTGTGTGTGTCTCTGTCTGTGTGTGTGTGTGTGTCTCTGTCTGTGTCTGTCTGTGTGTGTGTGTGTGTGTGTCTGGTGTGTGTGTGTGTGTGTGTGTTCTGTGTGTGTGTGTGTCTGTGTGTGTGTGTGTGTGTCTGTGTGTGTGTGTCTGTGTTTGTGTGTGTGTGTGTCTGTGTTTGTGTGTGTGTCTGTGTGTTGTGTGTGTGTGTGTGTGTGTGTGGTCTCTGTGTGTGTGTCTGTGGTGTGTCTCTGTGTGGTGTGTGTGTGTGTGTGTGTTTCCAACTTTAAAAAAGGCCCATTTTTAAAGGAGAAATGTGTGGTCATTTTCGTAAACTAGTATTTTCAGCATGACAATTAAAGGTAAAGTGAAATTGCTTGCCAAATGGCGCAGGGTCTGCAAAGAGCTCGCGTCAGTATCTTCGGGTCTCCCCGTCCCATGAACTTTACCGGCGAGAGACAGTCCCTGCCCTTTAAAGTCATTGTGCCAGGCGCTCTTAAGGCGTAAATTGGCCTCACTACCCGACTCTCAACCAGGAGAGTCTCACAAAATAGCGGCAGCGCGCAGAGAAAATTAATTAAACGAAGCGACTGCGTAGTGATGACAGGCACAGTACGTGTTTATCGGCGTATTACCTGCCCCTCTGTTAAAACGAAAACGAGGCTTGGGCCGCCCTCGAATGCACGCGCTGAAACGGGCAGTTGAGAGCTGAGGTTTATCCTTAATAGAGGATAATCCAAAGAGACCCGTTAAAGAAAGCGGACCTCAGAAGTAGTCTTGTGACTTCAGGACCCTAACGTCGTTCGTAGCAGTCGTTGGGAAACAATTTTTCTTTAAATCAGTTATTCCATGTTAACCCCTGAGAGACCGCGGCGCCCTTACTGAGGGCAGCTATTCAGCGAAGACGAAGCAACCCGTCACAAATGTTCCACCCGTACAGCAACTTTACCTTGCCGGATGCTGTTTGCTAGATAGACGCCATTCCTATATCTGAGCAAGTTGAAAGTGGGGGAAAGGGTTAACACTCGCGCGACAAACATGCAATCGGTATTCCGCGCCTTCGTGGCCGAGGATATCCTGTAGGAAAATGTCCATCAATGTGTTTTAATGACTGAAAGTAGAGAGCACCTGCCGGTGGACAGCGGTGCCAGTAGGGGTCTATCTTCGTAGTTTCCGGGGGCCCGATTAGCTCGAGAGAGCACAGCATTCTGCTGTCAGTCAGCGCCCAATCTTCTCGATGGGGCTGTTAGCCAATTCTGATTACCCGAGAAAGCCCCTACTTCTGCCGCTCTCGAGGCCCGAGAGGCGGATAAGTACACCTTGGTCTGACGGCTTTATCAGAATATCCCTGTTTCGTACTTTAAGAAGAAAAAAAAGGGGGGGAAATACAAGGAAAAGGGTTTCTAGTACAAACCCAATCGTCGGTAAACGCGTTCGCTTTTAACTGGTGTAGGAACTCGTACCATCTGTGGAGAAATCCTCGACGGAAGTGAGTTCCTCGTCAATCCGCGAGACCTGGCGGTCCATCTGATTAGGCGATAATTGGTAGGATGTGATTCTTGCCACCGTAAACAGACCGGTGCTCGTGAGGTCATGGACCCGCTCGGTGCGAGCGGGAAAATCGGTGGGGTGAGCGTTTTAATGTCTGTAATAATTGAAAACCTGCCACAACATGCGGAGAGAAGCGGGGTGAACGGGTGGAAAGTTCGGATTGATCTCTCGCCTCGTCAAAGCTCCTCTCCCTTTTCCTCTTTCTAGAAAACAGTCGGGTGGAATGCTGAATCACTTTTTCAACCTATTGATCACGTTTGGAAAGGAGGAACCCAACGGATTGTATACGCGGCATCTTTTGAAGCTGTGACATTCCAAAGATCTAAGTGACGTCCATTGGGCTTTTGGGATAAAACGTTTACAAATCTCATCAGAAATTAATATTACTGACAAACACAAACAGACAGAGAGAGAGAGATGGAGAGAGCAACAACAGAAAACAAAGCAAAAAGGATTTTAAAAATTAAATGTAACTTTAGCCAGATCTGGTTTTGAAGGAGACAACGACAGATTATGAATAAGTAAGGCCCCGTGTTTACAGCGCTCCCCCCCCCACACACACACACTCGGCTACTAAGTCAAAAACACCCAAACCTTTTACTTCTCTCAAAGAAACAGTTGGCGATCCGCGCCATCTTTAAATAACCTGGCCAGGTTCCGGGCAGCACAGTCCTATTGATCCAGAAACATGGCTGTAGGCAGCCAGCGCGTGGTTTGCCAAATATCATCTGTCATTGGCAGGAGAGAAGTCAGAACCCGGTAGCCGCCGGACAACAGCCGAAGGGAAGAGAATTATTCCCAGTTATGTAATATTTTGTAGGCGCTAACAAACAAAATGACTGCAGTTAGGAAAATGAAGAGACGTCGATGAAATTGAAAGTTAAACAGTCGTGATCCATGATCGAAGTATTCCCAGATACAACTGCGTCATCATAGATTATAAGATGATCTAAGCCACACTTACTGGAGCATTTCCTCGGGTTCCCTCCTCCATCAGCAGCAGAAACGTTTGTACATACATCGTTTTGTTTGGGGGGGGTTAGCGACACCGAGACGATTTACGGGAGTGGAAAGGTCCGTAGCAGGGATGTGTACCTACCCAATCACCTTGGTGGCGGCGACCAAATGTGAGCACAGTTTCTCCATGTCAAATCCTCGCCGGCTGCCGTCAGTTCCGGGGATGACGATGACCCGATCATGGGAGGCAGGAACTCGACAGGCGCCGGTTGTTCCGCGCGCGAGAGAGAGAGAGAGAAGCCGCCCCGACTTACGGCAGCCTCGCACCGGTCTGGGTCTCTCCCGCCGCCTACCGGCCAAGCGGGCGGTGGGAGGCACGTATCGATCGCGCAGCCGCTAGACGGCGCGGAGGACTGGCGGTGTCCACGAGCACAAAGGGATGGATGGAGGTTAAGTTAATCAGGCCAGGGAAATAAAAATCGGTTGCTGTCGATTTTAAATGCATCCCCAATTCGGTTCTTCCGAGGGAACCTCGTCGCCATGCCAACAGCGATGCTGCTTTTGAATAACGTACTGTTACGTCACGCGTCCTGAACCGGAAGTGCGCTCTCCGTTCGGATGTCCACCCCTCCCCCGTCAAATGTCGTCTGTGGGCATAATTAATTTTTGATGCTAATTATTAATATTTTAAAACAAAATTGATAAATATATGCAAAATAAAAAGAGGAGTAGTAGATGATGCCATGGACCATGAAACATTCAAAATACCTGGGGGGATCTTGCCTTGATGATGCTGAATGAACTGGTTAGATTTGCTACCATCAGTTATCCAGGGCTGTCTGCCTCATGGAGCAGATGGTCAGATCTCGAAACCCAGCTAGAAAGGGTTAACAAATTCAAGTTTAGTTCCTTGTGGTTACAGGCAGTTAGAAAAAACAACAACAACAACAGAACACAAATGTCTCTATAAAAATTCTAAGAGTGATAAAGAAACTGATCTCTAAGCAGTAAAGTGGCAGCTCATCCGTTTTGGACGATGTTCGTCGTATTTGTAAAATACCAACATTGCTACACAATGTTGCTATTTCCAGTTGGTTTGGTCTCACAATATATTGTCCCCTTATTGCCAAGTCAGCTCAGAAATACCCTTAGATTACTTTCACAATTTCCAGGTAAAACAATATTTTGTGATCGTTTCTTGGCAAAAAAAACTTAATAGAAACGATGCTTTGTTTTTTCCGTATCTACTTTGCCTGATAGGCATTAATTAATGTTTAAAAAAACTCTTAAGTCAATGAAAGAGGTAGCAGTCAGAACAGCAATAATATATTAGACAAGACTATGAAAATTTCAAACAAAAGTATATGAAGAAAGTAGAACTAAATCTTTCTTTATTGGTTTTTCATGCATCAAGTTAAATTTACTGTTTGTAATATGCAGGTGGGTGGGTTGTTTGGAGAAGGCACAAACCTGAGTTCTTACATTGCAATGCTTCAGCAGCAATTCAAATTGTTCTTTTGGGGCAACAAATGATGAGTTTTATCAAGTATCCCAAACCATCACATTCATCAGACTAGAACAGTTGTGCATGAAAGTGTTTATATGGTCTACATGGTTCCAAGAATAGGAATGCATGATGGTTGACAAAAGTATGCATTGAACTACTTCAAAGGAACATGAGGTTGCTTTTCTGTAGTGCTTTCATGACATAAGGAGATGCGCCCCCTTCTGTTTCAGCAGTGGCAGCAGGAAATGTAAGGATCAATCCCCAACTTGTAAAGTTATAGCATGTTTTGGAATCTGAACAGAATCATTCACGTGGATTTCGAACCAAAAATATAATACTGTGAATACTCCATACTTTTCTGAAATCATGTTAGTTTTGCTATCTGAAGAAAACACCACAATCAATCATTTCAGGTGTGATTCAGAAGCAGGATAATACCAGCACACGGGTCATGTCAGTCTCAAAATCATACAGAAAATAAAGTGAGATGTGTTGTGCAGACCCCAGCAACTATCATCATTTTGAAGTGAAAAAACAGATTTGTTGCAGATGAAGTCAAGCAGGCTGACACTAATTTCTAAAATAATTTTATGCTGACAATATATATATATATATCTCGTTTTAACTTATACAAGCAAACCCAACTCAATGGATCTTCTTATTTCCAAAATCAAAAAAACAAACAAAAGATTTTCGACAAAGTTTCTTTAATCAGCCATCCAAGCATTTAAAAAAGGTGGGCAGAAAAACATTTATATTATGAACTCTTGCTTTCTGTCACATTTGTCATCAGCACCAAGACAATAGGCTACACACACACATACACAACCATCTGGTCTGTTTACAAAAGTTTTGTTGCACCCATCTGTTTACAGATCTTCATTTCAATCAACCTTGGTTATATTAAAAATATCTCAGGCATCTGTAAAAAATAAGCAAGCTGTTCCTTTTCCATCTAGAACCAGTCATGTTAACAAGGAATGGCCACCACTTTCTCTAAGACATCTTAGATCATGGTGATGTAACAAATTACCTGCTAATCCTTTAATCACTATACAGGAGAGGCAACTAATTTTAGCAAAAAAGAACTATATATGGAATAGTATTACATTTTTACATTTATAGTGATTGGCGTGTTAGATTGTAATTGAGAAAATATTTGTAGCAAGTTAAAGGGTTAATCAAAATATTAAATTTTTTGTTAGCAATCATTTTGAAAGTACATTAAATAAAATTTGCGTCTTAGTAAGGAATAATCCATTAGAAAAGAAACAAATACTAATAGTCGTTACTAAAGTATTTTTGTTTTACATTAATCATCTCAGAATTTTGCTACTTTATTCCAACAATTCATATCTTAAAAAGGTAAAGTCAATAGATTTTGTCTTTTTTTTCAAATTGCACAACCAAATATTAAAAAAATTTAGCATTCCTAGTAAGATATATAAAAACATTAATAATTACTTCTGAACATCTAGATCTTTAATTTAAATAATAATAAGAATTCAGGTTTCATTTGTCCTTAATTAAAATACATTTTATACAAAACAATTCTTTCTGTAAAATTTTAATATTGAAAAAAAAAAAACTTTTTTGTTTTAATTCAACAATTTTAAATGTACATTTTTTGCAGATATTTGAATAAAATATTACATCTTATCAGAATTAACTTTTGCCAATAACATTAACCCTTTGAAGAGAAACATTTTTGATGTGTTTAACTAGAAAGACAGACCGACTGACTGCTACCATTGGTTTTTCAGGATGTTGCTTTATTGAAAGGCCATTGCTGATTGGTTCACATTATTTATTGGGAACCATTCAGCAAGGCTCTTTTATGGGGCCAACAGATTGGCCATGCCATCTTTTTCATTTACTAGCTTAGCTGATAGATTGGCTCTATTATCTTCAGAGGGTTAAGCAATCTAACTTTACAAGCAGCATCCTTATCTCAAATTTTTCCAATGAAAATTCATAGTTTGAAAAGAAATATATATATGTTATTTTAACATTTAACCTTTTATAGACATCATTTTCTTTTTACATGAAAAATGCAATTTAACGTCACTCAGGTATATACATATCAGTGCCAAAATATGTCTACTATCTTTCTTACTTGTGATTCCACAGCAGTGATTCCACTTAGTCACAGATAAATCTGGTATGACTGTGAAATACAGCTTTAATTTTCTTTTTCTTGAAGAGAAGCAAGCAATGGCATTCTTAACAGACCAACTGAAGTGGTTTCATGGTCACATAGTTTTTAAATGATACAACACATGAAATGGTTGTAATTACCAACTACTTCATAAAACATGACAGCTTTATAACCAGTTAAATACTACAATAAAATCTGCTACAGAAATTCTTATTCATAACACGTATAGTAGATACAAGCTTATTACTCAGCATTCAAGATTAGTAATCAAATTATCTTAATTTGTGATTAGGCCTGTTTCTTTAACACACATACATGCACAAAATAACATGCTTTCATCAACAATTTAGAACTTAACATTCCAAACCTGCTGGCCATTTTGTATAGCTCTAACTACGGACAGTTGTCACATGACATTACAAGATACGTTGCTGTGTATACATCACACCAGTACTAGATGTAGATTGCTGCTGTTTGCTGACACAACACCAATACCTGTGATGGGTACAGCAGTTAGTGCTTTTCAAACACTTACGCCAGCCTACTCCTTCAACAGCAGCTAATCGCTTGTTCCTATAAATTTGTTACTTGTTAATGCACAGAAGGCACTGGGTTTTAAACTGAAACATAACTACACAATTTTACAGGCATGATAGAGAATAAATTGATGGTAAAAAAATCAAGAAAGTTTATTAACCAGTTTATTTTAAGAAGATAACAGTGTCACGACAACCTACTGTATTGATTTTAAAATAAATCATTCACTCGTTAATCTCTGTAATTTCCTGTTGTATCCCTGAAAACGCAAAGGTATCCATTTATGCAAACATATATAATTCATGTGAAACTGAGGAAATACAATTTAAATAATTCAAATGTTTACTAATGCCACTTTTACACATGTAAGAATGTCAGACAAAAGAAAGTACGCACATTCCAACCTTTATTATCCAAATAATCTGCGGATGTGCAGGCAAATTACAATTGTTGATGATATCATGTAAATCAAAATTTTTTAAAGTTGGTCCCACCTGGTACAAAACGTGCATCTCAGCCAGCCAGCCAGTGGAGCAGTTTTATTCGTTAAAATTAATTAGAAATTTTTGATGAATTATCATGTAGACTTTTCTTTACACCTCATCTCCATCTCTGAAGTGTAGCTCAGACCTGGCCATATAATTCAGTGTCAGAAACAATGCCAAGCATCAAGGCAGAAGAATACAAAACTGTAAGAACAGCAGCGAGTCCCCAAGCTAGTGTCAAGAACCAGGAAATAGTGTGAATGCTAACACAGATGATTTGTCCATGAGTGAAGCAAACAAATTTGGATCCTACAGGAAATCCAGAGACCAGCAGATGTTTTACATAGCCAAGTAAATTTGCTGTAGAAAATAGGTAAAAAGTAGCATCTTTTGTAGTCTTCCAATTCCCTTATAGAGCTAGCAAACTCTTTAGTAGTCAATTTGCAAGTCTGCTATCAATTTTAGATAAATTCACTCATGACATAAAATATTCTCTAAGTGTTATAACTAATTATTTTTTTTGCATTTTGCTTCCTTTTACCTGTTTCAATTTTGTGGCAATAACCACCCTCCCACATCCATAGATTGTTTGAGCCAGTTATTTATCAGCATCATATGTATGCATGCCTCTAAAGTGGAAATTAATCATCTTGAATTTAGTTAATCAGAGATAAATATAGTGAGGATCCATCTCTGGGTAAACAAGAGTGGAGTGTGTAACTATGTAAACAGGATCCTTCAATTTACAGTGTACATCAGCTTGCTTAAAAATTCTTATGGTATTACTTTTGGAGGGGGTTAGTAAAGATTTTTAAAAAACTATATTTTGGTAATAATAAATTACCAGAAAGGTAATTAATTTAGTTAAAAAGTGTAATAAATTTGTTTCTTTTTCATGCTTTTCTTCACTAGTTGGCCATGTAAATTTTCTCAAGCCACCAGTTTTCCCTCCACATCAGCATTCCTATGGAGATGCTTTAGCCCAAGGTCATACCTGGGGTGATATTCAAACTACAGGATCTCAGAGGAGATATAATGGACATGCTCAGTGCCTGCCTGCAGATCTCCAGTAGGAGAGAGGACTGACATTTGTGGGGAGAGTCCAAAGTACTATAATGCCATCCTGTGAAGAACAGGAACACACAGTAATCATCATTAAAATATATTAGTTACTGTACTTCTCCTTATAAGTTGTTAAATAATTTTATAATTACTTACAATAAAAAATCCCTTTAAAATGCACAGAGTTGTTTGTTTACTTTATAATCCTAATCTGAACTGTTTCATCCATTATTTGCATCCGAAAATATTAGTTTTAATTATTCCTTGTTAAAAAGGCTACAAGCTGTTTTTTTCTGTTTTTGTGGGTGCCACTATGCAATATGGTGAGAGATGCTAAAACGGTGAAATTTATAGAAAAGGTAGTCAGCTTATTTATTGTCTGTCACTTCACATAAAAGATGAAGTTGCAATTTTTATTCAATAAACAATATAAGCAGTCATCTGACACTGACTTAAGATGTCAGCCAACAAATTACATCACAGGCAAGACAAAATGCAATAAATAAAAGTGACTGCTGAAACCAACTGAATGTATACTTATAGAAAAATAAGCAAGTGTTTTCTTAGAAAATAAAGCAGGCTTAATTAACATGCTGTAAGTAAACTAAAGCTACATTCCAACTTCATTTTCTTTCTACCAAGAGATGCTAAAAAAATGTGGCTCATTCTTCATCAGGTTGCTCAGATTAGAAATACTGTGTTTTCAAACATGGCTTGCTAGAAACATCATCCCAGTTAGGTGATGCTGTAACCAGAACAGAAACAAAAGCACTAAAGAAACTGAGAAGTAATGCTTAAAACCAAACATCTGGCATTACTCTAGAGAAAATAGGATACTTTGCATCCTAGAAATGAATTCAAAACTTGTTTTTTTAGTTGTCCTTTATATTTCAGCAGCAAGCACTCTTTCCTACACTGACCTGCTTTACAGGAGTAAGAAAGAAAAATGTACTGAAGAGATCAAACACTGAAAATCCATACCTGACAATAACAGAAAAATAAAAACTTGGAAACCAGATTAAGTATTTACAATGATTCTTTTTTGTCTTTCATGATGAATTGAAATACTGAAGCTCTACATTTTAAAAGGCTACTTTTCCTTAGATGAAAAAATTATCAATATGATAATTTTAACAGGGGAGTTTCTTCATTTCTCCATTGAAATCATGCAGTAATTTTTCAAGTAAACATACTATATGACCGATCACATTCAGATGTGAGATATTGGTACCATGCTTTGCTACCATAAAAATCTGAGTTTTCAGAACAGCAGAATTGACCAAAAGATCAAGGAGGTATTAACAAGTGTGTTCCATGCTTGTGGTGGACCAGCGTTTTGTGCAGAATATAGGACTAAAACAATTAATTACAGTAAGATATTATAGTAGCATCCTTTCTGGTCTGCATGGTCTTTTTAAAAACTGAATTCATATCTACCAACTATGATGTATTTTTGTCTAAGAGCTGACCATTTGACATTAAATTAAAGTCAATTTTTATGTTTATGGAGCCATTTTCTTCTGTCCAGCAATGGTTATAAAATCAGCAAAATACCTGACAAATTAAAAAGGTTTTTCTGTTTAAGAACATTTAAATCATTGATTTGAATTATGGGTGCATATCAGTTGTAACTGTCAGTAACCTTAAAAGAGCTGTCCTCCCTACTTTTAGACAGTGGTGATCCTGCTGTCAGCTAGCTGTGTGCTTGAGCTCCAGATGTCACCTTAGAGAGTTACTTACACTAATCTACTCTTTAGCATAAAAGAAAAATTCCCCAAAATTTCATAAAAACATTTAAGCTTTTTTTTTTATCTGTTGGACGGCTATAGTTAAACAGCTCATTCTGAATTTTTAAAAATATGCATCTTTTAATGAAGAAATTTTTAAAAATTCCAAATTAAAAGGGTACCCAAATTCTGGGACGCAATTAAATAACATAAGTTCATGTGATGACCAGGAAGTAGGGAAAAGACTGCTTTCTACAAGATGAAGCTGGTCAAAAATCAGAAAACTGTGCAGATAGTAGGTCTTATAAAATATTTTAAATTATTTTGAACATTCCAGGAGGCACATACGATTCTAGTCTTTTCTTAGTGCTTCGGAAAGAAAAAGAACATTCACAACGGAGCAGTTTCCAGCAGCAGGAGAGAGTCAGAGAGTGATGCTAATCCTTCCAGTGTTATCAGCTTTTTAAATTTTTATCTCAGCAAAAGATTGTCTTAAGTAACAATTTAGTTTTTGTCTGCATAATATTTGAAAATAAAATACATTGGAAACTAGAAAAAAAAAAAGATGTGTTCTACAATAAGTTGTAAGTACTGTGGATTCTTTACTCCAACTTAAAAATAAACAGCAACAAAGCAATTTAAAGACCCCCACTACTCTCTCAGTAAAGCACCATTACTGGGATGGAAAACTAAACAAAAACAACAATGAGATGCTTGGTATTTTGCCAAGTAAAAACTAACAGAAGCCACCTGAAAATTGTTACGCGTCATTATTTATTGTATTAAAAAAATAGTAAAAAGAAAAATAATCTTAAACATAATGGAATTACTCTAGCTATAAATCATATTCAGATCAAGGTATGCGATGTAGCTTTGACTAAGAGCATGCATTCGTAGTCAAGTCCTTCATTACAACCAATTCTGGAAGTATCTGCTCATTTCAGTATAATACATCAATCAATACCTAAGGCACTAGAACTGGAATGTTGTCAATTACACTCTTACATATATCTCCCCATAACAGCAACCCTTTTTCTCTTTAAGATATATATTTGTTACACATGCTGTTAATTGTACGCTATACCAATGTTAAACACAAAGATGCTGGTGTTCAGTGGGAAATCTATTCCTTAAGAAGACCAAATTCACCGAGGTTTTTTCTTATTTTTTAAGTAAAAAAAAATTGTCAGTTAAAAACAAAATCCTAAAAAGAGGAGATATCAAAAGGGCAGCTGCTATATCACCTTCCTTCAAACTGTCTTTCAAAGAAAATATCTTTTTAAAATTGTTGCATAGATGTTTGGTCGATTCATTGGACAATCTAGGTGCAGACAGTGAGATACTTCACTCAGATTTCTTGTCTTTAGCTCCATCCAAGTAGCCGTATGTTGAGCCTTTCTTTATTTCAGTTATGCTGATCATCCACTGAACTAATCTGGAGGCTGGAAGGAAAGAAAAAGGTAAATAAAGCAACATCAACTTTCCCCCGCAAGACTTCCTACCTCTCAACAGCCAAATTAAGTTAGTTCTTTGCTGAATCCTGCATGTGGCCAAGTTACCTCCCAAAATAACTAATATCAATTCCAGACAGAAACGCCAATAAGCCGAGTTTAGTCAGCTGGACCTTGTTGAATAAACGTCTTTTATCCAAAAATTGCTGAATCTACTGCCATCTCTAATGTAAGGTATCAGATGTCAGAACTATTCTGTGCCAGGGAAGTTATGGCATACTAATTTCTCAAGTAGATTACATGAGTAGTGTTGTGCTAATACTTAGCACCTTGCAAATTTTGAAGCTCAAGCAGCAGACAATAGCATGTTCTCACTCTGGGTACTACTGTTCTTTAGATGTCTGGTATGCCACAGAATTCCTATTTGACTAATTTTACAGTTCAATGAAAACAGCTAGGTTCACTAGAAATATATTTTAAAAAGTGAGATTTAAAAAAAAAAAAAAAAAAATAAAAATTAACCCTAGAACACCAGATGATATTCAATAATGCCTTATCTGATAATATTTCTTAAATATCTTTGTGGTAATGAACCAATGTGCCTTCAGTGCTCCACCTCCTCCAATTATCACCATTTTCCATCCCTTAAATTATTTATACATAACATATACATGGAGCACCAGTGTAAACTTCTCTACCGGTGCTCTAGAGCTAAAGTGAAAGATTTCACCAATCATTTATCATTAAATACAAATGAAATCTAGTTCCTTTTAAATAAAAGTAAAAAAAGATCGACAAACCCCTCCATTATAAATTTTTTTATTATTGTAAATGAATCAGAAGCTAAAATATACCAACTTACACCATTATAACAAAAAGATGACGATTCTTACTTGAAAACATTATTATCCCAAGTGTAAGTTTCATTGTGAGAGAGCCAAATAAAAGTATTTTTCCTGCATAAACAAAGAGTGGCACGCACAACACCACGGCCCAGCACAGCCACACCAGAAGGTCCCAGACTCTTTTAGGCACCTTATGCTGGACACCATCAAAATGACCATTTTTGACAAAGCTATCATAGATTTCATCCTGCAGTAAGGAAAAACAAAAAAAAACAGCAGTCGCAGCTAGGTAAAACAAACAATGGGGAAAATGGAGACAATTGTAAAAATAATAGGAGTTTGAGAGAAACTTACTTTTTCTCTGTAATGATTTTGAAGCCATTCAGCGCAAGCTTCATCGGTGTCTGATGGCACACTGTCAGTCAAGATCCTCCTAAAAATAAATATCTAGCTGACATGTGTATGGCTTTCGTTTTTTTAAAAACCTGTTGTGGATACTACAAAAATTAAAGCAACTGGTAAATTTAAATGCCACTTATGTTGTGTTTTAAAAAGCTCACTTCTCTGTAACAGTAGCCTGGGTTCTATTCTCATGAGAGAAACTGCAGTACATACTGGATGTCAGATATGTCATACAGGAAACAGTGCAAGACTGCACATTTTATTTACATCAACATTCTTTACTATTCGGTTCCTGATGGCAGAAAATTTTAAAGAGTTTACTAATTACACAATCATAAAGCATGTTAGGTAACCTTTCTTGCAAAAATTGAATCCTTTTATAAACAAAAATCACCCTGTTAATATTTATCAAAGACATTTTCAAACATAGTAAACACCAGAAGAGAATAACAAACTCAGATCTTTAAATATATAATTAATAAATACCCAACCCCTAAAAAGGTATGTCATTTATGGTTAGGTATTCACCTGACATGCATTTCTGCTTGGCAAGACTTCCCTTTTATAACATTCATTAATGTGGGTTCAGCACCGTCCTTTCTGAATCCTATAACACAGTCATAGATGGCAGGCACTGCAAACATAAAAAAAAAAAAAAAAAAAAATTCTTACAAAAGCAACAATCAGAACTAAACATTTCCTTAACCCATGGGCCATTTATAATTCATGAAACTATTTAACCCTCTGGTCAGAATGAATAAAGGAGATGTGGAACATGATTATAAACAGTTCCCTTTAATAACACATTTCAAAAAATTGTATTTAGCCATAAATTACAAACATTAATAAAATGGATTAAATGATGACTGAAGATAATTAAAAACAACTACTAAAATCTGACAAGTATCACATGTATGGTCAGACTTTAGATACTTCTTTCAAATAGAAAGAAAAAACAAACAGCTTTGAAAAGTAAACAGATCTGAGCTCTGAGGATTATATTGGTTATCTCCTTACATCTAGAAGCCTTTTATCTCTAAAACCTGCACAATGTAAACCGCTGTCTAATGGACAAAAATATAGGACTTTTCTTCAGCTTCATAAAAGCACGCTCTATTAACAGCTGTAAAATCTAGTCAATCCAAACTCATCTTCTGTAGCAAACAATCAACCTCAAAACTGTTTTAAACATTTTTTCCCAATGATGGTTGATTTACAGATAAAGTTGATTTGTTATGTTTCTTACGAATGATAACTGCAGCATCATCATTAATTAATTTAGATTAAAGAATGGAAGGAAATCTAAAAACATGAACTACTCTTTAGGTTGTGGACCGTTTACTAGTTATTTGGCATCTATTATGACAACACATGGCGGAGTGGGGGTTAGAGGTACATGCTGCTGCTAAGGGCCAAAAGCCCTTAACAGCTGTACAGACCTCCTCTGGACAATGACATTCATCTTGACTTTCAACCTGGAGAGGAATGGGCTCTGTCAAGTTGTAAAATGGCCTGGACACACCTCTCGAGGTGCCCCAATGACTTATGGGACAAGTGAAGTGAAAATTATGACAACATTTTAAAGACATAAAAAGACAAAAAACACATAATAATAGTTTTGTAAAATGTAAAAAAAAACAACAAACAAACAATAAATAAGTGAATTAAAACAAAATGCCACATTACTGTAGTTACTGACTATAAAATAGTATGTTAGGGATGTGCCAAGGGGAATAGTCATATCCAGTATTTCAAACCAACTTAAAACAAAAGTTATGACATACTTGATACTGAATTCACATGCATACAGACTGCCAGTTTTTCCCATAGCGATTCATCAGAGAGATGATAACACTCAGTGCAGTACCATTTGGATTTTGCAGATTTGTCACATGTCCAATTTTCTAAGAGATTTTCTTAACTTTTAACATTTTGCAAATTACAAAATTTAACATATTCACTCAAAAATTTACAAAGTTACAGGTTACAGAATTTTCCTCTGTCAGTGCACAGCCAGACTGCATTCCAAATATGAAAGTGACTGGCAGAAAACATACTTTAAAACAGTATATTTGGGAAATGCACTAGAAAATAGACACACACACACACACACACACACAGAGACAGACAGACAGACACAGACAAATGTAAATCCACACTTCCTTCACTTGTCCACTGTCTCTATTCCAAAATAGCAGCTGAAAATCCACATGAATCAAGCATACATCTAAAAGCTACAAAATATTGCCTAAACATTCTTTCTTCTATCCTACAAGATCCCCTTAAATTGAGTGAAAAACCCCACATCTTTTTGAATAATAAATAATTTTCCATGACACATTTGATTTATGTATGTATAAAATAAATATAATAATACATTTAAAATCAGCTTTTTCATGAAAACTTTAAAATGTTTTCATTAATAATATTTACAAAGTTTTAGGCTTAGACTGATTTTTTAAACATGTGTTCAATCTTAGCAGGAAACATATCATCATGTGTAACCAATGGATTGTTTCAGTACTTTTGGGGCCCCACAGTATGAAGTTAATCCTCCTCCAGCTCGCTGACTGGAAAATTAAAATAATAGATGAGTTTTCACTGCCAGGGGAGGTTAACTAAACAAATAGGGGCTGGCAGGTTTTCTTTTTCTCAAGATCTCATATTTCAACTTGCATCTACAATGAATAATTGAATCGTAAAGTATAGTATTTAAAGCTTCTAGGATTTCTTATCTTAAGTAAATATTCTCAACAAATTCAAAATGTGGCATGTAATTCCATAAAAGAGTTTTTTAATCCATTATGTGAAAAAAAGTAGACATGATTGGTCCTAGAATCAGGAAATGAAAGATACATGAGAAAACCCTTTAATCTGCAACACTGGCAGAAATCTTGGAAAACTAAACAAGCTACTGACTTTCTGATAGTGAGTTCGAT
This sequence comes from Nautilus pompilius, assembly GCA_018389105.1. Classification (NCBI taxonomy): domain Eukaryota; kingdom Metazoa; phylum Mollusca; class Cephalopoda; order Nautilida; family Nautilidae; genus Nautilus; species Nautilus pompilius. The sequence goes on along the minus strand of JACATO010000127.1, from coordinate 1,054,881 downwards.
CATCCATCCCCTCCACACAGCGAATGCCCTGAACAATGCGAACACAGAGACTGTCTAACAGTGAAGAAATCTGCAGAAAACTACTCTTAGCAGACAAAAGTGCAAATTCTAATGACCAAGTTCACACTAGTTAAGCAGCTGTCGCAACAAACCAAATGGAACAAATGCTGTATCAGGGAAGTGTTTTCTATAACTTAGATGGTCAGCCAGTGTGCCAGTGGCACCAAAACTATGTACCTCTTACTTACATTTAGTGACAACAACATCGTAATAAGATTCAACCAATTCTTTTCGAATGAAATTATGTTGCAAGCTTTTGGTACTATCTCCCCTTTGACAATTTCTGTACTTGCAAAATGAATCTACCTCCTATTAAATCTCCAAAGGTTTGAAAAATGGGTAAAAGTACTTAACTGACCAGAATAAAATAAGTATTTAAAAAATGCACAGGTTTATATATTACACTGCTATCTACTAAGCTTTCACATAAGAAAATTTGCCTAAACCTATTTGCTTTAACTTCTCTAGGTTTAAATTTCCTGTAAAACTAAAATTTTGCCCGATATTTCCCCCACTTTTATTGTGCATTTCTTTGTGAAGATGTTGTCGCAAATGATTAACTTCAAGTTCATAAAGTAGAAGATTGTTTTTCATGGTCCCTAAAATAAACCAAAATTCAAAAACTGCAGTATTTAAAGGTTCACGAGAACATGAAATATATGTATTTTGGTTTTACAGATGTCTGCAAGTTATTAAGTTAAAAAGGAAATTATTAAGAATATACTTTTTGTAGAGGATAGCCATACATTCGTTTTGCTTTAAAGAACTGGATGCATTATTTTAGCAGAGATACATATCAGCAAATGAGGTCTACCCTTTAAATTATTGGCTGGGTATTGTATAACTAAAGAATGCAGCATCACATTTTTCACATGATTCACTGAAGCTTAGTATGTGCTGTTTTCACATCTGCTACAGAAATTCAGTGTAGATCACTGGTTCCCACCCTTTATTTGCTATGACCTTAAAATGGCCTCCAACAGGATCTCCTGACCCTCAAGCTTATGATAGAATTTAAATATATATATATATATACACACACATAAAAAGGTGGTAGAAGTCCAGGATTCAGTGGCTCTGCCCCTTTTTGTGGTCTCAGCACAACTTGCTAGTACGGTCTCTCATACCCACGAATGGAGAGCACAAAAGCCATTCTGGTTTGGAAACTCTTGGTAAAAACCAGGCTCGTGGTAAAACGTATCACAATTTTTAGTTTTGTACTTGTATGTTGGGGTAAGGAGAGAGAAAAAAATCTTTTTTTTTTGTCTTCCGAGAACTTCCCACAACACCAATTTGGGGGTCACACCTCAAGGTTTGGAACCACTACTCGTTCGGGACGTCCAAGAAGGGAGAAGATACCATTATAGCCAGGTTTCATTTGAACGTTTCCCAGTATAATTGCCTATTTTAAATTCTACTTATGCATAAAAAAAAAAAAATACAGAACAGATAAAAACAAACATTTTGTTATAATCCTGGCCCTTCTCAGATTTAGAGTAAAAAAGTTTTAAATCTTTTCATTACGAGTTTGTTTTTTTTTAAAGCAATATCCAATGAAGAGGTGATGCCAATTGACATTACAGAGACTCCCTGACTTATGTAAGAGTTACATTCTGGAAGACTTGCTGTACATGATCAGAACTAAACGTTTTTCTTCTTTGTTTTGAAATTCAACTCCCTACAACAGAGTTACTGCCAGCAGAGCACAGACCGATTAAGTTGTATTTGTGTTCTTGTTCCCGTCATTATCATCTTCTTCATCAACACTAATAGTCCACACCAAGAAACAAGTCATAATCAAATCTACTATAATAATCTGATTCTTCCAAACTCCTGTAATTAGTATATATTGAAGTGATTATATCTTTTAGAAAATTATGTTAAAATGAACCTTTAAGAACTTAAAATATTAAACAGTGAACATTTTAAATAATTATAATGTTTAAGAAAAACAGTAATGATGTTAAGATAACAAACTATACAGTATTACAGCTTTAAAAATTAATTACCAGATGTAAAAGAGAATGGTGTTACAGTGATACATTAAGTATGATGATGACTTTCTTGACCAAGCATCTGCCTAGAATTATTATAAATACATATAATGTTGGTTACAATAGATTTAACTTCGCTTAGAAAGGGTGGGAAGCAACAGCATTTGACATCACTTAAAGCTGAAACTATGCATTCAAATAATGTACAAAATAATCCACTGTCTTTAGTTTCATGTCTAGAAAACTTTACAAAAATCATATATTTTAGTTAGTTAATGTTGTAAGATCCCTTTTATAATTTTAAAAACTATGCTATATAGCCACAACTATGTGGCAGCTCACACCAACGTGCATCATCACTCATTTGTCGGAGACCAAGCACCACATAAATAATAGATGGTGTCAACATTTTCTTTAATGTGATATGCGTCACAAAAATGTCGACCAAGTAGTCTAGAATGTTTTTTTTTCAAAAATTAAACAGTTGGCAGATTGTCTTTCAAGAAATGCTCAAGCAAAACAAAATGAAATCCAGATGTCGTGACTGGAGAACAGCTATGAGAGAGAGAGAGAGAGAGATAAAACGTGGATGCATTTCACTATTCATTGACAAAACATCAAATTTTGTTTTAGCAAGGAAGTACTTGTACAAAACACATTAGAAAGAATGTATATTCAGCATAATTATATCCTTTCCCGTCTCACATTTTATATATAACAACAAAACATCTGGATAGTATTAAACACCAAAACATATCCACCACAGAAAATATGGTTTACCAGGTCAAAATAGCTTCAAACTAATTGCGGTTCATTCCATTATTTCAATATATTTTCTCAAGAAGTTCAAAATATATTTGTCGGTTACAGAGACAGTAAATATCTTGACCTAAAATAGCAAAATATTTGAGACCATCTACCACTAAAAAAACTGGTTTTAAAAAATAAGTAAAAGAAAACTGTCTACAACTAGAAACTGTATAATAACAGAACAAACTTTAAAATATTTAATTTTCCAAATAATTTCTTAAATAAAACGTTGAAAATAAATTCAATTTAACCTATGTGACTACTGCTAGGCAATTTTCTATTAAATTAAACTCTAAGATGACTAATTTCTGGAAACGCTGTGCTACTGGCACAAATTTTATTTTCAGATATATAAATAGCTTTGATGTTATTTTGTGCATCCTTTTTTAAAAAGAAATTATGTATTAATCAAGATTTCTAGTATCCTAATCCACATTATTACCTTGGAAAAGCTGTTTCACTGAATTCTAGCCAAATTGCTGAAATTTTGTATGATGTCCTTTCTTCACCGATATGTAGAGCCTTTACTTAAATCTCATCATTTCTACTTTGATCGAAAAGGTATTATTTTAAAATATTTGTCGGTGCCTGAAAGAATTTTATATTTGCTTGTTCTCATCCACAACTATATATTTACCAACAGTATTCTTCAGAAACAAATGATTAGTTAAAATAAAGTTGTTTGTTTGTTAATGAGAATTAAGCTGACCATTAATTTCTCTTTGGTCACAAAGTGATGGATTACAGAGAATACAGTTCCTTGTTTTTGATAATGCTTAACGGGTATACATCAGAATCATCATGAAATGTTTTCTTTATATTTATTGGACCAGTGTTCTTCTCCTGTGATGTAAGTCAGAGATTTAGCAGTTACTTTCTCTCTTAATTGTTGTAAGAATAAAGACCAATGTAAATTTTTTCAACTTCCTAGCAGAACAAAAATTCTCTTTGCCTCTGTATGTGTGCATTGCACATATATGTACATCTTTCTCTCTACTAATTAAAATTTTTATAGCAGAGTTCTTACATGACCAAGGGAGGAGGGGGGATCTGAGCCACAAATAATACCAATAAAATCCTAGAAATTTTGATACAGGCAGAAGTAAATTTTCTGCAGCCATTTTGAAGCAATCTTGAAAAAAAAGTCCTATCTTATTCTTTCACTAACACAATTATAGCTATTTAAAAAGGTGCTTTCAATTTTAACCAATTGAGTTTTTAAAAAAAAATTTGAACAAAATTAAGAAAGAAAAATTGATTTAGCGTAAGGTAGAAATAATATTTTGTCTAAATGATTCATTGGTTTCTTTGTGGGTTCTAAGATGGTTGACATCACTGATTGGAAACAACCACCAAACTCTGGGTTGTTGTTATGGTATAAATGACTGAACATCCAAGAAATGCAGAGGTGCTGGCTGGGACTGCAAAGCCACCACATCACAACTGCAAAGGAGTATGATGAATAGTGCGTGCTGACTTTAGCAGAAAAACAAACTTCCAGAGCTCTTCCCACTGGGGAAAAGCCAACAGAAAACCAGCTGGGTCAAAACCATTATTCCCAAACTCATATTTTCCTGTATTTAATTAAAAGAAAATAACTTGTTACCATTCGTATCTAAAAAATATGTAAATAACTGAATCAGGAAAAAAATTACCTACAAGAGATTGCTAAATTAATACTGATCATGTTTCCCAATAGATTCTGTTACACGATCTGTAAGTTAGAAAATAAATCACTGCCAACCATCATTACATTTCATTTCCCTATTATTTCCTCCATTGTTTTCACCTAAATACCTTGCTTAGGGATTTTTCTTTTGAAAGCTTGAGAATTTACCACTTGTACTATCTTCTTTCTCAGTGAGTCACTGGGGCTTATCCTAAAAGGAGTCAAGTTGTACAACAGTGATAAACCTTCCAAGGATTGGTTACTTCATAAAGAGAAGTTCCTTCCACATGGACCTGGAGCCCTACACACAGTAATACCTGGGAATCCATGCCGACTGATAAGGTTCCAATCATCTTTAAGACTAAACATATAACTTGAGAGGCCATTCTGAGACCACTCCAAACTACCTGACCACGTAAAAAACAGAACCATATGCTGCAAAAATAACATCACAACACACAAATTAGTCTGATGATAGTGAAAGATCTCATGCATTCATTAGTTAGTTGTATTATTCATAACACAGCACTACTATCTTTTCTTATCGTAATGTATCTTTTTCTTTTTCCTCTATTTTCCAAACCAAGAATGTTCAATGTTAGAGTTTTATTTTTTTAAAAATCACTGTTTAAATAAGACAGAAGCCAGTGTCAGTCAGCTATTACAGAAGGCAAGATTAAAAGGTGTTTTAATATTATTGCTAACTATTCAGAGTTGTTTCTGAAATATACCAAAATACACTACCTTTCCCTTTTAGACCATGCATGGACAGTATAAAGCCCTTGCTTCTGGGTAACAGGTGATGCTTTAGTTCTGGATATCCCTTTTTCCTTGCAACCTCCATACTAATTTTGTGTTTTTCTTTTGTAAACCGGGTACCTTCACAAAACAGAAGTATCTGAAAAACAAATAAATATACATCTAGATTTGTTTTTTTGTAATATGATCCTATCAAACATTAACTACAATCTGACCATATAGTCATCCATTGTGGCATTCTTTACAAACAATCAAAGACCATTGTTCTGGTGATTTCAGGAACAATTAAGAAAAAAATCAAACAAGTTTAGAGATGCTAGTAAAGCAGCTTAAAATCCAAAGCATTTTAAAAATATATAATGGTGTTACACTTAACAATTTTACAAGGCAGATTATTCCATCTTTTGACTCTTCTATTACTTAAACTCTTTGCAATCTAATCCAAGGTGACAAAAAAAATCCAGATTTATCTATCCCTAACCTTTAGCAATTTTAAATGTCTAAGTTGATCAGATTAGAAAATTTAATTTGTTCTAATCCTATAGATGTCCAATATAACTATCATCTTTCATAATCGGCAGCACCTTTTATACACACACACACGCACAACACAAATAATCAAAGAGGACTAACCGTAATCCAGTAATTTTCAGGAAATTCTGTTAGCTTTTTTATATCTTTGACTAGAGTTATTTTGTCTTGATCCCAGTCTCTCTTGAGAAAGATGCTTTCCGTGAAGTACCACGCCCACCCAATCAGGGGGACATACTGTAAAATCTTTTTCCCATAAATCTTAGAGCCCTGAAAAGGCAGAAACAAAGCATAGATCACGAAAATAAAGCAACTTTTAAAAGTTTCACCAAATATCTGCACAAGATATAATTCACAGGTTTTGGAAAATTAATTATAGCTAGTAGAATTTTAGATTTTAGAAAGTTATGAAATGTACTACAGTTGTCACCCAATTTCAATTCCTTGCTTTAATGAGATACACTTTATGTTTAAATGCTTGACTGCAAACAGTATGTGGTCTTGCTTTTCTTTATTTTCCTAAATTTGATTTACATCCATCTAAATGCAGTTATAATTTTCTGTAGTTATTTCTTCAACTCCAATCACAAATATATAGCAATATTTCTGCCAGTAAACCAATGATATAATTATTAATTATTCTAGGTGAACCTCTTTCCTGACACTCAAAGTCTAAGGAAATAATACAACAGTGAATTAGAAGAAAGCTAGGTTTGGTGACCAAGCAAGTTACCTGGGTACAGTTTGGGAAATCTTGAGCAGTGGTCAAAGTGCAAGCTAGTCAAGAATTACATTCACCAAATGTACCCAGAAAACCCTATAAAAATTCTTAATTTTAAGATGTGGAGGACTAGTGAAAAAGAGTAAGAAAAGCCATGCTAGGAAGGTATGCCAACAAGCCAGTCTTGATCAAAATTCGAACTTGGGCCCTTAACCATAAAAGTCGTAGTCTACTACCAGACAAATGGTCATCCACAATTATCAGTTAGAAATTATAGTAAAATCTTCAGTTCAACAGACTAATATTCAATTACCTATACTCACCAAATGTAATACAGATGGGTCAGGTTTTAATTTATTTTATGCAATGAATAAAGTTAAGGAGATTTGCATAATAACTTGAATGGGTGTAAACTTTGTATATACATGAGCAACTGTGCAGTTACAGCTATAGATATGTCTTTTCTAGGGCCATACATGAAAGCTGATTGATGTATATAACAACTAAAATGAGAATTCTAACTCAGAATAATCAATTCCTCACTGCTTTACCATGTATCAAACCAAATGCCTACCTGTTTAAGAACAGATTTCGTACAATAAAAGATCTGCTCTCTAATTATGACTAACAAGTCTCAAGAAATAAAATAATAAGTGTACTATACAATAACTGCTGTTATTTATAATTAAGTGTTAAGAAGCTGTTGTAGAACTGGTCTTAAATCATAGGATGCTGGAGTACAACAGAATTAATCATAAATCCGCAGTAACCACCAAGACTCCTACAAAAATGTGTGTAAATTCTGTTCAAACTATGCATCAACATGCCACACAATCAAAATTAAATTTAAATTCACTAATTTAAAAAAGTTTGTGCTAAAATGATGTTATAATAAGCACACACTCAATCATTTAAAAAAAGAAGTGTATAATATTAAAAAATAAGACTATATACATTTTTAAGTTCAACAAATATAAACTAAAAAAAAGTAATGGAGATGAATCCAGGCAAAGGTTAACCTACCATCACTAGCCTTCTGCATACAATTACTTCATTCTATTCTACTTTGATGAAAATTCCATGTTTCTGTCTGTTATAGCACAAGGGGAATAATAATGTAAAGTAAAGTTACCTCCCTTTAATCACATACTCACAACAGTAACTATTTCCATTTTAAACACTATTACTTTAGAAAAAATTAATTTACTGTTATTTATCTAGACAGCAATATAGGTTTAAATCATGAAATACTTAATAAATAAATTTAAAAAAGAAAAAAAAAGCTAAACCTAATGTCAACTAAAACTTTATTTACTCTGCAAAAAGGTAACACATGGATATTGACATTTTAAGTTTGAATCCAACTTCCTTACCAGAATACTTAAGTACACTATCAACATTGTGGCCAAAATTGCTTATAAAATTCAACAGTAATAAATATGCATGTCTGAAACTAGTATAAACTGTAAGTGTAAATTATGGGGAAAAATCTGGGGTTTTACTAAGAATCTATTGCCGTTTAAAGATTAATTTATAATTAGTAGTCTCAAGAAAGTGGGTCATGTGACTAGAACCCATTCACAGGATGTGGAGCTGGAAGCGAAATTTGATGAGATAACTCGGTATGACTGATTTGCATAAAATAATTTTTAATTATCTGCCCATATGTACCCGTCAGGTAAATAATGAGTATACTAACTCTACAGTCGTATGTTGTTGTTGACGGGAAATCAGTTGAAAGTAAGTTCATCAAGGTGATAGTGAACGTGGGAGAAGAACAGCAAGCCACAGGGAAAGAAAAAGATTCAGGAACATGCTCCTAAATCTACAAAATTTGTTTTTATGCTTAACACATTTTTTAAAATATAAAAAAAAAATTAACCTTAAAATTCCAGAAACACAAAATACAGCATTAAGACCAATAAACAAGTAAATAAAATGTAATCATGCAACACAGATTGGAAAAGAAAAAAATCTAAGTTTTCTTTTATTACTTTTCATAATAAATAATCAAAACCCCTTTAAGTATAGACTGGTTTGCACTTATGGTACCTAGTATTTAGTAGTCAGATAATATCTGCTTAATTCAACACACACATCTTATCAACGACACACAATTCTCTAATATCATTTAGTAGATTGTAATCCTTAAACTTGTCAAGATCACAGTTAACTACCAAATGGTTACCATAGTAATATTTTTGGTTTGCGGCTAGATAATCATTTTACCACAAACACAATCTGAGACCTAAACATTTGTGTATTTTTTTAAAAGCTTTTTTTAATTGAAATTATTTTTTCAAAAAAATATTTACTTTATTAAGAGAAAATTAATCTTCATTAACAGGCTCTGTAGCACCCATAAATAGAGTAAACAAATTTGAGCAGTTGTCTAAACCCATACAATTTATGATAACTAAAATATTTAAAATCAGCAAACATTACAAAAATGAGAACAGTAGAAAAAAATTAATTAATGTTAATTTTTTAATAATTATTTTATGTGGTTTACATTTAACTTTGTGTAATTAAAAAAAAAATCAGTATCAACATTTATTAATGACATCTATCTGCTCTTTCTTTATCTGCATTGAAATTCAAAAAAAAATTTTTTTTTTTACTGAAAAAATTGCATCTTTCATCTATTTGATTTCACGAATACTAATGCAATATATGTGATAATAAAGGAGAAATAAATAAGTATAACAAGAATGGAAGTACAGCCAAATAAAAGGCATCTATGAATATTTTCATTTCCTTTCAAGAACAAGTAAAAAAAAATTATCATGCAAAATTACTCAAGCTTGTTTTGTTCACAATAGATATTTTTTTTTTCATTAATGACAGCCTTTCTACTCAATTGTATGGTACAGGGCTTAAAATAGTCATCAGACATTGGACACTGTCCGACCAAATTTTGGAGCACTCTCACATATTGTCAGGCCAATCAATTTTTACTGCAGAAAAACAATGAAAATAAAAAAAAAATTAGCTTTACGATTTTTTTCATCTTCCCTTATTTTTAAGCAACATACATAATGCTTGATAAACACTCTCAATGCATAATTTTTCTCTTAAATAATTATTAGTACTTTACAGAAATTTCCCACTTCATAACGTTGAATTTGACACTCCTATTCATGCATTTCATAGCCTTGCAGCAAACTTTGTGACCTCAACTTTCCAAAGATGATAGTGACCTAGGAATGAGGTTGTGATGAGCTTTCATTTATGAAAACCTTGGATATGAGTAAAAAAAACACGTCGCATAATAAGAAACTTATTCTTACTCCTGTAGTTTAAAAAAAATTTTCTTTTCCAGCTACAAGAAGATAGTAAAGTATGAAACTTAGAACATAAAATCATATAGACAGAATATACATCTGGTTGTGTTTGTGAATGAAACACTCTCGTTGTCATTCATTTAATTTTAATGTTTACATCTTATGGCTTTTCCAGAAGAATGATGGCTTGCTAACTGCTTAATGAGTGATGCAATGAAGAGTATCTCGAATTCATGATAATTATTAAAACAATAGTTATTGTTTTACTCTGACTGTTCTTGTTTGTAAATAGTTCTAACACAACTACTTTGTGAGTCTTATTGCTACTTGTTCCTAAACAATATGCAATCTAAAAGATAAGAGTAGTAACACTGTTAGCCAGCTATTTAAACAGTTGCAAGAAAACCTAATACAGTTAAATAATTTACCTAAATCTAGAGTATTTCTCATTTTAAAATGCCTTAATAAAAATATGGGCAAAATGTCTGATTTAGTTTCCAATTTTTGGTATTAAACATGTCCAACCCAAATCATACCTGTCCAGATATTTGATTTGACCCAGGGGCGGACTGAGCCATCAGTCAATCGGGCACTGCCCGAGGGCCCATAGCTACAAGGGGCCCACAGCTGCAAGAGATTCCCATATAAATTCTATTAAATGAATACTCCAATATACTCAAGATGCAGTCTGAGACAACTAATTTTTAAATTTTTTTTGGAAATTGACTCCCCCAAACCGCCCTCCCCTTATCTGGCGCTTTGTAGCCTCTGACATCAGCACTAAGGGGCCCAGTGAACAGTTATGCCCGAGGGCCTATAATACTCTCAGTCCGCCCCTGCTTTGACCAACTCATTAAAATTATTTTAAGCCCTGTGGTACTGTACATTTCACATTCACTGTAATGTAAAGATGGCTAACCTATTACCTTCTGGTGATTTTTCACTCACAAAGTGAAGGATTAACCAATATTCCTTAAAATCATTATACTGAAGCACTCTTTTCATATTGTGCATTACGTACAATTTTGGATTAATTGAAATACTGCTCAAAATAAACAATTAACTTTCATTTCGTAAATACTGTCTTTATATAATGGTATTTCATTAAATAAATTTAAAATCTTAAAAAAAAAAATGAACTATCTGATTAATTTTAAATATTCTGACGAGCTAAAGGCTGTAGTATTCTTTAATTTTTAACACTTTTTAACATATATAAAATTATCAAGAAAAATCTCCACTTGGATCAAATAATCAAACAGCAAATCACTACTGTCTGAAATCTGGGTGGACTCTGGAGTCCATCTATAGTTTTCTCCTCTCAGTTGATGTAAAGTCTCATAGTATTACCATTAAATTTACACTGTATGTTTAAAAGAGGGGAACACAAACAAACAAACAAGAAAAAAAGAGAATCTCACATAAATAAGCTCAAAAGCATTGCAATGCTGGGCACATCTGGAGAGAGAGAGAGACGTCAGTCAGGCAATATGTTAGAGGTTGGGAGTGCCGGAGACGAAAGTGCTACTACTTGCAATAGGAAATCTTAGGGCGGTCTTACCCTCCCATCTTCAATACGACGCCAACAGTGGTCACATGACCCACCCAACTTTTCTCAACTGGTCATGCTGCCACTCTCCAAACTCATAATTCTCCTAGTGATGAGATCGGAACAGACGCATCAACGAGACAGAGACTATAGAGCAACATGAATTATAAGCAGCAAAAGAAGGTAACACATTTTAGAAAACTTATTTTCATGCTTAAAAAAGGCTAAAAGATCATAAATAGAAGCTGTAGTGTAAGCTGAAAGTCAGGGTTCTGGATAAAAATTAGAGGTATACACATTAAATTGGCTAAAAGTTTTAGAATTTCATAAGTTAGTAAAATTAAAAAAATTACTTGGTCTATTAATATAATACATTTCGACATTAAATCATCATATTTTCAAACTAATTTATCTGGTAAATAAATTTAAAAGAACTCCATCTATGTCACGAAATCTGTTTTGCTTTAATACTGCTAACCTAACAAAGATACCGCTTCTATTGTGACTGACTGCCAATTTATAATGGTACATTTAAACTGCTTCAAATTCTTGGAAAATGCAATATATCAAAACTGATGAGAAAGTATTTCTCCTCGACAGGACCTTGTCCTCTCGTGTCTGTCTGCAGTGAGCTAGGAGAGGTAATGTGGTCTATACCCAGATACAGTTGGGGATCTCCAGCAGTGGTCAAGCTAAAAGTCAGCCAGCAGTTACCTGCTCACTACGTGTACCCAGAAAACCCCTACTAGAACTCTTCAATTTTTGGATGTGACAGTAAAAACCACATGACCAACTGGTGAAGAGGAGCCAAAAAAAACCATGCTAGAGAAGTGTGCCAAACTGAGCTGATCCTGACTCAGATTCAAACATGGGGCCTTGGCCAGGTGGTCCGGTAATCTACCACTGGACCTCTGTCAAATAAAATACTAAGCAAATGAAAGTCCTCAAATGGAAAACCACTATGGATGCCAAAGAGATGTGAATTTCACAGATTGTTGAGTTTAACAATGGCTTTATTTATTCATTTGAATTTCTTAATTTTAGGAATGTGGAGATGACTGTGTGAAAACAGATTTGTATTGTTGCAAACAATACACTAGTAAACCATTTGGGTAAATTTGTTACAGTGTATTCTTTTCAGGAAGTATCTAAAATTATACCCTTTCTTTTTGGAAGAGGAGAAAAAGATGCTGTCTACCTACTTGTGGCAGGCTCACTGCCTATACTCACCCCAAGCATTCCAAATCGTTCAATGATCAGCCAGCCCATTAGCCAGTCAATGTCATATTTGTGGTTCATCAGGACCAGTGCATGTTCACCTCCCACTAGTTTCAGGTCCTCTGGTTTCATGTAGATAGCACACTCAGATCCCGACCACCACTGACCCAAGAACGTGATTTCTAAAAAGAAGCAAACAATGTAACTTGTCAAACACTTGCCTACGTAATCAAAACAAACCGGTGCAGCCAAGTTAGAACACTTCACAGCATATCTCGCTGCTGCTTCATAAGATTTTCAAGTTCACCTTGAAGTTTATTTTAACATATAATCAAATGCAGCCTATAGCAAAAAAAAAATTAATATTTCTCCAGAATTATTTCTAAAGCTCTAATAAATAGCAAATAAATACTTTGTGTCAAAACAATTATTTAATTTTTAATGCAACCTGTAATATCTGAAATTACAGTATGAAAGACAAAGCTAGTGTATAATTTTTAGCTAATTTAGTACAAACCAAAAAATGCACCCAGCTGAAATAAAATCACTGTAGTGGCATTCTGGACAAGTTGCACTTGAACACCCAACATCCTATTACCATTCATTGAAAGGAAAAAAAATATTAAGATAATTCTATAAATAAAATGATTTTATATCATATCTATGAAAAACAAAAAGACATACATTTAACAACTTTAATGTTTCATAGTCAACAGCAAAAAGAAGAAACTTTTGAGAGATAACATAGTCATTCTCTTTTGTTCAGAAGTGATTTTTTGTGTAAAATTCCCTAATAATTTCAAATTCCATTCATGCAACCAATAACCACATGAACAATGAGTTAGAGTTAATAGCTGTCTATTTTTAATTGTTACTATTATTATTTTTAAGTGTATGCATTTGTCAGGATTCCTACAAATAAGTTTTAAAATATTATTTCAGTTGAAAAGGAAACAATTCTAAAATGTATCCAGTGTTTATAACATCTTTAAGGAGTATGAATTTTAATAACTGTTTACTGACAGAAGAGAGAAAGACAAGGTTGTACAGTAAAGAAAACCATTCACAAGATTATTTTTACACATCCCACCTCTGCTGTGAAAGTTTTAGTTTTTCCCCACCAGAGGGAAGCACAGCACAGCAGTTCAAAATGGCAGCTAGTAGTGACACACAGGTTAAGCAAAGGGCAGTAATTGAATTCCTCACAGCTGAAAAGATTTTATCAATTGAAATTCACCATCACATGATGAATGCCTATAGGCACCTGAGTGTTGATGTGGGCACTGTAAGATGCTGGGTATAAGTCTTGTGAAAAGTGGAGAAACTGTACTCCAATATAGACCCCACAACAGCCAACTGCAACAGCTGTTAATGAAAAAAAACATGCAGTCTGTTGAGTGCAAATGTTAAAGTAATTACTATAACAGCACAATGACTAATGCCAAGACTCTCGCAACTCACAGTGAAATAATTTTCTTACAATCATGTAATATCTAGCTGGGTGTCACTTCCATGACTTCTATCTTCTATGTATAGTAATGAGTGCAAAATAAAAATTTGCATTTGTGAATAAATGCCAAGAGCATTTTCAAAAGTTACATTTAAAATGGCCTTAGTTCTGCTTCAAATAGTTTTTGAGGTTAAATGGCACTGCTCCTGCCTTCAAAGAGTAGTTGGAAAAAATGGCTATCTTATGAGAACATTAAGCACTCATATATAGCCATGATGGCTGAATGAGGAGCCAATTTACCTACTTCACACAAACTTTTCCCCAAACACTGAAAGTTTGAGAATTTTCTTAGAAAACTGTTTGCAACACATGCAGTGAACTTTGGCCCACCTTGGTCGAGGAGGGGGGAAAAATAAAAGAATTAAAGGCGTTATAAATGCTTGCCTGGATCCAAATGTTAAATCATTAAAATAATAATAATAATAATAATAATAATAATAATAATAATAATAATAATAATAATAATAATAATCAAACTGTTTATCAGTTATGAACTCATTTTATTTCACTGATACATTCACCTCTGGAAAAGCCCTGATCTAAATAATGGTTGCTTCACCAGCTGTGTAAGCAGAAAGAACATTTTGTTTGTCATGAAGGTTTACATAGTCTATTTTGTTCCTTCCAATCTGTTACACCAAAAAGTAAACAAGAAAAAAAAAAACAAAATCAGCAGCAAGCCCTTGTATCCCTAACCTGCCACTTGGGAAGTTATCAAATCTAATCTCAGCACCCTTCTTTTCTGTTTGTCCTGTGTATGCAGTTTGTATTTCCATTGTTGTTAGCAATCTCACAACCCTAATGTAGTATTATGTATGGTTTGTTGTACTTTCTGAAATCAAATTGCCGTCCACTCTTCACCCTAAACATCAACAGTCAAGTCATAACAGTACATACAAATAAAAACCTTTCATAACTTAGTAATCAATATCAGCCATCAACTTTCTTACCACAGTTGCAGATAAAAACGTTTTTTTTTTAGTGAGATACCTATCATTAAAACTGTTAGGTGCAGCCCTTTTCCATAATATGCCAGAGATAAAAAGCAGAACAATTCAGGTTCAAAGAGAACCCCCCCCAATGTTATATTCTGTAAAAGAGACTGAACATTACTGTTAGCATGATAGTCATGTTGTCTCTGCATTCATATGCTTTATAACTGCATTTTAAAAAAATGTTGTCAAAGATCAAAATGCTGTCCACATTAAATGAAGTGTCGTAAATAAATAAATGTATCACCTAATCACCTAATAAAAATCTTCCACCATATTGAATGATCGAGACAAGACTGAACAGGGGATGTATCTCATTTAAACATTCTATCTATCTTGAAGACTGTTACACAAACCAATTTATTCCATAAATCTCACTATTCAGAAATAAAAAAAAATATTAAAAAACAAGCAAATACAGAGTCTGCATCTTATGAAATGTACATAAATTATTTGTTATATATACACAATTTTTGCAGTTTAATAATTTTGAACTAGTTATGGATAAATACTTGCCATAATACAATGGTTGCTGACATAGAGAAAAGGCTACCAGATAAGTTATAATGCTAAATTGTTTTAAAATTGTGCAGATAAATACTTTGGTGCACCCTAAATACTTAATACACAAATCTCCCTACAGCCAAGTATATGGAAGATTTGCTGACTTTAACCAATATGCATCATCTACCCTCCACACAAACTTTCTTTACAGGAAACTGCTGGCTTCTAAAATTAAAAGAACTAGATGTGATCAGAATTTTAGGAGCACACAAAACAAAACATGCAAAATTAAAAATGTTTCATATAAGTAACATCACCACCTTTTCACTAGTGCTAGTCCATTCATTAATATTTGAAAAATTTATTGCAAGAATTGCTTTCTATCAGGATCAACATCTATGAATGACTCACTTCAAACCAACTTTGTAGATGATGTAATCTTCTAGTGAGCTCTTCATTCTCCAGTCAAGTGAGCATTTGTTTGAACAAATGATCAGGCAACACCTAGGTACTCTTCCATGTGAGAAAATGAACATAAACACAAACTTGAAAGGAAATTAACCAGTATAAAATCAACATTTTTCAAAAATTCATACAATAGTGATAGTTGATAATGATGACTGCTTTTAATGTTTTAATCTCTAGTATAAAATTGTAGAGACAGAATATGCAGTCCTGTCTTTTGTGATTGCAAACAGAATACAGAAAATAACTATTTACATCTGGTAATGGTGACATGAGATACTACTACTATATCCATATAACTCAGAGAAATACTACAAGAACATATTAACTGTTACTTTTAATAAAATGCTGTCTCTAACAAGTCATCCACTAGAACAAAAAAAAAGCAACAAATAATAACCAACTACGATACTACATCCATTAATAAACTTCTTCGGACTTCAAATATGCTTGCAGCTCAATTTAGCATGTAATGGAAAATCAGGATGTCTGATATTAAATGAACTTTAAATAAAATTAATAACCTCTGGGATTACAGTGTTTTCAGTATGTGAACATAATTGGGATCTTCAATAACTAGCTTTACCATAGGTTTTAAATAAATTGTGTATAATCAATATAGTTAAAATCAGATATCCACTACACACATGCTGAATAATAACAATTTTAAAAGGCTTCTACAAGAATCTTACATGAATTCTTACAATTGTGTGGTGAATGTTTTAAGATCTTAAAGGTTTATTAGACTCTGGGATCATGTGCACAGTAAGATTATGTTGTAGAATAAGATGACAGAGATGTTCATAGCAAGTTACTTCATTAGGTTCTCTAAATTATAAACTGTTTGTAAAACATCAAAAAAAGATTTTCAAAAATCATTGCTTAAAAATAAATTATATCAGCTGTCATGAATAGTTAGTTTAACGTTCAAAATGTTCCCAAGATATAAAGCCTGGGATTTTAGTCAGCTGAGTAAATAAAGGAAGTTCTGCGATATCAAGATGTATACTTACGACACCAAAGACTGTATGCCAGATAATGGTTGATCTTTCTGTACAAAGTATGGTTAAATGGCCAAATAATGCAGGAGCACAGCATGAGGAAGTTTATAATTAAACCACTGACAATGAATACATATCCAAGCAACACATACAACAGCATCCATGTCTTCATATAGGCCCACAGTCCCATTGCACACCTTTTATTTGAAATCTGACAAAAATTTAAAGAAAAAAAAATAACTTGAGTTAAGTAATGTCAATGAGTTAAAAAAATTTTTTTCTAATAGGAATTTTATATATTTTAATTTATGAATTGGAATAACTTTTATTTTACATGTAATAATTTGTTTTTAAATAAAATAATTCTTATATTAGTGATATGGCTTTCACTAATGTTACAAGAAAACTTACCAGCCAGTCAGAGAGATGAGAATTTACAAGCAAAAAACACCTAATAATCAAATGTTGAGTTTTTAAAATAAATTTATTATGAAAATAAACAGCAACAAAGTACGTTATAATATTAGCAATATATTCCTAGAAGTCTAAAATAAATCTGATGAGGTTTAAAACAAAATTACAATCTAAATATAGAATTTATTAGCATACTTACTGGGATTTTACAAGTATGCATTATTGCTAGCAGCACGTTTATCTCTGACATTTTTGAAAAATTGATATACAGTATCTATTTATATAGTCCTTTTCTGTCCATTTATCTACAGTTAGCACACATACATGCATTTATCTTTCATTTGTAGGTTTGAGTTCACTTTGTGTGTCATAGACCAACATTTGTTAATATCAAGTATACATGACCTGCATTTTCAAGTTAACACTCAATGACAAAAATGTAGATCCAGTATACACTCTCTGAATAAGATAAATGTTAATAGAAAGCTATAAGGTTCTTTTAAATGTATGTGGTTACTGTAAGAAGAACATGAAGGGGATAATATACAATAAATGCGCAATAAGATTATGTAGTAGGACAAGGTGACAGCTATTTAATTCCTATCAATGTATAATTTTTTTTTCACTTTCCACTTTCTCTAATTCTATTTAAAAATTGCTTTATGTTTGGCAACATGCCTTATTGGCTCCTGCTCCATGTTGGTGTGTGGCAAATAAAATAAATGTTACAGTAACAAGATTTACTTTCGCTGCATCTGTTTAAAAAATTGTAAAGCATTAAAAAAGTGTAACGATGCATTATCAGCAAGTAAAGCTGGAAACAAACTATGAAAAAAGTTCCAACTATTTCATGGTACAGATAGCTATTATATCTATCAGCATCTAGAGGGCAGCATTCATATTATGGAGCAGTTTTTCTTTCTTTTATCATTGTTAAATATTCTTAATACTATTTTGAATGCAGAATATTAATTGGTTCAGGCTGATTCTACGGCCATGCCCTCTTCGTTTGTACGTCACTCCGTTCTACTAATCAATACTTTTCTGAAAACATTTACATTCAGTCTTTATCTGGAAGGGAACAAGTTTTTTGTTGTCTTTTTTAAAGAGAAATATTTTAAAATATAATTTTCTAGGTGGAGTTAGAAACCCCATCCCAATGAACAATGATGAATCTCATGGAATAGTTGCCCACAATAGTACTTACTATTCTTACAACTCCATACAGCCCAAATAGAGAGAGCCATATGCTGCTCTATGACCAGCTGTACCACAATTTTAAAAATTCTAATGCTATGCAAGCTTTATGCATCCAGTTATCCCGTTAGCTAAATGTTATCAAATGCAAATGCTACTTATTTAAGCATGGTTTGCCCTAGTTTCTTATATTTTTCCTAGGCCTGCTGAAATTTCTGTACCACATCCTGCATTCAATAAAAGCTTAAGACCAAGTGGAAAGAAAACTTTTAATAAAAATGTACACACAGGAGAACAGGGACCGAGCTTCAGCCCCCTGTTATGCTGGGATTTCTGGTTACATCTGCTGTGTCCAGGACCAGTACCAGCGTCGTCCGAGTGCTGGTGTGTTCACGAACCTACAACTAGGGAGAGCCACAAAGGAGTACAGGGCTGGAGAAATAATAGGGCCGGTGGTGGGAAACTGATGTCGGACCAAGAAGGGTCGGAAAGGTCCGACGGACTCCAACCTTGGGTTCAGAGCTAAAAACTAAGGCTGGTGATATTCACTCCCCAAACCCAGCAGCCGAACCGCGTGCAGTCTAGAACACCTCCCTCCCTCCACTGTTGCCCAGACAGTCAGCGGATACGTCTGTCTGTCTGTCTGCCTGCCTCCCCCACTCCGGCGGCAGGACGAAGAACCCTGCTGACCCTAACCCTAACCCTGTCTCTCTTCCCGGAGGCAGGACGAAGAACCCTGCTGACCCTAGCCCTGTCTCTCTTCCAGGAGGCAGGACGAAGAACCCTGCTGACCCTGACCCTAACCCTGTCTCCCTCCCCGGCGGCAGGACGAAGAACCCTGCTGACCCTAACCCTGTCTCTCTTCCCGGAGGCAGGACGAAGAACCCTGCTGACCCTGACCCTAGCCCTGTCTCTATTCCAGGAGGCAGGACGAAGAACCCTGCTGACCCTGACCCTAACCCTGTCTCCCTCCCCGGCGGCAGGACGAAGAACCCTGCTGACCCTGACCCTAGCCCTGTCTCTCTTCCAGGAGGCAGGACGAAGAACCCTGCTGACCCTGACCCTAACCCTGTCTCCCTCCCCGGAGGCAGGGCGAAGTACCCTGCTGACCCTGACCCTAACCCTAGCCCTGTCTCTCTTCCCGGAGGCAGGGCGAAGAACCCTGCTGACCCTGACCCTAGCCCTGTCTCCCTCCCCGGCGGCAGGACGAAGAACCCTGCTGACCCTGACCCTAGCCCTGTCTCCCTCCCCGGCGGCAGGGCGAAGAACCCTGCTGACCCTAACCCTAACCCTGTCTCCCTCCCCGGCGGCAGGACGAAGAACCCTGCTGACCCTGACCCTTGCTCCATACCGGCCTTTCTTCATCTTTCACACCTGGATGAAGACCACCATCGCCTAGCAACAACAATACTACAGGTACACCTCCAATACCCGCGCTCGCGGAGATCAGAAAGTATGGGTTACCTGGAAGCCCGGCAGGCAGGATGTCACGCCATGTAGGCACACGGGAGGGCAAACTCCGCTTAGTTAAGAGGAAAACAAGCAAACAAACAAACAAAACAAAAAAAAAAGTGGGGGGGGAGGGAGAGACAGATACGCCCTCCGCTCGGTCCAGGCGGTGCCGTAAATGCGTCTGTCCGGCTCACGACTTCGCTCGCGCCGAATTTTAAACACGCGATGCACGGAACAAAGCTCAGGTTCTACCAACGAGGAAGTACACTGAACATTGTTTATACATCCATCTTCTCCGGGGGGGGGGAGGGGTTTCCTTCCCTTATCTTTTATGTGGTTACAGAAGCTGGCGCGCTTCGGTAAGGAACGATAACTCGCTCGTCCGTCCGCTTGACTGGCAGGGGGCGGTAGGGATCGGCTGTTTCTAGGCAACAGCGAGTGTGCTTCCATGATATCCGACTTCCTCGTTCCAAACATTGGCCAGGAACATTAAATGAAATATACTAAAGAAAGCTGTAGTTATGATGATGCACATGACCAAATCTAAAAAAAAAAAAAAAATAATGCGAAGATAATTATTTAAAACAACAACTAAATCTGACAATGTATTAACTCGCGATTCGATATGTTACTGGTGGCAAAGCAATAAATCGATATATTGACCTTCATAAAAAACAGCAGCAAATAGTCAGGTCTACTTCGATATTAGTAAATGTTGGTATGACGATGTACTAGCCACATTTCAGAAAGATATTTCCCCCAACTACCCAATAACTTCATGCCCACAAAATTTACTGGATCTTTACTCTTTTACCACTAAGCAGGGACTTTGGTTTTTGGAAAGGGAAAAAAAAAAACAAACTTACAGAGAGATAGAGAGAGTGTATGTTTATAAAATAGAACAAATTAGATTTCACAACTAGGCTATACATGTTATAAGTTGTAAATGCCATTAAATATCTGAACATTACTTAAAATTGCTTGTAGAAATCAATCTAAAATTGTAAACTTAAAACTTATAGATCATTTAATATTGATATTGTAAAAAGCTTGCATGTTCATACTGTATGTGTCAAGTTTTCTTTCTATCCTGGTACAAATTTCCATGTGAATGAATTAACACCCACACCCTTTCACACCGTTATCTTCCAAAGAGCAATGTCTGTATAACTTTCAAAGGCTGTACTCGACCTGAAAACAGTTGCTCAGTGGAAAATAATCTTAATGCTATTTCAAGGAATGTCAATTTCAGAATTTTTGAGTTCAGACTCACTACACCTATGACATCTTCATTAGTAAACTACTGTATTTTACTAATTAATACTTCTCTGGAACTTTTAAGTTACTTTTCAGATCACGAATATCTTGAAGGGATCACTTTTTAAACAAAATATTTAACATTTTGAATCTTTAAATGGTGTTAGAAATTAATCACCACCTGGAAAAGGTAAACAAGCAGATAGATTAATTACACCACAAACAACAAAATAATAATAACAATAGTCTTCAGCTATCTTTTGAATGTCGATATTTGAAGAAATAGATTTGTTGTCATAAAAGTAACAATACACATTATAAAATAAATGAAGTGGAGAACTAAAATAAAGCAACAATATTCTTTCTTAGG
Source organism: Nautilus pompilius (assembly GCA_018389105.1). Taxonomy (NCBI): domain Eukaryota; kingdom Metazoa; phylum Mollusca; class Cephalopoda; order Nautilida; family Nautilidae; genus Nautilus; species Nautilus pompilius. Next base: position 1,033,124 of record JACATO010000127.1, on the reverse strand, counting down.
TATACCTGCACAAAAATGTACATGGTTACTTTTTTTAAAGTGTCAGATAGTAAGTGTGTATCATTTCCAGAGTTCTAATTTTGTTTTAACATGCAAAAAATCTTCACATAAACAGTGTTCTGTAGTCAAACTTTACATTTCATGATAAAAGAAAGGCACATTAGTGCAATTACATTTTTGGAAAGAATCCTTATTGAAGGCTCTCTTAGTACAGATGATTAAAGATATGAAAACCTACACAATTTATGCAATTAATTTCATTTTGAAAGAATATGTGGTACATTTGCCAAAAGATCTAAATGAAGTACTCAACAGCATATGTCATTTTAAGTATATATGTATATACATACACTAAGAACATTCAAATAAAGCCCAGCTGAAATAGCATTGCTGTACTGGTATCCAGACTGGTTTTATTTGAACATTAGTATATAAAGTGGTCTTGCATCCACTTTTATTAGAAAACAGTTTGGTAACCTTGAAAAACATTTTTTAAAAGTTGATGGCCATCCTTAAACATACAAAAGAAAGTAACTTTATAAAATTGTGTAAATTTGAGCAGAGTCAAAATTCTATAACAATTCACCTAATAAATCATGAAAAGTGTATGCATTAATTGATGTGTATAATATTTAGTTCGCTTAAATGTAAAAATAAATGAACAAATGCAGATTCAACCCTTACATTTTATCAAAAACCTGTCAAGAACATAATGGGGCCATGTTACAAATGCCAGAAGCAGATTTGACAAGCTGCCACACCAACCCTGCTATGTTGCATTATGAATGAGATAAGTTATGGGATGTATAGTCACAAGAGTTCTGAAGCTGTTGTGGATTCTGCTACTGGATACAAAAAACTGATCATTTAGAACCTTTTCCTACTAGTAAGAAGCTTCTTGTAAGAAAGGTCTCTTTCTGTTTTTTTGCAGAAACTGCAAGAAATTCTTCCATTGTGGGAATGAATGCTAATAAGAAGGGCTGCCCACAATCTTAGTCAAAAACTCTTCTCAGCTTTCATGTGTACTGTGATGAAAGCTTATAATACCTTAACCTTAAACTCTTCTTTCACCCCCCCCCCCATCAACTAGTTTAGACACTGCTCAGTGAAGCTTTTCCTTGCCACATCATGACAGCTGTTTTGATAAATAAATAAAATAGATATTACCTGAAATCAAGTGGGGTACTACCATGCACGCCATGATGGTGACATTGCTCAAATAAAATTTAAAGATAACACTGCATAGTTAATCTTTTACTTGTGCGTTTTATAAAAATATTTGAATGCTGTATGTCACTTATGCTATATTAACATGGATTTGAATTTAACCATTTCAATTATTATTTTTTTAAAAATTTTTTTATCTTAAGGAACAAAATCATTTCTATTTCAACATTCAGTATGCAAGTGTAATGACGTGATCCAACCAGATAAGCTGAACTTGCCTAATGTGAAAGTACACAGCCTGTGAGCTTTTAAACTTACATATAGAAAAAATATACTTTAATCAGTCTTCATAATTAATAAAGTGATGGTTTGACTTACATTATATATTTATAGGTTTTTTTTCTTTTAATTAAACTGTAATGGGTTTGAAAGCCAGACAATAAAAAAAAATTTTTTTCACAGGCAACATAGTGCGATCCAAGGATTATGATGTGATCTACACTACTCTTGATACTAAAATTCTCAAAAATAAAACAGAAGGCATGATACTGGACATTGGGCTACTTTCAGTCAAATACAGAAAAGAATATAAAAGAAATCTTGGCCTATTAAACATCTTATGGAAGACTATTAATATTTTATTTTTGTATTAGATCAGCATGGAAAACAGAAATTTAATTTTAACTAAGCCTAGTTATCATCTAAAATGTTTATTTTTTTACGTGGATAATGTGTCAGATTATTTAGAATGAATAGGAAACAAAGGATTGTTTTTTAAAAAAAAAAATTATCAAGTACCAATAAGTGAAACTAATTCTGACCAGACATTTGCTACAAACACAAAAAAACAAAGAACTGACAGTCAGATGATGATATCTGACAATTAGCAAGAAAATTGTTGTTTTATAGACAGTCTAATTGATGTCCATATATTTTTGACTTTCAAAAGAAAATTTTTTTAAAAGAATATAAATAAATGCTATCACAGGATGAGAGCAAAAGGATTAGTAAGTCCAGTTCTTTATTCTTATATTTAGAATCTTTCATTTTTATCTCTTTATTAAAGCCTAAGATAAAATTTAATTTCTGAAATGATTCTCACCCTGGAAACATTATGGTTGGGCCCAGCAAAGACCCAGGGAACCAATAACCATAAAGCTAAGTAATCAACACGAAAACTTATGGATTGCTAATTAAAAAATTTAACTCAAACAAAAAGTCTGTATTACAGTCACAGTCACTAACCATTTACTCTGAACATAATGCAAAGGTAGCAAATATTGGTGATTATCTAAAGTAATAAATGGAAATAACCAGTACGAACTCAATGCAAGTTACCAGTAGCCATTTTGAAATATTCTCTGAAGTTATCATGTCTGTGATTCCTTTATAAGGCATACTTTTGTTAAGCTTCCAGTAATAGGACAAACTAAACTATTAACTTTATTAAACCAAGTAAATAAATGCATGTGAAAAGTGTTAAATGTAAAAACAAATGTCAGTGAGAAGCATGTAGGCAGCAATAAGTATCAGTTTGCTAAGTATGAAAGTGTAACAGCATCAAAAATTCTAATTAGGTATATGTAGATGAAATTATAATCAATGTCATATGCTTTTAGCTTTACATCTATATGTTGAATTAAGAATTACTGGTGCTGTAACAACTAGTACCAGTCTTCTCCAGACTCATTAGATGTCTTTAAAATATCACCACTTGAAGATTATTAGTAATATATACTATTTTCTTTATTTAAATTTGTATAAGAAAGGTAATTATAAATATACAGGAGTTAATAATCTGAAATTTAAAAGGTATCTTAAAAACATTAGGTTTGGATAATAATTAGAATAACTGTATATGTAAGATCTTGAAGTTTTATCATCAGTGGTGTCTTTAGAATTACTAAGGTATTTTAAATTCATTATTTGTGTATCTTATTGACTGCATTAGTTTCTGTATACATTGCATATTTCCCAGTTATTTTTATTTAGATCTTTGATTTATGAATATTAAAGGATTACAACAAAGGGCACTGCAAATTATTTCCATATTTTCTTCAAATTTTGTTGGGTTTTACCCTGAAAAATTGCTGTGGACATCAATGGCTTCATTTAATCAAAGAACAAGTCTACTTTATCTTCAATGAAGGTTTTGAAAACTAGACTAAGGCCATCTTTGCTGCTTAAATACTTACTTTTACCTGGTAGAGCCCGGCATTAACAGTTTCTTCTAATCAGACATTGCAAAAGTCACCGCCCTTCCTGTCTCCACATCAAGCTGTACCTCACTTGACACCAGCTTCTTTTCTATCAGAGACGGATGTTCAAATGAGACCCAGTTCAGTTCAAACAGCATCGCTGTAAAAGTGCTATTTGAATGTCCCCAATACTATACTCTCAATTATGCTGTTGTTGCTTTCTTAATGCAGAACTTGCATAGCAGTGCATGCATTATGCACACATTCAGATAAAGTAAACGCTTGCACTTCATGCTCTCACGGGATAAGTGAGCCTTTCAAATGTTACAGCCAATGAGTGGCTTGAAAACCTCAGAGTAAAATGAACGAACTCACCAGGCATGATGTGAGAGTGGGTGTATCTTTCATGGATGCATTTGCCTCAGTAGAGAAAAAGGAAATTCACTAAATAAATATCAAAACCAGTAGAATAGACGCAACTATCGCGCAATTGCTTAAACTTAGATATTGCAGCTTTTATCATCAAAAATAAACTGTTACAAAACATTCTTTTGTTTATTGCTATAGCGAATATATATAATTAAATATTTTAATTACATTTTTTAAAGACAAATTCAGTCAAAAATCGTTGTTGTTTTTTGTTTTTTACATAACCTAGAAACACAATATCATAACAAACATAATAGATGTAGCAATATCAATCAAGTTTATCCCATTAAATTAAAATCAGTATGCAGGAAAATCTCTATAGAAGTACATTCTGAATGAAAACCAAGAGTGCATCAGGAATGCTTATATATAAATGATAGAAATCTAATGCAGATAATCAATATTAAGCAAACTGGGACACTCAGGTAAAACCAGGTATTATGAATCATTCCTTAGAATCTCCATGGTGATTTCTTCTTGATATTAGTTTTTACATTTTCCGTAAATTTTCTACAATTTTGGAAAATTGCAACAATTATTTCTGCAAATACTAACTAATGTAGCAGCCCTTGTTCTGTTTCTTATCAAGACAGAGACTTGTCTAAAATAGTTCCAAATCGCAAGTATCAGCTAATATTCATTCAGCACCAACAATTACTAATACACTCATCTACAGCAATATGTCATTATTAAACAAAGCAGCAACCTGATTAATTTGTGTTTTTTTTAAATATCTTCAGTATTTCTGGTACTATTTTAAAATCATTCACATCTGTACCATGTAAGTTTAAGTAAACAACTTTTGAAAATTTACATAGGTCAGAGTATTTCCTCGTTGTCATTGATTTTTTTTTAATGATTTATCAAAATTGTATATAATTTTTTGCTAATTTTTAACCAAGTCGATAATATATATTACATTTACTAACAGTTGAGGAAGCTTGGCACTTCTAAAGTAAACATGGAACGGTGGCCTTTTGGGGCTATAATTTTCATGTAAATAAATCTTTAAAATAACAAAACTATGAAAGAAACGTGAAAAAGTTTTTTTCTACTTCATAAAAATAAATGTATACACTAGAAGTTGCAATAATGCATCTTAAGAATCCATTATTTCTAAACTTGGCAACAGCCTATACTTCCATGGTAACCCCAGTTAAATAATTATTGCTATAGAGAGCAGTCTCTGACTCACTTGAAAATAAATATTTAATAATTTGTAACTGCTCCAAGCATCCCTCCTTTCCTTTATTCAGTTAAAGACCGAATACAGCATATTGGAAACCAGCAGTAATTTATTTCTCCATAGTAACCAATTAAAGGTAAACTACCCATAATTTTTGTGCCAGCACATATGGAGGAATGGGGTAGAAAAAGTACTAGGTTACTGCCTCACTATTGTTATGTAGCAGGAGAAACATTGAATGGATTCATAGATCATAGATGGTAACTGTTTCAATTCCCACAGAATCACTCTAGTTTTAGAACTCAACATAGTTTTTCTATAAATATTCTTGATTTTTATTCCTAAATAAAATAATACTGAAAGACATTTCAAAAATATTAAAATCAAAACTTAACCTGGGTGGAAAATGTTCCTCAGCTTCATGATGACAACTACAGCAGTTTACCACTGGATAATTCCTCTTTGTCTTAAACATTGCATTAGAAGCTAGAATACTGAACTGTGCATATGAATTGATTTTCATTTCCAGTGTGATGTAACGATAAAAATGACACCATTTTCTATGCTTCCTGGATTGATTGGGTAAATAATAATTTTACTTTCTATTTGTCACAAGCATTAATTACAAGTCCACTAAAAGTAAATCACACAATTTCTCTTTGAAATATTTATTATCGTGCTAGAGGTTCAGCATAGCTATTTTCGAATTTACTAGAATAAATCCACACGCTGCATCAGTTGTCACTTTATCCAACTTGTTATCTATTTCATAGGACCAACATTAAGAAAGAGAGAAAACATCTGTTTCAGCTCCAGTAAAACAGAGTTGTTGGCAACCTTATAACAATCTGATGAAGATGGATTTGAAGTCCTATAAAAAAAGATAATAATATTTAGTATCAAGAGCACAAATACAGTGCTATAGGTCTTTATTTTTTACTCCCATATGTAATTTATTTCCAGGAGTAAATAGATTTCTTAGCTGGAACATATATCAACATTTGAGATTTTCCAATAATTCCTAATTTATAGCAATATAAGAACAAATATCGTGGTGTAGTTAACTCTTTCATATTTACTGTCCAAGGATGGCAGCCTTTAGTATAAACTGATAAACAAGCAAAAAAAGGAAAATGTGAACTGACATATATCTAATATGAACAAAGGTACTAAAATTGCAATAAACAAATATATTAATAATCTTAAGTTACTATGGTGGATTAATTTGCATATATTTTGAACTCCCAAACCATGAATAAATGGAATAATTTATTAATGCAAAATGTATTCCAGCTTAAACAGTTAATAAGTAGAATAGGTGGTTCCGCATGTTCTCTAATGTAATATGCAAAATGGACAGCACCTTATGTAATTAAGTACACTCTTCAGTAAACAGTGGTCTATGATCTGTGATAATTATTATTTTTTAAATTACCAATCTAAAGTTCTATGATTTTTAGTGATTGTAGGTTTTCTTATAATTAATCTGTAAATTATTTTCCTTTCCCGATATCTTAGGTGGTCGCTGTAAGCAGGTGCAGGGGTTGCCATGACTATCATGTGGCAAACACCACAGTAAATGACGCCATTTAATATCATTAATATGCTTTCTGTATTCACTGAAGAAGTTGTCTGTAGGAAGAGAAAAAGAGCATTAAAAAAGGGACAATTTTATTAGAAAAGCAACCTTAAAGAAAACAGCTATTCATAATCTGGTAGTAATAAAAAAAAAACTATGTAAAATGGAGAGAAAGTATGCAACTCAATCTACAATATGTCTTTTATGTCAGTAAAGCATAAAAATATACTTATGCAGATCTGTTTAGTCCACTAAATAAGTGGCTGATACAATACAGTGCTGGACATTTGTAAAAATGGAAATAAAAGTATCAAATTACAAGTAAATAGTTTTTCAATCAAAGAGGAATCATCATACAACTGCATCATTTTCATATTATCTCATGGTAATAAACTCTACCTAGGGTAGCGCAACAGAACATACAAAACCCTACATTTTGTAACTATTTCTGTCATGACAGATCAGAGCTAAAGTCGACGAAACAGCGGCATTGAAGCTTAGGGAGCCTAATTTAAGAAAAAAATATAGTAGTAGTAGTCAAGATTTTTTTTTTTTTCAGATAGAAAGAAAGCAAAGGGAAACTGGTGCTATAAGAACTAGCCCTGGAGGTCTTCCCTACTATAAACATTCTCTGATGAATAATGCCTTACGCAGAATGGCCATCAGTGTTAAATTTTAAAAAAAATAATATCAGACTTATAGATAATTCTTTTTACCAGTTAGAACTTAAATGTTTGGAAGGTTTGGCTGTTTGTCAATAGTTTTAAAAATCTACATTTTACAGCAAATAGGGCTTTATATTATAGTTTGAACCCTTTTGTCCCTTTATATATTCAATCACTTACCCATAGCATTCATGAGATGTCTTTTTTTTGTATACCCTAGCTGTGGTGGATACTAAACAAAACAACAGCAACAATATTTTCTACAATCGGTTGATAATTATTTACATAACAGAGTTTGGATGGCTGTTATAGATGGTGCTATTTCTCAAATTGAACATGTCACCAGTGGGATGTCAGGGCTCAGTTCTTGGACATATACTTTTTAAATATACATATATTGATAACACTGATGTTGGAATTTCTAATAATAATTAAAAATTTTTAGTTAATAAAAGAATTTATAGGTTATAAAAGTGATAATATTAAAATAATGCAGGCTAATGGAAAAGGGAATTAGTTCGAGTGTAAATGCTTTAATCTTGGATAAGTTGACACTAATTACTTACTGGATATTTATTCAATAGCTTCAAAAAAGGATTTAGAGGTATATTAAATGTTATTAAAACCTTTTTAACTGCAAATAATTTAAATAAATAATAAATAGTTAAATAAATATATACATTTTAAAATACATCATTACCTTATCTGCAAACATGAATATTTTTCTTTGATCTATATACCAAAATGTGCAAATATTCTTCATCTAATGTCTGACAACAAATCAAATGAAAAGTTAGAGAACCTGCTAGGCAACTTATTTTGACTTTGCAACAACTCAAGGCCGATTACAAAACTTTAAAGTGTTTTGTAATATAATAAATATTCTAGAATATGCTAAGTAATAATTTGCCACTAATGAACATAACATCTGTCATCTCTTCTGCACCAAATACTGAAAGGACCTTTTTCTTCCTCTCAATTAAGTACCTAAAAATTATTTTAAAATATTAAAAACAGCAAATATGCTAAAAAAAAATCCAAATTATTATTATTATTTTAAATAATGAAAAATTTTAAAAAGCAAAACGAGTTTAAATTATAATTTTTAAGCAAAATGATATCTTTAAAACAATAACATTAAATTATTAATTAAACAAAATCCCATTTTTACTAGATAATATGGATTGTTTCGTTATGTATGTGAATGAGCAGTTGCAGGAGGAAATCAGTTTGATTTGCTTATGTACTATCTAATAAAATACACCAAGTGTATCAGGTCTTTAGCTAGAAAATTTAGTGCACCTGCAGCCCAGGACAAAGAAAACCACACACCAGGGGGCCACACTACTTGTTTTGCCACCTCAGTTCTCACCTTTTGTGCACTATGCTGTGTAACCAGCGCTGACAGTTTGTACACATCCATTTTGAACTCTACAAAAGATATCCAGATAATAGTTACAGTGTTTATAGAGCATAGCAAATCTTTCAACTCTCCCACATACTTTATCCTGTGGACATTTTATTGTCATTTCACCCCTTCACCTGAGAGAAATCCTGCAGACACCCATAATTCAATGTAGTGCACTGCAGTTTTCTTTATCCCATCTTCTAAAAAAATAATTAACTCCCAAAACTTTCTTCTAAACATTCCTATTCACCTTCCATAACTCTCTCTCTCTCTCTCTCTCTCATATCAGTATGTTTTGATTTTTTTTTACTACACTCAACTCCATTACTGGTCTTGGAGATGAGTTCCCCTCTATAAATCAAATTTTAATTGCATTATTTTTTTTATTTTAACTCTTTATGTTTGAAATAATTTCAAGTTTTGAAGACTAATGAATGATGATGGTGATAATAAAGGGGAGGTAACTTGTTAAAATTTAACACTAGATTAGGCTGTGATAATTTCGGGAACTATTTTTGCACTGCTACAGAATTTCTCAGTTATCAGTGCTCTACTCATAATATATGATCTTATTATTCACAAATAACAAATTTTGAATACAATTTTAATAAGTTCTGTAATCTAAATGCTATTTTATGAAAAAAAAATCAAACTAAACAAAATGAAGGCATTAGTTTAAGGGGAGACTAGTAATGAGAACAAAAAGGCTGCAGTTGGTGAAAAAAGTTTTTAAAATCTTTTTCACTCAAAAATAATCTTCTGCCTCTCTCTCAAAAGAAAAAAAACTAACTTAAAATTATCAATTTATCTATTATTAATTACCAGTATTTTATTTAATAAATCTCTTCTTGGAATATCAGATTCTTAGATGAATCTTCTGTAATTGTAATTTGATGATACCTACAAGTTGATAAACTGTCAATATTCCTTTAATGAATCCAAATTGTTTGTATAAAATCTGAATGAATCTTGTGCCATGTTCATATACTAATTTGCGTAAATGACTAATATCACTGTTGAAGATTGAGGAAAGATTAAGTATTTCTCCTGGCATATTTAGTATCTTTAGTTGCTGTACTTCATGGCCAGGTGAAGTTTGCCAGACATTGAGGAAAGATGAGTTATCCCTCCTGGCATAGTATCTGTACTTGTGCTTTTTTGGCTAGGTGAGGTTTGCCAGTTGTTGCTTCATTCTTCTAAAATCTTTCTGACTGTCTCCTCTCTAATGATCTCCTGTCAAAACATAGCCACAGTTTTGATGGAATTTTCATTTATTTTGATAAACAAAGCATTTTTGACTAAATTTCATTATCTAGAAACTTATTGTGAGACCAACAATTGCTCTTGATTATTAATTTTAATTTCTAAAATTAAATCATAGCAATTTTATTATGAGTGGCATGCTAATGTTATATATGAGAAAATCTATAGATTATAAAAATCTTTTAAAGATGAGTCATACTACTACTACTACTACTACTGTTGTTATTACTAATTACAGTATTTCAATTTATTCTCTATTTTGTAATAGTCAGACAATTATTGGGTAGTGGAATTGCTACATCTTAGCCCATTCTAATCAGTTTAGTATGGTACTGTATGAAAATGTAAAATTCAAGAAGACTCATCCCAAGTAAATTGTTTCCCATTAATACATTTTCAAATGTTTTATTTTTAATTTTGTGGCTCAAAATTTTTTTTAAAATAAATTTCTGACATAGAAACTTTCTTTTTTTGTTGTTTTTGAATCCGAATTTTTTTTAAATTGTTCATTTTAAAACTTTTAAAACCAAATAATCAAAATCTGTTAACCTGTTAAATTAAACAAAAAATTAACAAAAATGTAAATAACCTAAAAGTTTGTTTTAGCGACATCTTCATCAATTTTAAAAGCAGTGATAAGCTAACAACAATTTTCCATGTTAAAACTTAATAACACTGTCATCAGTACTCAGTAATTAATTTGTTAAATATTAATGCTAAACATTTGGAAGACTCTTTTAGTCCCAGTGAAATCCAGGTAGTGAATACTACAATAATAGTCACCTTTGGTGTGCAGACTTAAAGAGTTTATGCAACTATTCAGGCTGATAAAATGTTTCAATCAGTTCAACATATTGCTAAAATATGGCCAACATTGCCATCATATTGTCATTGTACTAACATATCTTCAACATCCTGCTAACATGTTATCAACATGTTAAATATCATCAAATAGTTGGCATGAGAATATCATAATCTGTTGGAAAAAATGAATGCAAACAAAAATTATCATTGTGGAAAATGCACTTGTGCAACAGTACACAAAATTACCAGCATTAAGTGTTTTTTTTTTAAAATCACTTCACCTGTTTACATCTGCCAACTTGTTTAATTATTATTAAATTATTAAAAATCAAATGCAAATTTGCAACTCCTGCTTTATCTTGCTTTCTTTAGATAGTTTAAACTTCTTTTAAGTTCAGCCCATTAGTGATATATGAAGTTATTATGCACTTGGCTTTAAAATCCTTAAGATGAGCTTATGTTTGAAAGACATTTATCAATTTTTATGACTTAGGCCAGAATCGACGATTTAAAAATAAATGTATAACTGTAAAAAAGAGAAAGAAGCTACTGCTGTCTGCTTTTTTATTTAACTTGAAAATAAAATCTTCGGCTAAGGTATTGCAGCATGAAAATGCTAACATTTCCGGAAAAAGATTTTTTTGAATATACCAATTGCTAAAGTAATCAAGAACAGCAACAAGCGAAAATACAATCGGTGACATAAATAGATCGCCCTGAAGCAGTTTGGCGGAAAAAGCCTTTCAGACTGGGGTAAGTCGACATTCTCGGTCTGACGTACATGTGGTTTCAGGAAAGAGAGACTGAAAGTAGAGCGGACGGATGCCAGCCACGTGGCTGACAGACTGGGGTTAGTCGACATTCTCGGTCTGACGTAAATGTGGCTTCAGGGAAGAGAGACTGAAAGTAGAGCGGACGGATGCCAGCCACGTGGCTGACAGACTGGGGTAAGTCGACATTCTCGGTCTGACGTAAATGTGGTTTCAGGAAAGAGAGACTGAAAGTAGAGCGGACGGATGCCAGTCACGTGGCTGACAGACTGGGGTAAGTCGACATTCTCGGTCTGACGTAGATGTGGTTTCAGGAAAGAGAGACTGAAAGTAGAGCGGACGGATGCCAGCCACGTGGCTGACAGACTGGAGTAAGTCGACATTCTCGGTCTGACGTAAATGTGGCTTCAGGAAAGAGAGACTGAAAGTAGAGCGGACGGATGCCAGCCACGTGGCTGACAGACTGGGGTAAGTCGACATTCTCGGTCTGACGTAAATGTGGTTTCAGGAAAGAGAGACTGAAAGTAGAGCGGACGGATGCCAGCCACGTGGCTGACAGACTGGGGTAAGTCGACATTCTCGGTCTGACGTAAATGTGGTTTCAGGAAAGAGAGACTGAAAGTAGAGCGGACGGATGCCAGCCACGTGGCTGACAGACTGGGGTAAGTCGACATTCTCGGTCTGACGTAAATGTGGTTTCAGGAAAGAGAGACTGAAAGTAGAGCGGACGGATGCCAGCCACGTGACTTTACTAGGGAAAAACAACAGAAGCGTCCGTGTGCTCCGTGGCGGAGACAGATGAAAAGTGGGATCAACTACCTTAACCTTTATGGAGAGGAAGCCATTCTAGACCGTAGACATTAGATTATTAATAATCACCTTTAATTAAAACGTTTATTATAATTAACGGATTTAAACGATGAGTTAAAAAACAACAACAACAGAAATCGCCTTGTGACTTAAAGAATTATGTAATTATGGTGTCCAGCGCTGTCTGTATCTTATCTCGAACAGTCGTGTACGGAGATCCCACCCCGAGCCGCCTGGCTCCTCCATGACGGGCGCGACCTCTCCTCGGCGGCGAGTCGCGATCGGTGTACGCGCTGCTCGGTGGCGGCCTCTGCCGGCGTCTGATGTAACACGCGCTGATGCTCCGACCGTCACGACGACGACGGCTGTTCTCCCTGTCCTCCATCACCTGTTTCTGCTGCTCAGAACCTGTGGCGAAGTAAGTGGCTCTGTCCCGATCCCGTGGTGTCATCGCTGTTACCGCCTGTTGTTTTTCTTCTCTCCCTCTCCTTCCGGTCTGGCCCGCAGGACTCGGCAGATGATGGACGAGCCCAGCCCAGCCCAGCCCAGCCGTGTGGCAGATGGAGAGGAGGAGTTCATCACTCCGGGCGGCGGCTCGGCTGTTACATATTCCCTTCGTCTGCTGCCAATAAACGATCCCCCAAATATATATATATATATATATATATATTATATACACACGGGATGTTTATTGCTCCATTTTTTCTTCTTCCCATCCTGTTTTCTTTTCCAGGTACAGAGATTTGAAATGGCAAATGAACTGGACGTTGAAGACAAAATTAAATTAATTACACGAAATATACAGGTAAATTTTTACGTTGGTTTAACGAAGTAGCATCAGTAAAGACATAGCAACACCTGCACACCTGGCAGAGATGGTGTATAGTCAGGGTTAGCTTAGTATTAGATAGCATAGGTATCGAGGTAGGTGTGGATAATTATAGCCAGCTGTGATGGCATCAGCAATAGTCAGAGATAAGTATATTGGGATCACTAGCACTTCATCGATACCCAATAATGAGCCCTGAAAAATTGATCTTGCAGATGTAACAGCACTAGTGATATTCCCAGAAATGCCCTTGCATAATTAACTTCAGCCTGCATTCATCTCATCTTGTCATTCTGCTGACTATCTGATAGACGGGTTGTGAATGTTTCGGTGCTGGTGGAGTCATTGTCAAGAACTGATAAAGCCAGCACCTCTTGGTGCCCAGGGAAAAATCTATTCGCCCACCTTAACCAAGAATTTTCATTTCTAATTAATAATTAGTTATAAAATAATAGTCATTTGTCACTGCTCCAAACTTAAATACTATTACGCATTATCTTGGCATGTGAACTTTACATATTCACATAATTTACATTCTTCTACAAGGGATCCCTTCTATTAAAAAAGGAGTAAGTTTCAAAACAATGAGAGTTCTAAAAGATAATGTTAAAGTGACTAGAACTGTATAAAAATTAACCCTCTAATAAAAGAGAACAAATACTGAGTTTCCATGAAAATAAGGAGTTTAGTCTTGAGAAATCACGTATCTGTTTTTGGCCCAACCCATCCCTCACTATGCTTCTGGATAAAGCTACCTGCTTGGCTCTTATTCCATTGATTACCACAAAACACAAACATGCTGTATTAAAAGATCTAATTTTGAAGGTGAAAAATAGATGATAAAGTAAAAAAAAAATTCTACACTTAGGAAATTGTTTAGAAATGCTGCTGTTTTGAAAGAGAATTATGGAAATGTGTTGAGATGTTAATAGCAGTTAATATTTTATGTTTTTTTATATTTCATAATTGTAAGTAATAAGTGGTAATTTAAAGTAAGTACACTTTTCAGCCTGCATATGATGTAGATCTTATTATTAATTACATGTAAAGTCACACATCTCTCTGATAATTGTGAACACAGTGCAGGATGCATAGTATCTTGTGCTACATTACTTGATGATTAACTACTACATTTCATATGTCAAAAAAAAAATAAGGAAAGACATTAGCTGGATATAAATGTCACCATGATTATTTTTTATATTAAAATGGCCTGGTTTGTCCATGATTTGAAAATGTTTTATTTGTAGATATGTTTGACTCAGTACATTTTGAGAAAGGTCTTTTCAGTTAACATTTCTTCTGCTTAATTAATGCTGATTTCTCAAGACTAAACTCCTTATTTTCATGGAAACTCAGTATTTGTTCTCTTTTATTAGAGGGTTAATTTTTATACAGTTCTAGTCACTTTAACATTATCTTTTAGAACTCTCATTGTTTTGAAACTTACTCCTTTTTTAATAGAAGGGATCCCTTGTAGAAGAATGTAAATTGAAATCTTTTTGGAAAACTTTGACATTGTACTTAGTTCTAATTTGATTTACTTATGACTACTGGTATTTGACTTATCAGTCCAGTATTAGAGGGAAGTTTACTTATTACCTTTATTTATATATTACTAAACATTTAAATTTGTATACCTTTAACTTGCTAGTAATGGACACTTGTGGAAAACCAATGGAAATTTTATTACTTTCTGATAAATATTACTAAATTGTAATTATCAACATTACTATTATTGCTATCCTAAATGATTTTAATTAAATATTAGTAAAATTCTATTGATTTGTCAGTCATGTAGTGTATGAAAATATGAATTACTTTTGTCAGGAAATCATTGGAGAAGATCGTTTAAGACTAATATTGGAGAAACAGGACCTCAACATATACTGGGGTACGGCAACGACAGGTCGGCCCCATGTTGCTTACTTTATACCCATGTCAAAAATAGCTGACTTTCTCCAAGCTGGATGTAAGGTAAATATTACTTTTATGTGATATTCATGACAAAATACTACATATTTCACTTATCTTTATACTTGATAATATTTCTTCAGCAGCTGGATTTGATGCCATCTCTTTTGTATGCTCTAACTTTGCGTCTTACTGCTAGTGCTGGATACATGTGGAAAATATCTGGAGTTTGTTTCTATTTCTATTTGAAATTTTATTTTGGATAGGAAGGTGAAGACCAGCTAGTCATGGTCAATCAGAGAAATTGGCATAGAAGATCCTGCACATTACTTAATTACAAGATGGCTGGAACCTGTTGCTAGGTACACTAGACAGTTCTGAAATGATGACCGTCATAGATGATCCTCATGGAAAACCAGAATAAATCTTTTGTTTACTTAATTAACATTTCTTATGATTAAAGGAGTAGTAAAGGAAAATTAAGAAAAGTTGACTCTGCAAGTCACAATATTAACAAGTTACACTGTCAACAAAGCAGCATGGGAAAAAATGATTTTCTTTAGAGAGTTTGTTTTTACCATGAAAACCAAATCACGCCATGAGAAACAGTAGGTGGAGGGAGATATGTTTGTGCAAACCCTACTAAAACTAGATATGAGACTGCACTATCACTGACATTGAACAGTGGTTATATGAAACAGCAACTATACTGTAAAACACTGCTATCATTAGAATTACAATTAAGTGATACCTTAAACTCTGTCTGTGTGTGTTTGTGTTTGATTACAACTTTTTAGAAGAAAGCTATTAAGGTATAAAGTTGATCACTACAAAGTTATTACAGAAGAGTTGTTTTGCAGGTGACCATCCTGTTTGCCAATCTGCATGCCTACCTGGATAACATGAAAGCCCCCTGGGATCTGCTGGATCTTCGGGTCAAATACTATGAAACTGTCATCAAGGCCATGTTGCAGTCATTGGGGGTCCCTTTGGACAAGCTCAAGTTTGTTAAAGGAACTGAGTTCCAGTTAACCAAGTGAGTATGGCTGTATTTTCTTTACATTCCATTAACTGACTGAAAAGGCGCAGGGCTTGTGAAGAATGATCTGTTTGCATAAATGTTTTGTAGGGAATACACGCTTGATGTCTATCGACTTTCATCATTGGTGACTGAGCATGATGCGAAGAAGGCTGGGGCTGAAGTGGTGAAACAAGTTGATCACCCTCTTCTCAGCGGTCTTCTTTATCCTGGACTACAGGTGGGGTGTTCTGTCTAAACAAGCTGAGATAGTTAAATTTATTTTCTGCTGCTCTCATTTTGTTGATTTCTCTTTTCAACTCAGCTGTGTTCATTCTACATAATTTTGTTTCTTTTGTTATGGCCAATCTTCAAATACACATTTTAAAAAAAGATTAAGTTAAAGAGTAAAGAATTAAACTGGCGTGTAAGTCGCTAAAAAAGCTAAAAAAGAAAGTTTACTTTTTGTTGGTTAGAATTGCTTGGATGCTTTTTCCATAATCTCTTTTATAAAGATAAATTTTAAAGAAGAAAATATTTTTTTTTGTGTGTGTATACTTCATTTTTTAAGGCTCTGGATGAAGAATATCTAAATGTAGATGCCCAGTTTGGTGGTGTGGATCAAAGGAAAATATTCACATTTGCAGAAAAGGTATTTTTTAAAATCCATCTCTCTCTTTAAATATTAAGACAAAACTGATTATTTTATTGATGTGTGTCCAATTATGAAATGTGTTACCAAACTATCCCATTATAAACAAGTGACTGCACTACCTTTTAGCTTGATCATTGATCTATCTACAGCTGATCTGACTGTACTTCAGTTCATCAAGCAACTAGTTGGCAGCTCTGTTCTGGCTAACCTATAGGCCGCCTAATATAATAAATTAAACTTGTAACATGGAAGCAAATATGTTTCACATCTTTGTGGCAAATGCCAAAGTTAGGCCTGCCTTCTGCGTAATTGTTAACTTAAAACTTAACATAAACAAGAGAAGCTTCTTTTTTAAAGTATCAATACACCTATTTTCCCACACAGACAACACCACCATGATCCATGCCCTTGCACCAGTATGGTAAAGTTGTTTTTGCTATGCGGCCGTCAACAGACAACTTTCTTCAGTGTAATCATTTTTTTTAAAAATCGTTGTGCATGCACAGCTTCTGTCAGATGGACCTAAGAAACAAAAATCTGAGAACTCAGAAGCACAGTCTATTTTATTGGTCCAGTGGCTTGTGACGTTCTGATAATTGCACACTTTAGACTGACTAGTGTTAACAATAATCATCATAATGGCATGATGACCAACACTGGGATTCATTCAGTTTGCACTGCATGATTTGCAGATCAGTTCTGCATGGTGCCTTTACTAACAGCTGTTTCTGACCACTTGCTGTGAGGCCTGAGTCGCAGTTCAATTTCTCATCAAGCATTTTACAGTACTCTGGTTGACGCAAAATTCCATACACGTTTAATTGTGCAGCGTTGACTCTCATTCAGCGAGATCCTCTCAGCTTAACGTGTGTATTAAAACTGGTTGCCACTTTTGAACTGCTGTGTTGTGCTTCTCCCTGGTGTGAAAAAAAAACTTTCATAGCAGTGGTGGGATGTACAATAGAATCTTGTATATAATTTTCTTTAATGTTCTGCTTGCCATTCACAAAATAAGAGGGAGACATTACATTTGATGTCCTTCATAAGCCTTATGTTATGTGTTTTTATGTACATATGGTTTGATTTTAGTGATGTTTAGGGAGTTGTTCTTTGCTAGGGTTTGTGCCTGAATAGGGATATGTAGGGATATTTTTGACAACTTATTTACAATTATTTTTTCAGTACTTGCCACATTTAGGGTATGCTAAAAGAATTCATATAATGAATCCCATGGGTGAGTAACTTTTATGCTTTGTAGCTGTTTTTCGTTAACATTATTATTTTTTAGCAGTTTTGTTAGGGTAACGCATATTTTTTAAATGGTAAGAGAACTAGAAGGTGCTTGACAATTCATGTTATTACTACTGAAAATGTATGTGTAGTTCATATAGAAGAAACCTTCACTGTGCCAGATAAATATGAATAGTATACTGACTCAGTCATTTACTTGGGGAAACAGTTGATTCCAAGGATGATGACAGCCTAATATAAACTTGGTATGTGAAATACAGTTAATGATCAGGGGATTCTTCAGTTACACTACCCTGTTAAGTGATTTGAGTATCAGTTTTATGTTTCTTGTGGAGATAAGAATAAAAGGCATTTAGATGAAGCATCACTTTGTGTGTGTGTGTGTGTGTGTGTGCATCCTCTCTTTGTGCTGTGACATCTGATGTGGAGTTTCATTTACCATTCTAGTGCCGGGATTGACAGGAGGGAAGATGAGCGCTTCTGAAGAGGATTCTAAAATTGATTTACTTGATTCAGAGCATCAAGTGAAGAAAAAGCTAGAGCGAGCTTACTGTGAACCAGGAAACATCAAAGAAAATGGTGTATTAGCTTTTTGTAAATATGTGGTTTTTCAAATGAACCAAGCAGAACAAGGTTAGTCAATAGCCCTTTACTGGATCTCAAAGAATGTTTTTACCATTATAATTTAGATTGCCAGTGTGATTTAGCTATCCATCTTTTGCTGAAAGTGTAAACTGAAACTCTGCAGTTGTTTTTCTAAAACTGGTAATTCTGCACAAGTCTAAGAGTTGGACGGGACAAAATAAATGTGTTGTTTATGTATTTTATAAAATTTTTAATTGCTTTTGTTAGAAGAGCAAATGCTTGGTACAGTCAGAATGTGACCATGGATTTCATGTTTATGATTGCCTCATTGCCTCAACAAACAGCAGCGACACCTATGGACTTATCGACAAGATTACTTTTCAGGCATAATGAAGTATATTTCAATGGAAAAAAAAAGTCTGACAAAAGATTGAAAATAAGTCACGTACACGTCACTGTATGCACCAATAAATTGGTTTCTTTGTACTGTGGAATACCCACAATTAAGACTGCAAATGGGAGAGAGTCAGGCTCAGAAGTTTATTTTGTTTGTATTTTGAAGGTTTTGAAGTTAAGCGAAAACCGAAAAATGGTGGCGATATCATCTATAAAACATACAGTGAAGTGGAGTTGGCTTTTGCCTCTGAGGTATTGGAGCATCTTTAGCTCTTTATTTTTTTATGGTTTAAAGAAATGTATTAAATTTGTGCTGAAATGGTTATGAATTGTTTATTTTATATATATTTTTCTAAACAAAAAAATGTGCATGCTATTGAAATAAGTAATCCAGATAATGAGTGGTTTCAGAATGGTTTTACTGGGTTGAAGATGAGTGAAGATAGTTTGAAATATTCTCTATTAGGGGATATTCTGGGATTTAAAAAGACTGGATCGTATTTCTCAGCTTTTAAATCCATATTCGGTTGATCTAGTAGAATGGAGATAGTGAACCAACATGGAGGAAGTATGGATTCCATTGGTGTCATGTTTGTTTGCATTTTCTTTGACTTTGTTATTTCTAGGCATCTTATTGGTTTTGATCACCATCTAAGCATTTATTGGAACTCATAAAATTCAAAAGTCTGGGATGGGTTTTTTATTGGAGCCAAAAATAGTCAATCTGCTGAAAACTGAAAATGAAACCCAGACCTAACTTTGATTGGCAACAGATAATCCATCACGAACTAAACTGTATGGGAATGTTTTCAAATGAAAATGAAGCCAAGTGCCATTGCATGTGGCAGACAGCATAGATCTACATGCAATGAAAAAGGAAAGTGACAGAGTAATTCTTCTTAATCAGTTGTTTTGTCATTGACACAAGGAGAAGAAAAAAGGACACATGGGTGACCTAAAAAAGCAAATCAAACCATCCTAGAAGTGTTCTCTCTCCCTCTGTAAAGAGGTGGGTGGGGGGAGAATGAAACGGTGTAAACCAACTGCACTTGTTTTTACATAGCTTTAGCAGTGGGTTTAACCTCACTGAGTCACTTTCTTATATCAGCTCCTCTTTGTTGTGTCTAGTTTTCTCCACTGCGCCTGATGCATTGCAGTCTTGTGATATGAATCCTGGAAATTCTGATTCATTGTGATCTGACACATTCACAACATCTTTGCCATCTGGAACATTGGATATGCCCATCTTGAAACACTAGGAGCCAAGAAATTCCATGTCCTTGAACAACTGAAAGAGATGTAGTTTTCTGGCTTTCTTATGTGCTTGCCCTGTCTCCATTTACCGACCAACCATCCTGTGTCTCTTGGTAGTTTTGTTTTTATCAGGATACATCAGATTGTTGTACTAAGCTGATTTTTTTGCTGTTTCTCTCACTGCCTCAATCCTTAGTCCCTAAATGGGTCTCAAACAAATTTCCATTGGTTGTGGTGACCCCTGCCAACCCACATTTTGCAGCCAGTAGACAACAATGTCTCCATCCAACCAACCTTTTGGGTTCATGTTGACTAAAACTGATGAACGAATCAACTAACCAGATAGATCTTGTTTTTCTTTTCAAAACAATGGGGATAACTTTTACCCATTGACCATCTTGTTGAATCGCACCGCCTTTTTGATGCCCGGTTGCTTTAAGACTGGTTTTCTTTTCAGAGTGATGCAGAATTGCATTTCTCTGCATCTTGAAATAGACAGCTGTCTGTTTCATCCGTGTTTCCAGTATCAGCAATGAAATGTTGCAAAGCTGTTGCATTCTATTGATGCATTATAGTAGTTTCTTTTTCTGGTTTTGATGCAGTTTTTATGCCCCACATCTTTTCTGTCTTGCAAAGGTGACATGGCACTTCATTTACAAACCTATCCAGCACTTGTATGGAAATCTGTCCAATAGAGAGAGCTTCACTGTACCCCTCCAGGCTGCCTCTGTTTCCCTGTGATTCCTATATCATGATAGCAATGTTTGGAAAACAAGTCAATAATTTTCCTTATTGCATATTTTGCATAGTGTTTTGGCATCTGCTGTGGACTTGACTATGTAGCTTGTAGTCCTTAGCATTCTAACTCTTTAACAGGCAAAATGCTTGATGCTTGCTGCAAGAATTTCAAATGAATGAGTGAATGCTTTGGAAAGAATTGATTTTGTAGTAAAAATACCTGATATGGTGAAAGCCGGCAAGCAATGACCAGACACTGTCACTACTCACATCATGTAAATAGTGTCACATGATCAGCAGTGCAATTATTACACACCTAAACAAGGAGTGCTTTTATTCACATGGCTGTTTGTATTAGAGACAGAGATTACAATCTTGAAAAGCTCAGGAGCCTACAATCAAAACCTAACTTTAGAACCAAAATGGATTCCTACACCAGGCCTGAATAGTTTGAGGAGCATAGAAGATAAAAGACAGTCTGGTCATGCTGTCAGTTGTTTTACAACTAGGGTTTCATATTTTAATGAAATACAAGGGAAACTTGTGTACTTAATTCTGATGAAAAGAGTACAAAAATATAGTCTCTAATTGCTTTGACAACCACTAGTGCTCAGATTCATTGTTTCATTTGCCAGTGAGATTAAAAGAAAAAAAATCTTTACTGGTTTGAGAAAATTACAAAGTAAATGGCTTTTTCCATAAATACTAAATGTCTGTATTAAAGGTTCATTTATTTTAAAAGTAGATGAGGCAGTTTATGAACCTTCTTTTGTTGTTATTAAAGCCCTCTTTGATTTTTCAGTAATACTTTCACTTTCTGTGCTTTTTAATCACTAAATTAATGTTTTTAGGGAATTGCTTGCTTTTTCTAAAATTGCTATTTGATTTTTGACAAAGCAGTGATGGGCTATCCTAACACTCTTCATGCAAACTGCCTTTAGTTCTTTGACCAGACAGTGATGGGCTACCTTGACACTCTTCATGCAAACTGCCTTTAGTTCTTTGACCAGGCAGTGATGGGCTACCCTGACTCTCTTCATGCAAACTGCCTTTAGCTCTTTGACCAGGCAGTGATGGGCTACCCTGACACTCTTCATGCAAACTGCCTTTAGCTCTTTGACCAGGCAGTGATGGGCTACCCTGACACTCTTCATGCAAACTGCCTTTAGTTCTTTGACCAGGCAGTGATGGGCTACCCTAACACTCTTCATGCAAACTGCCTTTAGCTCTTTGACCAGGCAGTGATGGGCTACCCTAACACTCTTCATGCAAACTGCCTTTAGCTCTTTGACCAGGCAGTGATGGGCTACCCTAACACTCTTCATGCAAACTGCCTTTAGTTCTTTGGCCAGGCAGTGATGGGCTACCCTAACACTCTTCATGCAAACTGCCTTTAGTTCTTTGACCAGACAGTGATGGGCTACCCTAATACTCTTCATGCAAACTGCCTTTAGCTCTTTGACCAGGCAGTGATGGGCTACCCTAACACTCTTCATGCAAACTGCCTTTAGTTCTTTGACCAGGCAGTGATGGGCTACCCTGACACTCTTCATGCAACTGCCTTTAGTTCTTTGACCAGGCAGTGATGGGCTACCCTAACACTCTTCATGCAAACTGCCTTTAGCTCTTTGACCAGGCAGTGATGGGCTACCCTGACACTCTTCATGCAAACTGCCTTTAGCTCTTTGACCAGGCAGTGATGGGCTACCCTGACACTCTTCATGCAAACTGCCTTTAGTTCTTTGACCAGGCAGTGATGGGCTACCCTGACACTCTTCATGCAAACTGCCTTTAGTTCTTTGGCCAGGCAGTGATGGGCTACCCTGACACTCTTCATGCAAACTGCCTTTAGCTCTTTGGCCAGGCAGTGATGGGCTAACCCTGACACTCTTCGTGCAAACTGCCTTTAGCTCTTTGACCAGGCAGTGATGGGCTACCCTGACACTCTTCATGCAAACTGCCTTTAGCTCTTTGACCAGGCAGTGATGGGCTACCCTGACACTCTTCATGCAAACTGCCTTTAGTTCTTTGACCAGGCAGTGATGGCTACCCTGACACTCTTCATGCAAACTGCCTTTAGCTCTTTGACCAGGCAGTGATGGGCTACCCTGACACTCTTCATGCAACTGCCTTTAGTTCTTTAGCCAGGCAGTGATGGGCTACCCTGACACTCTTCATGCAAACTGCCTTTAGTTCTTTGGCCAGGCAGTGATGGGCTACCCTAACACTCTTCATGCAAACTGCCTTTAGTTCTTTGACCAGGCAGTGATGGGCTACCCTGACACTCTTCATGCATACTGCCTTTAGCTCTTTGGCCAGGCAGTGATGGGCTAACCCTGACACTCTTCATGCAAACTGCCTTTAGTTCTTTGGCCAGGCAGTGATGGGCTACCCTGACACTCTTCATGCAAACTGCCTTTAGTTCTTTGACAGGCAGTGATGGGCTACCCTGACACCTCTTCATGCAAACTGCCTTTAGCTCTTTGACCAGGCAGTGATGGGCTACCCTGACACTCTTCATGCAAACTGCCTTTAGCTCTTTGACCAGGCAGTGATGGGCTACCCTAACACTCTTCATGCAAACTGCCTTTAGTTCTTTGACCAGGCAGTGATGGGCTACCCTAACACTCTTCATGCAAACTGCCTTTAGTTCTTTGGCCAGGCAGTGATGGGCTACCCTAACACTCTTCATGCAAACTGCCTTTAGTTCTTTGACCAGGCAGTGATGGGCTAACCCTGACACTCTTCATGCAAACTGCCTTTAGTTCTTTGACCAGGCAGTGATGGGCTACCCTAATACTCTTCATGCAAACTGCCTTTAGCTCTTTGACCAGGCAGTGATGGGCTACCCTGACACTCTTCATGCAAACTGCCTTTAGTTCTTTGACCAGACAGTGATGGGCTACCCTAACACTCTTCATGCAAACTGCCTTTAGTTCTTTGACCAGGCAGTGATGGGCTACCCTAACACTCTTCATGCAAACTGCCTTTAGCTCTTTGACCAGGCAGTGATGGGCTACCCTAACACTCTTCATGCAAACTGCCTTTAGTTCTTTGGCCAGGCAGTGATGGGCTACCCTAACACTCTTCATGCAAACTGCCTTTAGCTCTTTGACCAGGCAGTGATGGGCTACCCTGACACTCTTCATGCAAACTGCCTTTAGTTCTTTGACCAGGCAGTGATGGGCTACCCTGACACTCTTCATGCAAACTGCCTTAGTTCTTTGACCAGGCAGTGATGGGCTACCCTAACACTCTTCATGCAAACTGCCTTTAGTTCTTTGGCCAGGCAGTGATGGGCTACCCTAACACTCTTCATGCAAACTGCCTTTAGTTCTTTGACCAGGCAGTGATGGGCTACCTGACACTCTTCATGCAAACTGCCTTTAGTTCTTTGACAGGCAGTGATGGGCTACCCTAACACTCTTCATGCAAACTGCCTTTAGCTCTTTGACCAGGCAGTGATGGGCTACCCTGACACTCTTCATGCAAACTGCCTTTAGTTCTTTGACCAGACAGTGATGGGCTACCCTAACACTCTTCATGCAAACTGCCTTTAGTTCTTTGACCAGGCAGTGATGGGCTACCCTAACACTCTTCATGCAAACTGCCTTTAGTTCTTTGACCAGGCAGTGATGGGCTACCCTAACACTCTTCATGCAAACTGCCTTTAGTTCTTTGGCCAGGCAGTGATGGGCTACCCTAACACTCTTCATGCAAACTGCCTTTAGCTCTTTGACCAGGCAGTGATGGGCTACCCTGACACTCTTCATGCAAACTGCCTTTAGTTCTTTGACCAGGCAGTGATGGGCTACCCTGACACTCTTCATGCAAACTGCCTTTAGTTCTTTGACCAGGCAGTGATGGGCTACCCTAACACTCTTCATGCAAACTGCCTTTAGCTCTTTGACCAGGCAGTGATGGGCTACCCTGACACTCTTCATGCAAACTGCCTTTAGTTCTTTGACCAGGCAGTGATGGGCTACCCTGACACTCTTCATGCAAACTGCCTTTAGTTCTTTGGCCAGGCAGTGATGGGCTACCCTGACACTCTTCATGCAAACTGCCTTTAGCTCTTTGGCCAGGCAGTGATGGGCTACCCTGACACTCTTCGTGCAAACTGCCTTTAGCTCTTTGACCAGGCAGTGATGGGCTACCCTGACACTCTTCATGCAAACTGCCTTTAGCTCTTTGACCAGGCAGTGATGGGCTACCCTAACACTCTTCATGCAAACTGCCTTTAGTTCTTTGGCCAGGCAGTGATGGGCTACCCTAACACTCTTCATGCAAACTGCCTTTAGTTCTTTGACCAGGCAGTGATGGGCTACCCTGACACTCTTCATGCAAACTGCCTTTAGTTCTTTGACCAGGCAGTGATGGGCTACCCTAACACTCTTCATGCAAACTGCCTTTAGTTCTTTGACCAGACAGTGATGGGCTACCCTAACACTCTTCATGCAAACTGCCTTTAGTTCTTTGACCAGGCAGTGATGGGCTACCCTAACACTCTTCATGCAAACTGCCTTTAGTTCTTTGACCAGGCAGTGATGGGCTACCCTAACACTCTTCATGCAAACTGCCTTTAGCTCTTTGACCAGGCAGTGATGGGCTACCCTAACACTCTTCATGCAAACTGCCTTTAGTTCTTTGACCAGGCAGTGATGGGCTACCCTGACACTCTTCATGCATACTGCCTTTAGCTCTTTGGCCAGGCAGTGATGGGCTACCCTGACACTCTTCATGCAAACTGCCTTTAGCTCTTTGACCAGGCAGTGATGGGCTACCCTAACACTCTTCATGCAAACTGCCTTTAGCTCTTTGACCAGGCAGTGATGGGCTACCCTGACACTCTTCATGCAAACTGCCTTTAGTTCTTTGGCCAGGCAGTGATGGGCTACCCTAACACTCTTCATGCAAACTGCCTTTAGCTCTTTGGCCAGGCAGTGATGGGCTACCCTGACACTCTTCATGCAAACTGCCTTTAGTTCTTTGACCAGGCAGTGATGGGCTACCCTGACACTCTTCATGCAAACTGCCTTTAGTTCTTTGACCAGGCAGTGATGGGCTACCCTGACACTCTTCATGCATACTGCCTTTAGTTCTTTGGCCAGGCAGTGATGGGCTACCCTGACACTCTTCATGCAAACTGCCTTTAGTTCTTTGACCAGGCAGTGATGGGCTACCCTGACACTCTTCATGCATACTGCCTTTAGTTCTTTGGCCAGGCAGTGATGGGCTACCCTGACACTCTTCATGCAAACTGCCTTTAGCTCTTTGACCAGGCAGTGATGGGCTACCCTAACACTCTTCATGCAAACTGCCTTTAGCTCTTTGGCCAGGCAGTGATGGGCTACCCTGACACTCTTCATGCAAACTGCCTTTAGCTCTTTGGCCAGGCAGTGATGGGCTACCCTGACACTCTTCATGCAAACTGCCTTTAGCTCTTTGACCAGGCAGTGATGGGCTACCCTGACACTCTTCATGCAAACTGCCTTTAGTTCTTTGACCAGGCAGTGATGGGCTACCCTGACACTCTTCATGCATACTGCCTTTAGTTCTTTGACCAGGCAGTGATGGGCTACCCTGACACTCTTCATGCATACTGCCTTTAGCTCTTTGGCCAGGCAGTGATGGGCTACCCTGACACTCTTCATGCAAACTGCCTTTAGCTCTTTGACCAGGCAGTGATGGGCTACCCTAACACTCTTCATGCAAACTGCCTTTAGCTCTTTGACCAGGCAGTGATGGGCTACTCTGACACTCTTCATGCAAACTGCCTTTAGCTCTTTGGCCAGGCAGTGATGGGCTACCCTGACACTCTTCATGCAAACTGCCTTTAGCTCTTTGACCAGGCAGTGATGGGCTACCCTGACACTCTTCATGCAAACTGCCTTTAGCTCTTTGGCCAGGCAGTGATGGGCTACCCTGACACTCTTCATGCAAACTGCTTTTACCTCTTTGACCAAGCTGTTTTTATTTTGTTTTTTCAAGAAGCTGCACCCTGGGGATTTGAAAGCAGCCCTATTGACCTACCTGAATAAGCTCCTTGAACCCATCAGGAAAGAGTTTCAGAAACCAGAGAACACAATGTTGGCTAAACAAGCTTACCCTTCTAAACAAAGTAAGCTCCACTCATCTGATCTGTGTATCACCAACATT
Organism: Nautilus pompilius; assembly: GCA_018389105.1. NCBI lineage: Eukaryota > Metazoa > Mollusca > Cephalopoda > Nautilida > Nautilidae > Nautilus > Nautilus pompilius. The sequence goes on along the minus strand of JACATO010000127.1, from coordinate 1,006,046 downwards.
TCCATTGATGTGTTGGAGTAAAAATGTCTCTCTAATTAGTCCAGGTAAAGTTTGAGTTCCTAGATAAATGGCAATCAAAACGTAAACTATAACTGGAAGGTTGGGAGTGCTGAGTGTGAACAAACCCTTTTACAAAAGTGCTAAACTTCTGAATCCTTCACTGGATCAAAGTTAAGTTGGCTGTCTTGAAGATTAGCAATTGAAACTTTCATATCTATTTAGGAATAATGAACTAAAGTTTTGTTGTTTTGATTTTTCTTCTCAGACCAGGCTTCAGCAGCAGAAAAGATCACACCAGTGCGATTGAAGCTGCGAGTTGGAAAAATTCTATCTGTCAGGAAGGTAACTGTTCTCCTGAATGGGCATAAATATTTAAAGTTATGGTTGGTTAAGTTCCATTTTATCAGATTTAGCACTTGATGAAATTTAACTGAAAGAGGATAATAAAATAAAATTAGATTGTGTCATCTCAAAGTTTTTTAAAAATAAATTTATAAATTTCATTTGTTTCATCAAGAAGAGTTTTCACCACTGCAGCAACATCCAATATTCATACAGAAAAGTATCTCCCTGTTGCCAGGTGAGGGTCTGTAAGCACATGTGGGTAGTATTTTCATGGGCTTAGGTAGCTTCTCCCTCCTCAGCTGCAGTTTATTTTGGGTTTTGAGGAGATCTCTAGCTGTTTGAGGTACAGTAAATAGACTAAAATGAATTTTTTAATATATGTAGAACTCTTGTAAATCACATGGAATTCTCCATGGCTTGAACTTGTGACTATGCACCTGCCATTTAGCAGTTGATCAAGCAGTAACTTTAACATTTTAGCCAATCACGGAATTTGTATTTTTGCTAGAGTAACCGCAAGCATCGTCTCCTATTTTGGCTATCTACAGTCAGTAATAATATGGGTCGTAATTACAAATTAACTAAGATTCTGACATGGTTAGGTATCAGAAAATAATTTTCCAGCAATAGAATTGTTTAATGGGTGGAATAAATCATCAGAAAAATAGTTGGATCGAGATAACATTAACCATTTCTAAAATTGTATTGATGTACATTATTTCTCATCTTTGGAACTCCTTGCATGTAAGCCATGATGGATGGCTTTCTGTACTCTTGTAACTAAACTGAATTATTCCAAATTTTCTAGATATTGTTATTGTAATTTCAGAGAACTTACTTGTCAATAATATACTGAAAAACAGATCCCAGAAAAGTCAAAGGTAAAATGCTATATTTGACTCTTTTACAGCATCCTGATGCAGAGTCACTGTATGTGGAGGAGGTTGACCTGGGAGAGGAGAAACCTCGGACAGTGATCAGTGGGCTGGTTGGTCTGGTGCCCATGGATGAGCTCCAGGATAGATTGGGGGTGTTCTTGTGTAACTTGAAACCTACTAAAATGAGGGGCATAGAGTCCCAGGCAATGTTGATGTGTGCTTCTGTGTAAGTAGCAACATCTGTCCACTGCTGTTTTAGTGACCCACTACACATCTCACTGCTAAAGATGAATCCAGGCTTTCAGATTCTTATTACCAATAGACAGACTGAATAGGGATGGAGAAACTTCCAAGCCAGTTTGTAGCTTACCCCCTTTCCTCTGATAAAAAAAGGCATCTATGATCGATAGGTTAGACTTTATTTGTATATGAAGTGATATTTGCTGGCTTTAACTGAAGGTAGACTGATTTTAGTTGAGAAGAAATGAGAATTCCTGCTTAATTATCAGAATCAAAGTATTTGTAAGGATGAGCAACCTTATTCTACATTTGAGAGTTGATGTTATTGACTGATGCTCACCTAGGGTCAAGAACACAGCAGCAAGAAAACAAAACAATTTCCACAATTATTCTGGTGCTGCTGGTTAAAAAAGAATATTTTGATGCTGACTCCTCATATTTTTTTTCTTCTTCCCTTTCTCCAGAGAATTTCCTCGTAGTGTGGAGCCTCTCTCTGTCCCAGAAGGAAGTGTCCCTGGAGATGAGGTGTTCATAGAAGATTTTTGCACAGAAAATCCTGATGAGCAACTGAAACCAAAGAAAAAAATCTGGGAGAAATTACAGGTGAGATGATGATGCTTTTTCTTTTTTCTTGTAGGTGCAAATCATGTACGACAATGTTAATGCAGTCAGCCGTTTTGTCATCTGGTAATAATCACAAGAAATATGTAGATGCTTTTCTCATATGATTGAAGTCGTCTTTAAAAGCACTTTCAGATGTAGAGCCCTATTTTTAATTAGATCTTTCAGAACAGTTTGTAGCGATGAGTATGACGGTTTAGATGGTAGAGTATCAGATTTAGCTCAGAGCTTGTTTAATATTCACAATGATTGACAAAAAATATGTTAAAATAACATTCCAGCCTGGCCATTAAGTTTTTTACTGCACCCAGTCCACTCAGCAAATCTCAGAATGCGAGTTTCTCCTCGCACGACTCCACGATCTGAGCACATTTCAGACTCTTAAAATAATTTTTTTACTCCATTGTAGAATGCTAAGATTGCATGCATTAGTTTACTACATCCTATTGGCTGTCTAAAAAAAAAAAAGAAAAAATAGTTGACAATGGCTGCTTAAATTTTTGTCATTATGGAATTCCATCATTTAAGAAAAGCAAGTGTATGACTACTGATTTTTTTATGCAAATGTCAGTCAAAAGAACAAGAAATTGCTTTTCCATCAGTATCATTTCCATGCTGGAATTTCTGTTTACATATTTTACACGTAAATTTGTTTTGCCATCATTCTTAAACTTTTCTCTGACACTGTGTGGATTTATTATGCATGTTGTGAGATGTTTGTTTATTGAACAGCAAAAGAAACATGAAAATCGAATATGCATTTCAAGAGATGGAAATCTCAGCATTGTTATTCCCAAGGTCTAATGGACTACATTGCTAGCTGTTATTACTCCTCCCCAGTATTTGTATTAGCACAGAAAAGTAATATGCTCTTGCATCATGATATCCAAATGCAAACGTTGCAGAAGCAATTCATGAATGCGTGGCTAGTTTGTGCTTAGGTCCTTTAAAAGGTGGGTACAATATACTGGCTTTCGGTCTGTGAGAATGTAAAAACTGCCATGGCAACCTAGTCCTGGTAAAAGTCCACAGCACTTGATTGTCCTAAATGCAGATATCATTAATCAGCTGCAGCAGAGATTCTGAGACCTAGAATACACAGCATTATCTTGGGTAATTTACCCAGCAGCTGGATTACACTGTTTTTACTTTAGAGTGTTTCAGATTGGCCGGTAGAGTTGTAGTAGTTGAGTTCTTAGGAGGCTGACAATCTGACTCATTTGGAAATGCAACAGTATCAGAAATGGTGACAATGACAGTAGACCCTGCTGAATTGCTCAAGGTATGACATGGGAGAGAATGTCATGCTGATGACTGTTGTTGACAGAAATGCATAGGGAGCTGCTAGTGTAATTCATCTGTGTATTGAATAGCTATATTCAACAAGTTCTTAAAACTGTTGTTCCTTATTTCAATTTCTTCTCTACCACTGATTGCATTATCCTTTGATTGATTCCTACAAGTTATTTGTTGAATTCCTGATCTCTACATGGCTATATGTGCCTGATGCATTTGACTGCCATATATCTGCTTTGGATATTAATTTTCTTTTTGCTGTTTCCTTTCAGACTGATTTTAAAGTAAATTCTGATGGAATAGCAGAGTGGAATGGTAAAATGATGCGGACTAAACTAGGATCTGTCCAAAGTAAAACTCTGAAGAATGCTCCAATTAAATGAGTTATTTACAACTAAAGGTACATTAAAATTTTTCTTACGACTGACTGTTTTTTTTCTTTTTTTAGATTAGCATCCATTTGTAAACTTATTTGTATGTATACATATTTTCAAATCACTTGTCTTTTTTTGGATGGTTGGTTAGGGCAGTGAAAAGCAGAAGTTGTTTATCACTGATATACCTGTGTCCAGGTGATGCAATTTCTAGAGAACTATAGAAAAATTGTACATATTGGTTGGATAAGAGAAACCTTTCATTTGTGTGTATTAAAGATGAAATTGATGTAAATAGCACATCACGTGAGCATTTACTTTAGTGACAAAATATTTATGAACATTCCAGATTTAGAGAAAGCTGGGAATTCTAAATTTTTCTTGAGATGCTAAATCACACTTGTAATTTCTAAGGATTTTCATCGTTGATAGATGAGTGCTGCTTATATATAGGAGCTTAGCAGTTGAAATATTAGTTATGCTTTAGAATGTGAGATCAAATTGTGTGTTGGAATGAAAAGCATTAATACTTTGCATTCTGTAAGCAAGCATCTTTAACATAGATTTTTTTTTCATGGAAAAGGAGGAAATTTTCATATGTACGATTGCGAGATTCTCAGCTGTGGCAATTTTTATACTGTATAGCATTAGTGAAATAAATTTTGTTTTTGCTCTAATTTGTAATTATTCATAGATACAATTTTAAAACTCCATAACTAAAACACCTGGCAGCTTGGTGGCGATATATAGTAGATTCCACGTTTCTCACTAAATTTACTGACTGCTGAGTTTACATCTTTTAATACAAAATGATACACTTCAAAGACTGGTGGGGGCATTTTTCATTGCATTGATTTTCCCTTTCACATCATTCATAGATTTATTTGCTCAATACATAATATGCATATCACCATGTCATCACATCTCTTAAATACTAGAGGAAATGGTCTGGAGATCAATAGTTCTTTCACTTGTGGAATTATGGCCTTATTTTCAACACAGGTGAGACTGGGTTGTTCTAGTTAGCATCGGTAATCAATTTTGTGGTCTTATCAGTAGCACCCAATCATCCTGTTGGTGTCAGCCAAAGCTTTGTATGACATTTCCTAATGTACTGCTGCCCTTCCCTATACCACAGTGCAGCTAATAACCCCCAATACCATCAGTACTTATATCTAAAGGTGGTTGTGCCAGCAAAGCAGTTGCAGATTATACCAGACTAGGTGTACACAGACACTCTGTATTGGCATCAAAGGATTAAATAATTATAAGATGCCCCCATCCCAAAAATAAACTATATCTTCTGGCAACTCATAGTATAGTCCTTTTGCTTTTTACAATAACTACTGAATTATTGAAAAGAAAACCGTATGCATTTTGTGAATAGCTTTAAAAACAGACTGGGAAAATCAGTTATTCTCTGTATAACTTAATTCATTGGCAACAGTTGACTGTGTTATTGTGATGGTCTGAAAGTATGAGTGGTGCCGGTTGCATGACATTAGCCATCTTCGATAAAATGGTAATCTGACTTCCATATTAGCAATTTTTAAAAAAAATAGAAATATTAATTATTGTATGCATATACCAACAGCATCTTCTGGGACGTTAACAAGAGGGGGAGATAGAAAGCATATTTATGATTCAGATTAACTTAAAATGCATACTCAAAAAAAAAAAAAAAAAACATTTCTGAACTCGTAGTACTTGTATTGTACAGTACGTTCAGCTGTACTCCTTTAAAACAAACTCGATATTAGAAGTTAGTTAAATTGTTGGGTGAAAATAAAATGGCAATGGAATCGATTTAAAAATAGCTTTAAGTTTGTATACCTTGTGAGAATGTCCCATTCTTCAACCGGGGCCCACTTCCATCTGTCTAGACTAGAGTCTGTGAAATGAAACAGTACCAACAGTTCAATGACCAGTTGTGATCTTGTTGCCCATTGTCATTCTGGACTGCATACCACTAGCATGAAGCGTGTCGCAAACTGTCTACATCAAAATTCAATGGTTGGTTGCTCTGTGACAGTCATTTTGGAAAGATCATGCTGTGGAAAACCTTTGGGCAATCTAAACAAGTTTTTTTTTCATGAAATGGTGCCCTAGAATGTCAGTTTACATCCTCCTGAGCCACCTCATTCCATGTGCAAATCACCTCTATCTCTCTCAAAAATAATTAGCACTATGTAAGTTAGCTTGTGTAGAGGAGGGGTCTGTTTCATATGATTGAGTACATTTAAGAACAAAGATGCAATTCTGAAAAAAATATTTGTAAAGCACCAGCTTTAATGTTTCAGTTGATGAAAACTAGAAGATTCACACTAATTAAAAAAGCACCAGAGGTTCCTACCCACTAAAACTAAAATCAGGAATCATACAAACTCCAACTAATCTGCAATGACATTACAGGCATACACAATGATGTGCACTTTGCAACATCCCTTGAGGCAAATGAATGTATCACAACCTACAGTCCTGCCCGCATTTATGTGATTGCTAGCGTTAATCACGAACAAGCCAATGGATTTGAGGCAGCCTGGCAGGAAGAAGACAGATGTCATTGTGGCGGTTAAATTTTAAATACAAAAAAAATCCCAACAGAAAATTACAGTGCCTTTTGTACAACAAGTAAGTTTTTGAGGAACTGGGGAGCTTCCCCAATACTACTTTCGTCATAGCACTATCCAATGAGAAGCGATCTTTTATTTCAGAAGAAATCACATAAAATCTATATCTGAAATTCATTCCACACTGCTGAAAAGGGGCTGGGGGAAGGCGTGACCGATTTTCCGTAATCTCACTGCATCAGGAATTTCGGAAACTAAAAAGAAAATCAGGAATAATTATGGAAAAATCCAGAATGGTAAGAACCTCTGACGCACCATCATCTTAAATATACTGGTTCTACCATTTTTTACCTAACCTGCAGTATGTTAGGAGGAATAAAAAATAAAAAACTGACAGTATGAATCTAAATTTCAGCACACAATAGAATAATAAAATGAACTTTCACTGATCCACAGAAAATTTGATAATTTTTTCCCTAATGTCATACATCTTTTTATTCATTTGTAATAGAAAAACAGTTTACAAAATGGATACATTAAGCATTTACAATTTCCATCTAGTCTAATCAGCTTATTGACTGATGGAAAGATAACTTGAGCAACAGAGTAAGTTTGACAAGTGCTTCTTTAGCAATAAAACTTTAGGTCCCCTCTCTTTTTTAAGGCACTCAAGGGAGAAAGCCCCATCTAATATTATGCACCATTTCTTTGTACAAATGATACAGTATTTTCAGATCATCATCACAGATAGCTTTAGCAAACAAAGTACTATGTCACTGCTAGACCCAGCTTAGGTCATCTTGGCGCAGTGTGGCCTGCAGTTTTTTCATGTCCTGGAGAAGTTTCAGGGAGTTGTTCGTCGGCTCTGTTTTCTGCACGACCAAAGGAGAAACTGCACGCGTCTTTGTCACTGTGATTGGCTGAGCTACTCCCACCCTGGAACTTGTTGCTGATTTAGACCATCTTTTACACTTTCCTGAAATGTCCATTTCTTTCTGAAATTAAAAATACGGATCTTAAAACTAAAAAATTCAGCCACCCCTCTCTGTTAAATATTTTGGTCAAACATGACAGATTTGGCAAGTTTACAGCCAGCACATTCTAATTTTCAGTAATTACAACAACAAAAAAGAGGAATAATAGTTTAGTAGTCACAAGGCAAGAAGCCATCATAGCTTATGAAAGGGCAAGAGAAATAATCATCAATACAATTGATTCTTAAATCAGCTAACACTGTCACTGTTACTACACTTGCCATTAATTTATTCCACACATTAGCAACTTTATTATTAAATCATCAATACAATTGATTCTTAAATCAGCTAACACCGTCACTGTTACTACACTTGCCATTAATTTATTCCACACATTAGCAACTTTATTACTAAAAAGTATTTTAAGATATCTGGCTGGATGCTTAGCTTATTTGTAGTTATGACCCATAGTAACACTCGATAGCTGAAAATGTTGTCCCCGTCCTCTCATGACCCCTAATTATTTTTGAAAACTGCCATCAGGTCTTCCCTTAAAAGTCTAAAATTCAAACTTGGTAGATTTGGTAATTTTAATTGTTTAGCTATCAGGTGAAGAGATTTTTAACTTTAGCATCCAATCAGAAATGTACTTCAGGCTGGTGAGATGGACAGTGAAGTAACTTAGTAGACTAAAGGGCAGATTTTTTTTTTGTTGTTTTGTTTTTTCACTGTAAATTAAACATGGACACTTGTATAAATAAAAACTAAAGTTTCACTAAAATCATTCTACTGTCTGTTAAAAGTACATTCTGGATTCTAGATGTAATGTGGAGTTTTTACTTAAATATGAGGCTGTTTTTATTAGTACCTAAATAGTCATCACCCAAAGGAAAAACTAGAAAACAACAGCCTTACCTTTAAAGATAAGTGGTCAGGGAGTATATCTGTCTATTTATGGCAGTAGTCAGGGTTAAGCAGCCTTTTACAGATTCCAGGTTGTTTGGAATTGCAGCACTTGTTTCTTAGAACATTGTGATAACTATTAAATTAAGCATACCGTAGCCAACATTTAACATCTCCATGATGATACTATACCATTTATGGTTACATTTTTAGCAGAAAGTGGGACCCTGTTTTGCTGCAATGAGACTAGACCTGTCACAAACTGAAGCTTAAGTTTCTCTCTTTAAATTATATTTCATTTCTACCTTGAATATTCTGATTGCATTTTTTCCTGTGTCACATCAATAAATAAGCCTTATCTTCATTTTTCTTACTAGAGCCCACCTGTAAAACCTGTTGACTTTTGAGGTGAGATTTTTAAAAAATAGACCAAGTCAAATTTGGAGAAGCAAAAGCACTGAACGCATCTGTCACTGAAAGCAAATTTCCCTTCTGCTGCTGTTTGTTTAATTTACACATTTAATGTAAAAAAAAAAAAAAAGAAGCAAATTTTCACCTTGTGAAGCTGTTTTCTTAGTTTGGTTATCTGTTTTCCTTTTACTTCCATTCTATCCACCACAGCATCTAATTCATCCTCCAACAACTCTTTTTCTCTGGTGCTTACAGCTTCCATCCTTCTGTTTGATAAGCTCTGGTGCTCCCTACAGACACATCAGATCACAGACCGGTCAGGCATTCAGTCTAAGAAAACAACAGCTTCCACCATCTCTTAATTTTCCAGCAAAAAAAGAAACTTTAGGCCCCTAATACACTTGCTTTCAAACATAAAAGATGACTACTGCTGACACGTGAGAGACTGAAAAATGTTAGCAGACTAACAAAACTAATTTATGATAGTTTAGCAATAACTGGTATAAACACACAGTAGTATTTTCCTTTTTAATGCTTTTTTTCTGCTCCCCAACTTTCTTCTCTGAAGCCTTAAATATTAGTCAAAGACAATATTTTCAACTTATCTACTTCAATGTTAAAAGGCAGTTCAGTCCACTAGGGGACCAGGTGACTCCAGGAAAGGTTCAATAACCATTTTCAAAGACATTTAAAATTAAACTGCTACAGAAGATGCAATGAAACTATACTAAAACTACTATGTAAAAGTCACCAATCTACAAAGGTATTTAAAAAGATTTTATTTTTAAAACCAAAAAGAATGCCGCAGCACCTAAATTTATTTTAAACTCTTCCAAATACACGAAAACCGATCTTACCAGCTCAGTTGACTAAACTCTTCTTGGAGCCGTATCAACAGGTCAGTGAGGTCACTGGCCCCACAAGAAAGCTCCGAGCTAGCACACATTTTGTTTTGCTCGTTGACAGCGGAACACAGAGCCACGTTGTGAGACTTCATCAGGGCTAACACACTCTGGACGTTAGCCCCAACAGCATGGCTTTTTGATGTCGACTACAGACAAAATTAGAGAATAGACAGTACGTAAAAAATATGAAATAAATTTTTTAAAAGTATCAGACCTCGAAGAAAGCATCTTAAAGCTTTAACAAAAAGTAAACCAACCCATCACCATTTAGGTGTCTCTAATTAAAATGTGCACGCATATGAGATAACAGCCAACATAAAACAAAAGAAAGTTGGGGATCATTCAGATGTAAAATGATCTGAGAGCTTTTTTTCACGTTTTAATTTTCAGCTTTCTGCAGGACAGACAGATGGGTCACTTTATTCGGATCTGTGCATCCTTTCAGACCTGGGCCTTACCTGAGATGCAGATGCAAATAAAGTTGACCATGTGGCGTGACAGATGACTTGGACAAGCAAATTTGCAGTCAGTTAAACATATGGGGAAAGGTAAAGACATAGTAGCGTTTTAAAGCAGCACGATAGTGAGTGCTTGTCTAGGGAGTACCATGGCAGCCAAGACAGTTTTGTTGGTGGGCTGCTCCAGGACAGCGTTCACTGGAGCTTATCAGCAGTGGCAAAAGGTGTCTGCTGTAAGGGAGACTGTGGCCACAAACATGAAGTGACAAAGGGATTTCGACAGGATAGTGAAGTACAACTGTCATCAAACAATAAACAATAACAGAGACATTCTTTGCAGGGCAATCCAAACCAATTTCCAATTGTACCTTGTGAATGAATGGACTATGGTAGGAGGCAGCCATTGTGTTGACATGAAAAGATGCCTAGTGTTGTGGTGTAAGGAACGCAGACAATGGACTGAGAAAAAGTGATGCTTGCACAGCTGGGAGAAGACAGCCACATGAATTGATCCCTTTTGTGCATTCCCAACTGACCAGGTTTCCGATTGGGGGGGGTCTAGTTTAAGACACGCTTTGTTATCACACCCGTGGCCCATTTAGAAAGCAAAATTAATGCCAAAGCTAACCCCAGCAACATTTCTGATTTAAGTGGGGGCAGCTACTTCCCAAACGGTAATGTTCACACCTGCCATGCCTTCATGATGCAGGGAACACAGGGATTTTAGGAACCTCCCACAGAGCATTTGTGGGATGGGCTTGAAAAATGTATTTGCCATCGTGATTTTCTGCCTACCTCACTCAATACATTGCACACATTATCGTGACTGAGTGGGGAAATACACTTCAGGACTCCTTAGAGAACGAGAGAGAGAGAGAATAAAGCTGTACCAACAAGTTAATTCCCGACCATGCTTAAAGTCATTTTTTGTGTTGTTATATTGTAGTCCACCTTTTGAGCTAAATGGAGTTATTGCTCCAGAAAATTCTAAGACTGACTGTTCTAGAACTTTCAATCTATAAAGCAGATTTCTGAGATAGAAAGGGAACCCATATAAAGTGGGAGGCAGGTATACTCAGATTGTCTGTGATCCAAGTGTGTGGAATAAACCCCCGTTAAGTTTACAGGCCAGTGTTTTTCTGCTGGCTGTTTGCAAAGTATCACCTACATCTGCCTGCAGAAGAATGAAGAAGCATTTTCATGTTTAATGATGATTGTGGAAATTTATCTTATTGGGTGGAGCACTGATGATAGAATGGGTCCAACTTACCGTTCCAGCAACAAAGGGTATTTCAGCGAGATTCAGCCGAAAGTGAGACTGAGGTTTGGTCTGATGTGCTGAAGATTTTTTAGATGCCAACGTAGATTTTTTCTTCTTAGCATTTTTCCGGACAGTACGTGTTTTACTGCCTGCCTCATCAAAATATCTGTTTGCCTTGGTCAGCATCTCTAGCTGTAATGAAGCACACATTTAACCTTTAATACTGAGAAACCATATTAAGCAATATAACAAGGTTTAAAACAAACAAACAAAAAAAGCTGGCTTCTTTTTTGGAAACTGGATAACTCCCAAATGGCAGATCTTAATTTCAAATATTAAAGTGGATGCAGTATGTCCAATCCAAGACAAACTTTGCAATCATAATAACCTGGCCATTTGTTGAAAAACTAATGTAGCGTGAATAAAAGTTTTAAGCGTAGTCCTCTTCAGACTGTAGCTGGTTTTTAAATATTGAAAAATGTCTCTTTATCTTCACAACAGCTTTAAATAATTTACTGTAATTCCCTTCTCACCTTTGCTGCTGACTTCTGCAGCATCATTCTTTGATGAGATTCTTCTTTTAATTGTTCTTCTAGTTCTTTGATTTTATTCTAGAAAAAACAAATGGGCATTATCTTAAATACAAAGATGCATATAAATCAATGTATAAAATAAAATATGGTTGCTACAGCTGGTGTTGCCATGGCAGTTGTCCATTCCTAGTAGATCTGACATCACTTAGTGCAGTTTCTTTTGATTTACCTTACCTAAGCAAATCTTTCTGCTCAGGTAGAGCAGGCTAAGGCGACTTCCACTAACTTAACTCTAAGTGGCAAACAAGAATGTCATGGATCTTTTCACTATTCAAACATCTGAGAAATTAATCCAACAATTCACTCCAAAAGTTTGGCTTACTGTTTTGCCTTAATGCTCAATTGTTTTAGCGATTGAGATTTTTCTCATTTCTCAGAAATATATGAGTAAATTATATAGCCTCTCTCTTTCTTTATAGTTATGAAGTAGAAAAAAAGACTAAAAGCATCCCTGATTGAAATAAGTTTCAACAAAATCTTCAACAGAATATTTAGTGGTAACCAGAATTATCACATCAGCCAAAATAATTCAAATTTTGCTACTTTTTTTTGTGTAATTATGCCATAACAAATGCAATCTTTATTTCACTTATTAAAATCCTTTTCTTACATCAAAGCAATATCTCAAGCTGTGCTTTAATTGGTGTTTATTGCTTTAGTACTCTGTAGTTAAATTTCCACAAGAAATTACTACATTAAGGACAGAGGCCCTAAAATTATTTTAAGGCGACTTAATTGGCATTATTAAGTTAAAAATACGTTTCTACATTTTAAAATGTGCAATTAATATTCATTATTTTGTTTAATAGCATAAAATAATACAATAATTTTGGCCAGCCATTATATTATATTAGTAAAGAGTTAAAGGCAGCCTCCAGATCCATGTACCTCAGCCAGAGCTTGGGTGGCTCCAAGTTTTATCTGCCCCTTCTCCAAGTCAGAGATCTTTTCAAGAGAAACTTGAGCTGATCCCATGTGGGGACAGTTTTGTCGTAGCCGCTCTAACAGGGAAGTCTTATGCTGAGCTTCCTCTTTACTTCTATCTTCAGTATGTACCATCTTCCGCATGTACTTCAGCTGGTTTTCCAGGAGATTGCACCTGGTTTCAACAGCAGAAAGTTGGTTCTCCAATTCTGAATAAAGAAAATAATAAACGAACAAAAAACCTGTAGGATATGAATAACAAATTTTTAAAATGTCAGACTGCAATCATCACCATATACATGCATACATATGCTTATCAAGCAAGGAAACTGGTTCTTTGATAGAATTTATGTGAAAAGAGCCAGTTTAAAAAAAGCTAACCACAGCTAGAATTGTTTTCCATTAAAAAACCAAAACAACAATAATTCTCATTTTAAAAATACTGAGCACAAGCTGGTTATTCACAGCAGCCACATACACTCATACTTATATACATATAGGCTAATCCTGCTGCGTGCCAGCTCTAATTTGTCTGTCAGCATATGACAGCAAGCACAGCCATGTCTGATGAATATTTTTGTAATACCAAGCTGCTCCTTTTCAGTTATTTGCGCCATGATAAAAAAGCCTTTGTTTTGCTTCTACCTCTAAGACTTATTCTACCTAAACTATAACAGCAAGGAAAAATCTGTGGTATAGTTGTATAAAAGAAACATCTACCTACCAGACACATGCGTCTCAATGTCATGGCCACAGTTTTTTATTTAAGATGATTTCTTTTAGAGAGAGAGAGAGATGTTATTTGTGTTTTGCATACATCCAAATTTGTGTCCGGACCAGTTTGTTTCATAACCAGATAATTTGTTTTTCTTAAGGTGCTAAGGTGCTTTATTTACATCTTCTGATGTTTTTATTAGAACTATTGACATTTACACACAGTAAGGCACTCTCTAACAAAAGTAGAAAACAAAAATATTCAAAACAATATTTCTTATTATGAAAACCTGACATTAATGCATGAACATCAACACTGAATTTTTAAAATAATTTAAGCTTGATTAGACTGATACTGAATCAAACGAGATAAGATTTTCAAATTATTACTATTATTTGAAAAGTTATACTAATTGCATATTTAGTAAACTGCTTTTAGTCACATTTTTCTTATTCTTGTGTTCAATATTGATTAAAAAAAAAACAGCTTTACTTTGGCATTCAAATCATAATAAAATTGTTACAAAAAAAAGTATAATTAAAGTGCTCCATTCAAAACCAAGATTTTTTCATGTCTCTGAAATTTAAAATCAAACCGAATGCATGTTTATAATTAAATATCTACATAAACTTGAGTTTTGTAAAAAAAAAACAAACCCTTGATTAGGATGTTTTACAAACATAGGAACAGTGTATAGATATCATACAAGTTTAAAATCTCAGTAATGAAAAACAAATGAGAAAATAGAAAAAAACTAACTTCAAATAAACAATACTAAATCAAGAGCTCACAAGAATCTTGACATCCACAGAATCAACATGGCCAAAGTTGTTGAAGGAGCTGGCCTTTCTATCGTGTGCAAAATTTGCTTGCATTTATGGTGCACATTATCTTTTATTTTGGGCCATTTCCAATCAATTGCTGCTCTCCATCCATTGCTGATGCTGAAAACTCACCTTTTCAAATTAAAACGATTTCTCCTGGAAAGGCATGCCCGTATTATTCAACAAAGACCCAAATTTTCACTGAAATTCTCCCTCTAGCTTACTCAAACCACCATCTTGTTCATTAAAAAAAAAAGGACAAGATGGGCCTACCATGCTCTACCCCTCATGTAGTCTTTTTTTCCCTCATTGCAGGGTAGGAAACTGGCTTATTAAAAAACCTACTAGGGTTCACATCTTTGGCAGCCCTGACAATGTCAGGCCTGCCTTGCTATTCCACAATGGCACAAGGCACTGACTGTGCTGCAGCAAATGTTTCAGCATTAGTGACAACAATTCACTTTGTTTAAAACACAGCATTTGACTTAACGCCCTAATTCCATCTACTGACCCTTTGCTGTGTGGCTTGTCTGGGGTAAATCAAAACACACCAATTTTTAAACAGGGAGCTTGGTCCATCTGACCACACATTCAGTTTAGTAACCTGCTATGGTAATTCTTTTAAAAGAGTTTCCATGAGTAGAACAATAATTGCCTTTGCATGTGTTACATTATCATTTATAATTTTTTTTCCTATTTTCATCAAGATTCACTTCTGCTTCAAACTTCTGAAAAAAAAAATCAAGAGTTACCATTTAGTCCCAGACGGCACCATTCTATGAAGTCAAATAGCTTGTTTTTGTTTAAGGCAGCATAATCCCCCCCCCAAATAGTACAATTATAAAACCTTAAATCAATGTAACTTAACACTATAAAAAAACTACCCTATTTTAAGTTAAAATATATTTTTTCCATTCTTCGTCAGATTTAAAAAAATGAAAGAAAACAAGCATCAAAGAATTCCATCAGTTAGAATTTAATTTATGTAAATCATATTAGATCATACCTGGTGTAGGAGGCTAACACATTATTCTGTGTACATATTCAATTACTATAACACCCTGTTAACTCGATGCCACCTAATTTTTCTGTAGAGTTCTGATGTGTTACGGGTTCAAACCATGCGCAAACTATTGAAAATTAGCTATAAATAAAAGGTAGTATGGCATCACAACCAATAAAAAAATATGCACTCACGATAAGAGAATCAATAAATATAGTATAAAGCATTTCATGTTTAGACTGTAGGCATTTTAAGACATGCCTGCACAGCAATTGTATCATTATTCATGTTACACATTTCAAACTCCAATAATTCTATTTTCCTTTTGGTATACATACCAGTGTCTACCAACTTTGAGAGTTTTGATACTAGATGGAGAATTTAAAAGGATTTTTATTTTTGTCATTTTTATAGAAAAATAAGGAAACTTTAGCCACTTTTTTGTTAACATGCAGTATAGCTGCAGTTAGTTGGTGATATTTTGTCTGAAATAATTATTGATATGAAAAACATATTTTGAACGGTAATATTTATAAAGAAAAACCAAATGCTTTATTCCTCTAAAATGAGAGATTGTACAATCTCAAAGAATAAAAGGGGCACACAGCTCATGTATTTGTATATCCAGCAACCTTACTCCACACAAAAATCAGAAGTCACACTTACTCAAGTACTAACCGGCAAACAAATTCCCAGCAGTTCAAAATTAAATTAGACTGCAGAGTGGCTATGCATGTTCTCGCCACCACTGTAATTATTTTCTCTTTGGTGCAATTTTTAGTTAAAGTTCAGTCTTTGTTTGCATCTTTCTTGAAATAAAAAAAAAAACTAAATGCATTACAAACAATGCATGACTGTATTGTTTATAATTGCTGCCCATACTCCAATAAACTTCCACTCAAAAAAGACATGTCCATCCGTCTGCATTCATTAATATTCCCAGTACACATCCATCCCTCTTCTTTAGGAACGTTGCACTACATGAATATCACTATTGAAAAAATAAATTCTTGACATAACTGCTCTTGATCATTGTGACCACAATTGGTAAATTAAATTCAGCTATCCCACTTTGAATCATCTGTAATCTTTTCTCCATTGAGGTATCAGTACCAGCAATAAACAGATAGTTTATGCCTGTTATCTGTTTGTTGTTCGTTGACACAGCTCTCTACCTATGTACTTAATGTCCTTGCAGCTTTCATGGGATATCACTTTATTTGGGCTTCTCAGTATTACTGCATTGCTGATCACATTATGCTCTGTATGAATACATGGTGATGTACAGTTATCATTTGCTGTGCTTTACCATATTAAGTCTTTCTACTACAGCACCACTTTCCAATGCATTCATAATTCTCACAGAAAGAATGTTGTATTGCATCTGTAGAAGATTAGAGAGCCAAAGACCACAAGCTACAGGTTCAAGTCGGATTCCACAAATTAAGCAAATATATGATAAAACTGTAAAACCAAGTGGTTAATTTGTATTTATTTTTTTGTTTCCCTATGTCTCCTCTTTCCAATGATAATATTTCTAGGACAATTCACTTTTCAGATCACACATGTTGTATTTTGCTGCTTCTTCCCATGTCAATAACAATGCAATTGATGTTTTAATTTTTCTTCTTTTTCATTCTTTCATGCCATGTGTTCAGTGGTACTCAGCATCTATTGCCACCTGGAGATGCTCTCACATAATCCAGTTCGTACACTGATGCTTCAGCTGATTGTTAGGGGATATTTTGGGTTTAATTTCCAGTTTTCAACAGATTTTGGTCCCTAGTAATTGCCCACCCACAACTTTTGAATTTTGATGAGTTCCAGTAAATGCCTGGGTGTTAATTAGAACCTAACCCATAACATGGATATCTGTGGATTATTACAAAGACCCAAATTGCTAAACAAAACGAGCAGGATATAGATCCACAAAAAATTTTTTTAAAAGACTGGAATCTATTGTATTTAAAGAGCTGACAAAGAACAAATTAATGAAATCAAATATAAATAAATTAGTTGAGTACCTTGAGTGTGTGTGTAAACCAAGTTTTCTGTTGCTGCTTTGTGGCCTTTATCTCTGTCTATAATCTTACGGTAATTCATTGTCTCTGATGCCAATGTATTTAAATGACCCTCAGCCTCACACCTCTCCAACTCTAAGCTGTGGATTTTCTCTTGGAGATTCTTCAAGGCTGTTATCACAGCTGTTTTTCCAAAAAAAAAAAAAAAAAGTTGATTATATAGCAAGTAAACCTTTTTATATCTTAGAAGATTCAGAGTTTTCATACCAACAATCAAAGAAAGAAAACAAGATAAATTTGTAACACGGTGGTGAAACAAAGTTCTGGCATTAAAAAAATCAAAAATAGAGTTAAATGAGAAAAGATGTTACACAGGTCTAAAGCACCCGAGAAGAGTGAAAAACGGCGAATATTGGATGTGGTCCGTAAAAATGCCTATAAACGTCAAAATATAACGTAAAATATAATAAAAAAATATAAATATATAATAATAATTTAATAAAAAATACAACACTCAGAGAAACACTCGAGATAGCTACACGTGGTAAACTGGGATGATGCGGGGCTGCATCTGCCTGAGACAGCGCCTCGTGGGCAGCAGCCAATCAGCAGCGAGGAGAAATGAATAACGCTCTCGGATTGGCTACTTTCAAACCTCCAGCCAATAGCGTTTATTTTATATTGATATTTTGCTGAATTTACGTTAGTATTTATATTACAAAATTATATTGTTATTAATAATTTAGCGTTAAAAAGCGTGAAAAAATATATATTGCCACGAAAAAAGCCTTAAAAAAATTGCGGAAGATATTTGCGATTCCTTGAATAACCGGGGCCGCGAATACGCGGGGATCGACTGTATTTCATTTCATAATTTTTGTCTATTGATTGCTTAATTCTTGTATTTATTTTTTTTTTGCTAAATTATTATATATTTAGGGCTTTCGCAATGTTGTGAATTTAGATTCTTATATACTTTTCAGTTTTTCAAGATAACTGTTGAGCTGCATGAACAGTTCTATCCATTTAAACAGCCAACCAGTGGGAATGCTGAAATACTGGATATTTATTTATTCAGTCTTCCACAGTTTAAGACATGCATCTAAAACAAAATATGTTAAACTAATAATCTTTAATACCTCTAAATTTATTGTCAGTTAAAAAAAGGTCACTGACTGAAAATTATATGATCAAAACAAATCATTTAGCAGTTTGCTGAATCGGATAAAGATTTAAGTTTCTCTGCCAAAACTTGCAACATGCATAACCAGAGCAAGAAGTTTGAGATTTTGCATTTACCCGTAGGCTCCTAGTAAAATGTCTGACACAGTACAATGAAGTCCTTTCAAAAAAACAAAAAAAAACCAGCATGAATATCTTTAATATACATGCCACAATTGATGCCAAGGAACCAGGAAATGCTGAAGACATTGCAGACTAACCCCACCTACATGCCCCATAGATGATAAGCAAACCAAAGCATGAGATCACATTATCTGCCAATAACATCTTTAAAACTGATTCCAGAACTATTCATCATCTTGCAATGCTGCTGATGTTCTTACCATGGTCTGATCCTGCTTCATCAACGTTTGGCTTTGTTTAAAGGTAATTAAAAATGATGGTTAGATTCACCCTGGACATACAAAAAGAGGACCTAATCCAAAGTATATTTTTGAATTTGTATAAAATATTTAAGAAATTTATTATTTTTGTTGATTTGAGCACAACAGACTACAGAAGTCTGAGTAGACATACAAAATTATTGAAGCAACAGTTACAACATTCTAATGACGACTTTTGAGCATACATAAATAAAAGGTCTAAAAATGTGAAAGTAGTTGAACAATATCACTTATATATTAATACTGTTATTTATCAACAAAATTATTTCTAAAATTACCATCTCTGTTGCATTCAGGAAAACTTGAAATTGGTTCTGAAGGTGATCTCAGGTAATCAGAATTGATAAATGGTTTTGAGGCTGGATAACTGTGGTAAAGAAAGCTGGAAGGTTCTTGTGATCTGCTAGAGAATGATAATGGCCTTCGATTCCCAGGTAAACTTTCCAGTGAAGAGCTAATCTATTTAAAATAAAAAAATTGCAAGTGTTAGTAGCAGTTAAACATTGTTGACAATTAGTCTTTGATGTTAGATGTTTTCTGCGATGTGTACATTTATTTTGTACTGTATGATAAAGTCATCTTAGATATTAGATAGAGGTGCCTTATGCATTATGTAGAGCCTGAGTACATCTGGGCAGGGAACCTTTCAAATTATCAATAGTAACTCAATCAAGGTTTTACCTACAAAGTTTGCAAAGCATTCTCTCAAATGCTATTGTAAGGTTGGTCATTTCTGAGTTCTTTCAACCAAGGAAAATAATTGCAATTCAATCAGAGTCTTCAAAGCTGTAGTGATTCTGAATGTATGATATGCTATTTCATCTTCTTGCAGGATAGTTATTTTGAATTGGTGGTGGTTACTGCAAACTTGACAGACAATGGCCTGTTGTATGTATTCAGTGACAGCTTCAGAAAATTCAGGACACTTCTCTAGTTAAAAATGAATTATTCAACAGATGCACAACACTTACAAATAATGAAAGATCAGTATCAGTATGGACTAAGTCAATCTTAAACAGCAGCTACCTAATCCAAAGTAAAAATATCTTAGCCACGTGTTTCTGGTATTACAATTTTTAATGAGAAAAGTCTGCTCAAACCTGCAGTCCATTGTATAGAAGTGATCATAGACACTTCTTTTGAAGGTGTTCAAATTACTACAGCAGGGTTTACTTAGTCCGACCTTGCCGTCCGGACTTATCGAACAGATGACTGGTCTATAGTCTTTAGCTCGTCAGCGACAGCTCAGTCTAGCGGTCTGTCCGGCGGAAAACCCTTACTCTGAGCCAGACCGACACCCAGTTAAATATTCGGTGAGGGGGGTGTGTGTGCTAGAAGTCATTAGCCAACTTGCATTTCCGAATCCTAGAGTGGAGGAAAATTAGTACTTTCTTCGTTTCAGTCTCTGTTACAATCAACTTAAGAAAATACTCACCAATTTTCAGTAATTATAATGAAACATTCTTGATAAGCAATTCCTGTTTTATAAGAAATTTCGAAATTCTTAATGCATGTGTTATGACAATCAACCAGGTAAAGTTGCCATGTTAGACAGATTTGTATGGGATTCTTTAAAGTTGATTTAATTAATGTACATCAAAAACAAATATGCGAAAAATTTTAATCCAAAATAAATTCCAAGTTAATTTTTTTGTTTGTTTTCTATTTCTCTTAATAAAATATTTTAGACTAAACTGTAAAGTAGGGCACAGTGCACCGGCCGAATCTTGGTCCTTGCTGGGGGACTGCAGCCGATTTGGTGAAACCCCTATCGAGTGATTTCTGCTAGGGTCTATCAGGGTGGGGGTCCCCTCCCCCAGCTTCCTCTCAGGCCGGACAGAGGAGATCCGGCTGGGACTGGCTCTGGTGATCCGGAGACCCCCGACCGACGGGCAGCCTCCCGAGGGGGACAGGTCACGGCGCGTGAGCCCCCCACCCGTCCTGGGAGCCTGCACCGGCCGAATCTTGGTCCTTGCTGGGGGACTGCAGCCGATTTGGTGAAACCCCTATCGCGTGATTTCTGCTAGGGTCTATCAGGGTGGGGTCCCCTCCCCCAGCTTCCTCTCAGGCCGGACAGAGGAGATCCGGCTGGGACTGGCTCTGGTGATCCGGAGACCCCCGACCGACGGGCAACCTCCCCAGGGGGATAGGTCACGGCGCGTGAGCCCCCCACCCGTTCTGGGAGCCTGCACCGGCCGAATCTTGGTCCTTGCTGGGGGACTGCAGCCGATTTGGTGAAACCCCTATCGAGTGATTTCTGCTAGGGTCTATCAGGGTGGGGTCCCCTCCCCCAGCTTCCTCTCAGGCCGGACAGAGGAGATCCGGCTGGGACTGGCTCTGGTGATCCGGAGACCCCCGACCGACGGGCAGCCTCCCGAGGGGGACAGGTCACGGCGCGTGAGCCCCCCACCCGTCCTGGGAGCCTGCACCGGCCGAATCTTGGTCCTTGCTGGGGGACTGCAGCCGATTTGGTGAAACCCCTATCGAGTGATTTCTGCTAGGGTCTATCAGGGTGGGGTCCCCTCCCCCAGCTTCCTCTCAGGCCGGACAGAGGAGATCCGGCTGGGACTGGCTCTGGTGATCCGGAGACCCCCGACCGACGGGCAGCCTCCCGAGGGGGACAGGTCACGGCGCGTGAGCCCCCCCCCCACCCGTCCTGGGAGCCTGCGGCGGGACGATTTGAAATAGCAACATTTTAAAGTCGAACACTGCCACAGCCGGCCGACACCATACATACCACAGAACTGCCGCCTCCGTCCATCGTCACCAATAGCACTCAGCCCCCCATCGGCGGCTAAATCACCCCCGACAGACCCCCGTCCTCTCCGGCGGAAGAAGCAAACGACACAGCCGGCTCTCTCATTCCCTCCGCCGACAGCAGCCCCGAACACAAGCCCTAACCGAACGCCGATTGGCCCGTCTGTAGATGTGCCCAAATTTCCCTCCCCACCCCACCACGAACACCGATATATTTATGCACGATTTAAATAACGATAATAAAACAGAGCCGCGCCCCGTCTGTGGTCGGATCGCAGATTTTCCTAAAAAAAAAAATTAAAAAAAAAAAAAAAAAAACAACAACAACAAACGAAACAATGATGACGACTGTCCCGCAGGAGGCGAACTGCGCATGCTCAGCGGAAGCGGATTCTCGCGGAGGACGCTTCCGGACTTTTTGAAAAAAAAAAAAAAAAACAAAAAAAAAAAGGGGGTAGCTGCGGATAACTTTTTTTTCATTTCCTGTTGCCCAGTAAAAAGAAAGAAAGAAAACAAACAACAACAACAAAAAAAACACCAACCCCCAACAGCCACAGGGAGGAGAGGGAGCGAGACGGGCGGAAAGGCGTCTTTTTTTTTTTTTTTTTTTTTTTTTTTGTCTGGGTTATGGCTGCTCTGTTCGCGTGCACCAAGTGTCACGGCCGGCACCCCTTCGAGGAGCTGTCTCAGGGCGAGCAGTTGTGCAAAGTAAGTGCGCTGGCCCTTTTATCTTGGTCCCGGCCTGTCGGTGCTTCCCTTCGTGCGTTCGTTCAGGCCCCTCGGCGCATTCTCAGCCCCCCCCCCTGGTGCCACTCTATCATCACCCCTCTCCACCCCCTATTTGCTGCTGCTGTAATTCCGTCCCCTACCCCTTCCGTCCCCTACCCGTGCTACAAGCCTTGTCTGTCGGGTAATACCCCTTCCGTCCCCTACCCGTGCTACAAGCCTTGTCTGTCGGGTAAAGGGTTCTCATTAAACTCACCGTGATCAGGGTTCCGACAGGCTGTGAAGGGAGAGGGTGTGTGTGTGTGTGTGTGTGGCCGAGATGCATCATCAAGGTCCTCTGTGGCATCACTTTGGTGTCCTTAACTACATAACATTGCTAGAGATGCCTTTTATCTCCTGCTGAGATGCATCATCAAGGTCCTCTGTGGCATCACTTTGGTGTCCTTAACTACATAACATTGCTAGAGATGCCTTTTATCTCCAGCTGAGATGCATCATCAAGGTCCTCTGTGGCATCACTTTGGTGTCCTTAACTACATAACATTGCTAGAGATGCCTTTTATCTCCAGCTGAGATGCATCATCAAGGTCCTCTGTGGCATCACTTTGGTGTCCTTAACTACATAACATTGCTAGAGATGCCTTTTATCTCCTGCTGAGATGCATCATCAAGGTCCTCTGTGGCATCACTTTGGTGTCCTTAACTACATAACATTGCTAGAGATGCCTTTTATCTCCAGCTGAGATGCATCATCAAGGTCCTCTGTGGCATCACTTTGGTGTCCTTAACTACATAACATTGCTAGAGATGCCTTTTATCTCCAGCTGAGATGCATCATCAAGGTCCTCTGTGGCATCACTTTGGTGTCCTTAACTACATAACATTGCTAGAGATGCCTTTTATCTCCTGCTGAGATGCATCATCAAGGTCCTCTGTGGCATCACTTTGGTGTCCTTAACTACATAACATTGCTAGAGATGCCTTTTATCTCCAGCTGAGATGCATCATCAAGGTCCTCTGTGGCATCACTTTGGTGTCCTTAACTATATAACATTGCTAGAGATGCCTTTTATCTCCTGCTGAGATGCATCATCAAGGTCCTCTGTGGTATCACTTTGGTGTCCTTAACTATATAACATTGCTAGAGATGCCTTTTATCTCCAGCTGAGATGCATCATCAAGGTCCTCTGTGGCATCACTCTGGTGTCCTTAACTACATAACATTGCTAGAGATGCCTTTTATCTCCTGCTGAGATGCATCATCAAGGTCCTCTGTGGCATCACTTTGGTGTCCTTAACTACATAACATTGCTAGAGATGCCTTTTATCTCCAGCTGAGATGCATCATCAAGGTCCTCTGTGGCATCACTTTGGTGTCCTTAACAACATAACATTGCTAGAGATGCCTTTTATCTCCAGCTGAGATGCATCATCAAGGTCTTCTGTGGCATCACTTTGGTGTCCGTAACTACTTAACATTACTAGAGATACCTTTTATCTTCACCTTTTGGTATGTTTTAAATGCTTTTGATACTTAAGTTTGAAAGGGGGAACATTTTAGGGGTTTGGAAAGAAGTGAGGGACTAGTTTAAACTGTTGGCTCATTTTTAACATTTTAAAGAGTTGTTTCAGGGAATTTAGTGGAAACACAACCCACTAATAATAATTACTTTATGAACATTAACTTAAAGACATGCCATTTTACAAATAGAGAGTCAGTTATCTAACATTTCTTTTTTGATATAGTAGAAAATAGTACAAGATATGTTGTATTTGAAATAGTGCAAGAAGTTGATAATTCTACTGCTGCTCAAACTACATGGTATTTTATTTCACTATTATTTTATAATTTTCTGCTGCATATTATGGGCGTGTTAACATTGGTGAAAAACTAAAGCTACATCCTTGACAGTAAAGTCTTTTTCTAAAACAATTGTAGGGTTTTATTGTAGTACTTATCATGAATTGACTGGCTTGTGTTCAGAATTGCCAACATTTTACATTTTCAGGAATGCAGAAACAACTATCCTATTGTGAAATGTACCTACTGTCGATCTGAATTTCAGCAAGATAAGTAAGTATGTTGATAACTGGCTAACTAACCCAAAATTATTATTATTTTTTTTTTTGCCATAACATATTCACAGTATACTTGTTCATGCTTTATTGTAAATTCTGATGTTCTCTTCTAAAAGTTCAAAACCTACTTTAAAAAAAAAATATGTTTCATTAATAAAAGATGGGTATGCTTCCTTTCTTCTTGTCACTGAATTAAATAATTCTTAAAATGTATATTTTTCTGACATTGAATTGTTTAGACATTTGAATGTTTTTATTTTTATTTTTTAGCAAGGGGAATACAAGTGCAATTTGCAAGAAATGTTCACACAATGTGAAGATTTATGGCAAGGTAATGTTTGAGATCTTGATTGCCAGCAAAAGTTGTCATTATCTGAAAATTGCTAATAAGTAAAAAAAAAAAACTTCCCATAGTTGTAGAAGCATGGTACTGAAAAATGTTTTAAATTTTTTTTTTTTTTTTGACACATTGTTAAAAGATTTAAAATCAAAAACAAAATGCTCAAACAGACGGCACTTATAACATTGACGTGTAAGACAAAAAAAAGAGTCTGCTTATCATGCAGTACTGTACTAAATCGTCTTTTCAATGAGTAAAGCAAACATAAGAAATGTTGGTATACAGTACTGTACTTCCAAACAATGCTGAAGCGCATGATTTTAACCTTTTTCTGTTTAGGAAATTCAATATTTAATATGCACAAATGTTCCGGCAATTTCTAAGATGGCTGCACAAAGTACACCAACCTGATTAAAATGATTAAAAAACATTTAAAATGACTCAAATAGCACAAAGGACTTAGCACACAGTTCAGTAATCCAACTGAAAAGGAAATATGTCCAGTAAACAAAAGGAAAAAATTCATTTTATAGTGCAGAAAGTAAAAAAAAAATGTAGATTTTGTGCCAATACTGATTCAATTTCTGGAATCTTCTCAGTCCATACTTTTGATACTAAATCTGTCATTTTCTCCTTGGTTGTATTTGTCTATGGAAAAAGTTAGACTCTTTAGCCACATGGTGGAAGAAATTCACTGATCTTGCATCATCAGGGATATTGATTTTTGTGCTGACAGACTGAGAAAATGCCAGTATTTTTATCAGCTGCAGATGACTTGAACTCTGCTTGACAACCTCACTCTACTCAGTGTTGTTGCTCTCCACCTCCAACAAATTCCTCGATGTTTCTCCATCACTGTCTAACCAACTAAATGATGAGAGCCTAGCCATTTTTGAGCAGTTTACTTCAGCTGGGTTTGGTTGATATGAAAACCAGTTTTGGCCGACTTAAATGGGAAAATAAAAAGGCCCTTTTGCCTCCTTTCCATCTTATTGGAACTTATGGCATTAGTTTGTGCTGATTTCTTACTATATTTCATCACTATTCTTGAGATTGCATAAAACAACAGGTTTTGAAACACCAGATTTTTGCTGCTTGCACTTGACTTAGCACAGATTTCACATAGGGCTTCCAGAACCCAAACTTTATTGGTTATGGACGGGTCCACATGTTTGGCAGCCATGAGACATAACTGCAAATTCAAGGGTTATAGTTGCCGGTTAAAGGGAGACAAGTGATAGTTGTTATCTGAATGCAAAACAAGTGGTGATTGTATGCCAACAGTAAAAGCAAAAGGCATTTGTCATGCTTCTTTGCTTTGATACACTTCATTCATTCACATGCTTGGCAAATGCTTGTTCATTAATAATAATACAAAATACAAGTGATTACAAGAGATCTGTGAATCTCATATTTCTGGAAACTCTAATAAAGTAGTCACTGAGCTGCATGACAATTACTAATATCTGAATTTCATCAACAGTAAATTCTGTGATGAGATTAGTTCCTGGGAAATTGTTGCTAATTATTGGCTTCTACTATATATAGTAATGAAACTTAATATTTAACAAATCACCAAAGATGTACAGTTTTGGCTTTTCTGTAAATGTAGAGTTAAGTAATTTTTTTTTTATAATATTTAGATTTAGCAATTCTTTTAAGTTATTAAGATCTACATTTTTTTTAGCATGGCGTTAATTGACTTCTCTCACTTGTTTGGCTATTATGGGCAGAAACTTTAATTCTTAGTATGTATAAAGAGAGCAGATGATTTAGGTGGGCTGGGATGCTGAATGGTGTAAAATTGTTTAGATTGAAAAACTGAAATTCTATCAAAAATACATTAGTATACTGTAGTAACCTAAAAAAGGGCAGAAAATCATAGCTTATATAAGTACCACCTCAATTTTCTTTGGTTTTCAGAAACGTATGTATGTTTTAATTCTTCATCTTTATAGTGCCCATCAGTAAGATTAGGACAAAAACAAATCAAATAACAAATTAATTCTGATTTCAAAAAGTCAATGATTTTTTATTGTTCAGCTTTACTGTTTACACTTTCACCAGTAATTCTATATGTGAGCTTTTACTTAATCTAAATTAAAAATAAAAAAATTATAGTGTATCATTTTTCTATTTATTGATGCTTTTCTTTCTCTTTTAATTTGCCTACTTGCAACGGACAGAGTAGTGAACATGCCAAGTGCCAATTATGTAAGTTACCTCAGCCAAATTAAAACTAAAATGAAGGAAAGAAATCCAATTTAGAAAGTTTTATTTTCTCCACTTATGGTAAAATTAAATTTTGTATCTGAAAACAACCTTACATATGGAGCCATGGCTATGCACTGCAACTTGTTTTCATAAAATATCTGGTGTGGATCTTGAATCAGCACAAAATCTGACTAAAAAAAAAATATTGTTTTAATTTGGTATAGTTAAAGTTCACAGTTAACTTTTAAATTTTCTAATTTTTTTTCTATTGAATAACTTATTTGATTTGATTTGATTTCTCATTTCCAAAGTGTTATATAAATTTTTTTTTCCAGGCTTTCTGTTAAAAGGTTTGTAGAAATATTGTATTTATGGTAGCAGGGGTAAGTTTGTTAATGCATCCAATGTCCTGTTTATTCTCTGAAGATATGAAAAACATTACTCTATTGAATCATAGGTTAGAGAATACCATAAATTACAGCTGGTGTTAATTAACACACAAGTAAATATAGAGAAATAATAGTGGTTAAATCCTTAACCACTTCTATTTATCAAAAGATTACCAGAGATGATGGCTCCTCTCAGCCAAGTTAAGTAAAGGATTACTAGTGATATTAGGAGTCTGATAGCTGTAACTTCTTCTCTTGTCTGGGCACCAGTCAGTCCGGGTTAGTTTCCTCCAGCTACTTTGATCTGTTTCTCCACTTTAAGCATTTTTTTGTTTGTTTGTTTACACAGGGGGAGATAACTCATTTAAAACGATTGTGAGTAAATATTAGATTTACTGAGAATGTTGAAAATAACTGAAATAAAACTTGAGCATATTATTTAAGATAGCTTTTCTTTAGAAGCAGACAATCTTGCATGACTTTTGCTAACAGAACAGCTCTAAGAGTACAGTTATGCTTGAGATACCCAGGCAACCACTATTTCTCAATGCAACATAAATTACGGCACTTGACAATGGCACAGAAACAGTGAAAACAATTTTTTTTTTTTACTATGCCAAAATCAGAAACTAACCAAACTGAAAAGATCCCCAGCTAATCTTTTCAAAGTAATTTTTCCAATAAAAAAATCAATCCTGTCAACAACAAAAAAAGTGTTTATGTGATCATCTCATTGCTTTTAACCTTCAAATCATTGAAGAAAAGGCTTTTGTCTAACAAAATTTGTAAATTGTTCAAGTGTCTTGCAAGCATATCTAGCTCACCATCTTTATGATGGCAGTAAACTAAAACAACAACAACTGAATTCTGTGGCAGTTTTTATTGGCATGGCTGTGTCCCAGTTCAGCAAAAGATGAAAGTGGGTTGCAGAGACATTGGACAATGGTAATCATTCTAGGCAAGCACACAGTGGAGATGCTCAAGTGAAATACACTGAATGAATCAGATGAGCTCAATCTAGAGCTGATGACCCAGCCAGAAAAACTGAACAGCTAGAACACGGCAGGTTAGGTTAGCATGGAGTCTTTTTTAGACGTTTTCCAGTTGGAAAATGACTTGAAATTGTAAATCTTTGAATGTTGTTTTCTCAAGAAGAAAAAAAAAGTCATAGTTTCTCAAACTTTGGACAGTTTTATTTCTGAAACTATTAACCCTCACATAACGTAAGTTGGGATGTCAAGGTATTTAGAAACGTTTCTGATTGATGATTTTGCATTATGCCAACTCATATTGATTCTTGGTGGGATGCAGTAGGAAGAAGTCCTGCATCTTGAAACATGACACCACTAGGTGGTATGTTTGAAATGTATATATTTTCTCAAAGTAATATAAAAATTTTTCATAAAATTATAGTAATTACATTGCTGAACAAACTCCATGTGCTAGTGTTTGTGTACTTCATTTCACCCAGGGAATTGTAGCAAGTAATCACCCAAAAAATTCAAGATGGTCACTGTTATCGTGGCAATGGTTTCACCCAGGTTGGATATCTAGATAGCATACACCAAGTTTTATGCAGATGTCTTCAAAAATAAAGAAATTAGGATTTGGAGACTTAGAGGCAAGTTGTATAATGCAAGTTTGTGAAACTGAATAGTAACCATTGAAAAAATCCTGGCAAGATGACATGATGTCATTGTTAACTTTATCTGTAATGATCATGTGATTGTTTAGAATGTTTTGTGAAAATATCAACTAATAAACCACAAACATTTTCAAAATCATCGTTTTTTATTTTTTATTTTTTATTTAGCCTACAGCTTGTGAATATTGCAATGTTATTGCTGCCTTTATTGGGAACAAGTGCCAACGATGTACAAACTCTGAGAAAAAACTGGGGTCTCCCTCAACTTGTGAACAATGCAAACAACGCTGTGCTTTTGAGCGAACCAGTGACAGCAGGAAAAAGGTGAAATGTTTAAACAGTCTTCTCTTGTAGGCCCTTGATAGGATAAGAGATGAGTTTGGGGCTATATTCTCTCGTTAAATAATTTTATTTCCATTGATCATATTGTGGCATCAGTCTTCATATAAGTTGCTGAGTCAGGGTTGTTTCTGTTTCATGGCTAACTCTAGTAGATACAAGGAGGGAGAGGAAGCACTTGAAGATCCTACAAGACACTGCGGTAAAATTCAGTGTTTGGTTATTGAGATGCGTGCATAATTTTTATAGGATTAAAAAGATTTTTTAAGAAAACCAGATTGACAAACTTATTAGTTTAGTACAGTTTCTAAATGATTTTTTTTTAGTTTATAATGTTGTTTTTGCAAGGTATTTTTCATAAAATAAGCAAAGTTTGTTTTATAGTTTGAATAATCTTTTGAGCATCTTATAAACAAGAAATAGCTTATAGTAAAACAAAATACTGAAGGATTTTGATGGTAGCTGAACTGTAGGACAGACTGCACTGACATATCAGCAAGATATTCCTGGATTATACTCACTATGGTAGTTCTGTTTCTGCAGGTGGATGGTAAGCTGTTGTGCTGGCTCTGCACACAGGCCTTCAAAAGAGCATTGGCCAAAACTCGTCACCATCAAGAGGAGGCATGGCGGGGTGGTGTGGGCAGCAGCATTAACATGCTGGATAAGGACAGTGGGAGCAGCAACAGCAGTAGCAGCCTCTTTGACAAGATCAAAGGGAGTGGAAACTTTGGTGATAAAAACAAGGAGCATGGTAATGTGTTCAACAAGGCAAAGCCTTATGGCAAGAGCTATGAGAAAAGTAAGGAGCACAGAAAATCTTTTGAAAAAAACAAGGAGCATGGAAAAGTATTTGGAAGGTCTAGGGAACATTGGAAACTGTTTACTAAATCTAAGGAACACATGAAAATGTTTGATAAGTCTAAGGAACACATGATATTGTTTGACAAAAGCAAAGACCACGACAGCGTGTTTGACCGAAACAAAGAACTGAGCAACCTCTTTGACAAGATAAAGAACCAGAAGGGAACAAAGGAGAAAGAAAGCCACAAGGGCATGCACAAAGATGGTGGAGAAAAGCTCCGTAAGGAACAGAGGATTCACAAATCCAAGTCTCATCACTTAAACAATAAGTAAGAACTTTTTTTTAAATAGAAATTTGTTTTAGAAAAACCATTTTGAAAATATTTGTTTTGTTTTTGAGATTTTCTTTTTTTAGACAAACCTGGGTAATTAGTGTGCTGTTATATAATTTATTGAGTAAACATACATTCTTTGCGGTTTTTTGTTGACAATCTTCCTAATTTGTGATGGAAGCGCTAACATGATCTGTGTCAAGTACACACGACATACTCATAAGTTAATAAGCTCAGTAGGTACAGAAATTAAATGATGATCCTGAAATAAACTATGATAACCCAGTGTTGGTTCAAGAAGCGTGGAATAAAAAAAAAAATCTTAAAGAAAAGATGTAAAATGCAAATTAAATTCCAAGCTCCCCTTCCTTTTTTTTTTTTTTTTGTAACCTGAAAACATCCGCTTATAATGACACTTGATCTCCCTTTGTTATTTATAGGGCCAAGCCAGAAATGGGTAGTTCTCCAAAGAAACTAAAGTTAGAAAAGAATGCAAGTAATGGTCTGTCTAGCAGTAAGAGGTAAGTACTAGCATAATAGTTTGCAACGCTTTCACTCTTGAACAAAGGGGGTATTTAAGTAGGGGAAAAAAATGAAACAAACAAAACATTTTAAAATCTGATATCTAAATTAAATTTGATAAATTTTTTTGTGGTTGATTTCTGAAGGAATTACTTCACCCGGCTTTCATATGGAGAATAATCAATTATTCAGAGATAACGAAAAATTATACCAAGTGGGTCATCTGAAAACGTTTTTATTTAACTTAAATAGCATTAGCAACTGTTTAATATTAAATATTGTTTCTTCTTTGCTCCACTAGTACTAAACGATGATACAATTCTGAAGATGTTTATTTAAAGATGAACCCCTGTCCAGCCTAGTTGGATTACTTTAAGGATATAATTGTGTGGGTCTCAGTAGAATCATTTTATTAATTTTTTTTACATAATTGTCTATTAAATAATTAAAAAGCAGAAGGAAAGTTGTATTGTAGATTTTTATATAAACAAAAAATAAAAGGGGCTATCAACATATGCCATAAAAACAATAAATAGCTGGGATATTTCAGTTGACATGATAATCATCATCAACCAAACACCAGTAAATGAAAGAAATGAGAAAAACTGCAGTGTGCGACATTGGTAGGACAACCTGATATACCCTCATAGAGAAAATTTACAATTAAAAGAATCAAAAGTATCTAATCATTGTGAGAGTGCCTAAGAATTTTTTTATATTTAGGATTTAGGTATTTGCAATTTTAAATGTTTATGTATAGGATCTGACTAAAATTCTGATGTCATCCAAAACTTTTGTTCAGAGTTTAGTGCCATATGATTTCAAGAGAGTAAAATATTTGCTTCCTGACAGATGTGTAGTGTATTTTCCACTTATCTTTCGAATAGTCTCTCTTATGTAAGCAGCCTTATACAACTAACGTTTGATATGATAAATGGCATGTGCCCTGCCATGAATTGAAATTCTGCCCTTAAGTGGAATCAGATTCAACTAAATTTGGTTCTATTAAAACTTAAGAGGTGTTCTGCCAAACTTTTAGTTACATTGTTATATTGTACAAATGGATATAGTCAGCAAAAGTTTGTATATAATAAGTGTGATAAATCTAGTAAAAAATTGTTTGCCTAATACAGTACAAATCACATTACTAGACATTGTCATCTGCTGCTGTTCTTGTATCAGTCTCAGCTTGAGTATGGCCGATGCAGCTTTCATGGACCCAAACAGCTCTGATCATTTGATTGCCATTACTCAGCTCCATGACCAGATTGAAGCCATGAAAAAAAAGTTACAGACCAAAGACCAACAGCTGATGGAGAAGGAAAAAAAGGTACTAAATGTAGCCCTTTAAGCAAGATTTTTTTAAAAAATACTTTTTAAAACAAATAGTGAAGCTAACCACCAAATGGCCACAGTATGGAGTCCACTTGAAAAGCAGATATTTTAGAAAATAAATTGTCAACATTTGAACAGGAATATTTTGTTATATATTTTTCTTGAGTTTTCAAAAGAACTGATTATTTATTTCACTATGAACAAGGCATTATTTTATTTTTTATTTTGGTTAAGTTGTGAGGAAGAAATTATGGTTGTGAATATAAGGCTGGAGAAATTTTATCACTTTTCAGTGGTGTTCATCTGCTTTTTTAAAGTTTAGACCAAAAAGGGGGGGGGTTGTACTCTGATAATTCAAATAAGTTTTGTTGTCGTCTTTAACAATTTACCTTTCTTTGGCCTAGCACAACTGTAATAATCAGTTTTGTTGTTTGTTTAGATTACTGAACTGAAGGCGTATCAGTATGAGGCTGATAAGGATTTCAGAACGAAGTTGTTGAATGTCACCAAACAACATTCAGAAGAGGTGGAGCTCATAACAGTAAATACTGGTTTTATTGTTGTCATCAGGAAGCCAAGTCTAGGTACCTTGGTGTACATAAGTAGGATGGTACCTGAAGGAAACCCACACAGGTAGACATGATCAGCACACAGCGATTGTCTGTGGTAACAACATCTGCTGGAGATTCCTATAATGAACTATCATATAAAATATTTACTATCATTAAACTATTCAAGCACGTTAATTATTCTTAGACTCACAAATCTAATTAGACCTCAAAAGTCATTTGCAAAGTCACAATTTGACAATAAATACATCAAAGAAAATTTACATTATTTCGAAATATTTACTGATTACCATTTTTCAGCAGTGTATAAAAGAATGCTTGCTAACATAAAAAATGATGTGGGGAAATCTTTGCTGAGATTTTCATACTATTATTTGTCTGCATTAAGTTTTTTTAAAATTTTAATTCATATTTACAAACATTTAATATTTCCTTTGGGTGATCAAAAAGTAACTATGCAGTGGAAAATGTTCACTTTGTACCGGTAAAAATTTAGCTCCTTTAAAGCATTATGCACTCATTCACTTGTTGAGAAATTCAATGCAGCGATTTTGAAGGGCTCTGAAGCACTGCATCTGAAATGTTTGACAGCTTCTCCTTGTCCAACACTTTTGGCCTACCTGATTGTTGATAATCCTCAACTGAACCAGTATCTTCAAATTCACTAATCAATGCCCTTGCAGCCTTTCTGTTCGGAAGCTTTGCATCAGGAAATTCTTGTAAGAACTCATTTTGAACTCTTGTGGTGTATTTACCGTTATTCACGTACACTTTTTTGATGAGAAAGAATATGAAAGAACCATTACACAAAAATTACAATCACACAAGAATCACCTTTCACTTTTGCAAATTTACTGCAAACACCTGTTGGTCATTTTGGGAACTACAGTACAACAACTCTCACAGAACTGCCATCTGTTGGCCATTTTGGGAACTACAGTACAAAACAAAGCACAAGGAGAAATCAAAAATGATTACAAATATACTCCATTGCATAGTTACTTTCTGATCACCTTGTATTTTGTAGAGAGAAAATACTTGTAAGATTTTTTTTAAAGTTTGTTTATTTACTTTAAGGTTTGATAAAATAAATTGGTGGTTTTTATACAGTTAATGAAAATATTTACTTTCCTTTCCCCACTTGTTCATCAGTCTCTGTAAGGGAGACAACCCTGGTGAGAGAGAGAGTATAGCGGTGTGGTTATCTGTTAGAGAACATAATTGTGCCACAACCACAAAGGCTCAAACATGTCAACTTCAGCAGGGGAAACCTTTACTAGAAATCTCTCTTTTTAGATGTGGAAGGAAACTGAAGGAGTGAGAAGAAACCATTCCAGGGAGGTACACCAAACTGAGCTGACTCTGACCAGGGGTCAAACTTGGGCTTTTAGCCTTGTAGTCCTAACTACTGGGGGTGGGGGGCATTGACTGCCAATACTGATTCTTTAACATTTGCCTTTCAGGGGGAAGTTGAAGGTTGACATATACCCACAATTCATTTCAAAACTAAAGACTTTAGTCCGTCAACTCTTACTGTTCAGTTAGTGTTTTATGATAATTTGTTTTAAAAACCTGTATAAACTCAGTAGCAACATTATTAGACTACTGGACAAGTTTTATCTTATGTACTTAATTTCTAGTGAATGATTTAAAATACTTTTATAAATACACACACAGCTGTCAAGTTTAGTTTCAATAGTTACAATGAAGTAGGGAGCCGTCATGGCTTTTTTGAGGGGCAAGAAATGACCATCCATATAATTCTTAAATTGATTAACAATGTCACTATTAAATACACTTACCTGTAATTTATTCCACTCATTAACAAGTCTGTTACTAAGAATTTATGTTCTGATAACCAAATAATTGTTTTCTTGTCCATGCGGAAACCTTTATTAGGTCTGTTAAACTTACTCAAATTCAAATTGGCAGATCTGATATTTCTAATTGTTTAGTTTATTTCAAATATTTAAGATTTGGAAATATTCTAGTAAAAATGTAGGATTTAGGAAATAGCTTAGTGCTTGAATTTATCTTTATTTTATTTTTCAGAATAAAAATAGAGATTTGATGAAACAGGTTGCCTCTCTGTCAAGGGGAAAAAAGTCGACAGCGAGCCCTTGTTCTTGAGGAAGCCCGCGATTTAGCTCAGTCCAGCCATCACATCATCACCAGTCCAATGGAGTTCATGACTGCAGCCGTATCAACATAATGTACAGTAAACTTGGAGCATCATCATCATACACAATAATTCTTTCACCATGTGTCACAATATTTGTTCTCGATATTGGTTCAAGGAAAAGTTTGTTTATGAAAATAACTTAATAATTTTTTTTTTCCCCAGTCTTGTGTACAAAATCATTTTTCACAGTATATTTTTGTGAACACTTGTAATCATTACAGTATTTAGCTTATGCATTGATTTGTGATTTTTAGTGGTGCGTACACACACACACACACACACACACACACACACACACACATATAAACATATATTTCATTGTATCTTCAGTTTGCATCTGCTTTTATTATTAATATTTACACATTGAACCAAAATTTTTTTAGGCAAGCGAATGGCATGTTTTTTTTTTATTTGAAAGTTTGTATTTGTAGAAATGACAGTTTTGAAGATGAAAGTTTTGTATGTCGTAAACTTTTAAACAGCAAATTTTGTTGTTTTACTCTCTTTTAAGTGGAGTACAGGTGCAGCTGAAGAAAAGCTGGCAGCATAATGCCTCTTGAAGATGAGTCAACAATTACTTGACATTGAAAACTAGAAGAAGAATAAAAACAAACAAAATTTTAAATTCAAAAGATAATCGATTAAAAATAAACCAATGCTGGATAATGGCGGTTTTATTTAACTTGTAACAAAATATTGTCGTTCAAGGAAAGTAGAAAAACTGTTAAAGAGAAATCTTTGTCGTCATATTTATAATACGTTTTTCTTCCATAATTCATAAGGTTATAATGATGCTGACCACGAAGAGAATTCACTTACACGGTGGTGCAGAATTCACGCATCATGGGGATTTTATCATGTTAGGTGGTGATATGGAGACATTATTTAATTGGTCCTTACTATTTTGGCAGCATTGTAACAGGTGAAGCATTTGTAAATGCTGCAGACATACCTAATAATACCCATTCTGGACAACATTCCAGTAGTACTATGGGAAAATTGGTGGTTCCAAAAGGATGGTGCACTGCCATATTTTTCAAAAATCATTTGTGACTTTTTTAGCTATGACATTCCCAAACAAGTGGATTGGATGGCAAGGGTCCTGTCAAATGGCCACCTAGATCACCAGAGCTCATCAAGTCAGTCATGTCTGTTGATTTTCCCAGAAACAGGAGAAAATCAGATTTGAGTATGCACAGATCAACATCAGGGTGTTAAGAAATGTTCAAACATCATGTGTACATAGGATCAAAGAGTATTTGAAATTAATGGCTAACAATTAAAAAAATCTTCTGTAATTTACCCTGTGGTGCACGACTTTTGTGCTACCCTGTATGTGTTTCTAAAAAAAAAAAAAAATTATATTTATATATATATATATAAATTTTTTTTGTAAATAATGATTTTAGTCAAGTATCATCACAAATAAGTCTAAAAACACTGCAAAAGTTGTTTTATGAGGCACACAAATTTGGTGTTTTAAATTAACTTTTTAATTCTCTGTTCTGTTTTGATGATCTTTCCAATCTACAAATTTTGTACTCCTTACATTGTAATAAAATGCCAGCAGATGTGTTGATTTAAATTGACGAATACATTAAAAAATGTTTAAATTTCAATTGAAATTTTTTTAAAAAACTAATTTTCATGAATTCTTGGACATTGCTACTGATTAATTGCTTCTCATGGTTTGGTGAGAATCATGACTTCAGTGATCAGATCTTATTACCATCTCTTCAAAGTGCAGTGAAAGCAACTAGTTTTCTCACTTGGGGAAAACTGGGAGATAGATCCAACCCTGACACTGATGCTGCACCATAAAAAGTGCGAAGAAAAATCTGCACAGTTTATTTTTTCTTGAAGTTAGTATTTAGGAAATAACACCTGTCACGCTAGCATGGATTGCTGTTCATTATACTGGTTTAAGTAGGAAGCGTTGATAATGATTTCCTGTTTGGATTTGTTCTGTTGCATACTCATATTTTGTCAATGTATATTGTTTGTATTACTATTTTTGGACGGGGGGAAAAGGAAAAAAAAAAAAAAGTCAATGAGTCTGAACATCATTAACTCAAACTAATGTAGGATGAATTTCAGCTCTGCTATGGCTCAAATAAGGATGATTAGG
The DNA here is from genome assembly GCA_018389105.1 of Nautilus pompilius. NCBI lineage: Eukaryota > Metazoa > Mollusca > Cephalopoda > Nautilida > Nautilidae > Nautilus > Nautilus pompilius. Next base: position 968,744 of record JACATO010000127.1, on the reverse strand, counting down.
TCTCCGGTTTGACCCCAAACTTCTTTCTGCTTTTGTCACCAGTGACTGGCAATTCACATTTTCATTTTTTTTTTTACTTTACGTTAAATGCCTGTGACTACCTGTAATAATAAGCTATACTAAATCAAGTTTTATGCAAAATACAGGCCGCAAATATATGATATACAGTTGATGCAACATCTGTGGCAGAGCAGTCAAATACCATTACAGAAATGTTGCTGACATTCCTGATATAGTGTGATTCCGATCCATTACCAAACTATTGAGACTTTAGTTTATCATATGCAAAATTTCAGCTTTGAAGTATATTTGATATGCAAAAATTAAAACAAAAATGCAGAAAACTTGTTATTCTTTGTCACATCAAGTAATTACAGACAAAGTGTGTAAAGGCTTTGAAAAATGGGAACTTAATGTCATGGATCTGTTGGGAGATACAGTCTGTGTGAGAGAAGTGATGTTTTGGCAGCTTGTACAACTTTATATATGATTTTTATGTCTCTATCAACTAATTACAAACAAGAGAAAACTTAATAAAATAAGTTTTTATTAAGTATCAATTTTTTTCATAGTAGGTATAGATAGACTGAAGAATTTGTTCTGTTGAAACACACACTCGGTTTTGCTCACTTGTTTTATACAGTTGTGTGTGTGTCTGTACTCAATCAGCACACCTGTTGGGTGACATTTTTCTCAGTTCACATGTATAATATTCACCCAGTTTTTGATAGTGTGATATTTGTAAAGTTTATTACAGGTACAAGTACTGTAAAAGGGTATTTGATTTTTCTTTTTTGGAGGGAGGGTGGGACATCTAATTTGAAAGTGGAGGTGTTGTTTCTTATAGTTGTCCGGTGTGTGTGTGTGTGTGTGTTCAGTTAGTGGTATCATGGATGATTACCTCACCGTGGCGCGCCGCCCGTCTGAAGGTTGGTGGTCCGGTAACGACGTCTGCCACTAAATCCGATTCCCAACATCGTCTTCGTCTTTGATTCTAAAATAAAGAGGGTGCTGTTTTTTGTTTTTTTTTTGTTTAACATATTCCTCCAGGATACTTAATGATTGGATAAAATATTTTTTATTGCTATTTATTTATTTATTTGAAACACAATACACAGAGCTTAAAGGGTTTATTTTACCTAACCGTCGTCAGCTCGTCTAGACCCTGGCCCCTCCGAGTACAGCGCCGACCACACCCACTTTAAGGAAGTGTTTAGCAAACTTAAAAAATTTAGAAATATTTTTGTCATATATCGTTGAATACTTGTATAGAAATGATTTTGCATTTTAAATAATAAAAAAAAAAAGACAAAAACCAGATCTTGAATATTAAAAAAAAAAAAATTGTATTAAAAACATTTTTGTATTGTAGCGATTTTGTTGGTTGTCATGAAAACTGAATGCAATAAAATCTTACATTTTTTTCACTATTCCTCTTAATTCATATACGCATGCATTAATAATATACAAAATCCTGTCCATTCTTTGAAAGCTTTTCTATTTACTATCATTAATGGGGGGGGGGATGTTGTATGCACATATCTAAAGTTTCTGGTTTCGAGTTTATCTAACACTAAATTTGCTTTTAATTGGTGCTGTAATTTTTAGATTGTCTAGTTCTTAAATAAGTATCTGTATGTGAAAAGGTCACTTCCTATTTCTGTATGAAGTTAATTTTATTGTTAAAGAAAAAAGGTTTACATTAAATACAAAGGTTCTGAATGTTCAGAATTGATAAAGTTTACTGTGAAACAGGTCTCCTTCAGGATTGATTACATACTTAATTAAAGTGTGTATCATTATGAAGAGATGCTTCATTGGAATTGGGGTATTCATTTACAAGTTAACACTGCTCTTCCAATTCTATTCCATCCTTTATCAAGCCAAACCAACCTCTTAAAAAAAACTCCACGCCAAAATTGCCTCTCTTCATTAGGGTGGGGTGGTAAATGATGAAAATTAAGACTAGTAGGAAAGTTTTGAGATCTAAGCTAGTTCTTTCTCAAAATGATTTCCTTGACTGATTGTTGCCCTTCTTTTCTTTCAATTTTTTAATTTGGATGGTGATAAGTTTTACAAAAAGTTTAAATACAGTACATCTTTAATGAGGGGCCTGTATGCCAGTTTGAGTCATTCTGATTTCATCTCTCATAAGTTACAGAAGTTCGTAACAGTCCAGCAAATACTATTCCTATATCTAATGATGCACTGTATAATTCTTAGAGATCATTACAGACTTTTTCTTTTAACTACTCACAGCACAAACTGAAACACTTGTCTTTCTCTACGTGTGTGATTGATTTACTAGATATGTTGTTTACATCACAGGTGTTGGTTCTCTCGTGTTCTGTCAGCTGTGGCTAATGTACAAGTTGTAATTTTACTCACAGATACTGGAAGCTTCTGCAGATAAAGACTCTGTAGCAAGGAAAATGTAGATCTGATATTTCCTTTTTAATAGGAGCTACAATTTTCCACAAATACTGGAATATGCGCCTTTGCTGAATAGACAGCTGTGACACAAAAAATACAAAATCCTTTGTTTTTAAAGATGTATAATGGCAAAACAGAGTTAATGAAATAATCAAAGTTTACTTTAAAATTAAAACTTGAAAATGTAGCAAAATATCTCATGCTGCCCTTTAAGCAGTTGGTTGTCGGGACAAGTTCACTTCACTGCTGGTTTATAGCTAATCATGAATGGTTGTAGTCTGAGAACATTTGCAGCGATGACATTTTGTCCACTCTATCATCACCTCAATCTTTTAAGAAAACAAACACATGATAATAATTAGAACCTCCTGTCAATTCTTCAAAAGTTTATGCATTTTGGGGTTCAAAGGTTAAAGGTGTTCGCTTTTAGTTATTGTTGCGAATAAATTTTTTCTTAGGAAATATTTTTAAAAATCCATTTACTATGTTGACATATAATTCATATATTAATTGAATTTTTTAGTTTTTCAATGAGTATTGGGAGCAGTTTACACAGTAACATAGAGCTGATATCGAATCGTATCAGAATAATTTATGCAGTTTACATGTACAAATTTTAATATTAAAATGTTTATACTGACATTCCTACTTGTGTGTTTATTTATGCTATAAGCAGCAGGTCATACATGCTGTTTGTGAAGTAACAAACTTCGTATTTTACATTAATGAACTTAAGCCATGCTAAATTCCAAACATGGAATCTGACAGCAGCTGATTACGGTAACCGTTCTTGTAATTGCCACATGGAGAACATAAATGGCTGCGTATGAGTTCTGTTTATATTTCCTTTTTCTCAACCAACAGCTGCCTTGACATTTATTACGGTTTTCCCCCGACCATGTCGCTTAGAAACTTTGTCAAAAGCTTCTGGAACCTCTTCAAAAGGAAATTCCTTCTCGATAATTGGCTTTACCTGAAAGATGGAGAAAAGAAAAACATTATACATATATTTGTGCACATGCTTTTTTGAGGATTATAATAGGTTTTAGTGTTTGATATTCACATTAAGAATAACCATAAAAATGGGTTGGAAACAAACCACTTAAGACCCCAGAGAAATTACTGCTCTCTTAAAATAAGAAAAACTAGCAGAAATGGTTTTAACACAAGTTGGTGCATGTGTTATCTGCTTGCTAATTAATCACATTAACAGTTAATCATGCTCATGTATTTATTTTCTTTAAATCTTGCAGCCATTCCAAGTCAAGTTTCTTGGCTATCATGAGCTGGAACGACATACCTCGCCTGTGTCCACCAGCTCCGCTATCTTCTTTAATGCTTCTGCATTTGGAACAAACATGGCCCATCTAAAGCTGCACCCATCTTTCAGGCCCTGTGCATAACAGACATGCATTCATTATTTTATTCCCAGCAAGCTGGAACTTTAATTTCAAACTAATTCACAATCACCTGTTTCCTGCTAGGATGATTGGAGAGGTACCACTGCAAATTGAATGGGCACTATTTAAGTTAGTGATGAGCAAAGGTAAAAAATGGCCAAGTGCTGCCACAATCTGTGTTGGAATGGTCAGATTGTGTGTGCAGATGTGTCCTCAATAACAAAATGTTGGAGAAGTATTAGAAAAAATGGGATAATTTTACTTCTGTTTCAGTTTGAAATATAATGAAATATAATTCAATTAATGAATTTCAAAATTTTTGAAGAGCAAGGTTTTGAATTCTGACAATCAGATCTTAATGACTCATGTTACTAAATATGAAACAGTAAAAATTATATCACCATCTGATTATTTCTCATAAAACTGTGAATGTTTATTTGAATAATTTTTTTTAGATTGGCCATGTCATGATGATCTGCTTTCAAATTGTGCTGTCTTGTTTAGATGAAGATTATTGCAGTATAAACTAACTAACTTTGATTTTTTCAGATATAAATAAATTACAGTCAGTACTAATACCAAAACTATTGTTATTCTAAATTGTATTGTTACTAATTTCAATACATAATTAATTATAGTCATGGTGAAGAATTGATTCCTTCAATTAAACATTGAAATAATTAGCAAAAGTAACCATGCTTTATTGTTGTCTGCTTTCAGCATTCATGAGGAGTCCTTGTTGTTTTTGACCTTCCATGAAAGTACAGTAGTTATTCTGCCTTTTAACAGTGTAAAAAATTTTCATTGCACACAAGCATTTTAAATTCTTATTTAAGTATTAAAGGCATGGTGTTCTTGGACTTTGCTCTTATGCTGAATCCATAGGCTTAAAATTTTATTTATCCTTTATAAGCCTGGATGCCATGACCTGATTTCAGCTCAGATTATGTAACTTTGAGGTTGGACAATGGTTATCATTCACATCTGCACTCCATTAGATGGACTTTCTGAAAGAATCACTGGCTTTGATGTTGGATTAACTACTACAAATTATTATTTATGAGTTCACTGCAGCGTACACCAGTATCAGACCATTTACCATAAAGTGATTTGGAATCCAGAATCTTTGGGGAAAATTGTGAATCTTGCTTCATGTTTAGCTCTATTATTTTTCAATTGTTTAATTTTTGTGTTACATGAAATTTTATTTTCTTAGTTTTACCTTCTTTGGATTTCACTTTTTTCTTTTTAATTTCACCTTTTTGTAATAACTTTTGTTTTACTTTTCTCTCATGATTGCAATTAACATTTCTTTAGACATCTATCAGAAACATTTTTTGGCTATGTATGCATATTAATATTATCATAATTACAAATTAGCTAGATAATGGTTTTTTTAGTAATAGAATTCTAACATGTAGAATAAATTACCAGAAACTTAATTACTCTTTGTTTTGGCCTCTTCTTGCCTCATTATAGTTAATAAGCTAAGCTAAGTCAATGTTTGCTGTTGTTAGTCTCTCACTTAGCTTCAGTCTATTGCCTAGATACGAAGGTGTTTCAGAAAGCAAAGGTAATTCATAAATAAAACAAGTAACCAGGTATCATTTATTGGACTGCATCATTTCTCTACATAATCCCTTTGTTTTGCAACACGTAGTCCAAAACTCAAGTTTTTGATACTGGTAGAAGTTTTTCAGTTGTTGAGTAAGCCAATTTCAGTGCCTGTAGGACCTTGTGATCATTGGCAAATCTTCAAGTTTAGAGAGCTTCTTTCAAGGGTCAAAAAAGGCGAAAGTCAGATGGGGCAGGATTCAGAATGTAGAGAAGACATGATAGAGATTCATAGAGCAGACTGCTTAAAGTTTTGATGGTCTCAGATTGTCATGCTGCAAAAAGTGACAGTGCTGGGGCATCATGGCCAGTCTTCATCCACTACTGATATTTGGTCATTTTAAACCTGTCTACCCACTTGTACACTTTTCTCTGCATCATACAGTTCTCTCCATATTACACCAGCATTTTCCAGTAGTCAGCAGAATGCCTCTGGCCCACAGAAAACGAGTTCCAGATTGCCACTCATCTCTGGTGCACATTGAAAACCACACAGCCATATTTACTTGTTCACAAGTGCACAATGTGCTAATGAAAGAATGCACTGAAGAGACTTGAACATCAATCTTACTTGGTGGCACGGTGTTTATCACTGTCTTTCTTTTCTGAAACATCTCCTACTTACAGAATTTTATTGGTAAAGATGATGACAGGATAAATTTGGTGAAATGTCAATAGAAAACATCTTATCCATCCTCTCAGAAACAGAAAACAGACAAAAATGAAGATGGGGTGATTTCTTATTAATGGTTTTGATGCTTACCTTCAGTACACCGCAGCCAAGCTTTCCTGCTGAACTAATCAACCCAACCGGCACACCTAGTCTGTCTGTATCATGCAAAAATGGCGTCATTATTGTGACATATTTTGAATTGCGCCAAGTCTTAAGAAGTGACATGGCATTGTCCATTGTCTCTCCACCTAGAGTGTCCAGTATGACATCAAATCTGGAGGAAGTTAAAACCAGATAAAGACTTAAAAAAATAAAATAATATACAGGAGTGAAGCTAAGTTGGAAATAAAAATTAATAATCAAGTCTTTAGTCGAAGAACACCTGAAATAAACTGAGCAGGTGTAGGAAAGTTATTATCTAGAGAGGAAATAGAGATGTCCAAAAGATAAAGGAAGTTCAATAATAATTTGTGCATGGATCAAATGTTTAGATTACTTGGAATGATCAAATACGAAATTGGATTTACTTTTTATTTTAAAAAGAATTTTAAAAGTTATCTAATAGGGGTAACTCCTTAAGTCAAAGTAGGCAGTGAATTTCAAACCTGTATTAAAAAAAGATGATGCACATCTAACAGATTTTTTACATTTATTCAGCCTCAACAAGATCTCTGGATTAAAGAATTCATGAATTTACAACTTGTTAGCTGAAAACATACCTTTTAACACCTGATCAATTCTGCTGTTTGAAAAGTTTTTAGCTGGTGACTCTGTATAACATTAATCTAAAACAAGGGACCTGCTCTTTTCTTGTCAAAATCTTTTAGACTTCTTTCAATTCTTCCTACAAATTAGCTACGATTAACTGGACATTAAGCCACCTACAGGGCAGAGAATTAATTTTGTATGATTAGATGTGCCTCTAAAAAACATAAAATTTCACTTGACTTATGACAAACTCTTCAGTCAAAAACCATTTATTTAGCCAGCAACAACAACAACAGATGATCGGCTGGAGTAAAAATTTATAATGTGCCAAGTAGCAACCAGTCATTAATTGTAAACAACATCCAGCCCACCTTTTCCTCTGTCAACTAAAAGTTTTTTCTCTTACAGCTGATAGGGACACACAGAGAGAGCAAACTCCTGGGTAAATGGTATCTTTCCAGCCCTAGTGGAGGAGATGGCTGCCTGGCTATGGCTTTAGTCTCACAGATGTAGGATAAACCTGACTTATAAACATCTATGATTGGCAAATGTGAAACCAACCCAGCTACACCATGCGCCATTACATCTTTACCCCAGTCAGAAACTTTGTGGCTTGAATAAAATTGTTAAGCGCAAAAAGAAAGAGATTCCAGAATAGTCAGATCTCAGAAAAAAAATTTTTTCTTTTCTTTTCTTTTTAGAAATGAGTGGAATAAATTATCAACAAACAATAATGCTAATTTAAGAATTATACTGATGACCAGGTCCCAGCCTGCTTCCTTGTGACTACTAATGTACATCAGGAACCCGTGGAGAAAGTTATCTCTCTCTAATAATTACACTTAACATTAAAAATTCTTAGGAGACTTCACTGTCCGCGCATACGTCATTTGTTTGGTAATGTTTCCAGTGAGCATCAAAAGATTTGCTGCTGTTCTTTTAATGCAGTAAAACATAAGCAAAGCTTCCAAAAATGATGGCCAATCATATCTTCTTTGCCAATTGTTAGAAAAAAGACAAAGAGAACAGAAAAAAAAAAACTTACTCTAGTAGGCACGGTTTAAATTTATTTAGTAAATTGAAGAATGCAAGAAAAAACAAACCAAACTACTAGTACAGGTTACAGGTGGCTACAAAAGTGAAGTTACCTGTCCAAGCAATTTTGAATAAGATCTTATTCCAGTATCCATACTGCTAAGAAGAGCATACTATCTAAAATCAAGCTTGGCTGATTGCTTCTTGCATCCTCTTATTTCAGGATAACAAAGTTAATGAAAATAAAGGTGTGGCAGTGCTGCTGTCTAGCTTAGAAAGATTACATTAGTGACCATTTAATTAGCAATAACCTAAATTGTCAATAGATGGTAGCCAAATGTGAACAATCTACTGGGGTTTTAAGCCTTCCAATAAGTGCATTTGTTACCAAATAGAATCATATAAAAAATAACTTTGTAAAGGTAATTTTAAAGAAATTATGGCTTTTAAAAAATTGGAAATTCCATATAATGTGAAATGTTCGTCTTTATTCATTCTAAACTTAAAAAGTTCCATATCCGCAGATTTGGAATACAGAGGCTTTATTTTCCTTACAACTGGTTAAAATTAAGTGAAAATGCTAAATTTAAGGTGGGAGAAAAAATTCTCTTGACAGACTCCTAAGCTTTAGAGAATTTTAGGAAACTAGTTAGGTGTCTACAGTAATCAAATTTTGTCAAGATATCCAGAATTAACATCTAAGTATAGACAAAGTTGTTTAAAACAGAAATGTTAATAGGAAATTGGTACACGGAGAATTTTATAAAACTACTCCATTGTTGTTTGGGTGTTAGAACTTTTAAAAGAGAATTCTTAATTCCCACCACGATAAAATACATAACCAAATTGCTATTTATAATCTTGCAGGTTGTATCCACAAATATCCTGTTGTGGTCACTTGTACTGTATGAAGATTTAGTGAGTTGGATTTAGTTTTGTTTTCACATATTTTAAAATCAGAACACTGATAACACTAAATGAAGAGGAAGATCTGCTGAGGAGAGATAGAAGAAAGCAGAAGTATGAAAGGACCATTAACAAACCCATCAATCTTCTTTAGTGTCTTGTAAACATCATCTGTCTTATAGTCAATGACAAAATCTGCTCCTAGTGATGTAACAAAGTCTACAGCATCTGTACTACAAGTTGTAGTCACTTCAGCGCCCCAGGATTTCATCAGCTAAGAAAACAAAGACAGTTAAAGTGCATGAGAGGGTTCCATTTGCAAAAAGGAATTTTCTAATGGCTTAGGGACCAGTTTATGATAAAAACAAATAAATGGCATTGATTGATTTTATAAATGAACTATTTAATGACATTATCAGTTTATAAAAGGAATCATTTAACTGGTTGTTTGTTTCATCAGCTAGGAAAACAAAGAGGCAGCTACAGAAGGGATCAGCTTGTGATGAGAATTGCTTAAAATAAAAAAAATAAAAAAGAAAATCCCTTCATATTCCCCTTTCTCGGAAGTATTCAACATCCTTCCATGTTTTTGTAATATGATGTCATCTGTTTATAATTTCAGTTCAGTGCATTATTTAGAAAGATTGTTTGTTATCCAAGCAACCATGTGAGAATTAGAATGCTTTACAATGAGGGTCCCTGAAACAGCGATATGCCGTATGAAATCGGCAGGGGGTTCTTTAGAATGTCGCCATCCCAGATTAAAACACCAGATTTACATAAGAGGACATTTAACAGATTTTACAATTAAGTGTTTTTATTGTTTGAACAGCAAAGAATTTTTCTTGTTATCTAGTTACCAATGATAGGGGGGTCCATAATAATAATAAAATGGTCAGCACAGCTTATCAGGAAGAAGAATTAAAAATAAATGTATAGTGATAGTGTAATAAATAAGCATACCTGAACAGCAAATGACCCAATACCACCAGATCCACCTTGAATAAACACCCTTCAAAAGAAAGGCTATATACAGTGCTGGGCAAAAGAGTTGGGACACTTGCTGTGAAGTTGATGTTTGAGCTCCCGTGTTTCAACAAACGCACCCATCACATTGTTTATTATATGCACAAAACATGCCTTTACAATGCTATATGTTTACTTATTCTCAGGAAAAAATATTTGAATCGGCAATGTCCGATTTGTACAGCGACAAAAGAGTTGGGACTGTAAGCAAAACCATGAATATTTTTCAACATTCCAAATTACAATCGAACAAATGCATGGAAATGATCAGATGACTAGTAGTGGGTGGCGTATCCGTGATTTTCGATCACTTCTCGACAATGACGGGGCATGGATTCGACAAAACGAAGGCAGTCGGGATTGGTCATTTCCTGACAGTCTTTCTGGACGGTCTGCCAGAATCGGTCTTGGTTGAGATTCTTGTGTTTGGCCACCTTGGCCTTCAGCTGCTTCCAGGCATTTTCAATTGGGTTGAGATCCGGACTTTGGGGCGCCCAGCACATGACATCCATTCCTAGTTGGGTGGTGAGGGAAGTGACGACTCTGGTGGTGTGGATCGAGGCATTGTCGTGCTGGAAGATGGCGGTGACTGGCATGTTCTCATCGACCAGTGCTCATACACCCCCAGACCATTAATGATCCTCCTCTGGCCTGTACTGCCAGTCAGGTGCACTTTAATTGTATTTTTCGCCATGGTAACGTCGAACATATGCTCAGCCAGCACTGTGAATGCACATGATCATCATTTTGTCGGAAAAGAGAACTCTAGCCCACTGAACTTTGGTCCAGTTTTTGTGCGCTTTAGCCCATGCTATGTGGATGCGCCTGTTCTTGTTGCTGATCAATGGCATTTTCTGGGCGATTTGTCCAAAGTGATTCCCCTTGTATAGACGATGTTGAATAGTGCAACTGGAGACATTCACTCCACTCAGGTAGGCTTGAATGGCCATCGATGTCAGGAAACAATTGGCCACGAATTTGCGACAAATGAATCGATCCATTTTTTTGTCACATTTTCGTGGTCTCCTTGTACTGCTTCAGAATGCGGTTTACAGCGCTTTTCAAGCCACAGACTCGATCGGCTATCTCCCGACAAGACAGATTTTCTTGGTGGAGCTCAACTATCAAGTCAATAATTTCAGATGAAGGTGTCTTGCCATCCATGGTGCAAAAATGATGTTAAATGGTCTTAGATGATGTGGTTCTATTCATTTGATCCTTCAGAAATTAATATATTGAGGGGAATGCACAGATTTTGTTCACTGCCCAAACTCTTTTGTCGCGGTACAAATTTGACGATGCTAATTCAAATAGTTTTTCCAGACAATAGATACACACACGACATCCGTTGTTTTTACACGTTGTAAAGGCATGTTTTATACAACTTATGGTGGACAATAGGATGGCTATCTGTATGCAAATGTAAAAAACAAGAGAGCTCAAATATCAATTTCACAGCAAGTGTCCCAACTCTTTTGTCCGACACTGTACATGATTGACAGTTTTGTACAATTGCTATGTTTAAGAACATTTTCAATCACTTTTTAATAGCAGCTATAATAAAGAAATGATATTTATGGATTGATACAGAATTGGTTCTAAAGATTTTTTTTTAACTTCAAACTAATGATAAAAAAATAGTTACAGCAGCATATTTTGTAGTTACCAAGAATCATTAAATCCAAAATTTCTAACTAGCATTTGTCATGTTACCATGGCTTTTCTCATTTACTGAATAAGCTAGCCAAGTCTGTCACAGTCTGACCATTTTTAAATTTCAAAATTACCAGCCTGTTTATTTTTCAAAATCAATATTTTATATTAATTACACAATTTTGCGATGGCAAAATCTTTAAAAATTAAAAATAAGGAACCAAAAAATAACAACTTCCTAGTAAAAAAAAGGTACACTGAAATAAAATGTTGTATATTATACTTTCATATGGTCAGTATTCTGATTTAATATATAAAATTAAGTTTTACCTTTGATTTTGTGCATTTTCCTCATCTAACTCTCCAACAGAACACAGGGCTGTCCAGGCAGTAACTGCAACATAAGGAAGAGATGCTGCTTCCATGTGAGACACATTCTTTGGTTTGTGACTAATCTGCAAGACAATTAAAGTAAATACATAAACTGTTAAACATAATTACAATGCTGCTGTATCTGAGCAAGAGTAAGTTTGTGATATTACGATGATGTTCTCGTATCTTGTTACAAAACAGCTCTTGGACTACAGCTGATTCCTAATAGAACTTTTACTGAGATGTTTTCTTCTTTTGTTTTCATTCTTTATTTCATCTGTCTGTTTGGGGAGGGTACATAGGAAACATTTTTACATGCAAAAGCTCAAAAAGCAAGAAAAGATGTCACCTGTTTAGGTAGTCCTATCACAGAATCTTCAGTGTTTATAGTTTTAACATCAACTGATACATAACCATAGTCTTACTGAGTTTATAGCTGTGCTTAACTCTATGTCAGAACTTTCCCATTAGAATCAGTTTGTGAAAACTACAAAGTCATCATCTTTTTTTTTGTGGTGTGCTTAACTTTATTGGGTAAAACTATAAAGTTCTATCTGTGGTGTCAAGTTGCTTGTGTATGTGGTGTAGCTAGATGGGGTCCACGACCGGCTGTCTTAGCTGTTTACGAGTGAGGTTTATCTATGCCTGTGAATTTGTGGTGTTTTTTCCTACATGAGAGTAGCTGGCTAGCCAACTCCACCCAGTGGGTGGAGAGGTAGGATTTACCCAATGCTTGCTCTCGGAGTACAGTTCTCTCTCTATTTTCGCTAAGCCGAAAAGAAAAAACATGCATCCTTCTGTCTACGTAGTGGAATTCCGTAGTAAGCCATCGTTGACCTTTGACCTCCTGCAGTTTTTCTACGATTGATGAATGGCCGCTAGCTGGCACATTGTTTTGTTTACATTCCTGTATTCGTCCAGCGTCTGCTTCTCTCTTCTTTCCATTCTGGAGCTGAAAGGGAAGTTTATCGCCGGTGGGTTGCTCCTAGGTCGGAGGTTTTTTTGTGTTGGATGCACGTTGTTTAAACGTGACTAATTAATTGCTTGCCATCAAGCTGGCCTAAAGCCTGGTTTATTAGCCAGGTGTTCGAAAAGAGTTCTCTGTCCAGCACGCTGGAAGAACTGACCGTGTATTTTTTACGAAGCACGCTGGCGACATAATGGCGGTAGATGGTTTTGGACGGAGTGAGTTTTCCGTCCTCTAAAGTCCTGCAACTACTCCAAGCACACTGCTGGGCAGTGAAGATCAGGAAGTTCAAAAGACGGTCCTTTTTTACTGTGGGGATTGAATCCAAAGGTGCACTGATACAGATTAAGTCTGTACCGGCGGCCTTTTACTAGTTGTACCAAAACTTGGACTAGGGCCCACAGTGCCTCCTGCTGCAGACAGCCGAAGATGTTGTGGATGACCGTGTCATCCAGCCTCTTGCAAATAAGGCATTTGAGGGAATCTATCAAATTCCATTGATGCTTGTACGAGACGTATAATCTTCCAGTGGATGTCAGAGGTGTAGTTGTCTATTAGACAACCTTTAGTCCGTTGCCATAAACCCTTCCATGGAAGGGTTCCTGATTATAGCTGAGCTTCCCACCTTCCCCCTCTTCACTCCACTAGAAAGAAGTCTATTATGACATGAGCTGGTTTGACAGTAAACATCATCCAATACACTCCAGTCAACAACTGTCTATTGATTTGCATAAATACAGTTATTAAGGTTTTTATGTTTGTAATTTATAGGGACTGCAAGCATTAAATTTGCTGAACCTTCTCCTGTTATTAAACAACAAAGAATATTTCACTTTCTTCAGCGATCTTCCTCCCCAAAGTTCAGAAATCTTTTTACATCTCCAATAGATATCGCAAAGTATTGGAGAAAAAATTTCCCAACTTTCAATAATTCCATCCCTGAAGATTTTGCAATCATCTCCTAGAAATGGTTACAATGTTTAAAAGTAGATGTTGCAATATACCTCTTTGTCTGAAACCACGGTGTACTGGGCATGGGTACCTGGTCTGTGTGCACTCAATGCTCCCCAGACCTGGTAGAAAAAGACAAACAAACATTTAAGAATTAAAAACAAAACAGTGAAGAATAGCAGAGAAGGTTACTGACAAAAAAGCTAACAAGTACCGCCATCATTAGAGTATATGCCAAATTACCCTTATCAAGGAGACTGACTACCAGTTTTTCTTTTCAACTTCTAATATTTTATAGTTGAGAAATTACCTTTCATTGAAAAAAATTAAGCTTTGAAATTACTAATAAATTTTAATTATTTAAAACAGTGCAGATGATACATAGAGTTCTTAAGTGATAAATTTTCATCCTCTGGTTTAAGCTGACAAAATAGGAAAATTCTTCATACATCAGTGAGTTGGGAAAATAAAATGTTATCTCTTTCAAGTTTCACTGTGTTATAAGCTGTTCTTGGGCAGGATCCTTGTTGTGTGGGTCACAAGATTGGATACAGGACTTTAAATGTTCCTAATATGGGTGTTGGATAGTTGGTATTACAGTTTATGATAGAAAACAATGAGAAATCATTATGATTTCATGGTGGCTGATGGTGAATTCTGGTCCCTTCTCTCTCAGTTTTCAGTCTCAAATTATAAACATGAGAGATGAGTGCTGACTTGGAAATAACTTTTAGCAAATAATTTTTGGAGCTGCATATAACCAAGAATCTCACTTTACTCCCTTATTTGTCATCATGTCACTGAGAATCTAATTCTGCTCTTGACAAGATATCATGTGGTAATTACCTCATATTGTTGGCAGTAATCCCAACATAGCTCAGATATGCACAACACTTTGAGAAATGCCAGCATTGTAGAACAGCCTTACAAAACCTTATAACCTGATCTTTAGTTTGGAATGATTTGTTTCTTCATTCCCCTATTATTTTTGCCTCAATAGCTGGAGTTAAAACCACAAGTTTGACATAACATCATAATTGGAGGCAGCAATGAGTTAAGGGTTCATGATTTATGCTACATTGATCTGAAGTCACTCAGTAAGTCTGTTTGAGGATGAGCTTACTGTTTGTGCCCAGTTCTTTTGCAGCTTCAATGATGGTTTATGCCGTATTAAGTAAAACTGCTCAGAACAGAGATGAAATGAGTTATCAACATAACTTAAAACAAAAGTCAACAAATACTCCCTAAATAAGTTTGCAATAAGGAACACATTGCTACTGTTACATTTTTTCCTTTTATTAAGTATGAATTTTATTTATACATATAAAAACTATCTTTATATTGCTCAGTTTGAAAATAGATAACTACCAAATGTGAAATTATGTCTTCATGATCAAAGAAGTCCGCAGAGTTTAAACATATGTCATTACAAATTATGATTCTATTTCAATGCTAAATTAACTAATCACAAATCATCAAATTCATATGAAAATAAATAATTAGATACTTTCATATCATTACTATAGATATCAGCACATTGTATTTTGGAGCTCTTTTGAAGTGTAGTATAATACCTAATCAGATGCCATATAGTGCCGAACACAAGTATGATGCACATGAAGTTGTTTGTGGTTTTCTTCATAAGAGAGTTATGGAAATGCTTGTGTTTGTAAAGTATCAAAAGTTTCAATTTTCTAAAATTTCCATGAAATTAATGATATGGGTGATTTAGCTATATGAAGGAAGTTTATAAGTTTATTAGCAGATTCAAATGCTCCTTTAACCCTTAAGCGCAGTGACCATAATTTCCAACACCTACCACATGCATAAAAAAACAAAATTAAAAAAACACTTTTTTAAATGGGTGGATACATGCTTCAATTGGCAGCCTAACTCCCCTAAATTATGTTCCCCTTGCAAGAAACTAAAAACCCAAATAATAGCAAAAAAACAGCATAGTTACATGCACTGCAGCTTAAGGGTTCATAATTCTTTTTTCTAATGCAGATAGTGAGATCCTGAATTGGAGCATTTTCTAAATTTCTATAACCTCTGCTGATAGTCAGTCATGTGTAAACAAAAGTCACCAGTAAAGACCTACATACATTCCACTGACTAGTTATTATACATTGGTCAGAATTAACCTTTTAGGTTTCACAACAATCTATCACACCAGACTTACACATTTACCTCATCTCCAACTTTGTATTTTGTAACTCCCTTTCCTGTTTCTACCACAACTCCAGAAAAATCTCTGCCCAGAATGAGGGGGAATTCTGACTTCCCTGATTTCAAAGATCCAAACTGCCATCGGAGGAGGTTAATCATGGATTTTCCATAACCCTCTAAAAATATAAAAACTTATTAAAAAAACACCTTAACTCATAAGCAAGTTGCTATTAAAATCTGACAAAAACAAAACTGCAGCAAGATTCAGTAAACTATAATAATAATAATAATAATAATAATAATAATAATAATAATAATAATAATAATGATTTTCCCTAAAGTGCCATGCTACTTCGACAGAGCAGCATGCTGGGATTTCAAGGAAGCAATTCACATTCACCTGATGGATTTCATTTTGGTCTCAAAATGCAGTTTCCCATTGAAAATTAATTGTTCAAATTCAAATCACAAACTTCACACTAATAATCACCCATCATCACTGCATCATGTTGCTAGAATGATCAATTTTTATAGCAACAAGCAAGTAAGACACTTTGTGCAAACTAAGAATATCAGTATATCATGCTTAAGTAAGTCTGGTGCCTCTCTGGCAAAATTTTCTGAGGAAAATTCTCATAATAATACCCAACAATATTAACCATAAAATGTTAAATCTAGTTAAAAAAAACTTGTGGATTTGTTAACTGTGGAAGTGGCTACATTTTAAAATAAAGTTCTTATTGATTCTGCCAGAATCCTTTTATGAAAAGAGGGAAATCTCTCCCACATACAATTAAATCAGTTATTTTTATAGCCATATTTATTCAAACTATTCAGAAGTCTTGTGGAATCTTGTGATTCTATTCCAAGAAATCAAACATTTATACACATATACATTATTGCTTAAAATAAATAAATGAGTTCACGTGATCAATAGAACAATGGAATATTTTTTTGGCATGGATGTGTATCTTCAAAAAAATTTTTAAAAAGGTTTAGATATAAATGTGCACTTTCCATATGAAAGAAAGGGAGTGCAAGCAGTTGAAGACTACAGTGGATTTCAAGACCATGTGTGTTCTCCATCAGCCACAACGAATCTCCCTAACTTTGCAAACTTTAAGTCATCTGCACTTCATCTTGTGACAAACAGAAAATGACACCAATTCAGGTATCAGTTTGGCTCTTAAACTATGGCTCATGTGAAGCCAAACTTTGTTGAAGGGGTGGGGAAAAGAAACCCATTTGAGAATTGGGAAAAAAAGCCCTCTATACTTTGATCCAGAAGGAAACCAAACTTGTTTAGTTTTAAACTTCAGTCACACAATGTACATATACCTAGGATGAATGTGTCATTGAAAATGACAACCCCACCTTTATCTCATCTTGCCAATGTCTACCCATTTCCATTTGTTTACATTCTGTATGTGTGTGTGTGTGTATGTATGTATGTTGTGTGTATGGGTGTGTGTGTATGGGTGTGTGTATGGTGTGTGTGTGTGTATGTGTGTGTGTATGTATGTGTGTGTGTGTGTGTGTGTGTGGTGTATGGGTGTGTGTGTATGGGTGTGTGTGTGTGTGGGTGTGTGTGTGTGTGGTGTGTGTGTATGGGTGTGTGTGTGTATGGGTGTGTGTGTGTGTATGGTGTGTGTGTGTATGTATTGTGTGTGTGTATGTGTGTGTGTATGTATTGTGTGTGTGTGTGTATGGGTGTGTATGTATGGGTGTGTGTGTGGTGTGTGTGTGTGTGTGTGTGTATGTGTGTGTGTGTGGTGTGTATGTATGTGTGTGTGTATGGGGGTATGTGTGTGTGTATGGGTGTGTGTGTGTGTGTGGGTGTGTGTGTGTGTATGTGTGTGTGTGTATATGTGTGTGTACAAACATACAATGAATAGAAAGTAGATGTATGAAATAATAATAAACAAAAAAAGACACCAAATCAAAATCGCCAGAGGAAATAAGACAGGGGGGCTTTCTAACCTTGAGAGGGGGCTCTGGATTTACTAGTCTCCTCCAAAATGAAAAATAATTAGATTTAAATTACTGGAAAGATAGGTAGAGAGGGGTGCTACACGGACAATATACCTCTCATCCTGAAGTCTATCGGGTTGACACTGGCAGCATGAACCTCGACAAGCATGTCCCTGGGGTTCAGCACTGGCGGGACTCTGCTGGTCGGGGACAATGTCAGCTTCTCGTTTCCACCGTACTCGTGAATCTGCCAGGCCATCATTTGCCTCGCCGAGTAGGTTGAACACTTTTGCCTCTCGCCACCAAGAATCCTATTCAAGCACTGACCGCAATAGTAGCGCATGGCTGCTTTCCCACCTCTTACCATTTCGAAATGCATTTCCAGAGAAGCGCGAGGCAACAACACCCGGGTGACTCCGCCCCAGCGAGGCGGTGTAATAGGAAAGCAATCTCTTCAGTCTCTTTAGCGAAATAACAACAACAAATTATCCGTCGATTTGAACTTTTCGAATTCGTTTGATATTTGTTTATAAAACAAACAATAATTGATTGCCATTTTAAATGTACACAGTACTTACTTTTATTTCAAATAATGTTTTACTAATTTATCCTGTGAATATGGGGCCACTGTTATCTACCGACACCGTTAGTGTGAGAGTCAAACGGTGCCGCGTGTGTAGCGGACGACAAAATCGTCTTCAAAGACATGGGAAGAAGTGTATTGTCTCTGTCCCTCATAGAGGTAAAATGTAGTGATGGGGAGAAGTGTATTGTCTCTGTCCCTCATAGAGGTAAAATGTAGTGATGGGGAGAAGTGCATTGTCTCTGTCTCTCATAGAGGTAAAATGTAGTGATGGGAAGAAGTGCATTGTCTCTGTCTCTCATAGAGGTAAAATGTAGTGATGGGGAGAAGTGTATTGTCTCTGTCTCTCATAGAGGTAAAATGTAGTGTAGTGATGGGAAGAAGTGCATTGTCTGTCTCTCATGGAGGTAAAATGTAGTGATGGGAAGAAGTGTATTGTCTCTGTCTCTCATAGAGGTAAAATGTAGTGATGGGAAGAAGTGCATTGTCTCTGTCTCTCATAGAGGTAAAATGTAGTGATGAGGAGAAGTGCATTGTCTCTGTCTCTCATAGAGGTAAAATGTAGTGATGGGAAGAAGTGCATTGTCTCTGTCCATCATAGAGGTAAAATGTAGTGATGGGAAGAAGTGCATTGTCTCTGTCTCTCATAGAGGTAAAATGAAGTGATGGGAAAGAGTGCATTGTCTCTGTCCCTCATAGAGGTAAAATGTAGTGATGGGAAGAAGTGCATTGTCTCTGTCTCTAGATAGAGGTAAAATGTAGTGATGGGAAGAAGTGCATTGTCTCTGTCCCTCATAGAGGTAAAATGTAGTGATGGGAAGAAGTGCATTGTCTCTGTCCCTCATAGAGGTAAAATGTAGTGATGGGAAGAAGTGTATTGTCTCTGTCCCTCATAGAGGTAAAATGTAGTGATGGGAAGAAGTGCATTGTCTCTGTCCCTCATAGAGGTAAAATGTAGTGATGGAAGAAGTGCATTGTCTCTGTCCCTCATAGAGGTAAAATGTAGTGATGGGAAGAAGTGCATTGTCTCTGTCCCTCATAGAGGTAAAATGTAGTGATGGGAAGAAGTGCATTGTCTCTGTCTCTCATAGAGGTAAAATGTAGTGATGGGAAGAAGTGCATTGTCTCTGTCTCTCATAGAGGTAAAATGTAGTGATGAGGAGAAGTGTATTGTCTCTGTCTCTCATAGAGGTAAAATGTAGTGATGGGAAGAAGTGCATTGTCTCTGTCTCTCATAGAGGTAAAATGTAGTGATGGGAAGAAGTGCATTGTCTCTGTCCCTCATAGAGGTAAAATGTAGTGATGGGAAGAAGTGCATTGTCTCTGTCCCTCATAGAGGTAAAATGTAGTGATGGGAAGAAGTGTATTGTCTCTGTCCCTCATAGAGGTAAAATGTAGTGATGGGAAGAAGTGCATTGTCTCTGTCTCTCATAGAGGTAAAATGTAGTGATGGGAAGAAGTGCATTGTCTCTGTCCCTCATAGAGGTAAAATGTAGTGATGGGAAGAAGTGCATTGTCTCTGTCTCTCATAGAGGTAAAATGTAGTGATGGAAAGAAGTGCATTGTCTCTGTCTCTCATAGAGGTAAAATGTAGTGATGGGAAGAAGTGCATTGTCTCTGTCCCTCATAGAGGTAAAATGTAGTGATGGGAAGAAGTTGTCTCTCTCTGTCCTCATAGAGGTAAAATGTAGTGATGGGAGAAGTGCATTGTCTCTGTCTCTCATAGAGGTAAAAAGTGATGGGAAGAAGTGCATTGTCTCTGTCTCTCATAGAGGTAAAATGTAGTGATGGGAAGAAGTGCATTGTCTCTGTCCCTCATAGAGGTAAAATGTAGTGATGGGAAGAAGTGCATTGTCTCTGTCTCTCATAGAGGTAAAATGTAGTGATGGGAAGAAGTGCATTGTCTCTGTCTCTCATAGAGGTAAAATGTAGTGATGGGAAGAAGTGCATTGTCTCTGTCCCTCATAGAGGTAAAATGTAGTGATGGGAAGAAGTGTATTGTCTCTGTCCCTCATAGAGGTAAAATGTAGTGATGGGAAGAAGTGCATTGTCTCTGTCCCTCATAGAGGTAAAATGTAGTGATGGGAAGAAGTGTATTGTCTCTGTCTCTCATAGAGGTAAAATGTAGTGATGGAAGAAGTGCATTGTCTCTGTCCCTCATAGAGGTAAAATGTAGTGATGGGAAGAAGTGTATTGTCTCTGTCCCTCATAGAGGTAAAATGTAGTGATGGGAAGAAGTGCATTGTCTCTGTCTCTCATAGAGGTAAAATGTAGTGATGGGAAGAAGTGCATTGTCTCTGTCCCTCATAGAGGTAAAATGTAGTGATGGGAAGAAGTGCATTGTCTCTGTCTCTCATAGAGGTAAAATGTAGTGATGGGAAGAAGTGCATTGTCTCTGTCTCTCATAGAGGTAAAATGTAGTGATGGGAAGAAGTGCATTGTCTCTGTCTCTCATAGAGGTAAAATGTAGTGATGGAAGAAGTGCATTGTCTCTGTCCCTCATAGAGGTAAAATGTAGTGATGGGAAGAAGTGCATTGTCTCTGTCTCTCATAGAGGTAAAATGTAGTGATGGGAAGAAGTGCATTGTCTCTGTCCCTCATAGAGGTAAAATGTAGTGATGGGAAGAAGTGCATTGTCTCTGTCCCTCATAGAGGTAAAATGTAGTGATGGGAAGAAGTGTATTGTCTCTGTCTCTCATAGAGGTAAAATGTAGTGATGGGAAGAAGTGCATTGTCTCTGTCTCTCATAGAGGTAAAATGTAGTGATGGGAAGAAGTGCATTGTCTCTGTCCCTCATAGAGGTAAAATGTAGTGATGGGAAGAAGTGTATTGTCTCTGTCTCTCATAGAGGTAAAATGTAGTGATGGGAAGAAGTGCATTGTCTCTGTCCCTCATAGAGGTAAAATGTAGTGATGGGAAGAAGTGCATTGTCTCTGTCTCTCATAGAGGTAAAATGTAGTGATGGGAAGAAGTGCATTGTCTCTGTCCCTCATAGAGGTAAAATGTAGTGATGGGAAGAAGTGCATTGTCTCTGTCTCTCATAGAGGTTAAAATGTAGTGATGGGAAGAAGTGCTTTGTCTCTGTCTCTCATAGAGGTAAAATGTAGTGATGGGAAGAAGTGCATTGTCTCTGTCCCTCATAGAGGTAAAATGTAGTGATGGGAAGAAGTGTATTGTCTCTGTCTCTCATAGAGGTAAAATGTAGTGATGGGAAGAAGTGCATTGTCTCTGCCCTCATAGAGGTAAAAGTAGTGGATTGAAGAAGTGCATTGTCTCTGTCCCTCATAGAGGTAAAATGTAGTGATGGGAAGAAGTGCATTGTCTCTCTGTCTCTCATAGAGGTAAAATGTAGTTGATGATGGGAAGAAGTGCATTGTCTCTGTCCTCATAGAGGTAAAATGTAGTGATGGGAAGAAGTGCATTGTCTCTGTCTCTCATAGAGGTAAAATGTAGTGATGGGAAGAAGTGCATTGTCTCTGTCTCTCATAGAGGTAAAATTGTAGTGATGGGAAGAAGTGCATTGTCTCTGTCTCTCATAGAGGTAAAATGTAGTTGTAGTGATGGGAAGAAGTGCATTGTCTCTGTCCCTCATAGAGGTAAAATGTAGTGATGGGAAGAAGTGCATTGTCTCTGTCTCTCGTAGAGGTAAAATGTAGTGATGGGAAGAAGTGCATTGTCTCTGTCCCTCATAGAGGTAAAATGTAGTGATGGGAAGAAGTGCATTGTCTCTGTCTCTCATAGAGGTAAAATGTAGTGATGGGAAGAAGTGCATTTCTCTGTCTCTCATAGAGGTAAAATGTAGTGATGGGAAGAAGTGCATTGTCTCTGTCCCTCATAGAGGTAAAATGTAGTGATGGGAAGAAGTGCATTGTCTCTGTCTCTCATAGAGGTAAAATGTAGTGATGGGAAGAAGTGTATTGTCTCTGTCTCTCATAGAGGTAAAATGTAGTGATGGAAGAAGTGCATTGTCTCTGTCTCTCATAGAGGTAAAATGTAGTGATGGGAAGAAGTGCATTGTCTCTGTCCCTCATAGAGGTAAAATGTAGTGATGGGAAGAAGTGCATTGTCTCTGTCTCTCATAGAGGTAAAATGTAGTGATGGGAAGAAGTGCATTGTCTCTGTCCCTCATAGAGGTAAAATGTAGTGATGGAAGAAGTGCATTGTCTCTGTCTCTCATAGAGGTAAAATGTAGTGATGGGAAGAAGTGCATTGTCTCTGTCTCTCATAGAGGTAAAATGTAGTGATGGGAAGAAGTGCATTGTCTCTGTCTCTCATAGAGGTAAAATGTAGTGATGGGAAGAAGTGCATTGTCTCTGTCTCTCATAGAGGTAAACTGTAGTGATGGGAAGAAGTGCATTGTCTCTGTCTCTCTCTCATAGAGGTAAAATGTAGTGATGGGAAGAAGTGTATTGTCTCTGTCCCTCATAGAGGTAAAATGTAGTGATGGGAAGAAGTGCATTGTCTCTGTCTCTCATAGAGGTAAAATGTAGTGATGGGAAGAAGTGCATTGTCTCTGTCTCTCATAGAGGTAAAATGTAGTGATGGGAAGAAGTGCATTGTCTCTGTCTCTCATAGAGGTAAAATGTAGTGATGGGAAGAAGTGTATTGTCTCTGTCCCTCATAGAGGTAAAATGTAGTGATGGGAAGAAGTGCATTGTCTCTGTCTCTCATAGAGGTAAAATGTAGTGATGGGAAGAAGTGCATTGTCTCTGTCTCTCATAGAGGTAAAATGTAGTGATGGGAAGAAGTGTATTGTCTCTGTCCCTCATAGAGGTAAAAGTGATGATGGGAAGAAGTGCATTGTCTCTGTCTCTCATAGAGGTAAAATGTAGTGATGGGAAGAAGTGCATTGTCTCTGTCTCTCATAGAGGTAAAATGTAGTGATGGGAAGAAGTGCATTGTCTCTGTTCTCATAGAGGTAAAATGTAGTGATGGGAAGAAGTGTATTGTCTCTGTCTCTCATAGAGGTAAAATGTAGTGATGGGAAGAAGTGTATGTCTCTTGTCCCTCATAGAGGTAAAATGTAGTGATGGGAAGAAGTGCATTGTCTCTGTCTCTCATAGAGGTAAAATGTAGTGATGGGAAGAAGTGCATTGTCTCTGTCTCTCATAGAGGTAAAATGTAGTGATGGGAAGAAGTGTATTGTCTCTGTCCCTCATAGAGGTAAAATGTAGTGATGGGGAGAAGTGCATTGTCTCTGTCTCTCATAGAGGTAAAATGTAGTGATGGAAGAAGTGCATTGTCTCTGTCTCTCATAGAGGTAAAATGTAGTGATGGGAAGAAGTGCATTGTCTCTGTCTCTCATAGAGGTAAAATGTAGTGATGGGAAAAGTGCATTGTCTCTGTCTCTCATGGAGGTAAAAATGTAGTGATGGGAAGAAGTGCATAGTGCTCTGTCTCTCATAGAGGTAAAATGTAGTGATGGGAAGAAGTGCATTGTCTCTGTCTCCATCATAGAGGTAAAATGTAGTGATGAGGAGAAGTGCATTGTCTCTGTCTCTCATAGAGGTAAAATGTAGTGATGGGAAGAAGTGCATTGTCTCTGTCCCTCATAGAGGTAAAATGTAGTGATGGGAAGAAGTGCATTGTCTCTGTCTCTCATAGAGGTAAATGAAGTGATGGGAAGAAGTGCATTGTCTCTGTCCCTCATAGAGGTAAAAATGTAGTGATGGGAAGAAGTGCATTGTCTCTGTCTCTCATAGAGGTAAAAATGTAGTGATGGGGAAGAAGTGCATGTCTCTGTCCCTCATAGAGGTAAAATGTAGTGATGGGAAGAAGTGCATTGTCTCTGTCTCTCATAGAGGTAAAATGTAGTGATGGGAAGAAGTGTATTGTCTCTGTCTCCTCATAGAGGTAAAATGTAGTGATGGGAAAGTGCATTGTCTCTGCCCTCATAGAGGTAAAATGTAGTGATGGGAAGAAGTGCACATGTCTCTGTCCCTCATAAGAGGTAAAATGTAGTGATGGGAAGAAGTGCATTGTCTCTGTCCCTCATAGAGGTAAAATGTAGTGATGGGAAGAAGTGCATTGTCTCTGTCTCTCATAGAGGTAAAATGTAGTGATGGGAAGAAGTGTATTGTCTCTGTCCCTCATAGAGGTAAAATGTAGTGATGGGAAGAAGTGCATTGTCTCTGTCCCTCATAGAGGTAAAAGGTAGTGATGAGGAGAAGTGCATTGTCTCTGTCTCTCATAGAGGTAAAATGTAGTGATGAGGAGAAGTGCATTGTCTCTGTCTCTCATAGATGTAAAATGTAGTGATGGGGAGAAGTGCATTGTCTCTGTCCCTCATAGAGGTAAAATGTAGTGATGAGGAGAAGTGCATTGTCTCTGTCCCTCATAGAGGTAAAATGTAGTGAGGGGAAGAAGTGCATTGTCTCTGTCCCTCATAGAGGTAAAATGTAGTGATGGGAAGAAGTGTATTGTCTTTGTCTCTCATAGAGGTAAAATGTAGTGATGGGAAGAAGTGCATTGTCTCTGTCCCTCATAGAGGTAAAATGTAGTGATGAGGAGAAGTGCATTGTCTCTGTCTCTCATAGAGGTAAAATGTAGTGATGGGGAGAAGTGTATTGTCTCTGTCTCTCATAGAGGTAAAAGGTAGTGATGGGAAGAAGTGCATTGTCTCTGTCTCTCATTGAGGTAAAATGTAGTGATGGGAGAAGTGTATTGTCTCTGTCTCTCATAGAGGTAAAATGTAGTGATGAGGAGAAATGTATTGTCTCTGTCTCTCTTAGAGATAGAATGATGTGATGGGGAGAAGTGTATTGTCTTGTTTCTTTAATTCTTTAAGATACTGGAAATTGGTATTTTTTAAAACACATTTGTTAAAAATTACTTATACTGATATTCGATAATAAATTTTTAACAAAACATGTTTATTCTGAACCTGTACAAACTTTCCTTTTATGCTAAAGTAGCTGTTTATCATCTTTTTAATTAATATTTTTGTTGAATCAAAATGTCAAATTACAAAACTTGCCACCCTGGAAATGTAATTATCTAAATGGAAGACAAAAGTATTTTTTATTGTTGTTGGTCATTATTTTAAAAAATTGAATATTGGGATTGGTCAGTTTTTTCAGATGCTGTTTAGCTGAGGATTTAGGGATTTAGAGGAGTTAGAACTGTAGCAGGCACACTGTTCATTTCCAGATAAGTGCCTAGGCATAGATATTTAGGGAATTATTTTGTGATTGGGGACTTTTCTATCAAAGCTAACTGCAAGCTTTTTAATCATATCTTTTGAGGTGGTAAATCCACAAAAACATTTACAACTGCCAACACGATAGCCCATTTAAGGGTGAACCACACTGATGAATACAATGCAGAAATGCTTCAGCAGAAAATTAAGACCCCCTGCTGCAAAGGAAACTTAAAGAACCCAGGCCAGGCTTTCACTTGACAAGAAAAAGTCTGAGGATTTCAGGGATCCTAAAACCATAGCCATACATCAAAGAATAGAAAAGGTGATTGCTGCTGACTGACCTAGGTGTAGCAAACATTGGATTTAGAAAGCTACTCAGTCACTTGCTTCCTAACTATAATATACTGCACTGCAACTTTTTTAGTCAAATGCTGTTTTTCAAAAACTTCAGAAATGACAAGCATAGTATTGATGACAGATATGTGGATAGCTATTACAGCTTGAACACCATTTCTTAGTATGACCAGTCATTGGCTAACACTTGATTTTAAAATGCACAAAACCTTTCTAAATGTAGTTTCATTTTTCACATATTTGACTACTCAAGTAATCAAGTTTTGGCTACTTTTAAAAAATTGAAATACCACTGGATAAAAGTCCATTTGGTTCTTAAGGACAACCAGATTATAATCGCTATCTTGTTTTATCCATATTCTACAACTATACAATAATGGTGCCATATTTAGCCAATGATCACTAGAAGATATCTCTTGTATTAATTAAGATATTTGGCCATTTTCATCATTCTCCTGCTGCTTCATAAAAGCTAAGTAACCTTCAGGAACTAAAGATCCCCAAACAGGCCTCTACAGGATCTATCCACCTGTTGAAACAGTTCATATTATGCGCTAGAATTGTGGCATATGCAGCAGATCATAATATTTAAAATCCAACTCCATATCAGTGGAACCTAGCTGAAAAACTTGTTTGCCTTTTAAAGCTCTAAAGAACTCACAAAAGTTGCCAGTCAAAAGATTGCACCATCTTCTGTTATAGTTCCATCAATTTTAGCTATAAAACTCTTCCTAGACAAAGCTACCACTAATACTACTATTGAAGGAGTCTTGATAACTGTGCTGTGGATCATTTGAATAAGTAATTGCTAAATAAGAAATCCTTTATTTCTGCAGACATAGATTCTCACTTCAAACTGAAATTCCAGAGTAAAGACATGAATATGGGTGGAATAAGGTATTGGTGGTTGAAGAATTTGAAAAAAATAGAAGATGAAGAGATTAAGCAAAGCACCAGGAGAAATGTAATCGCAACTCTGATACAAGTCTTGATGACCCAGGCTTGCTACAAACTCCAGCAGCTAAATCAAAAGCAACAGTTCCTGGACTTTGTGGCTGTTATGAAGAAATAGCAACAGGAAAAAAAACAAGCTGCCAATTTTTCCACAGGAAACCAAACTGCAGATCCTCAAGAACTAAAAAAGAGGAAAACACCACTCTCATAGAGAAAGAGGTTGAGAAGTATCACACTTTGCCTCTACTACATAGGCATAGTTTGATAAATATGTTAAATTTTTTATTGATTTTTAGACCAGCATTATGTTTTTTGGCTTTCAACTAGTTATACGTAAGAACATCAATCCTGGCGGGTTGGGGAAAGAAGAGTCTGAGGGACAGTTATCATCCTCCCAACCAAAAAAAAAATTGCATGTGTGAGATGAGGTGAGATGATTGAATAAATGCCTGTGAGGTTTACCATGCTTTTTTCCTATCTTCTAACTTCAAGCCAGATCTGTGCCCTTGGTTAGGTCAATCTGGAAAGGCTGATTTGTTGATAAAACCTGGTGTAATATGAAAAACAGAGAAGAGCAATATTCCAGTTCTTTATAACCAAAAAAATTAATTAATTAATAAATTCTGTTATGAAGCTTGATAATTGATCAATTAGCAGAATGGTTAATTACTGATTATTTGCTGATTAATCACAACATATCTATTTTGGATATATGTAAAAAGAATAAATAGATAAATAAATACACATGTCTATCAAATAGATTTTGAAAATACTAATAACAGGTATTCTATATATGCATACAAAATTATTAAACAATATTCCAAGAGAATTTTAAAGAAACAACAGTTTCAGTTTATTGTATAATACAGTTTAATTTCCAGGCATTAATTCAGGCTTATTTTGTCTTGAGAATGATTTTAATTAGTTTTTCTTTCTAAATTCAGAAATAAGGAAATTAAGAAACACCATTATCTATTTGGTCTGCATATATATATAATGTTCTTGGTTCAACATAGGTTAACAAAAAGATTTTAGTAAACAGATTTCTTTGATGGTTATTTCAATTCATTACAAAGTAATTTTGTTCATGCACACATGCGCACTATGTATGTATGTATGTATATATGTATTGTTGTAGATTTTATCCAGATTGCGTAAGGGTCTGATATCCCCCACTGAACTCTGTGAGAAGTGCATTAAAAGAGCAAACCAATTAGGAGAATTGAATGTGTTTATAACAGAGACTCATGATGTGGCAAGAAAACAGGCTGCTCACTCGCAGACATTTTGGGATGTGGGTGAGTACAGAACTTCTGTAACATATTATTAATGGTAGCAACTGATAGCACCAGAGTAATATAAGTTGCAGTATGGATGGCAAAACTTTTGGGAACTGAACCAACCAACTATTAGTCAACTTTGTGGTTACGAACTTAAGAAGTATTGGTTTTGTTTATTTTCTATTCTAGAAAGTGTGTATTATAGTTATGCTCACAAGTCTGATGTTACGTTTTCAACTTTCACTTTAAAAAATGCAAGATTGCAGTCTTTGTAGTATTAGAACTGAGAATATTTAACTAACAATTCTAGCACTGAGACCAAATCATAAATAGTAGTGGCATAAATTAAAACTGTATGGCCTTCATTGATCATTTAACAAAGAACACCTTTTTTTCAGCAGGAGCAGGAAGCTGGGGTATTCAAGGGATACCATTTGCTGTCAAAGATAACTTCAGTACTGCAGGTATTCGGACGAGTTGTGCCTCAAATATATTGCGTGACTATATCCCACCCTACAATGCTACCGTAGTTCAGAAGCTCTTAGACCAAGGAGCATGCATTGTAGGGAAAACAAACATGGATGAGTTTGCTATTGGGTAAGAGTTGTTTATAGTAGAATAAGAAATTAAATTTTGTGTGGTGTCGTCTAGTCATTCATTTTAGAAACACTTGCTAGTGTTGTTCATGGAAGTTGTATGTATGTATGTATAGTATTTTTGCTTCAAAATTTTGTGCTGAAACTTGAGCCAACAACAGCTGCATTTTTCCTTTCTGTTTGTTGTTAGAAATAGCTTTTTTTTTCCTGAAAGATATTCAGGAGTGAGGATGAGCTGAGCAGACTTTTTTTTTCCTCTCCTTTTGGTTAAAATATGGCTGTCTCAGGACCTCTAATGAGAAATCATTTGGCTGAATAATAGGAGGGAGAAAATGCTGCTGTAACACCCTTTTGTCATTTGCTTCTTCATATTATAACAATAACTGATGTGAACCAGAATTTTAAGATTATTGTACTACCATCTGCATGTATTTCATGGAGGAGGCAGCATGGAAAACTTTTTATAGTAATTTTATTGCAGATGTTACTGGATTTACTAAAATATGAAGAACTTATATTAAAATTTGCTCTCTAAGGGGAGATTTTCTCAGGTGCAGGGCAGCATTAAGGATTAACCCAACCAATGTATAGCTTCCTCTCCCTAGAGTCAGCAGACATTTTTGTAGTAGTCATTGTCCATACTTGCTGTACATAGTTTCTGTTTTACGACTCCTGTATAGACCAGTTTCAAGTTACTACCTATAAATAGACCAGCCAAATTTCTTGAAAAGCTTATTTAGCCTATTTACAAAAATAATTAATCAATAAATGACATTGAGATGGTATCAATTTCAAACCAAAAATTAGTTGGAAGTTATTGTAAATAATATTTATACAGTGATTTTAATCTTAAAGTATGTTTTTGAATTTTGCCATAAAGATATTTGTTAATCCACAACCACCAGATTTACACTCAGAGCCACTGGTAGAAGACCACTCTGCCACCACAAGGGCCATGCAAAAAATTCAACAATTTAAAATTTTGTTAAAATATAAAGAAAAAAAAATATATATATTGTATATGAATAAATATCTTGCACTTTTGCTGTACTGTTTTTGTTTAATTTGGAATGTTCAACACGCAAATACCTGGGCTTATATATAAAGGGGCCTCTTGCTCTCTCTCTCTCAGCTTGGTTCCCCTTCCCAAGAGCTTAATCTGGCCTTTGTTCTGCTTCCTCACTTGTGTGGGATCATCAAAAGCCCTTAAAAAAAATAAATGAACAACCAAGGTTAGTGAGGAAATACCTTTTTTTTTTTTTAATCCTAAATTTTTGAGAAACTTTTATAAATCATAAGGAACCTGTAGAGAGATTATTTACTTGGAAATTTTTTTTTTATAATCTATGAATTATTTTTTCTTAGCAAAAATTTGGTATGTTGAAATTGTGTTGAAGAGTTAGTAAAAAAATTAAGACCCAGAAACCTGGATTTTGGGGATCACTGAAGGTAACAAAACTGATCATTTAATAGTTTTGCTGCCTACAGATGTTGTAAACTACTGCCATCTTGTCCCACAGGTTGCCTCCAATGTTGTGGTCATAGAATTACTGAATCCCACATGACACCTGAGGATGTCTTTAGGATTAATACCAAAAATACTTTCTCTGAGGTCCTAAAATATGATGCTAAGTTAATTGGAACAACTTTGTAAGTTTAAATGATAGTATTTGACTATATCTTGATATCTGTGGCAGTGATTTTGAAGAAATTTCTTTCGCACTGACTTGAAATAGCAGAGATTCAGAAATTACCATAAACAACTTGAAAATGTTCTGTGTTATGGAGACGAGACCAACATGTTGATGTTATGACTCATCTGTTTGTCTCATGATTGCCAACTAAGGTGATGGATTCATCAGAGAGAGAAATAGATTTCTGTTATGTGATGTTTCCAGAAAGTATTTTGACAGCGATCACTAAAGAATCAAGCAGATGGTGTAATCAGGAAAGAAGATGAAAGCTGGGTTAATTGGTTAATTTTAGAAGAAAGGTTTTTTTTTTTTTTTTTTTGTATGGATGTTCATGTAGTAGATTACTCATTGTGTGGAATGTATTGTCTTCCTAGTCTAGGGAAAATCTTTCAAAAACAAGTTTGAATTGCTGAATGACTCCTTAACCATCACATGGTAATTCTGGCCATGGCTAACTGTCTCATCAGAAATATTTTTCAAACTGTACAAGGATGATTTATTGAAGAACACAGCCCACACTGAGTATCAACTGATGATAAAGTGATTGGTTTTACTAGGATGGAGACAGCATTGTCTTCTGAAACTACATAAACATGGTGGTATAGCAGTATGGATTTGAGCTGATTTGTACACTGGCTTTACCAGTGAGATGCAGGTACACCTGGGAAGAGAGGGTGGGAAATCCAAGAGTGTTTTGTTCTGGATTTGACAGAAAGTTAAGTACAAAAATTTTCATGCGTATGTAGGCATTTATTTTCTTTTGTAAATTTAACACTTCATTGCTAATCCAGAATACTCACGTGTAGCATCATCAAACAAATGTTTCCAGAGATATGTTTACAACAAAATTTCAACAGTGTGTACAGCTAGGTGGATCAGCTTCTAGCAACAGTGTGGAAGGGAAGAAAAAAAGAGTTTTACTTTTGTCAACAAACTACAACCTTAATGCTATTTTGATGGTGCCCAAGCACCCAGAGATGGAACGGTTCAGCTGGTGCAAACCAACAGTTATTTTAGGTGAGACTAGTAGCTAAAACTATTATGTAGATTTTCAAATACAGTAATAATAAATGTAACGTGTGCGTGTATGTGTGTGTAAACTTTCAAAAAAAAAAGTAACGAGCATTTCCAAGCCTGCAGTGCTTGTATGTGTCATCATCTCCAGAACTAGGTAACCTTGGCAACTCCTGTGCATGATTTGCATGATCCATTACCATTTCCTCTATAAACTGATCATGCATATGGTGTAAGTTTTGTTTTAGGATTGCCTATGTCAATTAAAACAAACTAAATGATGGTTCAAGGAGGGATGATGTAGACTGTTGTTGTTTCTCATTACAATATTTATCAAAGTGTCATTTCTAGGGTACTAACAAGATACTGTCAGAGCTTGTTCAGGTCACCCAAGGGTAACAACCCCACACTTATCGGAGAATTGTTATTTTGTTACCCTTGCTAGAAGAAACCATCTTTTAGCTTCACGATCTTTCAAAAATGCCTTCTGAAGAGCAGCCAACCATAAAATATTGACACACACACACAGTTCACAATAAGCTTTATCCTAGCACCAGTCCCCAGTCTTTCTTGGTGTGACTCCCACCATTAATACAGTGATGGTTAGGAGGTATTTGGGAGCATTCCCCCCCAAGAATATTTTTGAAAACAATTGGATGAAATAATGCAATTCCTGCATTCTAGGTCTTGGAATAATTGCATCTTGAGATGTGGTGTCTGTGTGAGGCAGGAAGTTGGTGGTATGTGGACAATAATCTGGCATAGATAATGCCACAGGAAGTGAGGTGTATAAATGACACAAACATCTGTCAGAAGATTAAATATTGTATGAAAATAATCACTATACTGACCAGCTTCTCATTCGTCATTGTTACAACTCTGTTTGAGCAATCACTGGTAGTGGTATGCAGTCTAGAATACCATTGTGGTACCATCGACACCTATGCATGCAATAGGCAACACAACATTACAACTAGAGGCTAAACTGTTGTCACCATGTATTTTTTTGCTGATGAGTTTATCTAAACATCAACAATGGATGGTCTGGAGCCAGGGTTGGAAGTAATTTGCTAACTATGTCATTACCCAGCACAATTGCTATGGATGCCGATCCATATCTTGCACATGTTGTCAATGCTGTACTTCAGGTTTACATCACCACTAGCAAGGTGTAGCTTGCATGATTTCCAGACAAATCTGATTGAACTTGCTTGAAACATCCTAAGGAAATGTGTTTTTGGTTGCCAAGTTCACAGGAACGGCACAACATCAACTGAATTGTCTGACTTGATCAATACTAAGTTTTGTCCAAGTTCGTATTAGTGTCAATCATTTTCACTCATTATTAAACCTTTTATCTGCCAATGTCAGGTTTTCTGTTATCATTGTTTTGAATGACATTGTCCTTTTGCAAGCTAAGTTCAGATTAGCCATTTTGTTTTTTAGAAATAATTTAACTTTGCTTCTGCTGACATCAAGGGTTTGTTTTTTGTTGTTGTTTTTTTTTTTGCTTTTGAGACTTTAGATCAGTAAGCGGATCCTCGTAAACCAGAATTTGGACACACACTTTTCTCTTTTTTTTTTTAATTTAAGCTCTGGAAGTGTGAATGGCTGTTTTGGTCCCATAAGAAATCCTTGGGGGTACAGATTTAAAGGGAAGAAATGCTCTGCCAGTGGAAGTTATGCTGTATCTTCTCAAACAAAAAATTTTGGAGTTCACATGAAAGATGCTTCCTGTCAGGAAAACTGCAAGACTCACGACTTTCTCGAGCACCAGGACACTTGCCAGAAGGATCATGACTGGCTGATTGCAGGAGGCAGTTCAGGGGGCAGCTGCGTGTCAGTGGCAGCTGGTGCTAGTTTTGGGTAAGTTGTAGTTGGGCCAAACCATTGTATGGTTTTGCTTTTTGTTTCTTACTCCAGTTTTTCTTTTATCAGTTTTTCATTAAATCAGACTTTCTGAAAATTGGCCAATTGAAGTTAGTCTAGTTTCTTTTCTTTAACTCTCTTCATCGTAAGTTAGGGTTAGGGTTAACTAGTATGGTGCAGACACTAAGAACACAACCTGGTCAGACATTCTCTCCAGTTTCAATTTGAGGATGACGGCATTTCTGTGGTTTATAAACACCATGCAAACCATGTTTTATATTGGTAAAGTAAAAACTAACTAATTTCAATTAATAATGCAATTAAATAAACCAGTTATATTTTTTAGATTTTAGTGTGCTTTCATCCTGCACCACAAGGGTTTAAAAAATCAAGGACAAAACCATGTGTGTTGGAGCCATGGTATTGTGGTAATTACCATGGTAACCATAATAAATTCACGATTTACTTAACCATTTGTAACTTGATATTTACCATTGCTACTCTTCTAAATTATAGGATTTTGAAATTGTGTATTTATTTTGTTATACATTTTGGGACAGGGGTTAAGATGGTATGTTGGACATTGCATAGTGCCAGCTTAAATTCTCCTCTCCCCCCCTCACAAGGAAAGACTTGTTTCCTGGTGAAGAAAGGAAGAAACATTTAGCATTTTGTCACTACAGTTTTCAGAACTACAAAAGTTTAACTTTGTTTCTGATATTAGCCAATACTTTGTTGTTGTTTTTTTAAGTACTGTACATGTTTAAAATTCTGACAGTTACCATAAATATTTTATGTAAATATTACAAGTTTTCCTTAGTAGTATTTTATCAGGGAGTAATGATGCCACATGTTGACAGTCTTAATTAGCATCTCTATGCTGATCTCATCTAAACACAAGATTACAGTAGGGTATCCACCATAGCCTTCTTCCCTGTCAGTCTTTGCGGCCTGGGCTCAAGGCCGCAGTTAGGGAGCCGTTCATCAATAATGCACACAGCATATAGTTTCTTCGTGCTGTTTCATAGCTGCCACTTCTCAGATGAAAAAAGAATCAGTAAATTTACAAATTGCTCTGATGAAATGTAATTGATGAGTAGATTCCATAACTTCCATTTTCAACCGAGTATTTTTGTGGAGCAGGGATCAGCTGAGTTTTGCTGGGTATCTGGTATGTAGCCATGAATAGAAGCCACATCGAATCAGTGTAAGAGTTCTGTGTATGAATAAATAATTAAGTGTTAAGTCAGTGCTGCTTATTAGTACTAAAGCGGACTGGCAGTGAAATAATTTTTTTTAAAAAAACCAACTACAGACTCTTCTAGATTTGTAAGACTCCACTTGTCATTGACATGGCTATCAGAGGACCTCTAGAAATGTTTGGATTTAAATATTCCATCAAAATAAGCATTTTGGGAATAATTCCAGAGAGACTACTACTTCCCTTACGGGTGCTTTTTGTTCAGTAAACATAGTTGGGTTTCTTTACACCACAGTGGTTAGGAGGCAGAAGAAAGTTATTTCAGTTTTTAAAAAATGGGAGAAATGTTTACCTCACATTTGTCAGACTGCTGGTAGAGTGCGCTACACGTCAGTGATCCTATGACTGAAGAAAAAAATTTTTTTTTTAAATATTCAGTCTCATCATCAGTGTAATATATCCTAAAATGGAACAAGTATATCCACTTCTGGTAGAAACAAAACCATTCATGATTTGAGAAGTTGTAATGAAGTCTTTAATGCCTCAAGTTAAACTGGGTAGACTGAAATTAATGGATGAAAATGCTTAGCTTGCTGCTTCAAAAGGGAAGCAGTTAAGACCTTTATATATGGTGCATTATAAATGTCTTACAGAGCTTTGGGTTCAGATACTGGTGGATCAACAAGACTCCCAGCAGCTTTCTGTGGCGTGGTTGGTTTGAAACCAACTTACGGTCGGTTATCCAGACATGGACTGATACCACTAGTGAACTCCATGGATGTTCCTGGCATCATTTCAAAAACTGTTGATGATTCAGCTTTAATTTTTAGTGAGTAAATGGATTTTTTTAAAATTTAAAAATAATAATACTAAGTGATGATATGTAACCTGCTGATGGTATTTTAAAGAAAAAAATTACTGAAGATTATAATTTTCTCTTCTATTTTTTAGATGGTTTTGTAAAATTGAAAATTACAATGTAGTTTGTGGTTTGCTTTTTTTAATATGTTTTAAAATTTTTGATTTTTATTTTTTTACCAGAAATCATTTCTAAAATTTAAAAATAATTAATTAGTTTGGATACATTACATACGTGAAAAGTCATTTGTTTATAGTTTTCTGCTTGTGTTAGTGATTCTCACCTGATTCATTGGAATTCAGTAAGTAAAATATGACATTACTGATTATAGATAACAAAACAGGTATTATCATTATCCTTGTCAGTTCTATCTATTTTAGTATCTGTTTTTGTATGTTTTTCTCTTCTGATTGTTGTTTAACAAGAATTCTGGTTTCTTCTTGTGTCTTTACATTTTGACAAAAAGTAATTTTTACTCTTTTAATGACTGCATTAAAGAACTGGAAGACCCCTTTGCATAGCATTTACTACCTGTTCTTCAAATCTTTGATCAGCAGCCTGGGATCTATTAAAGACTATGAATATTTTTAAAAAAACACATTGTGTTTTCAGAGTAGGTAATAAGAATATAACAGAAATTGTTATGAATAAGCATATTTATAAATCTCTGATCTTGTAGTAGAAATTTTGTTTAGTTTTTAAATGGTTTTTTCTTTCTTTTTTTTTGTAGACATTCTAGCTGGCCATGACATGAAAGACTCTACTACTGTCCAGAATCACTTTGAACCACTAAATTTACCTGAAGAACCTTCTGTGGAAGGCCTCTGTATTGGAATTCCAAAGGTATCTAGGTTAACATTCTTTTAGTGTGTTTCATTGTCTCTATTTAAATAATTTTTATTGGGTCTGAGGACACCTTGTCTTCCCAGACACTGGTGGTAATGTCTTGGACTTTAATGGCAACTGAAGAGGGCAGGTGTAAAGATGGAAGAAGGCAATATACTGTGGATGTACAACTAAGGTGGGCAACTGTTTAATTTCTCCAACCATCTTGTTCTTTGCTTGCCACTGTGTTTAAGACTACTCACTGAAGTTGTGGGGTCACTAGAATGTGCATCTGCTACTTATCTTTAAAATAAATGGATGTACAGATGCGTGTAGGCTTTCCTGAGGTAGAGAAATGCATCTAAAGTACCGGGAGAAAGGCATTACTAGTCTGATCAGAGCAACTCTGATACTCTTTGCCACAAAGCTCAGCTGATTTACAGACGCATCAAGCAATCAAGTTGCATTTCTTAAATGATTAAACTTGAAACATTCTGTCAGAGATGAATTTGACACAAAAGTATGTTTTTTTTTCCTAGCTTTTTCGCCTATAAAACAAATAAATACTTTATTGTTATTTTAAAAAGTTTCAAAACAATATAAGCCAATAGCATTGCATCATGAAGTGGCCATGTCTCTGATCCTTGAGTTTATGCAGGAGCGGATTGGGCCATCTGAATGTTGGGATAATTCCTGGTGAGTCTGTGGGCCAGTAGGAGTTACCTTTATACTCTAATATTTTATAAACACAAGTACACTAGCACAACTTTCTACTTTAGCTGACTAATTGTTGGTTTGGTTGGAAATTATCCAAGGAGGTTTGAGTTTTATTATATTTAATCTTAATATTCTCTTGTGTTTATTGTAATATTAGTAAATGTAATTACACCCATATAAATGGTTAAATATATTTACATATCTTGGTTTATTCCAAAAATATTAAATAATCATAATATCTAACAATTTTAGTTTCTGTCTATCTGCTTTTGATATCCTCTTATTGCGGAAAACATACAGTTCGTTCAAATAAAGTCTTTGTATCACTTTGAGAAGAGAGAAAATTAAAAATAACAGACAGGAAAGAGTGGCTGAAGTTATATAACTGATTGGTAAACAAGGATTCAAAGCTGCGTATGCATTGGATCATGGGAATTTTTTACAATTGCTCATACTGCTCAGCAAGTGAGATTTATTGTTAAGGATACGTTTAGACAAAATAGTGAATATAGTTAGCAGGCACAAATTGGGAAGTACAGGGTGTGGTAGCTTATTAATACTGATATAAAAATGCAGTGGCTGCATTGATGATTAAGAAGACTATGGTAGATAGAGTATGGGAAGCTGACATGTTTTTTGTACAGCTGGACACTGCAAGATATTTCAGCAAGAACCAATGTTTTGTTATTATTTGGTGTGTGAACAAAGGCATCCAGAAAAGTTGCTAGCTGCAGTCAAATGTACAGATTCTACAGAAAAAGAGTTTCTTGAACTTTTGAAAAAAATTAATGAGGGAAAATGTATCAAACAGATAGATGGCACAGTAAATATACAAAAAATATACAACAGTTTTTCAACTTGGCTAAACAATGAATTATCAGAAAAAATTCATGTCTGGTATTATAGTCATATACAAGGTGATCAAAAAGCAACTATGCAATCAAAAATTTATTATGTTCCTCTATTGAAATTGATGACATTTTGCTTCAGTTCATCGATAGAATGGTGATTATTTTCAAGGACCTTCATTTCACTGCTCCCCACAGGCAAAAGTGTGGGGGTGTGAGGTCAGGAGAATGTGCAGGCCAAATTCCTTTCAATATCAGCCGATCACCAAACACTTCTTCTGGCAGTTTCATTGATTGAGCAGATGTTGAGTGGTGGCTTGGTCCTGCTGGAAGTAGATGTTTTCGAATTTACTGCCAATACCTGTTGGTCATTTGGGAACTACAGTACAAAACAACAAAGCACAAGGAGGGAAATCAAAAATGATTACAGATATACTCCACTGCATAGTTACTTTCTGATCACTTTGTATTAATGTGATTGGTGATGCAACTTGATCACTATTGCAGAAACCTAACTTGTTTTTCTGTTAAATGAGATTGCTATATTTTTTTAGGGAATCTTATAAAAGAATGGGTGTATGAAATCAGATTAGTGAAGAAAAGCACTCAACACTGCCCATTTGCCATGTCCATTGGTGAAACACATTGGTAGAAGATGGATGCAGCACTGACTGAAATATTTAGTTTGTTGGAAAAATCACAAAGTTCGATGTATGTTGATGTGATTCTCTCCCTAGATATGATTTAAGAATCAGAAGACACCTTATCTGAATTTTATGCAAAAGCTACATCTCACAAAGATACACTTCTGAAATATGAAATAATCATGATGGCATTCAGTTTATTTAGAGATCTTTAAATTAATAGCATCTTTATCTGGTTATCTGCAAACCAGATTGGATAGATCTGTTAAAAGTGCATCAGTTGTTGATGGATACACTGGATCATTTGGGGAAAAAAGCAGTGGAAAATTGAATGGTGGAAAACAAGAGTTACTGATTTTATTGATTTGGCAATAGACAAATTTGAGAAACAATCTTCGCAAAAAAAGTAAAGTCATCCAGGAGATCTTTCCAGAGAAACAACTACAGAAGAGAAAAATGATGCCTGGAGAAATTGCATCTGAGAACCAGTAGTTGATTTTTTCAAAACTTTGAAGTAGGTGTTCATGACAGGGTGTCAGGCAACTGCTGGAAGTTTAAAGGCGAGATTTAAGAAAAATAGGGGCATTCTGTAGGAACCTGGCCTGTTTGCTGCTTGTATATATTGGAAAGATAAAGACATCTTTGCTTTTTTTGATGCACTTCAAAAGCCGAGTGAAGCAGTTATAAGTCGGGGTCTGGGTACTGGCTGGAAAGTCCCCTACATGGTGGACACATCTGGAACAAACAAGAGATGCCAAGTTTTGGTAACACACATTTATGCTGAAACATCATTTTAGCTAAATCAAAATTATCACATTTTATAATAAACATTTTAAAATAAAATTTTCAATTAAACAATGTTTTGAAATAAATTCATCAGCAAGGAATACCAAACATGCAGTGTTGGAAATAATTATGGAAACACGAGTATGCCCGAATGGCAAGCAGTTGCATCTGAGAGACATATAATGCATACACAGTGCATTATTACAGTAAATATACAAAAACAAAATCAAAATGAATTCTTTGTTCAGAGCATCAGGGTTTGGTGTTAGAGCCTTTTTCGGTATACAGAGCTTGGCATGTTGTTTTCATCATTGTTGTTTGACTTTCTGAGCAGCCATAGAGCCCCATATAATCTCACTAATGTAGTGTTCCATCAGCCTCTTTATGTCCCAGATATTTTTTCATCACATTGGCTGAGTGCTTGGGGCCATTGTCATATTGGAAGATGAATCCCTGCCCAATGGGATGTCTTTTGAACGAAATGGCAGGATGGATGAGAACCTGTCTCTACTTGTTGGCAGTCATGATACCTTTGATTTTATGTAAATCTCTGACATCCATTTGGTGATATGCAGCCCCACACTTGTATCCAGTTACCTTCAGCATCACTGTAGCTGTTGTACATTAACTGTTATAGTGCTCCCTGGTTTGCCTTTGAACAAACTGCTGTTGATTATTTCCAAACAGTTTAAGCTCTCACTCATCCACAAAGTGCACCTCCTTCCAAGTTTGGTCACATTATTGTTTCATTTCTACTGTCTATCTCAGTTTTGCTGTTTGGTTGGTTCTCCTCAGCAAAGGTTTGTGGGCAGCTACACATCCATGAGGCCACCTTCATGCTAATGTGTATTGTACTGTTCTTTAAGAAACATTAACACCCAATACTTGCAGCTAGATCATTTACAAGATCTCTACTGGCTCGTCATGTCATATATCGCTGTTCTTTCCCAACCATGTCTATTTTCAGCAGTACCAGTTCCATGTATCCTCTTCATATCCTTTTGCATATAGCTTCTGACACATGAAGTCTGTTGCTATCTGCTACATCAAGTATCTTTTACTTGCTAAGACTAATTTCTGTACACTTGTCATTTGATATTTCCTTCCCAGAAGCCATCATTCATTCATCATACTACAAAGATATCATTGCCTATACTTTTTAAAGTCCCTATGCAGGTGTAGCACTTTCTGAATGCTTGCATGACAACCATTCAGTGTATTATGTCAATACATGACTCTACTATAAAGTATTTAGTTTTCACGCATTAGATGTGATGCTACCACACACTATTCACATTTTTCTTTTTCCATCATCATTTCCAATACTCTAGGTTTATTGTAAACTACCTCCTAATACTTTCAACAACTCAGGTGGCATGGCATGTGAAAGAAGTTTATCAAAATTCAAATTTATCAAGAATAGGCTGGGAGTACCCCGAGAGCTGGCCCTTTGGAAGCATTTCTTTTGATAGTTGTGGAAAGGCATTCTTCATTGTGTAGACCATAATGCAATCACTGATAATTTTTTATTGAAAATTTCATTGTTAGAAAGGATCTATATCTGCAGTAACCTACCAGACATTTGTGTTGTTATTGTGTTCAAATAATGCTGTTCATACTGATTTTCAGTTTGGTGTATGTGTGTGGTGCTATTTTTGTTTAATTTTTTTTTACAGTATTGAAACTATTATATAGGATCATGAGTTCTTTGTAATTTGTCTACAAATGACCATAACAGTTACTGAATAAATATGAACGGAGTCTTAAAATGAGGTTATAAGGCTGCTGTTGGATAGGCAGCTACTCTCAGAATATTTCCCAGAGCCATTTTAGGATCCTAATCCGATGCTGCGTATATGGCAGCATGTTGAAAGCCCGAGTTTGCTTTCTATGGGAACAGCTCAGTTTGAAGTACCTTCCTGACACGGTTTCCTTTTCAGCTCTATTTCGGCTTTCCTGCCAAAATCAGAAGTGGCTGGCTTTATGTGGTGCGGGATTGGTAATGCATACTTCTTTATGTGGTTGTCTACCTAGAATTTTCTTGTTTGTGATAACACACGAGATGCTCAGCACCTTGCTGCATAAGACAATCTACGTCATGTGTTATAATTGTTAATGTCATTGATGAGGTTCTAGAATTTGGGAGAAGGCCCATTTTATCAAAGAAGTGCATGTTTAGTTTATTTTTAAAATGTGTTTGCACTCTGTTTCCACTTCCTGATTTGGCAAAGTATTCCGGATGGAAGCTGCACAATTAATTAGTGAAGTAACACTTTCTAGTGCCTGGTTACAAGTATTCTTTGTTTATCTTATTCTTTTGTCTTCCTGATAATATGCAATGTACCTCTAGCATTTAAAAAATCTGTCTAGATCTAAATGTGTTCCTTTCTAGTCTAGTCATTTAACCATGAAAATGCCTGCAGGATAAAATAGGAGAGCGAAGATGCTTTAGTCTTTTTTCATAACTTTGAGGAGCCCTTCTTTGAACCTTTTCCAAGATACCTGCATTTTTTGCGTAATATGGACACCATGCCTTAACCACATACTCTAAAATGTGTCCAACTAACAGTTGATATGCTGGAACTAGGACTGTTGAAGATTTACTAATTTGTAGCATGATTTACCGCACTTAGGACTTAGGGGCTTTGAGAGATGTGCTCTTTCATTGCTTTTGACCTTTTAAGATTCTGCCTTCCATGACCCTAAATTCTTATCATCATCTACTCTTTTTCATTTTGAAATATTAAATTGTATCTGCCATTTGTCAGACCAATTGATTTTTAAATTAAATTTCAGTCATTAACCTTACTATATTAAAGAACTGCACCATCATGTAAAGTCTTTTGTGGTTATACTTGGTTCAGTTTTAAAATCACATTTTGCACAAAATTAAGATATTACTTTAAAACAGTCTGAAGTACTTTGATTTTTGCTATTTGAATTAGTATTTTTTATCTGGCTGGTTATAAGTTTGTCTACCACATCTGCAAGAGCTAACAGCAAAGTAGCTGATGGAATCTCTGAGAAATAGTTTCACTTTTTTTGTTGTTGAATGACAAATTTTGGTCTTGTAGGGTGAAAATCAGAAGAGTGTTTAAAAAAAAACAGAAAGGCAGAGCCAGTAAACTCACTACCTTTCAAATAAGATTGGTTGTTATATTGCATATTGTTTTTTAAAGAGTATTTTTGTAAGTTTAATTAGACTTTTATTTTACAGTATTACTCTCTCTTTATTTTGAATGTCCATGGAGGGTAAATGTTCCTATTTATTTATTATCACAATTGGAACTCATTTGAAAAGAATGTGGATAGTTATCATTAATCACTTGTGTGACTTTCCATCATTGGAAGATTGCTAAATCATGGCTGCAATATAAGGTTTTATATGATTAATGAGAATTAGAACTCCACTACTAGATGTACTTATAGTGCAACAGCATATTTTGAGTTCCAAAACTGATTTTACTTTAAAATGGTTGTAGGAAACTTCTGCCGTAACCAACTTCATCAAAAATAGACAAAATTTCCAAACATCTTATTGTTCTTTAGGAATACTATTTACCAGGAACAACAGGTGATATGCTTAGCGCTTGGGAGATGGCTGCTGACTTGTTGGAGGATGCGGGTGCCAGAGTGAGACAGGTATCTCTGCCTCACTTTCCTTTTGGAATCAGTTGTTATATTATTCTGTGCTGCAGTGAAGTGGCTTCCAATATGGCCAGATATGATGGGATTGAGTTTGGTAAGAAAATTAATGCAGTTTTTCTTGGTTAAAAAGACAGACAAAATATAGATTTAGAGTTGACCTCATTTTACCACAGGACAAAATCTGCATCAAACATTTTTAAAAAGTGAGTGAAAGCGACCAAACATTTATTTTGTTTTAAGTTACAAACAGTTGTTTTATATACAATTTCATGGAGAAAAAAAAAGATATAAAAACATTTACTTCCATACATTTTTAATCAAGTTTAAAATCAGGAGATGAGCCATATTACTGTGATGCAGCACCTGCTTACATGTACAGGAGTGCATCATCATCCCAAATTATATTTCATGTCTGAAAAAAGATCATCTGCTGATTGTGACCTTTTTGTATTTGCCTGCATTTATGGTTCCCAATGGAATGGCTGACATTGAAGATCGGATGGCATGACATTTAATGTCCATCATATAGTGTCATGTAAATACCAACTTTTGGGTCTTTTTTTCAGCCATTAGTGATTAATTTTAAAAAGTGCCTATAGTCTGTTTCATGATTTTTGTAGGGTATTTAAAGAGTTGGTATATGCCAGTTCTTACTTGAACAGCTGTCCTAATCTGCAGCAAGAAACTATCCAGCTGTATTTTTATTGCTATGGATGACATATCTGTACTGTTCAACAGTCCAGTGTTGTTGTTTTTTTTGGCCAGGCCAGTTGCTGGTGACATTGCAGTTCACTCAGCAGTCACTTGTGTTTCACTTAGCATCATCAAGGTGTAACTTTCATCCTCACATTTGATGTTGGAATATAGACGCTACAATAATCTATCTTACCTTATACCTCCTAATCATTCTTCATGCTCTGTTATGGCTGAGGCTGCATACATATCCAGCTTGTGGACCGCTGAGAATGGATAGCTCAGATATGATCTCTGAATCAATTGCACCAAGTTCTTATTTAACTTAAGAGTTCAGATAGAATTGTTTTATTTAATGAAATATTAGCCATTTAACATAGAGCAGCATAAATATTCAGTCCATTTTATGGGAAAAAAAAAATCAATGAAATCTATAGGGGTTTGTGATAGTCTCTTAACACACGTTATCAACTGCACTGTTATACACTAAATTATTATTATTTTACTAAAGAATCTTTGTGCATGTGCAGTGA
This sequence comes from Nautilus pompilius, assembly GCA_018389105.1. Classification (NCBI taxonomy): domain Eukaryota; kingdom Metazoa; phylum Mollusca; class Cephalopoda; order Nautilida; family Nautilidae; genus Nautilus; species Nautilus pompilius. The sequence goes on along the minus strand of JACATO010000127.1, from coordinate 924,627 downwards.
TAGCTTCTTTTTTTTTAAAGTTATTTTAGCTGACACAAGACAGCAGAACTACTGTGATGGTGTGAAGAAGTACTGCTAGCTCTGATCTGATTAATGATTCTCTTGTAGGTCACCGGGCAAAAACAGCAGTTTCTACAGAGCAGCTGTACATAGCAACACGTCACAAAGGCTTTGGCAACGCTGTGAGAGAGAGAATCTTGGCCGGCACTTATTTCTTGCTTAAAAAGTATGTGCCATCTGATTGTATGCAGTGGGAATTTCAGCTCTGTTACAAATAGGTTACTTTAAAACACTTTTCCTGGTTCCTAAAAATGACATATGAATCTTTCTTTTTAAAAAAAGGGACACACAAACATAGCCATAATTGTGGACTTAATGAAATATCTCCCAGGGGAATGTTTTGATACAAGGTTTTATGTGATAGAAGTTCCAACAGCCATATAGCTATATGTATTAATACTTTAATTAAATATGGAAAATTGGATATTCCTTAGTAGGTGAGAGCTCAGTTATACCCCCGTGTCCCATCATCTGGCAGTTCAAACAGAAGCTTGGCTTTCTCAGACTTTCACTAGTTAAAATGTTGCTTTTCATTTGTTCTGAGGACACGTGCCAGTAGAAAGACTTGGTGGAATTAAACCTAACTCATCCTACCATTTTAAATGCTATCAGAAACCAGCATGTAGCAGCATTTCTTGACTTCATTATCAGATTTTAAAGATGAGATCACTTTTAGAAAAAGGGAGTTAAGCAAGAAAATTCTGGTTTTCTTATTACCACCATTATAACTGCTACATTGCAACCTTGTTCTGTTAAATTTTAGCATTAAGAAAGAAAAAACATAAAAATTATTGAAATCATTCAGAAAGAGCAGCTCAGTGTTGTGTCTAAGTTTTATGTCATTGACCTCTCTGCAAAAGATGTGCCAATTTTAGGGACCCAGGAGAGATAAAGAATTTTTGAGCACTGAACAACATGGGGTGAATTAAAGGCTCCAGACACTTGGATGATTCTGAAAGTTTCCTTAATTGGTCCAGTCCCCTCAAGTCAACCGAGCGTCCAGTTTCTTACATTTAGTCGTATGAACATTCAGAAAGTACATCTCGTGATTTTTACTTTAATCAGCACTATTAGCCATGCATCATGCAAAATTACTAAACCACCAATTTATCATAACTGTATCATGTCACTATGTGATATCAATTTATCATAACTGTATCGTGTCACTGTGTGATATCAATTTATCAACTGTATCGCGTCACTATGTGATATCCTGATTTTACCTTCATAGAAGTATGTGATTACGGTGGGAAGTTCTGAAATTGGCAAGAAATGTTGAAAAGAATTTCAGGAAATGAATGCATCCTTTACATCATTTTCAGCGTGGTACTTTATTGCTGAACCCCAGGTCAATAAATGTACTCCGAAGGAAATATTGTTTGTTCTTCCATGGAAAACGCTCACACATGCTATGTACAGTTTGGGTTTAGAGCACAAACCCAGAGCTGTGATAAGCCCTGAAGGAGATTTTGTTTCCAGGGTTACTTCGTTCCTTTTCATTCATTACAGTGGAGAATCTTGGAGAAAAGATGGTAAACTCCATTGTTACTGGGAAGTGGTTAAGAAACAGGTTTGCACCTGCTGAAGCCTGGCACACGGCCAGAGGGAAAACTTTGTTTTCTTGTTTTTTTTTTGTTTTTTCTCCAGAAACTATGATCGATACTATAGTCAGGCATTAAAGACCCGCCGCCTCATTGCTGAGGATTTCCAAAAGGTCTTTGACAGCAGAGTGGATGTGATTTTGACACCAGCAGCGTTGAGTGATGCACCATCCTATGAGTGCTTCCTACAGCATTTCGACAATTCACAGATTGAGCAGGATGCTTATACATTACCTGTTAATCTGGCAGGTCAGTAATATTTTATTGATTGGCTGATTATTTTTTAATAATTAAACAAAGATTTCAGTCATAACCCTCCAAGCAGCAGTTTATCGGATGTACTTGAAGGGAATATTGTAGCTTGTTCTTTGTTAGTATTTTAAAGGCCATTTTGGTCAGTTAAATGGCATTAATGGATGCCAGAAATATCTCTACTGACTGATGTATGATGGGAAGTCACTGATATCCAGAAGAGCAGAAAAGCTGGTCTACATCTACATTTTCTTTACCAGAAAAAATTTTGAACTGGAGTTGGGTATGAATTTTAAATTGCTTTAGCTAACACTATGTTCCTTTAATCTTTAGATGCTAATTAAATTTCAAAGTTTTATATTCGGCTTAATTTGCATAAACACTTAGGTACTAATCTGACTAAAGCCAAATGCTGCACAAATTTTTATTGCACAATTAGGTAGTTTTTTAAAAATGATTTTTCTGAATTGTCATAATCTAAAAAAAAAAATACAATGCTTGTTTTGTTTTTTTTTAGTGCAGGTATTATAACTAGCCTTTTGCACCATAATATGACAGATCATGTTTGCATCCGTCTGCTGGGGTAGCACATAATGATGCTTCATTATAATTTCTGCATGTTTTCACACACCATTTTTCTTCAGACTGTGGTATGACTTTCTGATAATATTACAAGAATTTGCTATTGGCCCCTTTCTTTTCATATTTGATACAAGACCGATCTTGTCACATTTATTCACGCATCTTCTGTGTCATCCTTGCTGTTTTTTGTGTTGTTTAAATGACAGTTTTATGGACCAGTAGAGTAACCCTTTATTACAGCAGCTGCAAATCCATTAAAATGAGTAGCATTTGACCTTTTGGCTTCACACCTCTTTCACTTCTCTCCTTAAATACCTTTGTTTTTACATTTCTTACTCTTCTATAAAGAAGTCACATTTTTTCTATTTTGTAACATCCTGTCTGTCTGTGCCTGACTTGTTTTCCTTATGTAGACAATGAACTAAAGTATAGTTTGAAATATTCATTTAGTTGTATTTTTATTTTTCAATGTTTTTTGTTTTCTTCTCTTTTTTTTTTTTGAAATATTCTCCTTTATGCTGCTTGATGAACTGTTTTATTGACGAGTGTACATTTATGACCACCATTGTACATATGCATAGTCAAAATAGCCCAAAGTTTTGCATCACCTTAGAATATTCTAATATTTCTTGATAAAGTCAAATTAAATCTGCTGAATTTGCATAATAATGACCAAAACTGAAAAATGTGAAAATTTGAAATCTAACTTGCAAATGCATGATTTCCTAAAAGACCTTATGACTCATTTAGACATGGTCAAGTTTACAGCATCAGGCTATGTGAGCGTCACTTGAAGATGTTAATGTTATTTCTAGGGTGATGGAGAACTTTTGGTTACAGCTGTATGTTGTGTTTGTGTTATATATATATAGGGGTCATTCCAAACTCAAATATTATTTTTACTTGAATTTTGAATACATAGAATTAACTTGAACTTGTCTGGTGTATTATTTCATTCTTTTTTAAATTTTTGCACAGCTAAATTTGATGTCAGGGTTGTCAGGCCTCTTGTTGTCTGCCAGATGACTGGGTTATTAATTGATCTCTCTTGACTACCACCTGCATGGTGATGGAAAGACAGCCCATCTAATGGTCCTCTCTTCAATCAAAGGGTCACTGGCTAGGGGATCCACTTGTATAATTGAGACTTTCAGTAAAGTTAATCTTGTACCCTGGCAAAATATGACTGATTTCATACAATTAAATAAAAAATTATATTTTTAACTTTTGTGACAAAGAAATTACACACTATTTTTCATGTGTATATTTGTTTGGAACCTGTTGAATTTGTACGTACAATGAAAACCAAAATTATTGCATCGCCTTAAATGAAATATTGTGTTCATCTCCTCACTTTACACTAAAAGTTTATCTCTACATAATAAAGGGCCACTGTTTTGATATTCACAGGGTGGCCTCAGTACTAAACCTTCTCCTAGTCATTTCTTGTGGAGATGCACCTGGAGAGTAAGTAATAACAGTAAAGGAGAATAAATGCAGTTTTCAATATTTTCTTGACTTAAGAATGTCATTAGATGATAAATCAGGAACAAACTTTGCTTAAACATGGCATAGTTATATTTACACAAACAAAAATCATTTATTTCAGGTGATGCAGTAATTTTGGACATCACTGTGTTTGCATTCCAATTGTTGAAATAAAGTTTTTTTTTTACCTTGATATTTAAAATGTTTACAGTGCCCTGTGTATGGTGGTTAGCTTCTGTCTGTCTGTATGTGTGTATGTGCATGCATGTGTTGTTGTTTTTTTTTGTTTAACTTGGATTGAGAAAGATGATCTGGAGAAATATTTAAAATTAAATCAGTTCTTATATTATCTGCAGCATTACTCACAATAGATTGAGCAGAATTATCAGGAACTTTTTATTATCAGGCCAATAATATTTATGAGCAGTGTAATGAGTTTTTCACCAGATGCTAAAATCAATGGAGTCATGTTTAGAAAAAGAGAGCTTTATTTATGGTTATGGAGAATTTAATGGACGTAACATTAGCCTAGTATAAATAGGTACCCCCTGCTAATGACAACATTGTCCATCATCCAAGGTGTGGTCCAGTCTCTGAGATCATTACTTTTGCCAGTGTTGGTTTGACTGCCATTCAGGGCATCACCTATTTACTTATCGAATCAGTTCCCCCAAACTGTGGTATTGAACTGCAGGGAAAAAATGTCATACAGTGCATATTTAGCAGATTATTCCTTTTTGAAAGAAAAAAGTGAAATTAAAAGATAAAGGATATTACAAACTGAATGACAGGTTCTGTTTCCATGAAAATGATGTAAAAATATTTCTAAAGATAATGTGCTATAAAAAGAGATAGTGGATTGTCAAAATAGAATACAATTATACTAAAGTATATCTAATTCCCTGTCATCAATATAATTTCATAACTTTTTATACCTTCTATATTTCTTTTTTTATTGTTGATTTCTGTAAAGATTATGTAGTTTGCACCACTTTTAGAAAAATTTAATAAGACCTCTGATATTTAAAAATAAAATTTTAAAAAAAGTGCTTCTTTGCTTGAGAGGATATGAACCTCTAGGGTGGCTTGTGCACTGTTAGGGTCCATAGTAATAAACTGATTGCCAAACCCATTTCTGAAGTACAGTATTTGTTGGCTACTTTAAAACCTGATAAGCTGTGAATACTAATGTTCACCTAATAATTGATGGAAATAATTTATTCAGAAATAAATTTTGCATTAAATGTCAAACCTGAATTTGAGATAGACTCTTCTGCTCTATAGATCAGAAGCTATTGATTGCTGTAAAGTGGTGCCACCTAGAATCTACCTTGGTTACAGGAAAAAGAAAAGCTAATCTATTAGGACTAAAAAAAATTACTTTGTTGTCTTGCATTTTTTTATTTAACTGCAATTATAATGATGTAATTATGCTGTTTAAAAGGGACACTGAAATCCAAACAGTTACATTACTACTATTTATGGTTTGGTTTCATTGATGACTTAATTGGATTTAATAACCAATACTGTGGAGGTCACTTTAACTGTAACATGCATGAAGTTTGTGCTCTTCTTAACAAGAGAGCTCAGGTTTGGAAAATATCGCAGGTGTAAATTTACTGAAGTTTCTTTGAATTAATGGTATTGTTGGTTATTACAAAAAATGTCTATCTTTTTAGTTATGGAGTAATCTGTTTAATATTAGACTTTGGCATGTTCTAAATCACCGAAGCCTCTTTCTGAATCCCAAAAATTCTCTACTTTTTACTGGGACTCAGTTATGTAATGAGTACTGGATAACTGTACAGAAGGAAATTAAACAACGTATATACGAATAGTTAGTAAATCAAGGGCCTTAGTTTTTATCAGGAGTATATTGTATAAATAGAGGATAGGGTGTTTCTAACACTTTTTCAAGATATGATGTGGATTATGAAAGATTTTTTCAATCAGGATTTTTTTGGCAAAAATTGTTTTCTAATTATTTCTGCTATCTATCAAAGAACTCCTGCTAACCCCTGCCCTGTTAATAGACGATGTATGTATATGGTAAGGAATTATACTATTTTATTTTGTTCAACATTTTTTTTTGGTCATGAATTCTACCGGTAGATGCTTATAACTGGTACACCACATTCCAGGAGTTCTTTAATATATGGATAGAACTATTTTACAATGTCCCTTTCTGTCAGACAGTGTTCTTCTGAGTGGATATGATAGAAGAATTTCAAGCTGGAAACTATCAGGTGTATATATATGTATAAGATAGTGATGACAGAATTATCAGTCCCACTGGATCTATAAAGAAAATCCAGTAAAGTTTAATGGTAGCCAATGGTCAGCAGCACTAGTAATAGGGGAGACAATTCATTTATATTCACTCTGGATGTCAGCATTTCTGACCTGAGCATTCCATAATGTAGGCACTTTAACATACCAGCCATCTTGACACACCACTAGTTATGAATCAAAAACAGTTGTAACCCTAACTATTGTAGCTTATCAATTATTTGTGGCTGAAACCTTTGCAGGTAAAACTATTACACATTACCTGTCACTCATTAATCAACAAGCCAGAACTGCCATGAATCTCAATATAGATTTTTGTTGGTGCTATTCACAGCTGTGTAACAGGAGCTGAGCGTGAGTCCACTGTAGTATCTTGTTAATGTGATGGGCACCTCAAGAATTTCCGTTAAATAATCAATTTTCAGAATAACAAGTTTGTAATTTTTTTTTAAATATGGAATCATTCTCCCTTTTCAGGTTAAGTGATAATAAGGGGCAAACATTTTCTGCACAGAATGAAAATTTTTAAACTGACTACATGGGAGTGAAGCAGATTTAACAATACCTGGACAAACTGGTCAGTGGATTGAGGCAGAAGAATCTTGTTGTATTCTGCGTTCACTTCCTGTTTTACACTAAACTACACATACAGCAGTAATAGGCCTCTATTACTGATGCTCTTAAGAAATCCTTTAAAAGTTTTTATGACTTATAATTCAACAAGCTCTCTTAAATTGCAAGACCCAGTTAAAGGCCACTTTTTTCCTATCAAACCCCTGTCATGATGTTCAAGGTGTAAGGATGTTTCTCAGCAGCGAGCTAGAAGAGGAAGGTTTGGGCATCAGCTGTGGTGACCAAGCAAGTTACCTTGGTAACAATTGGGGGAATCTTGAGCAGTGGTCAAGGTGTAAACCACTCTCAGGAGATAACCATGGAACCTGCATAAGATGCACCTGTAAACCTTACCAGCACTCTTTATTTTCAGATGTAAGAGGAAGCAGGAGTGCTCAGAGGGAACCTATGAAGGCCACTTTATAAAGCATCTTCTCAATATCACTAATTTTTGCTTGAATGGCATTAATTATAGTTGTCACTGCAATCTTGTATCTTATTACCATTCTCTTCATCTGGTTTGGTACATTAGTCAGGGCAGCGCTGATTCTGAGATTTTAAAACCCTTTATTGTTAAGCTCTGCAAATTGATTTTATTTTGCTTTGATATTATTTTCTGAAATATTAATAATCAGATAGAATAAAACGTTAACTAAGTTACTGTTGGTGCAATGCTTGGAGATGTCTATAAAACCTCTCTACCTTTTGCAGGTTGATTAGTTTTTATTTCAGACGTTTATCTTATGAACTCTACATCTCACCTGCCCCTTATTTGTACACACTAACAGATTGTCTGTTCACTGGATTGGCTGAACTGCTGTAATATTTTTCTTCCTTTCTTTTAACTTTTATTGCATAAAAACATGGACTGGTCGTAGGATTAGAATGTTGCACTATAAGTAAACTGGAATTATTGGGGACAAGAAAAATCTTGTGCCTCGACTTGTCTCTTTTGTAAACTCGTTCAGACTGATGCCGTTTACGGTGATGGATGGGAAGTATCAGAATTTACTGAAGCTTAGCTCAGTTATTAGAATTTTGTGTTGATAAGTTAATGTTTTGGTTGTCCTGGGATATGGCAGAAAAACCAGTTATCGAGTTCTCAGTGAGAAGCTCCCAGCATTTTTAATGGGATGTGTTAATTTTGACAAAGGCTGACCTGTTGTGTGTGGTTTAGTGCAATACAGGATTGGAGGGGGTGTGAACATTAGAATATAACAAATTTTCTTTGCCTCAGTCCATTGAGCAGTTTGGCCAGGTATCAAGTCTGCTTCACCTCCGTGTAGTCAGTTTAAAACTTCTCATTCTGTACAGAAAATCTTTGGTTCTTATTTATCACTTAACCTGAAAAGGGAGAATTGCAGACTTGTTATTTTAAAAATTGCACACTGAAGGGGAATTCTTGAGGTGCCAGTAGGTTACATGAATAGAATTTTTGGCTTCTGCTACATAAGTGGGAAAAGTTTTAGTTTTTTTTAGCAAGGAATACCCACATTTTCTATCATTCCATTGTTTAAAAAAAAACTGAAATCCAAAAATTACATTATATAGTTACAAAATCTCATCTTTGGGATTTCTACTGTATTTTTATCACTATCTAAATTAAAATGTTTTTATAAACATTTGGTTAATGTTTCATGATGCAGTCATCGAGACAGGTTTAAGTTAATTTAATCTCAACCTTTTGCTAACGATGGTCCCAACAGTTGGGGGGCCCTAAATGCAGCTAACAATGGACTTTAGAGGATTTCCACTTATACAGATTTTAGGTAGTCCTGTTTCATGCTTTCCTCAACCTTGATTTTAGTACAATGTCCTTATTAATCAGAAGTTTTGCTACGTCATTGTTAGTTCTGTCAGTGCTTTTTATTCATTCTTGGTAATATCAGATGTTGGTGATATAGCTCTTTGGAGAATCAACCTTGATCTGACTTTTGATATATCACAGGATACTCAGCAGAATGTGGCTCCCTTGATATAAATTTAAATATCCTAAAATACCTAATAATTAATATGGGCTAAGGCATGGTGCTCCAGTAGACAGGACTTTAAAATGAATACTCAACTAAGAGATGACGGATTTAAGATTGATCAACCAATACAATATGAAGATATCTCAGATATGGCTATTTTCATCATAGTCTCATAAAACTAAATAATCTCTATCACAGTTCTGATGAAGATGGTTACAGAAAACATTGAACCAACTTCCTTTTTTTTTTTCTTTCTTAGGTGATAAAAGCCAGCAAAATTATGTTTTATAAAATGTTATTTGTGAAATTTAAGCTTGGCTTCTGTGCTGAACAAATTTGAGCATATTGGAAGTTTGCTGCAAGCTATTTAAAAGGAAGGTAAATAAATAAAAATTTAAGTGCTATGAAATAGGAGGAAGTTCATTGTTATTTTTAAACCCTCACATAAGTTTAAATAATTTTCACAATTTAAAATTAATCATTAAGGGAATAGAAGGGGAAAAATCGAAAACTCAAAAATTATGTAAAGCACTGACAGCATGTTTTTTTGTTGATTGCATGTCTGGAAAAATCTAATCTCGATGCTCAGAAATGCAAAGATCAATACCAGTTTGATTGATTGATTGATTGATTGGTGGTTGTCTCATGAGAAACTTTGACTTAGCTGGGACAGGCTGTTGTACTAGAGAGCAGGCAAGTGGTGGAAGGGATGGCTTGTGAGCGTCCATTTTAGTAGTTTCATGTGAGAAAAAGAAGACAACCCCCTTTGTTCTGATTGCAGGTCTCCCAGCAGCTGTTGTACCAGCAGGACTTTCCTTGAAGCATCTCCCTATTGGGCTGCAGTTCATTGGTCAGAGATTCCGGGAGCAGCAGTTACTGACTGTGGCGAAGTGGTTTGAACAGCAAGTTGACTTTCCCCGCCTAGACTTGAGCTTTCTGGACCTGGACTGACCACGAGGCAGTAACCCCCAGCTGTGTGGGAATGTAATCCAGGCATCAGAATGATGCTGATCAAACAGATTTGATTATTTTTTAGTAATTATGGGAATTTTGCAGGTAAAGAAACCTCAAATGTTAATTTTTTGATTGAATAAAAATGGTGGTACTTGAAATAGATGAGGAGCTGACTTAATTTATGGTAGAGTCTTACTGAGAGTAGTTCATACTAACTTAATACCTCATCCAAACACTATTTAGTAGGAGTTATTTATTCTTATTCTTTGTGTCTGTGTGTGTAGTAGACAATAAGGTAAGACTCATCTCTAAAGACAATTGCTGTTTACTTATGCATATAGCTGGGAAAATATAGGTGACATCTTTTGCTAAGCAACTGCTATGGATCCATAATTTATTTCTGTATTTGTTGTTGCATATTTTATATTTATAACAGAAAAAAATTGCTTAATTGATTGGGTTTTTCTATCCATTTGCCATAAAATTCCACCTGCACAATGACATCGCATGTTCAGTGTTTTGGGATTTGAATTTAGGTTGAAAATTCTAATTAATATTTTCAGCATGATTATTTAAACTGCATAGATTAGTAAACAAACACCTGCATCATGTAATATTTGTTTTTGAGTTCACTTTCAAAGACAACCACCCTCCTGTGAACTCATTCTGCTGTACTCCAGGAAATCAATCAATGTCAGAACGTTTCATAAAACACAGGTAATCCTGTGCATAACGACGGTTATAACAAATCGACATTGTTGCTTTGTTTCAGAAAGTTTTTGTGTTCGCACATTTTTGAGCTGGCTCTTTATGAAAACGAGTTTGAAATTAGAGTTTCCAAATCCAGTGTATCAATCTAATGTCTTCTTTTTTTAAACTAACATTTGTGATACGGATTTAAAATCATCAACTTGAATTTCTGTCAGACTTGATGTCAGAAAGCTGTTGTTTGCACATTGAATAAGTTAACAAGAAGCTAAATTGGTGACTGTTCAGACTTTTTACCTATACTGTTGAGACGTTTTTGTGCGTTGCCTTTACCATTCTTAAAATAATTTTCATCTAACTTTTTTTGATTTTGATAAAGTGGTAGAATTATGGCTTTTATTGAGAGAGAAAAAAACAAAACTCTCATGGATCTCAACCTAAAATAAGATGTTAATATAAAATTGGTTCTTACTACAAAGGAAATAACAACTGTAAATATTGCTTGTCTGCTTATGATGATTTTAACTTGTATGTAGCTGAATTTTTCTCTTCATTTTATTTTATTAACTGGAAATACTCACAATAACAGTCCAGCATCATATATATACCTTAATTGAGATCTGGTAGCTTACATAAATGAACAAAACATTTTGCATGGTTGCTGAAGATGATGTATAATTTAGCTGGTCTTACATTTCTTACAATAATGTATTCCACTTAATCGTGGTGGTTTGTTTAAGGTAGACTTAACCCCAGTGTCCAGATGAGTGGTGATCAATCATTTACCAGAATTAAAATCATTCCCATGATGTCCTGGGATTTTAAAATGATGATAATAAAAAGCGTTGATATCTTCTTAACATAACTAAACCCAATGAAAGATAATGGTAACCTGGGAAATGTAGAGTTTTTCAGCTTCATATATTAGAACTGAAGCCCTGTGGATAAATCCTACTCCAGTATCTGAGAGAACCTCTGGGGAAGCACAGGAACTGGTATGACTGTAATTCATCTCAGGTAATCAAGAGCCTGTGGACCCAAATCATCTCTTCTGTCATGATGCATGCCTTTGTGGAGGAGGAAGAAAAGTAATAGATCATACTTGAATGTTAACAAGGTGTAGCTAAAGTCAACCAGGTGAAGAATTTTTTTATTGCATGTTTGATGGTTTTAGTTTGACCACAGAACCATGGTTTGTTTATCAGACCAATCTATAGAGCAGACTAGAGATTATCAGAACCATCATAACTTTGTTTTATGTGCCTAATATATGGCCTGTTTTATCTCGATAGATACAAGTAGGAATCCAATATTGCCTGTACAAGACTGCTATCCATTTCAGAAAAAAAAAACATTGGTGGTTTTCAAGTTATTTATTTAGGAGTTGAAATGAATTTTTTTATTTTAAGATAAGAATGTTTGTTTAAAACTGATAATAAATGCATTAGCATTAGCTTTGCACATCTGTTGCTTTAATTTTTGTGTTGAAAGAACTGTAATCCTTGCCAGACGATTTAAATGTAACCATTTTACCTTTCTGCTCATTAACTTAGATGAGTGCTTTCCTAGGTTTACTTTTACCTCTATTTTCAAGTTTTCAAGGGACCCTTCCTCTCCCCCCACCTTTTTTTTTTTGCAGAATAACTTGTGAGAATTGTAATTTTGTTTATACAGAAAACTGGCAGAAATTTAGTAATTAGTTACTCGGAACCCGCGCAAGAACTTTCACTGATCTGACAGATTATGGAGGGATGCGACATTTGCTCAGTGACCCGCCCCCCCCCCCCCTAACAGTCCATTCCCCCCTCTGATGAATGGTGATTTAGGAATTAGTTTCCCAGCTATTTGACATTCACCTGAATTACTTCCTATACATTTTTAGTCTTTTCGTCTCTTGTTTTTATCGAAATTCTGAAATATTGTAACTTCATTTTCTTTTGTTTCTTCCCATTTTGATTAACTTTGTCATCTCGTTTGTCATCCATTTAAAATTCTTTAAGTGTACATACATCTACACTGATGCTAATTCTTCTCTTTTATCGAGTGTAAAGAAGATTTTGATTGAAAGAAATTGTTACAAAAGTTTGAAAATAAGCCCCCCCCCCTTTTTTTTTTTTTACATTTATGAAGTTTTTAACAGGTAACTAACCAGGTGTTCTACTAAAATGATTTGTGTGTGATATATAGGATATTTAATTAAGGACATGGCTGAATATATCTGGGTGTTTTTGGCATAACTGGAAATCTGACTTTCTGAGGGGTCAAACCATATGACGAAATTGTCCACTATGGTTCAGTTCCATTTCAGATGTGTGCGCGCTTTGGTTCAGAAAAAAAATTCTGAACTGGTTCTCATACACAGCTTGATCTGTGACTGTGACCATTTTACTCACTGTTAAGTTATGTCAACAAACAGAGTAATCCAATCGATATCGTGCCAGACAAAACAAATACTTATTCCAGTGTAAATCACTAACTTTTTCCAAAACAGTGAATGTAGCCAACTAAGGACACAGAATCACACCTGCTCTTTGAAAATATTGTTACAGTTGATCACTGTGATGTCTTGTGTCCTGATTGTTATTTGTGGTGACATCACAAACTTGAGACTAGAAAAGACATCTTCACCTGTAACCTGTGTTGATGGAACAGCCAATGAGACTTTAGCTGCTTTGTACAATTTATTTTCTTTATCGATGCCAGTATTTAAAAAAATTATTCATTTTTCTTTAGTCGAGGCTCATACCAATGATATTTTTTGGCATGTCAAGATGACTCTCTTACTGGATTCTCTTTCCAGCAGAAAACGCTAAGATTTGTCATCTTTCTCTCTGGCAATGATGATTACTCTTTCTACCTGCTCTGCTTGCTGCTGTTGCTGGTCCAGCAGACTGTTAATGTTCCAGTGATGGTGCATATCTTAAGCCTTGCTGTTTTCTTCCTCAGATAACTGGCTGCTTCCTTTGATCAAGAAAGATTACAGTTTCCCTTCTTTTAATTAAGTCCGGCAGGCTCTCCATGACACTTTTGAGGTTTCAAGCTGACATTTCAGCCATATGCCATAAAAGGCCCCTTAGATGCTCTGACTAGAGCTGAGTTTTGCCACTTTGAGGTAAGCAGCTATTTGTTTAATGATGTTTAACTTCATGTCTGTGATATAAAGCTGAGAATTGATGCTGTCATATCTTAGCAAATTTTTTTTAACTCAAGCATATGAAAAGTCGTGTGTCACCTTGTGGATCTCATACATTTTGTTCTCTTATGAATAACCATGCATGTCAGAGTTTTCAGTTTTTAGCAGCTGTATGAATAATACTCCATCTTTAAGTGCATCACTAACTGCTAGCCAAAGAGTATGGGCTAAGCAGTGGACATGTTGATTGTTCCAGCCCATTTGTCTCACCTGAATCTGTATTTTAGTAAGTGACTAACCTCTTCTGTGTCAACATCAAGTAGTAGTTCTCCAGTACCAAAGTTTACCTCACTTTCCTGCTCATCATCATCATCATCATCATAGGTTTGATTTATTTTATCACAATTGCACCATTATCTATTGTTATACTGTATATTTGCTGCACACTGATATAATAGACTGTAAGTACTTAGGAAGCATGTTCTCAAGATGCTGGGATGTGTCTTTCTCTAATTTCTTTTGTAACTATGCTATACACTGCAATCTCACTGCCTTTCACAAACTGGATGTTAATACCCAAAACAGAGTGATTCACCTCTGTTACATCTTAAAAGAAAGAAGACAATCTTTCATTTCTTTGATGGACTGGCAAACGATACTTTCTTACTAATATTATCAGTGTTAACACAAATATTACAACATAAACCTTCACGAGTTAGATCAATTATCTTTATAAAACCAGTGTCTTCCATGAGGCTGAAAGATCTATTCAGTGTCACTAATTGAACACAAGCATTTAAAAGATGCTCATTAATTTTTTCACTGCTTTGTCAGAAGATAGTCCAAAGTTTGCTGTCTCTGAACAACTTTTTTTCAGATGGTTGCTTGGTGGACTTTACTTTTTGCTGCCTTTTCCTCACAGAGTGCTTTGAATTCTATTGCATAGAACCACTAGATAGGTTTTTTTTTTTTTGTAATGGCCCAGAGTTGTACTTAAAGTGTTGTCAGACGGGGTTGATCTGTTTCAGCGCATTACCAACTGTTACATGCAAACTCAGGAAGATCAGAATTAACAGCTGAGTAATTGAATAATCATATTATCAATCAAACTTAACCATGTATACTCGGTAGCAAACTGCTAGATGCCAAAGGGTGATGAGAGCCAAGAGGGGACGGACACATTAGGCAGCTAGAATACATCAATCCAGGGCTGGTCTCCAGAGAATGGGTCAGAATTATTCGTTGATGTAGGACTTCAGGGCCAGATTAAGGTGTGAGCCAGGTTGGAAACTTACGCCTTCAACTCATGGAAGCTTTCATGCAAAAATTATGTAACCATTTTAGTGCTTAATTAGATTTTGGTGCTGGAAAGTTTGAATTATCCACCAAAAATCGAAATTAGGAATTTGATCAGAGAAGTTGCAAGGCTCTCAAAGATGTAAGGGTATCCCTACTTATTGCGATGGAGGGAAGTGTTTTTTAAAGCCATGGACCAAAATCTTCTTCCAGCATCAAAATGGCTATAAATGCCAAAGTAGACATATTCACTTTCAGCATTGTAAGAGTTAAATACTAAAAAAAAAAATTAAATAGTATACATTTTAACTAAAAACATGCTATTACTATTAGTATTTGCAGCATTTTTGGGCTTGGAACTGAGTTACGTTCAAATGGTTTAGTCTTGTCTTCCTAATGTTCTTAAATGGCCATGGGTAGTCTAGGTTATCTGTGGCCAGACCACTTTACCCTGGTGCAGACTGGTTTGTTATAGTGCAGAGAGAACTCTTTATGTGCTGATCTTGTCTTCCAACAGTGGCATCTGAGATCTCTCCCATGGTTCAGAGTTGACATCAGACCTTGACCTTGGGTTCAGACTTTTCATCTCTGTTTTTGTTGGAGGAGAGAACCTTTAACAGCGGTTGAAAAACTTTATAGCCAGCCAGCCAACTTCTGGGAGAGGTAATTAATGGGTCTTTTGTCCCAAAATCATTTCCATTATGTGGGAATGAAGCCAGGTAACCCTGGCATAACACAAGCAGCAGTATTGGAAGAAGCTGACTGAAACTACTTCAGGTGAGTGCACAGGACAAACAGAAGCAGCCAAGGTTATATTTTTAATTTGGTTCTGGTTTGCTTCCATTGGGTTATTCTTCCTCCAGCTCTGGTTTAGAGAAAGTGGTTTTAACCAGTTCATGTTCAGCTTGGCTTCTTGCTTTCATCAACGGATTGCCTAGACTAAAAACGTTGTGATGGTCACTTTCCCAAGTTTTGGTGTTGAGTCGTCTCATTTTTAGCAATGTTTATGGCCTAGTTGAACCCTTAAGGATACTGGATCTACCAAAACTAAATTTCAGAGCCAAAAGAATTGCTGTGTTCCAGCAAAGAGATGATTACTGATGATGGTTAGCTTTGTTGTGTTGAATTGTTCGTGTACAGAAATTTGCATAGAAATCCTGTATTATTTTGCTATGTACTATAGATACATGCATGTCGTTATTAGGCACTTCAGAAATTGATTATTACTGGTCCCAGTACAAGCTTGTATACATCTTGGTACTGACCAAACCAGATGATCTAGCTTTCACTGTGGGATGTTATGCTATTTTTTCACCAGGGCCAGTTGATCAAGAGACTTTGGCTGGACTGAGACACTTTTAGGATGCCCAAAACACATTCAATCAGACTGAAGTCTGGAGATCATGCAGGCTACTCTGTGTGTGTGATCAGGACCCAAACTGCAATATTGACAACATGCTTGATGCAGGCAGGTGTTGTCATTCATAGAGATGAAGTTAGGACCTTGCCAATGGACAAGAGAAACTACTATTGGTGTAATGATCTAATCTCTGTAACTGACTCCAGTCATGACACTTCTTATATGACAAAATCAGTTCTTTGGCCAACTGAATGCCAGCTTATATCATCAAGCTGTCTTTGCTAAATCAATCATGCTGAACAATGGCACAGTTGGAAAATCATTTCCTAGCTTGGCCCCTGACTCTAGATTATCCATTGTTGATGTTTAGACAATCTACTAAATTTGCTGAAAAGAACATAGTGCCAACAGTTTAACATTTAGTTGCAATGCTGTGTTGCCTATTGCATGCATAGCTGATGATGGCACCGTGTCAGATGGATGTGCAATAGTGATATTCTTGACTGCATACCACTAGCATGAAATTTATCATCGTCAACTATCTGTGTCTGAATCCTATGGTTGGTTTCTCTTTTGGGAATGTTTTTGAGAGACCAAGCTATTGAAAAACAGCTTCATCTGGCAAGCTTCGAGGGGATTGTCACTCTTGCACAACCTGAATAAGTTTTATCCATGAACTGGCCAGTCTCATGGTGATACCTTAGTGCCCTAGAAATAACACTGATGGACATTGTACTGGAAAGCAACAGAAATCTGTCATCTCGATGATTTGACCCACCACGTTTTGTATTAAATGACACTGTGTGACCATTTTATATGGGAAATGGTAGTGGGTTGAGTGCTGATAAAGTCAGAGAAATTATTTGCATGTATGAGTTTCCAAAGTTGCTATAATTGTAACATGTCATGTTATATGTACAGTGTCATTTTTGGGTTTATTTCCTCAAGTATGCAGGTTGTTTTATACCAGAACACGAACATGTTTGAACCAAGCCCTAGACACTTGGAAAACTTCTTCTTGCTCAATTTTTTAGTGTATAATGCGAAACAATGCTTTTTGGAAAACCAAAACAGGATGGGAAACACTGCTGTTTATAACTTTTGGAAGAATGAGAATTGGCTGCATTTATTCAAGTTCCATCATTGGAAACAATAACTAGGAAATTAATCTTGGAAAAGTTTATCTATAACCAACTAGCTGGGGAACCCAGTGCTGCGTGGGGAGAAAATGGCTTTAGGCCAACATGCAGTGGCTTAAGACCTTGTCCAGATTCTGAAGTACCTACACCCAAAATTCAGGGCCTTAGAGTAGCTCAGCTCGACTGTGAGAGAGTAACAAACAAACACTTGAAAATATGTATTAGGTGTAACAACAATTAGTCTTGCTATGAACGGCTCTAGTTGTATATTTATATTTTTCTTTCAACAATTAAATATTTAAATCTCAGGTAAGTGAAAGTTGCCAGCGGTCTCATTCAAGGCTATCCGACATAAATGTAGTGTTGTGTAATTTCATTCTTTAGTAGAAATGAAATATTTTGTCAGGGTTTTGATGGAAGTTATAAGCGGCAGTAACAAGTTGGCTGGAAGGCAGGACAGCTTATGCTGGGTGAAGGGGTACAGTTTGGACTTCTGTGGAGCTATAGTAAGATTTTCATCTGCTGTTATGGATAGTGGTGTTAAACTTTTTTTTTTCCAGTAAAGAGGGATACTTTTGAATGAGTGAATTCATTCCTGTAAAATGGGGATAATACGCTTCGTTTTCTGTCTATTTGAAAAAGGTCTTTTTTAACTTTCTTCAGTTTTGTTTGTGGTCTAGACTTCTTTGGACTGTCGCCAACCATCCCGACAGAACTGGTTTAGGGAACTGGCATAATGGAGGAGGAACAAACAAACACACACACAGTAGTGCTGAGATTATTTGGCATCCTTTTCTTCTAAGAGGCATTGCAGTATTGAGAGAGGTTAGAAAGTCGACAGCAGTGCAGATCTTTCACTAGAACTTTGATGAACGCATGGCTGCTATTTTTTTTTTAATTTCCCATTACAACGTCTCCGTCTCCCCTCTGAAAGCAGCAGCCCCACCCTGATGCTATTGTCATATAGTGCATTTTCTTATAAAACCGAGACAAAGAACTCTTGCCATTATTTTTGTTTTTGTTTTAAATCCACCGCAGATTTTTAGGAGAAGGATGAATTCCTGACGCGCTACTGTGTTCCTGAATTTGAGTTTAGTGCTATTGATCAGAGTTCAATAAAAAAGGAAATCAAACCACTGATTTTAAAAGAAATCCATACAAAAAATAAGCCCAACCGACGTTGAGGAGTTTGCTTGCATGAGTTTTGTAAACCACCATTTTGGTTTCCTTAGCCTCAATTTGTTTATTTCTGTCAGGTTGGCTGCTGGAGTTACATTTGTGCATGTGTGACTGTGAGTTTACTTGTACTATTTCTCACTTATGTCTGAGGCACTGAACTAGCTTTGAAGTTTTATAAAAAAAAGAAATAGAGAATGTGTGCATAATTCTACACAATAACAACAGAAAGGCCCACAGAAAAAAATTAATTATAATTGCATGCATATAATATATGTGAAATCAAGAAGAAAGATCTATATGCATATTAACCAAGAAATTTCTAAGATATACCAATGCTCCATAACTGACTAGTAAATGACAACAAAGTTCTGATCTATATATATGTGTGTGTGTGTGTGTGTGAAAATTTTTTTCAGCCCAAAATGTACAAGCCATCCATTATATACACCAGGAGATCTTTGAGTGTATATGTATTGCGTGCTGAAATATTGATTGGGATCTTTAATCCAAAGCCCCATACAATCTACTTAAAAAAAACCGGTTTGTGGGAACTACAATCAAAGATAAGGATGGTAATGGATTATAAATAGATAGCCAGGTGTGACTCACCTTGAGTGTGCAGTTGTACAAATGGTGGTATTGTTGTATGGCTTTGCTATAAAAATAATTTGTTCTCATAAAATAATTATCTTTTAAAGGCTTTTTTTTTTTTGCTTGTATTTTCTATAGTTAATGTGCATTATTATTATTAGAGTTTTGTTTCTTTTAATTAACAGTTAATGTGAAATCTAGCTCTGTTTCTTGATGCTGTGTAATCCCAAATAAATTGAATAGTATGCACATCTCTTTTGCACTTGCTATTTAATTTAGACTAAAAAATAATAAATATGTGCTTGGAAAACTGTCTACACGTCAAATGCAACATTTTTACCTGAGCTGAAAGAACTCGTTTGCTATGATTCATCTCACTGTGCAGCTAAAGCAGATTATTTGAGTATATAATCTATAATCAGCACTGACAGATCTAGGTTACACCAGATTGTCTAGCCATTAGTTTTTTTATTGTGTAAATTCTATATTTATAAATCTTATTTAATTATTAAATATGCTAAATGAAGGATAGAAATTCTTGATATGTGGTGAACTTTTTAACGCCAGATTTTATTTGGCTGGACACTGAAGTTAAATGTCAACAATGACCAAAGATGTTCCGCTTTCCTAGATGTGCAATAGCAAAAGACTTGCAGATGCCTGAACAGGTAAAAACAAACCTGAAATGTACATGTGCATGAAAAAGTGATTTTATAAAATAAAAGATAATGCAATTTCTGTCAGCCTGGTGGAAATTAAGTTTTCCTTAACGAATGTAGTGAGAAGTGATGTCAAATTGATATCGTTTCTGTTGTAATTCAGTGGTATATAACTGGCGGTGCGTCCAAGTTTTATGTTCAGGGTGGTATACACATTGATCTGTTCTTGCTTTGTTTGTCTTCTCTTAAAAATATACAAAAATATTTGCCGGAAAAAACCATTTAATGAATTAGCCTCTTATTTCTAGACTTTAAAAAAATATATTTTATTTACTTATTTGTCAATATCGTTAAATTGCTAGTTTTTCCAGAATGCTTCCCATCTTAAGCATTTGAAGTACACTTGGTGAGTGAAAATATTAGATCTGCCAAGTTTGAATTTTAGACATTTAAAAGGAGACCTAGTACTTTCAGCTGTCTACGGTTACTAATACTTGAGGGTCATAGTTACAAATAAACTAAAATTCTGGCATGGTTAGATATCAAAAAATATTCTTTTAGTAGCAGAGTTGTTAATGAGTGAAATAGATGATTGGCAAGTGCAGTTAATAGTGAAAGTGTTAATCTTGTTTATGGTCATCTTTCTTTCCTGGGAGACACTTTCATTAGCCATGATGGATTCTTGCAACCTCATGACTACTAAAATAATGAATGCAGAGGTAAATCAAAATCCTATATTGCCTCTTGCCATGAGCTAATTACTGAATATATAGATTCCTTGAATTTTATATATATGAAGAAGAAAAAGCTAATATTCTGAATTTAAAAAGTTTTTTTAAAAAAAATTATTTTAAAAATAAAGAAATTTGCTTTAAATATTTAGGAATTTATTATTTTTTTAAATTAAATGTTTTACTTAAAAATTGTTTTGGTTAATAAATGCTTTGTTTGAACTAAAATTCTAAAGCGCACTGTTTACTCTCTTTAATAGTGGAAGAAGATATTTATCATTTTCTTCCAAATGATGGATTTTTCCCATATCTGAGTCTTTAAAGATTTATGCTCTTCTAAAAGCAGCATTATCATACGTAATAAGAGTACATATCCATTTGAAAGTATTTCACAGCTTATCAAAACATGGTGGGGATTTAGATGCAAAAATGTTTATAATGGGCAGAATTGTTACTCATTTTATAGGCAGTATTGGAAGCAGAGAAGACAGTTCAGTTAGGATGGACTGAGGGAGTGCTGATGTCTGTACAGAAATGATGTAAGTGCCTTTCAATGTTTTGTAATTTCTGAACATTTTGGCTTTGGGAAATTCCTCATCTATTCCAGTCACATTTTACAGAATCTCTTAACTCATTTTTGGACCTCCAACTTGGTCTTTGAAAATATTTTTGCTGGGTGCAAAAAAACCCTCATTATGGGTACTTTGTTATTCAGTACAATCTTCTGTGGTAACAATTGGGAGCAGAAAGAGGACCATGTGACTTGTTGGGCATGCTTCCTGTGTTGTTGTAAAGAAGGTAAAAACTTCCTGCAGATGTTAGAAATAAAATGATGTGCTAAATTTTTATGGTAGATTTTTTTTTGTTTTCAGGCGCATCTCTATTTAATGTTATCTGTAATTTTTTCTTTACACAGTTTTGCTTAATTACATCTAAGAGGCTGATTCTGAACAAGTCTAGTTCTATATACTGGTTTTACAAGGTCAAAATTAAAGTGTATAATTCGTCTGGGTTTTATTTATCAATAATTTAGAAAAACTTCCCACAATGCAAATTCTACAAAAACTAATGATCATCGCTGATCACTTCCAAATGTCTAGTTATTAAATCAATATGGCAGATGAAGTAAAATGTTTGAATGAAAGAAGATACAAAATTTGTTAAAAAGAAACTTTTTAAAAATTTTAGCCAAAGATCATGACAGCAAAAGTATTGGCATTGGTTCTGTTTTTAAAGAATGGCAGACGTTTTATCTACTTGTAGGCATTGGTGAATTTTTGCAACATTGCATTGTGGGAATGTTTTCTAAATTATCAGCAGGTAGATGCCAGATCCAGATTGCATACACAGCCCACTTTAAGAAAGACTTGTGGACTAGGTTCTGTGATGGGCTACAGTATATCAGTAGGGGCTCTGAGTTTACAGGGATATGATTTTGACAAGTTAGTTTTAAGGTTGATAGAGAAAACAATGTTCCTGATTACTCTCCTAGATTGCCTGATGTAGTCAGTGCCGCCTTAGTACTAATGTCAAGCTAGAGATTTCACAAGTCCAACCAGACTGGGGCGTGCCATCCAGCCTGACAGTATAGGTGTTGGGGAGAGGAAATGCACAATCACTGTAGTAAAATGTGAGCGAAGAGTGAATAAAGATGATAAACAAACAAATTACATTACTAAAGAATTATTGACAAAGTTCTCTGTTGACTTTGATTAAAGGTGATGATGACATTCCCCAAACATCTGTTAAATGGTAAAATAAACACACACATGGAAAATCACATCTGTTTGCTTGGGAAAAGATCCATAATGGGCTGAATCTTCCTTAGAAAATTGCTGATATTTCAGTGATTACCAGACGCAAAAGCTCCAATGATGGTGCACAATGAAAACACTGAAATGATCTTTCATAGTATATATACTTTATTATGAAAATTATAGTAATAATGAAAGAGGCAAACCATAAAATGATAAATGTGCTAAATATATTTAATATTTTTAAATTGCATATACTAACAACTTTGCTACAGAAAACTTGAGAATAACAATTTTTTTTTAAATTACTACATGATTTTCTTTTGGTTTTTGAACAATTATTTCAGTTTTTTACCTATACTACTACTGATGATGATGATGATGCAGTTTAGTTTTTTTTTTGAGGAAATATCTTCAGTTTGGTAACAAAAATGTTTTACCTGTATTATCCAGTATCATTAATTGTACTTAATAGGGTTGAAGTTAGCATAATTTTTCGAACCCATTGACAATTGTCAACCACAATGGTGTATGTGATGAAAATCATCCCTTGAGGAGTTCTCTCCCCCTAGGCCAGATCACGCATCAGTCATACTGGTTTGTGTTGACCTCCATCTTTCATTCACACTGTATGCAAAGATCATTTTCTTTCTTACTTTCGGTTTTAACTACCAGTATGTTATCATTGGTGGAAAAACTAATGATAAGAAACATCTTTACAGAAAAAGGCTGCATGTTTTTTTTTGCTTTAAACTTGACGCTTACAACTGAAATAATTGTCAAAGACCTGACAGATTCCAGGTTGGTTTGGTTACATATCTGATACTTTTTCTGAAATGAAAAACATTCTAAAAAGTGAGAGCGGGCAATAGTGTGGAATACTGGGGATGCTACAGTGCTGGATTATTCCTCAGAAGATGACATGAATGAGAAAAAAAAAAGCAAAGTTCAAAGCAATAATGTCGCGAGTAGTGGATAAAAGTCGAGTAGTGAGGTCATTACAAAATATTTGAGACTTTTTTGTATAAACATGGAATGACTACCAAATCGTACAGAAAATTCTTCTCTTCAGTGAGGTCAGAAACAACACCTGAAATAATAAATAGGTAATGATTTATCATGCAATACTTTCGTCACTGAAATTCAGGAAATAGAGCACAAGAAAAACTGGAGCTAAACAAATTATCTATTAAAATAGTATTTCTAGAAGAAAAATTCTCTGTAATCTAAACACTGTACATGATAAAGCGAGGTTGTCTCAAGAGCAACAGCAGTATGGATAAACACATCTACTGGATAGGGTTAAATGAAATTTTTTTTTTAATGTACAGGAATAAAGTATACATTTAAATTAAATATTTTTGTGATGCAAAGCAAGAGACGATTCTCATAACTCTAGATTGACTGTCAAGTTGATTATCTGCTGTGTAGATAATAGGAATCATGATGACATCATGAGAAAAAATCTATAGGAGCACAAATGAAATTTATTATAGATCCTGACCAAGAGGATTTTACATTTAAAGGTGAGCGATCTAAAAGTATGGGTAAGTTGATATGTATGTTTGTGTATAGCATAATAATACATGAAAAACTGCTATTAAAAAAGATAATATTATCTTAGATAATTTGACCACTCCTTACAAAAAATGAAAATTTTAACATCCTTTTTATTATTTATAGGATACTAATCTAACAGCCTTAATGCTAATGAGCATCAATAGCTATTGAAAACAAATGGGGAAAGATTCCTAAAGGCATCAGTTTAATTGGAAGTACAATGGCACCTTTGAGTTCTAATGGTAATCTGATCTTCAGAAACTGTTTGCAGACAAACATTGTAGTAAATCGAAAGTAGTTCTTTATGTTCACTGTAAAAATTTATTCCGTGAATCCATTTGACATCATCATGTTTCATAACTACATAAGCTAATTATCCTGTAATGTTCAGGTTTTTAACCTTCTCCCACCCCTTTATCAATAGCTCAAAGTGACGAACAATGGCATTTACCTCCCAGTCTTAAAGCTAATTCATTTTGCATGAAGCTACCGCATGAGTGGTAAAAACTGTCATCTTGATTTTTTTAAAAAAAAAAAAATCAATTATTGCAATTTATTTGAAATATCATCAAATACTACATCAACATAATTAATCTACGAAAACTTATAGCATGCATGTTAGATTCCGGAGTGGCAAACTACTACTCACAGTCCTCGTGAGTTTAGCTATTCTCAGAATTATTTACTATTTCCCGTAATATAGGATAATACCAAATGGATTCCCTGACAATTTATTTTACCATGGGAATGCTGCAGTAGCTAGCTAGGTTTTGGCCATTTAAGAAAAGATGGCATTTTCTCTTTAACAAAACAAATCCTCTCATATTGATACCTTCCAAAAAAAAATGTTCTTACCTCAAGGGAAAAAAGTTGATACAAGGCACATTGTCATGACAACTACAGAGGTCATTATGGTGTCTACTCCACCAACTGGCTTTGTAGCTTGGTAAGTTGACATTTCAGCGGTGTACATTTCAGTTTGATTTCCCTAGGTAAAGGTAGACAAACAAAGAAAAGAGTCATGTTCAGAGAGATAGTTGATGATGAGGTGCAGGTAAGGATGACAACTGTGATGTAGCAACAGAACTGCTGCAATGTATTTTGTGTAAATGTTCATTTTAATTGCAAGGATATGAAAATTCTCAAAAACATTTTAAAATTTCTCCCTCAGCGATGTTTGGCCAGTATTTCCCAAGATTTGTTAACTTGATTAATGCAATGGAAGCGGGCTGTTTTTATAGCTTCCATCTGCATAGCCACTGCTTGCTTGTTTTCTCAAGTATAACCATCAAAAGGTTCAGCATGGTGCACATCTAAATAATGGATTTTTAGACAAGTGAGTCTAATTCTGCTTTATTAGAAAGAACTGTTTTTCAAACCTGGCAACGAGAGTAAAGAGATCTTTCACTGGACAGATTAGTTTTCTGTAATTAACATACCTAACAAACCCTAATATCCAGCTTGTTTTCCTCTTCGGCCTTGCATGGTATTTCTCCATATCTCTTGTGTTTGCCAGAATTGTCTACAGTTTTTCTTGCTGATCCATATCCAACTATCACTAGCCAATGTATCTGACAGAGAGATCACTTCTCTGACAGTTGACAGCAAACACCTAGAGTTTGTAATTACCTGCTCTAAGTTAATCTACAGTGAGAAAGGTAAAATGTCTTCCTTGCAGAGATCATTTCAAAATATTGCCAGAAAAACATGAATTATAGAACCAAAATCCCTAAATAAATATTAATTTAATAGAAGAAATTAATCCATTGTACTATATATTCAAAATGCTGTATTTTGCATTGTTTATGGTGATTTATCAAATTTTTAGTTCACATACCTTAACAGATGAAATAGTCATGCGCATATTCGAGATGATTATTGAAATGTAAGGAAAATTGGGTATAAGATACAAACAACACTTGATAAAATTGCATCTTGTGTGTACAAATAAAATTTTCTATAGTACAGTCATGTGTTGATATAGTACATTGTGATTGGTTGTCATGCAAGCAATCAAAATGTTCCACATCAGTAGAGGATCTATAAAAGTATAAGCAGTAATATCATTGTAGTGTGGTGAATATTATAGCTTCTGGGATGGAAATATCAGATGACAAGTGTATAGAAATTAAAGTGGTGTAGCAGATAGCAACTAGACTTCATGTTTCAGAAGCTATATGCAAGAATCTGAAGAGGATACATGGAACTGGTACTGCTGACAATAGACATGGTTGGAGAAGAACAGCGACAGATGACATGACGAGCCAGTAGAGATCTTGTAAATGATCTAGCTGCAAGTATTGGGTGTTAATGTTTCTTAAAGAACAATACAATACACACTAGCATGAAGATGGCCTCATGGATGTGTAGCTTCCCGAAAATCTTCGCTGAGGAGAGTCAACCAAACAGCAAAATTGAAATAGGCAGTAGAAATGAAACAGTGATGTGACCAAACTTGGAAGGAGGTGCACTTTGTGGATGAGTGAGAGCTTAAACTGTTTGGAAATAATCAACTGCAGTCTGTTCAAAGGCAAACCAGGGAGTGGTATAACAGTCAATGTACAACAGCTACAGTGATGCTAAAGGTAATGAATACAAATGTGGGGCTGCGTATCACCAAATGGATGTCAGAGATTTGCATAAAATCAAAGGTTTCCTGACTACCAACGAGTACAGATAGGTTCCCATCCATCATGCCATTTCCTTCAAAAGACATCTCATTGGAAAGGGATTCATCTTCCACGTGACAATGGCCCCAAAGAATATATACCCAGTGTGGTGAGCAACTATCTGGGACATAAAGAGGCTGATGGAACATTCACAAAGATGCCTTAGTCTGCACAAAGTCCTAATATGGGAATTATTGAGGCTGTTTGGAGTTATGTGGCTATTGAGGAAGTCAAACTGCAAACAAACACCTTGGATGAATCATGGAAAGTGCTACAGGTTATTCGCAACAACATTCCAAAGTCATATATTGATAATCTGTATGGGAACATGGAAACAAGGTGTCAAGCTCTATATATTGCAAAAAAGCTTTCACACCAAACCCTGACATGTGCATTCATTTTGTTTTTGTTTTTTTCTGTAATAATGTGGTGTTATGTATTGTACATCTCTCGGTTGAAATTACTCATCATTCATGTATATCCTGTGTGTTTCCATGATTATTTCCAATACTATATGTAGAATGCTACCACCCTTTTGTTTTCAGTCAGGGTAGAGGTAATGCTTAGCAGGATACTGTTGCAAAAAAAGGTTTTGCTTTTCTCCTCTAAAGCCAGAAAGGTAGTTCTGGTGTACAGAACACAAACAGTTTCACCGTGAACAACAGTGTTGTTTTATCTCTGTTTTATATCCTTCCCAAGCTAAGATGTAGGTACTGTTGGCTAGAGCACCATCTGGAAGAAATCTGAGACACTGCCAAAATTTATACCTGTATTTGTTAGAAAGGTACAATGAATACTTCATACTACTGTTCTGTCAGTTTTGTGTAATTTTTATCAGATCCAGCTGTTTACTTGTGCTTTGCCGATCAAATCAAAGGCAGAGGAATTAAAGAGAATTTCATAGTAAAACAGCAAATAAACAGATTTTTTTTAAAAATTATCTATTTAGATTTTGCAAAAAAAACCAACAACTCTTTAACATTGTTTAAAAACTAAAAGACATGGCAAATCTGGAGGTGAGAGCTGCATCCTGGTGTGGGTAAGGATTGCTCTTAACTATACTTAGATATATTTATGAATCTCTTGGTGGAGTTGCAACAACAACAATAGAATAATGCTAAATACAAATCAGAAATCAAAATGCTTATTGTCATTGACTGCATAAACATTTTAAATAAATACAAAATTTTTCATCTTTTAACTTGGTTCCACATCTTGAATATGCTGTTGGCACAGAGTCCTTATTCAAGACAGGACAATGATTTTATTAGAAAGAATACAGCACTGATTTACTGGAAAGGTTCCAGGTCTTAAGCATTTGGAAGATGCTGAACAATTTTAAATGTTAGATCTATGAAGCTTGGATTTAAGACCTTTAAGAAGAAACCTATTAGAGGTTTTTAAAATAATTAAGAGTCTTTAGCATGTGAACAGTGACAAATACTCCCGCTATATACAGTTACTTGATGTAATGTGAAGATTTTCCTAAATCTATATAAAGAAAAGTGGCATTCCTTGTTATAGAGAACTAAATATTCTAATTCTCCACTGTGAAATAGATTCTTGTACTCTAAAAGCTAAATGGTGACAGACTTCCTGTGTGCACATTTGCAAATGTATTACAACTTTAAAAAAATTATTTTTACTAGTTTTATTTTTCATCTTTATGCTGATACCTGTAGCCTTTCAGTAAAAGACAAAATTGTAATATTATATACCAGTGGTTCTCAACCTTCTTTTGCCCTAGGCCCCACTTTTATTTTTCAAAAAAACAAACGCCCCACCATTATCAGAAAAAGATTACAATTTAAAAAGTTTTAATTAAATGATTTTATTTTACTTGCAATTGTATCTCAATGCATTTAAGTTATTGAATGAGCTGGAAGACATATTTCATATTCAGCTACTACTTCAATATGTCAACTATCTCAGATGCATTCAACGATTGTTGTCACTTCAGTGGGAACCTTGCCCCTGATGCTGGCTACAGATTTTTTTTATTATTCAAGGGGTTAATTTTGTAAGTTTCAACCTTAAATCTCCACGTTTTGTAATTTCCAGTCGATTTCTCTTAGCTAGCAGTAAATCACTAACAGCACTGAAGCCACATTCAACAAAATAAGATGATGGAAAACATATCAATAGTTCCCTCACTAAAGTAGTTGAGTTTGGATATTTTTTTAAAATCTCGTTAGAAAGCCACATCATGGTTCCTTTCACTTTAAACAGAGTTTTCACAGATTCATCATATTGCAACTTCGATAACTCCTCTTGGTATTGAACCGAGACTTCAGATAAGTTCACCAGCAATGGCTGAGTTAACCAAGAGGGAAAATCCATGGCTTTTAAATCACAAAATCTATCATTGAAGTCGGTAGCTAGCATTTTCAAATGGTCAACAATGACTTTTGTAGCATCATTAGTTACCTCACACTTATTTAACCAATAGAAGTGACTGAAATTTCTTGCGGAAATATTCCTCTGGCATAATTCTAGAAGTGCTGTGAACCCAAATATCTTTGCTTTTGCATCACCGAGCATCATATTCACTCCTTGGAGCTGCTTGTTCAATGTACTTAGTTTTTCAAAAATGTCTGTTAAGTAACTCACATAAGCTTTTCCATTGGTTGTTAACAGGAGCTTCATTTCAGGTCTGTCTTTCAAAAACTCACTGAGGAAATCAAACAGTTCCATAAACCTTTCAAACAAACTTTTTAATTATTTCCTAAAATATTCTTATAATTCACTAACAGATTGTTAACCCCACGCCCCACCAAAATATTCCTACACCCCCACTGGTTGGGCGTAGGCCCTACCTTGAGAATCATTGCTATACATGCTTACTATTAAAAATACGAACTTAATATCAAAAGGTATACTATAGTTTGGTGAACATGCTTAAAATACATGTATTATTGATTGCATTTTTAAATAAATCTTTACTTGCAGCCAAAATTGAAATTTAAATAATTATAACTCTGCTTCATAGTTACAGAACCCACAATAGATACAATGTATTCTTTACTCACATGTATATTATATTAAAATTGAATTATGATCTGTGTGGTCTGATTGACTGAAGTTTATTGAGTTGGAAAATCTATCATGAATTTAAGGTACAAAAATTACATGCTAAAAGTTAAATGTGTAGGAAAGAATTATTAAAGTGAAAGAGTACCCGCCTATCATACTAATGTAGTCACCACCATAAATAAATGTATCTTACCAAACTTTCACATTTCAGGTGTGATTATTCATACCCATGTATTAGATTATACATGATAAATAAAAAGTGCACAATCACCACGTGAAAAACAGTCTTGTGATATTCCTCCAAGGCTGTTCACTATGGCCAGAGTCAACAATAGATTGCCAGAGATACCGACATTTCTGCTAGATCTTTAAGCAAATAATTGTAAAATCCACTGACACAAATATCACTGCTGTAGCAAAGACCTTCAACAGTGACAAAATGATAAGAATGTGCCATTACTTGCCATGTTGACACTCACCATTAAGATTCTCTTCCTGAAATTTCCCATACAACAAAATAAACCAAAAAATGGTGTAACATCATCTTTACTGATTTGGCTTTAGCATGGAGCATGTAAGAAGCCCCTCGTGTTCAAAAGGAATTAAATGCTTCAGAAACTCTTATCAGAGAACATGTCTGGCAAGGCCCCTGAGTGTTGGCAGCAGAAACTCTTTTTCTCTGATGAGTCCAGACCCTATCAATTCATGTTCCAGGATCAATTGTAATTTAGAAAATACCTGATGTAAACCCCCAACCATAATGTCTTCAGCCCACTGTCAAGTATGGAGGTGAGAGTGTTGCAGTGTTTGCTAAAAAATGTTTCAATCCTGCCATTTCAAAGGCACATATCTCACCATTGTACCAACAAAGCAAATTTGAATTCTAATATCCATATACTTCACTAGGATGGTGCTACATGCCTCACCTCTTGGGTGACCACAGTCTGGAAGAGGAATCAAAGCATATTTCTAGTTACCCCAAATCTCTGATCAAGCACATGTGGAAGCATTTGAATCATCAAC
This sequence comes from Nautilus pompilius, assembly GCA_018389105.1. Classification (NCBI taxonomy): domain Eukaryota; kingdom Metazoa; phylum Mollusca; class Cephalopoda; order Nautilida; family Nautilidae; genus Nautilus; species Nautilus pompilius. Next base: position 893,981 of record JACATO010000127.1, on the reverse strand, counting down.
TAAGAACAATCCATCCACATCAAACCAATATGATGGAATTAAAGAAACCTCTCAAAAACTTTAGAGGGAAACCTGAAACAGAACATGATATTAAATCTCAGTGGTTTAATGCCAAAGAGGTTTGTATTGGAAAAGGTGACCTGGTACTACTGACAAAAAGAATTTCACTCTAATGCTTTTTGGTATTTGCCGTCTTTTGCAATGTTCAAAGAAATGTATTATAATAAAAACAGGTTTTCAAATTATTATGGCAAGCACTAGAAGCATTGGAAATTGAAAATATGGTATAAGAGTTTCTAATAAATGAATATTTTAAACAGACAGTTAAATTAAAATTCAACAAGAATATATGTAGAATAAAATAAATTTGAGAACACAATGTTAGCTTTAGAGAGTGAAATAAATCAAATAAAAACTGCCAGATAAAATCCATTTTGTTATACATGTTGTGGTTTCTGATCATTTGTTTGGGAAAAAGAAAGAGATGTCGGTCAAAGTATGATAATGTGCAGTGGCAGCAAAGGTTACACAAGAAGTATGCACCGTAGCCAAAGTAAGAAACATGGCAATGATTTAACACTTCTGTGGGCAATGGCCTCCTTACTAACGACAGTGCTATTCAGATGAGTTGTGTAGCTGTCTCTTGAATCACCACTGCTGAAGATGAGCTGTCCTTGAAATCAAACTTAAATAACCCTGCAAATAAACGATGATTATAGGTTAAAGCCAGTGATGGTCTGACATTACAAACCAGCAGAAACCGTATATCCCAAGAATTCTTATGGTGACGCAACGTTATAATGGGAGTTTAAAGTTTGCAAAGAAAAACAACAACAACATGTTGGTAAAGAAAGATGCAAATAAGCAATAAAGCAGACAATTTTTGGATTTGTATAAAATCCACTACAACCAAAATAGCTTTATACTAAAGAGAAAAGGAAGTTCCATGCTGACGATCTTAGAAGCATTAATGATCTTTAACCATATTTAAATAAACAGACTACACTGCTTCACTAATACTTTTGTAGATTTTGTATTCATTTTGACAACCTGGCTGCTAGGATTTTTCCCGTTTTTGTTGAAAATAGTCTTTCTATTCAAACATTTTTATTTGGATTTTTGATTGTGCTTTTTGCTGACTGACATGTTTTATTTGTTTTTCATTTTTACATGTACAGTAGGTTAATTATGGTTTCACTTGTCTATTTGCATATTTAAAAAAATTTGCAAGTTAGTGACCCAATGGCATAAGTTGAAGAGCAATAACTGGGAATTTGAAAAGTGATATCAGTTTGGAATGTTTCTATGGTGAAATAAATACAAATGAGACAGACGGTTTCTGCAGATATCATTTTATTGGCTGGTTTGACTTAGGTATAATCAATAAGTCTGTTGCTTAACAAGTACCTGTGAACTATAAAGTATATAATGATTAGTTTTGGGGCCAGGTATGTTACAGGAATACAAAAACAAGTGAAACTGTATTCCATCATTGTGTAAATTACTTAGCAACGCAATCCGTGTCAGTGGTTCTACCTGAATGGAAATCTTTTATAAGCAAAATTTAAAACACCTGGATAAAACAGCATTACCTGAACTTGAAGGTTGGTTTATGGAAAAATGAAAAACATGATATTTTCTCAAAGAACCTGCTGCTACTGGGTCTTAATTATCACTAATTGACTTTATATATCCAAAGGATTCAAAAATAAGTTATTATTGTAAACACCTTATATATGGTTCTTCTATGATAGACATATATCATTAGATCAAACAATATAACCATTAAAACTCTCGTATTCACCACACCACCTGTGCTTCCTGAGGCCAATAAATATATAAAAACCAAATAAATAATTAATTGAGTGAAAAATTGACTTTCAAAGTACTCATTAGTAGATGCCAGCAAAATGGTTTTTGAAAAAATTCTTCCTGCTTTTAAATCTTGCTCCTTTTTTTAAAAAAAATTTGCTTTGTAAATGGGGAATAATTTGTTGGTATAAAACATGTAAAACTTTTAGAAATTCTAAATAAATTATTAGGCTAATCTCAAAGCCAAAGTAGTTAACTTAATTATCTAATTCTAAATATCCTTGATATTCCAACAGATTCTAAAAAAATTGCATATTAGTCCATTTCTAATGTATAATTATGCATCAGTATAGAATTATAGGCATGTACAGAATATTTTATAAAGTGCTGAAGTACTGAGAATCCATCCAAATTGCCTTATCAGATGATTTCTTATCTTAACTAATGTAAAGTCAGAATGCTCTAATCTTCACGGCTGAGATTCTTATTTAAGCTTATAGCTAAACCGTTTTCCTTGCATGTATATGTCATAGGTGACCAACTGCATCCTTGGATGTGAACTGTACAATCAAAGTTTCTCCTTAGATATGAACAATAGAAACAAACTTTAAAAATGATAAGTGATTGCCCTTTAGTATAAAGGCAAACTTTATGAGAAAAGATGATTAAATATCTCCTCTCGGTGGGTTAGAACATTAACTCTTTAAGAAATAAGCAGCATCAATCGCTAATTGTCCAAGATTTATTAAGCACAATTTGATTATTTGTCAATAGATGACTTAAATTTAAAGGTCAAGTAATTTTTACCTTATTGCTTTCAAAAATCCAGTTTGACATGCATCTTGGAATTCTATCTATTTTCCATTGATATTATATGAAATCTTTTATATAATTAAAATCTAAACCCACCATAATATTCAGAATTAACCTGTACTCCATGCTTTTTGTGAAGATACTGTTCAGCTGAAACTAAATTGGTGCCCCTCTCGTTTTGATGATGTAGGGGATAAACTACAGCATTTAATATCACTTCTGTTATTCCCTCGAAATATGGACCAGATAAAGATGAGCTTGTTTTTTTTCACAGTTGTCCTGCCGATTACTTGTACTCATCCTGCAGTCTACTTTATCTCCTAACATATACCACCTGCTCTATATCTTGCTGCGTGCTTTCTCTTCATCAAGATGCACATCTGTGAGTGTTTTAATGACATCCTTTGATCTCAAGATAGAAGAAAAGAGTTGGTTTATTTTGATCACATACCACCGAATACAAAACAGCTCCACAAAGGAAATTCCTTATTTGTTTTATTTTCAATCTATGGTTTGTTTGCTTTTGTATTAACATCATCTTCTATATTTTGATTTATTTCTCATACACAAGGAATAGTCTGTACTGGTGCACGTGTCCTGTATACATGACTGGGTTTGTCATTTCCTGTTGGTTTATAAGTGGTACACATTTCAATTAGAGACTAACTAAGATTAACATAGAAGTATTGACAAGATTCTTCTTCTCAGTCAGTAGTTAATTCTGCTCTCCATTGGTGACAGTAACAAACCAGAAATTGTGGAGATGCCACTGCTTCAGCCAAAACTTTGTTTACAATTTTTATAAAACATCAATTCAATGTTCAGAATAGAACTAAAAGATGGTGGAAAATGTCCTAATTACTGCAATATTTTTAATTTCTTGTATATGATATTACACTCTAGCACAGGGTTTCTCAAACTTGTTTGGCCTATGCCCACCATTTTTTCAAATCAATTGCACCACCCTAACCCCTTTAAAGTACAAGTGAAATAAAAGACGTAATTGGGGCCCGCCAAACTTCAATAAACCTTGTGTTTGTGAACCGCGGTCGATTCAAGGTCCAGGGAAGTTGTCGCTTACCGCAATAATATTACCAACAGTAACTCATAAGAACCGAACAGGGGCCAACTATTAATTGTCATTTAGTTTGAAAGTGCGCTAATATTTACAATACAAAAGGAAATCATACGCCTGACAGTGGAAATTCGTACGTGCCCCTCCCGACATGTATTGCGGGACCCCCATAGGGCCTGATTGCTTCGTGTGGTCCCGCAGATATGTACTCTGTCCCACTAAGTAAGGGACCAACACGGCTCACCCTGAGAAGCTCTGCTCTAGCACATACACAGCTGTAAACAGCAGAACTGCTGAATATCATGCAATGGTCTATCAGCCAAAAATTCATGGAATTCTCTACCCTGTAGGACTGCCAAGAATGAAAGTTTAAATCACCGTTAAACATCAGGCAGGTGTACATTCATTTTTTCCTACAGGGGTTCTATGTAGTTGTAAGCTTCCTATCCCTCTGTTCTACTTTATACCCTTATAAAATACAATAGACCAATGAAATAATTCATAAAGCCAAAAATAAGTATTTTGGTAAAAATGACTAGTGTGATAGAATTTTAAAAATCAATTTTTTTTTAAATGTATTGATTTTATTAATCATAAGCTATATACAGATATATAATGATAAATTAATATGATATTTCATTGGTGAATCTACTGTTATAGCTACCAGTGTGTATGTATATATAAAGCAAATCTCTGGTATATAAAGTGTATAATTATGGATGCTTGTGTGTATACTGAGTGAGTCTGCATTCTTAGCTAATGATTTATGCATCAGGCGACTGTACAATTACAGCTGCTTGTGCATATATCAGGTGAGTTTATATTATACACTCAATCTTTGAAACTTCCCAATTCATAAAGTGGGAAATTCTATGCATGAAATTTGTAATTTCATTCATACAAACCTTTCTTGTGGTCTACATGGAGATGAATTAATAACTAATTAACGTTTGACAGTTTATGGCACCTTAGCAGATTCTGTATAAATAGAAGGCATTTACTGTCTGATTCACACTGGTTACTGTATCACTAGCAGCATGGAAGGTATCCACATCCTTCTGCTAGTCCCTGTGAAGTTCTGCTTATGGAAAGCATGTTACTGACATTCTCGGGCAGAGAAAAACTGGCAACAGTCTTCCAGGGGGAAGATAACCACTTTCTGAAAACTTGATCATTGAAACCCCTCAGTGGTAATGATAAAGTAGCCTAAAAAAAAACAATGACAAGATTGCATGCCGCATGTGAAAACTAATCATGGTGGAGAGAAGGTGACCCACAAGAATAATCGGGATCAGTATGCAAACATCCCACAATCTTGTCTGAGAGTAAATCTCTCGTGTGAAATATGTGCTTAGAAGAGATCCACATAAGAAACAGCATCTGGAGTAGTCATCATAAGTATGACTGTGAAGGACCTCAATGAATGTAGCCAAATGGATCTGGTTTGCATACAGATTATGAAAGATGACAATTGGCAGTACATCCTACACTATATGGAGTACCAGACAAAGGTCTACATGATTTGCCCACTTTAATCCAATACAACAACAGCAGTGGCTTGTGAATGTTACTGATTTTCTGGACATTGGTGCATCACAAATTTTACAGTCAGAGTTGGTTCTTGTGAATAGATGGCATCATCCTCGCAGCCAGGGATCAATGAAATGGGGGGATGGTCACACCAGACTAAAACTTCCAATCTGGATGAGGGAAGCAATAATGCTTGGTAGAGCTTGTATGTTCCTTTGTTCAGTGGTCTGAACACATACCATGAGATTTTTAAGATGAAGCTATACAAAGCAAAGTAATAAACCTCACTGTGGGCTGACTTCCACACCATCAGCTGAATTCCTCGTCCATCTTGGTACAGGTGTTACAAAAGAAGAACTAGAAGACATGCTGTGGGAAGTTTTTCCTAACCTATCCAGTGCTTCTGCAACTAACAGAGACCTTACCAGTATCTCCACCAAGTGACTCTACCACAAACTGTTGCCAACACACCAAGACCCGGTGTCACCCAAACTAGACTTACTGATGACTACAGTGAGGACATACTACCCACCTCAGACTCACTATCAACAAACACATAGGTCACATCTCCAGAACACCCTGAAAAGTGGCCAGACCAATAAAATGATAGTGCACAGTGCCCTATCTCTTAAATCCTTAGGGACAGGTAACAAGTGTTGCTGAGCCAGTTTTCCAGTTTGACCACAGCTATTCTGGCTAAGTGATTGCCACAACGAGTAAAGTCATCAAAGGAAAAGTAGCACAGAATCAGATGGAGTGCATACAGTTTAGTGGTTTGAAAGCTGAAAATATTCCACTAAAGCAGCTTAGCATCTGAGAGATAGTACATGCTTATGGTGTCTGTGTATGGTAGACACGTTTTCACAAGGTGTTCCTGTAAGAGTTCCTTTCTAAGCAGGTGGTGCTCCTGACTTAAGGCTGGTTAAGGATTTAACAGTCTTGCCATTGTCATAAGACAAGTAAATAATTGGTAAGTTGTATATGTTGTAATGGATTGAGATAATAGTTGATACATGTCATGATTTACTAATGTGAACTATATCAGGTCTTTTTAGAAAATGTAACTAAGAAGTACTACTTTCCAAGTTCTCCAGTTATTGATAAGGTAATAGTATCATTGATGTATAGCATACAATTTCAGAGAACAGTTCTGAGTTTATAGTTCATCTTTCTTCTTTTTTATTTTACATTTCTAATGTGTTAAAGCTATCACTAGGCCATAGCTTATCAATTCCAGTTGATTTTAAATTTAAGATAAAATAAAAATGGTATTTTTAAATTCTGTATTTCATGAAATGTGAAGATGACTTGCCCAATTCATGAAATAAATATTTGTACAATATGTGCATAGCGCCTACAGTATTATGGGAAAGTCATTAAACATTTTCTGTGTGGCACCAGCTCATTTCATGGATTAATAGAGTTAATTACCCATTTCATGAACTCATTGAGGGTGTTGTATATAATCACATGGGCATACAATTATGGATGCTAGGGCAGATGTATCAAGTGCAGGTTAAACATGGTACAAACCAATTATGTTTGTAGTAGTATATTAATTACACATTTTTAAATAAATAAATAACATAATTAATGTATAATAACCTGTTAAAGAAATTCTTCTGTTTGTTTATATATTATTTGAATTTATATGATTCATTTAATAAAAGCATTATACAGAAATAAAATCCCATTCAAAATTGGTTTACGTACAATACTAAATAATAATCCGAAATCAGATAGTATTTGAAATATATTACACACACAAGGAGCCCAAAGTGATTTAAAAAATAAATTTTCCTACATATAGTAAGATTTTTATATAAAGATATTGATATACAATAATAAAGACAGTTATATCAATAAAGTATTATATTCTGAATTATCTGAAAATGGCTAAAAGTAGAAACCACTCATATCTTATGTGGAAACATTGGCTATTATAGTTCTTATTAATGTTTAATCTTCCAGAGTCCATCTGCAATCTTGTGCCACATTTACTGATGACTGCTTTTGATTATGCAAGAACAGTTGATTTTAAAAGTCATATTTTGTTCTTATGCCACAATAAATGAAGTGATTACCGTAAACTTCTTGATGCCTTAAGTACATTAGAATAATACTGCAACAGACGCTTCTGGGCGTGAAACAGATGGTTCGGGAATAAATATTCTGAGAGGAAGAAAAGATTAAAAACCTTTTTTAAAAAATGATACAGGTTCTCTTTGACAGTAAATATTTTGGTAGTTTGTATAAAGGTTGAACTGCATCTTGGATTATGCAATTTTTTTTATTTCCAAAAGAAAAAAAGAAAAAATTTACACTTATCAGAAACAAACAGTAGAAATTGTCAAGAACTTTATGTAAAAATAGTCCAACAAACTTACAAATTTGTAATTGCCTAGTTTAATTTACAAACGCTAAAATGATTTTAAATACAGTATTTTGTATATCTCAAGATTTCCAGGTGGTTTATCTACAATTTATAAATATTTATCAAATTTTACTGATAAATTGGAAAACCTAGTTATAACCACGCGGGTAGGAACTAGTTATAAATAACCAAATTACTTTTTCAGTGGCAATAAGCACAAGAGCTTTGAATAGTTGAAAAAGAGAAAACATCAAGAAATATTTCTTTGCTACAGTTTTGTTTCATTTCCATCAATCAGAAGTGGACCATACTGGCTGTCCACTTTATCAATGCCTATACCTAATAATGAGTTGGGCAACTTTTGCCCAAATAACAGCCATGACACAGAGTCCACAAGGTGCTGGAAGGCACCCTGAGGGATATTCCCCCATTCAGTTATAATTCTGTATGCAATGTATTGAGCGAGCCAGGTAGGCAGGGGATCATGATGGTGAAATCATCTTTCAAGCTCATCCCACAAATGCTCATTTAGATTGAAATCCATGAATTGTGCTGCCCATGGGAGTTGCCTGGAATCATCACCATGTTCCTAAGCCATGAATACACATTTGGATATATTGGGCAAAAACACTGTCATCTTGGAAGTAGCCATCTCCATCAGGGTACACACGAATCTTCGCCGCATGCACTTGATTGAAAATGATGCTAAGGTAAGCTCTGGCATTCATTCTGCCTTCTAAAGATACCAGGGAGTCTCAGCAAAACATGCTCTAAACCAAGACTCCACACCACCAGAGACCTGGGCAGTGATTCGTGTGGCTTTCTCCAAATCTGTCCTCTCCCATCTGTGCAAAAAAAAGTGAGGTGTAAATTAATGGGACCATATCACCTCTCACCAGTCCACCTTAATCCAATATCTATGTTCCTTTACACATGAGGTGCATTTTCATGTTGCTAACTATGATGAATACAGTGGTTTCTTACTGCTACAATCAATTAGTTTCAACATTCTTCATGGCTCGCTCTGCATTAGATATCTCTGTCAGTTGGACTATTATTAATTGGCGTCATTTAGACTTTACTATCCTGTCTAACAGCTTTTCTCCTCTTTCTGTTGTTTCCAGCCGCAATTTTCCCTCACAGCAGAGTTTTTTTTTCACTGCTGATAAACTCAAATGACTGTTGTCTTGGAGCAGCCTACCAACAAAATTGTTTTGGCCACAGGGACACCTGTCAGACGGGCACCCACTATCAAGGCTCGTTCACACATTATAATTTCTTTGCATTTCCCCAATATCTGTTTGACTGACTGCAAATGCACCTGCACTAGTTATATACAGTGCAAGGATCATCTTGTCACTCATGGTCAACCTAATTTGCATCTGCCGTCCAGGTCAGACCCTTGTGGCCAGTTGATGTATATAATAAAGATATTTTAAATAAAACTTTAACCCGAAACATTTTTGGGCAGGTGGTGACCCAGGGGTGGAATACTGAACCCCCAAACTTGGGGGTTTAAGTCTGAATTCTAGTTGGGACTGCTTAAATTTGGCATGTTTCTCTGGCTTGACTCTTCACCAGCTAGCCATGTCGGCTTCCTTCAGAGTCTCCCACGTCATCCAACGATCAAGAATTCTAATAGGTTCATAACTAACCACTGTACTCTGTTATCCTCCATCTGCTTTAGGAAACTGAAACTAGGGTATTTTCTTTGGATGCTTTTTTCGTGCCAATGAAAGAATGCAGGATTGAAGAAGTAGGGTGAGGAAGCTGGATTTGAGTTGTACTGATAGTAAATTAAACAACAAAGAAGCGAACAGAAAACAACAATATTAAAGTTTGATCAAAGTGTATTTAAGACAACAATCTTGCCTACACTATTATACGTCTAGATCTAAAATATGGTTGTTACGTGCAATACCAAGTTATAAGTCAGATTTTATGCATAAGATATGAGAAATATAATATTTATACAATTTACTCATATAAAAACTGTGACAGGAATCAAATACCAATGAGTAAAGGCATAGGTTTTATGACAAACAAGCATTTTACAAAAGATTTGGTTTGACATGGACTATAACCTGGTTAATAACAACCTATTACCTCCATCACTGCAATTTTTATTGCTACATATCAGAAAGTCTTTACTTTTGCCATCTACAACAGATACTAAGAATGAGCCTAAAGGCAGCAAGACAATAACTTTCTGAAACAGCAATAAAAATTACACTGGTGGAGATAATAATTAACTAGGATCCAATTATCACATCATATATGTGTGTGTGTGTGTGTGTGTGTGTGTGTAATCTTTGGGTTATTATTATTATTATCATTATCATCATCGCCAGCTTGTTTTTTTTCCCATATAATTACATAGTTGCAATTAGGTTATGGAAGTAGAATAGAAAGTCTTTACTTTAATTTTCCATGCATGAAGGTACACTTACATCTGACCAATCAAAAGAGTGCACATTTCTAACTTTCAAAAAATGTATTATCCACTTAACTCACTAAAAATAAAAGCTTTGTTAGAACACAGAGAAGAAAACCAAGCAACAATGATACTGTCTTTCATCTCAAGACTGAATGAAATACACCACATTAACTCCACAAATCCTAGTGTGTTTGAATAGCACCAAATATCGTTCTTATGGAAACGCTATCTCAATCAGCAATTTCTTAAAAGCAGCAGCACTCATTTAACCCTTCCCCTTAGCCAGATGACATCCTTGACAGCCTACCGGGAGCAACATCCCAGATAACTTTTTAACCAGGAACTACTTTTTGTTAAAATTGTTCTTAATGATAAACTATTTTTGCTTACTTTTAATGATGTGAAAAGATAGATAAAAATCCACTCTTAGTTTTACCTGCCTCTTCAGAATCATTACTTCTGATCTGCCTTCTAACTCAGTTTTAGAATCTACAGCCATCCATTTTATGGCCTGTAACTAATTTTTATAAGAGAAAACAACATTTCAAAAGATTAAATAATGAACACAATATTTCTAATGTTGAAGAACTCGCTGTTACTGAGTTTTAATCCCAAAAGAAATAAAATACTGACATCTGCCTAAGTTATAGCTTTTGTTATGACATTTTGTGGCAAGGTTACTAAAGAAGTAAATAAACAGATTGCGTTTAATGTGTGTAATGAACTGTCTGCTTTAAATCATTTTAAAACTGAAACTAAATAATCAACCTAAGAACTCCATAGACACTGTCCATATGTACAACAAATGATGAGAGAAAGTCAGCTGAGCAGAATTTTCTAATTCCTCCTATTTAAAATGTGAATCTCTTTATTATTCCAATCAGCATGTTAGAAAAATTCTTAGCACCTGATTTAATGTATACAATTATTTTTTGTCCATAAATGTTTTCTTTGATAAATAGATTCTTCTTAAAATGATTGCCTCACCCAAATCTTAAAACGTCTACAAATATATTCTTTACCCCCCCCCCTTTTTTCCCCATTTACATTCTCTGAAATGGAATTATATTCAGCAAAATGCATGTTTCTACATGTATGACAAACTGTGTTATCCAACAGCAACTGTCTTCAGTCTCTCTTTACACTTCAGTTTGTTGATGGTACTGATTCACATAGTTATGCAAATATTTTATTTTTAAAAATAATTTTATTTCTAAGTTAGTTAAAAATTAAAGTCTGACATGCATTCCATCTTCACGTTTTTTTTATTTATTTGCTCAAACCCATGACAATGCTATAAGATACCTAGTGAGTGTGTTGGCAGTGGCCAGTATGTATTAAAAGGGCTATACAGAACTGTGGTATCTAGTGTGCACTGATGATGGCTTATACAGAACTGTGGTATCTAGTGTGCACTGATGACGGCTTATACAGAACTGTGGTATCTAGTGTGCACTGATGACGGCTTATACAGAACTGTGGTATCTAGTGTGCACTGATGACAGCTTATACAGAACTGTGGTATCTAGTGTGCACTGTGGCTACTGTATACTACAAGTGTGTGTTTTTAAAACATCGTTGTCAGTAGCATTTAAATATTAAGTATTAAAGTATTAATTAAATATATGTATTTTATTACATTTAGGAGGAGAAGAAGCTTTTATTAACAAATTATCTGACCAGTGAAATGAAGGAATCTCTTGTTCGTAGATACATAAAACTGAAGATCCAGTATTCAACTTTTACAGCACATGGTTCATATGATGGTTGTATGGTTACAGCATTTGCTGAATGTTGCTTTTTTACATGTTTTATTTAACTAAGGGAACTTTAAAGAATAGATTTACTAAAAAGTACTTTTAGCTTACCATTTTAAGGGATGAGTGAAAACAATTAACATAATGTGGTTAATTAAGTGTAAGGAAATGCACACGCGGTTGTTTTGTTGTCAATTTCCTTTATGTGATAAAAAAATTTCTGTTAGGCATCAGTGAAATTACAACATTTTACTTATAATTTATTTACTGTCATCAGAGTTCTGTTGATTCCACTGAAAGGCTGTAATGAGTTAACAAACAATATATAAAAATTATTTCACTAACAGTTTTTCTGATGCTGCCTTATTACTTAGTTAAGCATTTTGAGGGTATTTCATTCCTCTTAAAGTTTTAGGGCCCACAGCTTTGTTTTTAGAGAAGTTCTATGCTTCTGATTATGGTTAAGCATTTAATATTATGGCTACTTGAAGTTTGGAATTTGCAATCTTTTCATCTGTTTCTTTAAAACCTGCAATTGTATTTTCTGCTGCTAGGACTTTGTGATACTGTATGCTTTCATAGCTGGAGAAGATCTATATTTCTTGTTCTTAGAGTTAGGGGTTCATAAATCTGTCTTTTCAGAGGTCAAAGTTCATAATTTTGTTCACCAAGTCCTGTTATATTAGAATTATAGTTCTGATTATTTTCTCTCCTTTTGTTGTCTCTTTTACTGAATATTGTATAAATCTTATTTTAATTTTAGATTTGATCTCTGTTATTTTGTTTTCATAGCATTGGTATTAGTCTGGTGACTTTTTTAGGGCTTAGGTGTGAGAAAGATAGGGGAAGGTGTATGCCAAGGGTGTTTCATATATCCATTACTTTTCATTCATAAATGTATTACTAAAGGAGACAAAACTGTTACTACTGCATTTCTCTCTCTCAAGAAAAAATGTTTGTTATTAGCTAAAAATATAGTTTAATTTCTGTGATATAATAGACATGGAGATTAGAGTGAAAATATTGTATACATTAATATAGATTAGTTTTGACTTAGTTTAAAAATATCATAATGTACCAAAATGTTAAAAAGAATTTTTAAAAAAAGGAAAAGATAAAGTAGAGAATAAAAAAAAAACCTTACAGAAAAAGGTGGACATATCTAAAATACTTAATAGTTAACCCTGAACAATTTGAAAATTCTGATTAGATGATGTGGGCAAAGATTAGTTCTTCTGGAAAAGTAGGTTTATGCAGAGCTGGGCTCACAATTCTGTAGCCTTATGGTTGACCAGGGACCTGCTGTCATCAACTTGGATATAGTGGAGATGAGCTAGGATGGTGACCCTGGATCAGCCAAGTCTTCAGATGAAGCAGTGTGCTACCACTATCACTCGCACCAATCTCGATGTCTGAGGAAGGTGACACAGCCATCTGTCCACCTATTGGCAGATAATGCCATTACAGTAGTTCCAAGCCAGAATCTAGGTAGAGGGTAAACATTCAAGAGAGGAGATGGATGTCCACCTGATATTGTTAAACACAATTATCCAACCATAGGAAGATAGACCTCAGCAGGCAGAAAGACAGGGGCTTCTGCTCCTTCAGTAATGAATGTGAAGGCAGATCCCAAAGAGAACCCACTCCAGTGTGCTAATTTCTTTCGCCATCAGCTTTGGTAGATTCCAGCTCCACTGGCTCCACTGATGCAGTTTCTGTCAGAGACACAACAGAGATGGTGTGTAAAACCGATTTCCAAGCAGAGATGCTTTTTTGAGGGTACCTCCAAAGGGTCAATGGATTGAGTTTCAGTCTGCAGTGCTCAAACGCACCCACAGCCATGCTCCACAAATACAGCAAGGTAGTGGTAAAGTTCAAGTGGGATGCTCTGCTAGGTTGCTGTTCTTGTTAAGTTGGCAGGGGTTAGAGTCACTTAATGATGAGGAAGGTCCTGATATCCTGAACCTCATGATAGTGGTGACATGGAGTTGGATGCTTAGTTTAGGTACCGCTTCTTTTGCTTCAATTTAATCTTAAGTAATGTCTTCAAAGGATGCTGAGCCTGTAGCTTCATGAGTAAGAGATACATCTGCTCTATGGTATTGGAGTAAAATAATAAAAGTCCCAACATGGATCCATCATGCTAGTGAAATCAAGATCAACAGCTTCATCTAGAGAGGAAGGAAGCATCTGGCAAATAAACTTATAGCTCACTGCCCCCAGGACCTTGGAAAATTAAACATAGTAAATATAGAGAATAGAATCAGTATTCAACTAATCCAGACAGTTTTAGAAAGAGCAGATACAGTTATTAGCATAAAAATGCCAAACACTGTACCTAGATCAGGTTAAACTAACCTTTCAAACAAAGGACCCAGTAGCCATGTTTAGAAATATATATATATACAGACTCAGCCACTCAACTTAAAGCCTGAGTCCTCAAATATAAACAAGTTTGGCCAGGCTTCCTTAACTTGGGTTCCCTGGTATAGGCTGGAAAATCCCGCAAAGCTCTCTCCATCCAAGTAGGCCCCTGCATGCCAGATAACCAGCCCTCGTTATAAATGGCTATGGCAGCTAGACATGGAACTGATCTAACCACACCACAGGCAGAACTTTCTACAGAAATAAAGGGTTATGGCAGACTTACTGACAGCAATTTCTGAGTAAGCAGGCTAAATATAGGAAAAAAAACCACACCTGACTAGTTGACATGGATGAGCTGACTATGGGCCAATCTAGGATTTTGAATGTGCATAAAGAGAGAAAAAAAACAAAAAAAATCAACATTTTTTCCATATTAAATTTTGTTTATCTACTTAATAATAACTAATGTATCTTGGTAGCTACCAAATAATTTGTATTTATGTGGTGGTCACCCACGTCTGATGTATTGATTTAAAGTCCCTATCTCTAAACATTAAGTATTTGGCATAAAATAAAATGCTGATATTTGACATAACATATATATTTGTAATTTGGCTGTAGACGTACTCCTAGAGCCCTTAACTACAGTATGGGGTCTAAGGCACTGAAGGTGTTGTGCATCTTCCTATTTTCTACAGTTAACTAAATTTACATCAGAATCTTTCATGCATCGCCAGCCACAAACTTTGAACCATTTCATAAAAAATATATTAAAGACAGGGGTGTCTGGCCTATTTAGAAACCTGTTTTACATTTCTTCTAGTTATAGGTCCAAAATTTCTGCCAAATATTCTAAATGTTAAGCATTTTAATTCCACCTGAAGCTGTACTGGAATATTAATCATTCAATTTTAAAAAAACCTAACAAATCTCTAAGCACATGACATGTTTAGATCAGCTGACAGGGAAGTTTGTAAGGCCCTGTCATCCTTGTTGAATATATTATTATTGTCCACCATGTCACTGGGAAGACTTAGTAATGAGATATCAATCACTTTTTGTTTTATAGTACATACATTAATTATTTTTGTCTATTATCATTAGCAAAAGAAGCACGTTCTTTAATGTTGCGCTCAGACTGGAAATGTTCTGGTATCAGTAACTGTAATATTTACAGTCATTTCATTACGACTGACAGACAACCATGGCTCCAGGCTGCTCTGGCACTTAACGTAGTGGGGAAGTGTTTTGCTAATATATCACTGTAACTGATCATGTCTCACGCAATGACAAACACAAGAAAGATGGGCTATTCTGGCAGGTTTGTATATCATATACCGCCATGATTTTTTTAACCAGGGATACCAAATAATTATAGATGTGTTTCTACAAATAGGCAAATTGTTATTGAATGCAAAAAGGATTATTTATCATCTAGCTAGAAAAATGCTGACAATATATGAGACTAACTACTAAGTTGTCTTTGTACTTGTCATGCAGACATTAGCTTTTAAGGCATCTGTCAAAAAATATCAGTTGTCTGCCATATGATTTTGTAATATTTCTATAAAATAACCTTTTCTCTCTTCTTAGCTCTTCCAAGAATGCGGTTTGGCCCATTACAGTACTTCCTCTTTGGTTTACCACTAAGTTATTGCAAAAAATAATTTAGTAAAGTGTATGGGATGACATATTTAACATGCAAACATTTTCATATTTAAGTCTCAGTCTGGATAAATACAGAAAACTGTATAGTGAATGTAGCCAGGCCTAATCAATTTGCAAATTTTTCTTATTTAAGGACTAGTAAGTCAGTTTTTTTTACAAATTTAATGTGTGAAAAAACAACATTTGGTACATTTGAAAATGTAGCAGGGGTTCTTGTTTGCTGACGAAATCTAAAATTGTACAAATTTTATTCAACCAGCCATTACGCTAATGTTTTAGTTGGGAATCTGAATTCCTCCAACACAGAATAATGAATTTGTATCCCACACACATGGAGGAGGGTGTCAGGGTAGGACTTGGGTTACCAGAATGATAGAAAAGGTGAAGAACAGTATTTCTTACAGGTGTCCGTTTTCTCCACCTGTCACTCTGCGACATCATCACAGCAACAAAATTAGTCTTGGTAGTTCTTATTACCAGTTTATCTACAAATTATTCTGTTCATCATACTGGCCATTATTTGGTCATCTAACAAAATATCCATAAACTGTTTGTTACTGTTTGCTGATAAAATCCTCATATGATTTATTTGAGCTGGGAGGCGGGGGAGAAGTAACTTAGTTTGCGACATTCAGTTTACATGTACAGAATTATAAAGAGAAAACCATGTGGCTATGAGCTCTGTAAATGTATGTAAAGCGAGGAGCATTTTAAAAAAGAATCTGTAACAGATCAAAATGAAAACTCTTCATTCAAACATCTTCTTCACATGCATTACCATATATTGTATATGACTAGTAAAGTCGAGAGCCCGGGGTTGGATTCCGGTCCTCCCAGCATAATTTCTTCTCGCTCTTCTTCCCATCTAAACATGAACAGTTCTAGTAGGCATCCTCCGTGGGGTCACTCTCCAGGGATCCTCCGTAGGGTCACTCTCTAGGCATCCTCCGTAGGGTCACTCTCTAGGGATCCTCCGTAGGATCACTCTCTAGGGGATCCTCCGTAGGGTCACTCTCCAGGCATCCTGCGTAGGGTCACTCTCCAGGGATCCTCCGTAGGGTCACTCTCCAGGGATCCTCCGTAGGGTCACTCTCTAGAGATCCTCCGTAGGGTCACTCTGCAGGGATCCTCCGTAGGGTTACTATCTAGAGATCCTCCGTAGAGTCACTCTCTAGGGATCCTCGGTATAGTTACTCTCTAGGGATCCTCGGTAGAGTTACTTTCTAGGCATCCTCCGTAGGGTTACTCTCTAGGGATCCTCCGTAGGGTCACTCTCCAGGGATCCTCCGTAGGGTTACTCCCTAGGGATCCTCCGTAGGGTCACTCTCCAGGGATCCTCCGTAGGGTTACTCTCTAGGGATCCTCCGTAGGGTCACTCTCTAGGGATCCTCGGTAGAGTTACTCTCCAGGGATCCTCGGTAGAGTAGGGTCACTCTATAGGGATCCTCGGTAGGGCTATTCTCTAGGTGACGTGGAAAAACTATGGGGAATTCCTCCGTGCGCGAATCTCCCTTCCATTCAGTCTGTCAAGGAAGTGATTCAGGGCTGTCACCTCGACTTGGGGGTGACACATGAATATTTTCCCTACTCAAATATACTTTATTCAAATAAAAAGTTTTTTTAAATAATTATAGTACTTTTTGGTCGTCGTCGAACGCCCCCCCCCCCCCCCAACCCCTTCAAGGGGTTTGCGAATCCCTATCTTGGTTTCGACATTGGATTGCTCGATATTTGTATCCTGAGTCAACTCGGAGATCAAAACTTTTAAATGCATTTCACATATTTTTCAGTTGTCAATGCAATAATAATAATAATAATAATAATAATAATAATAATAATAATAATAATAATATAATAATAATAATAATAATAATAATAATAATAATAATAATACACTTTTCTTGTGCCCACGTCTCCCTAGTCCATAGAAACAACAACAACAACAACAACAGCACAACATCCGAGCCAGGTAGGTAAACTGTCTACAGGGATGAAGAGCCGGAGCCCTGACTAAGCCAAGAGGACAGGTGAAACTTTCACTTACTGCGGTGGTGCTTGCTTCAGTAGACATAGAAGTAGACAGCTCTGCCAGGTAAACCAGCGCTACAGCGGCTGCTGTCGCCAGGACGCCAAACTTGTAATCCATTATACTCAGGTAATCAACTGATCGGGAGGAGTAGAAGATGCTCCGCTAGGACTGGACCTCCCAGGTAAAACTCGTCGGGATCCGACCCGGTGGTGCTGCTGCTGCTGCTGCTCTGCCGGCTTAGGTGACGACGACTCTGGTATCTGCTGAGCAGGGCTGGTCCATTCGCTTCCTCTCTGTGGCTGTGGTGCGTTTTGAAAGTTACCCCACCTGGCTATTGGCTGCTGATGCAGTAACCAGGCAACCGGCTGCTGGCAGTCAGAGAGATTTGTTTATCTTTAGAGAGAGAGAGAGAGGGGGGGGGGGAGAGAGAGAGAGAGTAAGCTGACGGCGTAAATAATTAACCGCCTTTTTATTGTTGAATGTTAGAGGAACTGACGGTCACTTCCCCGATTTTCTTAAAGATCGATAAACAATCAGCCATCGATCGCTTTATTTAGAGCCAAGCGCTTTTTTTTTTTTTTTTTTTAGGTATCTAGTAGCAACGCGCATGCGTACCGCGAGTATCAATGGCGTCCTTAGCAGCCCGTAGACTCCGTGTTCTGACAGGAAAGCTTACAGCCGGCCGGCCGGCCCGTCTCGAGAAGTAAACAATGAGCACTCCATTTTCAAACCTGAAGCGGATTCATCGGGTGCCGCTACCGGGATTTGGGAGTAGTTTTGACGGGTAAGAGAGACCTGGTCCTCCATCACCCCACCCCCGGGACGGGGGGGGGGGGTTAGGGTAGAGGATGGAGATGATGGCGGGGCCCGAGGCGCAGGGACCGTAAGGCGACCGACAGCGTGAAGCGGTTCCTTGTTAAATATTCAGAAGGAAGACTACTCTCGGATGTTTTGCCTGTTAGACCGACAGTGAAGCTGCCATGTGTTGATGTGCACACGGATCGGCGAGACGTGAATTGGAAGCAATAAATGGCAGTCAATCCCCCCCCCCTCTCTCCCTCTCCCTCTCTCTCTCCCCCCCACCTCAGGGCATCGAGTATACACATCCATAAATTACCTGTTTGAGGCATTTGTTTAGTCATTTTACTGGCTGCATCAGCTAATGGTGCTTGTTAATTGCCCGAGTCTAAGTGCAGTAATTTTAACTATGCTATTAGTTTGAATTAGGGGAGACTGGTTAGTGGGGGTGGTGGGCTAACTGTTATAGGGGTAAGCTGTTACAGTGCCAGTAATTACTAATTAAATGTGTAGATGAGCTATAATAAAGATCTAGATCAAAGCATATGACATCAGCTATAGCCTCATTTACCAGTGCTGTAACATCTAGCTCCCATCTCCCCTACTGGTAGTTTGCTGTACATATGAGCTGTAACAGTATTAGTAGTAGTAGTAGTAGTAGTAATCATTAGTGTGTTAGTAATGGCTTAAGAAATACCTAGAAGACTGAGTGCACATAATTTTTTTTTTCCCTTACCTTTCACAAAAATTACCCTCCCCCCAGAAAATATATAGAAAAAAATCCATTTTTAAATGATAGACATTCTATGGTAAGGATTGGTCTTAAAATAGTTAATGTAAAATAGAATAATTTTCAGCTTCTATGCCCGATACAAGAAATCAGATCTATAGAGTGACAGATCAGATTGTATATTCAGTGTTGATTCATTTCCAAGAATTAAAACCTAATTGAAAAACAATCATCGAACCTTAATAAATATAAGTATATATACTTTTAAACACTGTGTAGTTCTGTTAGTTCTTCTTACATGTGAATGTTTAGTAATTTGATTTTAGTGAATTAGTCAAAGAGTTTTACCAGCTGTTGTTAAATCTCAGTGCATCCTGGATGATATATACCGTAAATTGTGACGTATGAGCCGACTTTCTAAAGCCTTAAAAAATCTCTCCAAAACTAGGGGTCGACTTATACGGCTAGTATAAAATGCGAACCTTTATACCACAGAGTGGTAAACAAGTGGAACAGTGCTCCTAACAATCGTTGTGCACCACTTACCATAAATCCAGCAGGTCGCCACAAATATTTATAACTAGAACTCGTGTTTGGTGAACTTATTTAACTTATTCAACACAGAAATTAATATAATAAAATAATAAAAATTCAGTATACCAAAGTTATATTTTATTGACAATGAAAGCATATATGATCACATTTTAAAATCCTTCAAAGTCCTGCTGTAAATGCTATTCATCATCTGATGTAAAAAGGTCTGCATATGGCTCCGAATGACTGGAAGTTCTGACTTCGTCTTCAGTATTTTCGCTGTTATCCTCCTCGTCACTGTCTTGCCACAACAATTCGTCTTCTCCATCCATTGCATTTTAAACCCCACATTTTTTTAACGATTTTATGACAGTTTCTACACGAACAGCTTCCCAAGACTTTACCACGAAATCGCACAGCACATCCAGTGGTGGAGCACACCACATATTACCACCCTTCGTGAATGACGTTTCTCCATCAACCATCCATTTATTCCATTCCAAACAAACATTGTCCTTAAATGGCTTATTTAGGCTTACATTGAGAGGTTGAAGCATAGACGTTAACTCCCCTGATATTACTGCAGTTACAATATCGTTTCGTAGTAGATGCTTCTTGACATTATCTGTTAAGTGGGATCTGAACATATCCAAAATCCACTAGCTCCTTTTCTTGCTTAATCCACCAGCCTGCCTACTCCACACATTGTCAATCCATAAATGTACTCCACCTTTGTCCATCCACCCCTTCTCATGAACATGGACAAAAACACCTGGAGGGAACTTGATATTTAGCATTGTTTTTCGTTTAAATATAACCATTGATTTTAATTTAGTTCCATCTGAGAGGCAGCTTAATACAACAGTGAACTTCGTCTTTTTGTGACCTGTACTTTTTATCAGAATGGTGTTTTTGCCTTTGGAGTCAACAGTTTTATTGCTAAGCATATCGAAACAAAAACAAGGTGTTTCATCCATATTACCAATCTGACACTGTGGGTAGTTGTGTTGCTTCCTCAGTCCAATGACATACTATGGAAATTTGTAATTTTGTCTTCAAGGTCTTCAGGGAGTTTCTGTGTAATTTTAGTTTTCTGTCACAATACCAAATCTTTTCATAAAGCGAGTACACCAGTTCGCAGTTTCTTTAAAATCTTTGCTTTCATCTGGATGTGTTTTTGCCCACTTAAGTGCTTGAGTACATATACTAGTTCGGGTAACTGTATACCATTTTGACAGTTTTCGTGGATCCAACCTTCTAAGTAATTTTCCATTTCAGGCCAGTGACAGATGCTGGTTCTTACAGCACATTTCTTCTAGGTATCTTCTTCAGGGAGGCTTCACTTTTCTTCCAATTATACACCAGTTTTCCATTTACACCATACTTCCTTGCTGTAGCACTTTGTTTAAAGAATTTGCAGATACAACAACTTTCAGCTTGAAACTAGCATCATATTTCATCCTTTTTGCTGGTGGAGCCACGGAGATAAAATATTTTCAGCTGCAGTATTTAAAAACTGAATACCGTGAGTGTTTAACAACTACAACCGGACGAGACAACACACTGGACTTTAGCTCCACCTACAGTGTTGTCAGGTTCGTGTGTGGATAATGATGTAACGGAGCCAGAGTTTTGCAGCTGGCCACGTGGTGTTGGTGGCGCCATTGGCTATTTGTTCACATCACTGATGCAAATGGTGGAGTGTAGGCAAAGGCGTACTACAGTGTTCTACTATCATATACCGTATCTAGTGGTATTATCATGGTACCATGCTGTGTAATCTACTAATATTTTATTGGAGGTGTTGAATTTCAGTTCTAGCCTACCATATGTTTGGGGGTTGACTTATACGGCAAGTATAGGCCTAAACCAGAATTTTGAATTAAAAATCTTGAGGTTGACTTATACACCAGGTCGACTTATAGGCTACAATTTATGGTATATATATATATCCAAAATATTTCAGTTGTTAAAAATCATAAGTCAATAATCAAAATAGATATTTACTTCTAAGCACTGGTCACTACAAAATAATTAAAAATCTGTATATATTACATATCAAGAAAATGAATTTTTAAGAAATTTTATATACAAATTTGTTTCAGACCTTTATCAGCTCTATACCGTAACCCAAATCATACAGGTACGTGAGAAGATTATTTTTGCTGTTGTCATCTTTTTTAGGAAAGATTAATCTCTAAACATTAGAAAACACCAAATACACAAATCATACATTATTTTTTTTCCATCAGAAATTGTTTTTGCACATAGCAAAAGAAAGAATTCTATTGCATAATTAAATAAAATTATCTATCATTCGTTAATGCACCTGAGAAAAAACAGTACACCAGATAAGCTTAGATGCATACTTTGGCAAAGAGTTTTTTTCAATTTAAGAAATTTTCAATGTTCTATATCAATATCTCTTTGCTGGTTATAACTCCTCTAAACTAACAATGAAATATTTCTTATATTAAATACAAGATGGGCAACGACTAATTTATATGGGTGCAATAAATGTAGCATATTATAATAAAATTACCATGTTGAGGCTGTTTATCAAGTGCAGTTTTATTAAATGAATTACTAAGCAGCAACGGTTCTAGTGTGAGTGATGTTTTTATAGATATGAATACTTGTTAATTCACAAATGTATAAAGATATCATTTATCTGAAATGTTTACCAAAGACTAAACTCTCAGATTTGTTTATTCATTTGGGGGGGGGCAAACAACCTGGAAAAAAAAGCCAGTTGTGGAACAGAAATCAGAATAGATACTTAATGAGATTGATGGAGGCTTCAAGCTCCAGAATGGAGCAAGTAACTGTGAGAGTTGCAAATTTTGAAACTTTAACCTCTTCCAAACAGTTTGTCTGAGGCTTTACCCATCTTGGACTGTGCAGGCTGGCGGTCATTGCTGTTACTCCTATGCAAACCAAATCTTTAGTGCTTTTATATTGACCAACAGACCCTGGCTTGGAGATGCTGTGAATGAATGCTTGTTTTACAAAGTTCCACCATGTAGTTAGGTCAGGTGCAGCTTTATTACCTGGCTGGTTACAGCTCACCGACATCGAATTTTAGGTTAGCTATGAATGGTTTTGAAATTCTGGTCCACTTGCCCTTTTTTTTTATTTTTACATGTGATTTTGGCAGATGCCCTTTTAAAGTTGTTTATTACTTGACCCATGATTCAGATTTTATGGAGTTTCATTAGATTCTGTTCACCTCTTTAAATATCTGAAATCCATCTTAAGGGTAAAGAAAATGGGACTTAAGGGTTAATTTTTTTATTATTATTATTATTATTATTATTATTATTAACTTTTACATAGCTCAATAGAATTCATTAATCAACTTATATCAATCCCGATTAGTTTCCCCATATTCTTCTTCAACCCTGAACACTTTCTACTCAAGAATATTCTTTGGATAACAGTAGACATCAGTAAATAATTCTTTTTGCAGATGTTGACAAAAGCTCTTCAAACAATACCTATTTTTAAAATGACTTTTATGTTCTGAAACAAAATATTTTAGATACATTAGTTTTTCCTCTTTTTGTTCTTTTATTTATTTATATTTTAGAGGATGGAAATAAAATGCTTGATGAAATTGCTACAGGTATGGCAATGACCAAATTAAAATCACAAGAGTCTAAAACGAACAATGCCGGACACTCTGGTCACTTGAATGATGCATCCAAGATGAAGTTAAAAACATCAGGTAAGAAGCAGAATTAATCATGTTTTTGATGTGGATCTAAGTTGGTGAAGTGTACAGATTCCAGGCATTGAAGCAGAATAGGCAGAATATTGAGCATTTATCATGGCTGTTTAGAGGAGTTGGTGGTCTGATTCTCATTGTCAGACGATGGGCAGATTAACTTCTCTTGATGATTACTCTGGTAGAAATCGCTTGTACTTCTGCTCTTCTCTAAGGTTTGGCTTAGAAATGCTGTAGTATTTTCATCTGATCAAGAACGTCTGCACTACCCTTCTGGATTTCTTTAACCATTACTCTTGAATTCTTTCAGTCTAGTGCAATACTTACTCAGACCATGGCTGAGATTTAGAGCACTGATTCCTTGTAACTTGCTAAGTTAATACATTTCTGTTGGTGTACTGGAAGATTTGTTGATGTTCTAGACTCTGGAGCAAGGTCTTCAATATTAAAATCTCTTGGAAACTCTTACACTTTGCAGGAATGCCCACATATTTGAGAAATCAAATAAGTCAGTTGACTAATAAGAATCTACTATATGTAAAACTGAGCACTGTCTTATTAAGGTTTTTAGCTTCATTACCTAATAAACCTGTTTTTTCATTCATAATTTATTGAAATCACATGGAAGTTTGTTCCTTCTATCTACTTAATCCTAACCTATGATTAATAATAATAATATCTGTTAAAATTTATAAAGTCATTTATTTATAACTAACTTTATAAATAGTTTTATTCTTTTTGAAAATTTTAAAACTAATTCCCATATAAAAGCAACATTATTTTAGAAAAAACTTACAAATTATAGTAGATATTATCTTGAGAGTGCTCAACATATAACATTTGACAGTATGTTGGAAGTAATACTGTTTTTTATATTTTGTTTACAAATTTTTATTTTTAAATATGTATGAATTATTCAAATAATAATAAAATGAAAAAATTATATAATATGAAAAATTGTTGTGTGTTAGATTAGCGATGAAAATTATTTGGCTCAGTTAATCTGGAATGAAGTGTGTACAATCTTGTCATTGCAAACAAAACAAATAAACAATCAAGTCTGTTTAATTATGAGAAAAATGCTCTGCTGTTGACAGAAAGATTGTTAAAATTATGTGGGCTTTAAAAAACAAACAAACAGGAATTCACTCTGTACTTCAGGGAAACAAACTGAAAAGGTTGAAACAAGATTTTGATGATAATTTTAGGTTGGAGAAGTAATAATGCTGCTCTTGCTGCTGAGACATTCACCAATGTTACATGAGATGACCTGTTTGGGAAAGATTCTTCAAATAAAATTCTGTTTCTATCTATGAGGTACTGGAAACTGACTCCCTCCTAAAATTTAGGTTTGCTTTTCTTTAAAACTCACTTATTTTTACTCAGATTTATACAGTCCTTAAAACAAAGTCACCATTAGAATATTGATATTGATATTCATTGTTGTTAACTGCCTTTTATTTTGTAGCTCCTACAGACAATGAGCTAATGACACTGATGGTGGCTCGTATATCTGAGATGGAGGAGAAAATAAGGTCTCAAGAAAAGGACATTGTTTTTAAGGTGAGATCAGTATTGGGTAAGACACACAGCCAGACCCTGCCTAGGAAATATAGTAGACTGGGGATAAAACATGAGGTCTGTCTGCCATGATCAAATAACAGCAAACTTTTTTCTCTTTACATTTATTATATTTTAATTATTTATGTGCTTTGATGGTAGCTGAAAACTTAAAGTAAATGTTATATTGTTGGTTTATTTTTATTGTATTTATATTATTTCAAAAACATGCATGACGATAGATTGTAAAATGAAATGTATCAAACAGTTGGTTTTGCGTTTATATTTTATCTAAAAGTAATGCACACATGAAATAATTAAACCAGTTATGTGTAGAAAATACTGACCAGTACCTCTTAGTATTTTTTACATCCTATAATTGTATATTAAAATACCTGAACACAAGAGAAGTTACATGCATTTGTGCTAAAGAATCAAACTTTTCTTATTTTGTTAGGACAGGAAGATAAAACAAATGGAAGACAAACTCAAGACATCACAGAAGCCAGAAGGTCTGTAACTATCTGATGTCAGTTTCTAGCTTTTACCAAGGAGAGTAGTCAGGGGTCATAATTAGAGTTTAAACTCAACTTGTCCTCAGTACATAAAACCCCGATTTTCTCAGAGTTGTTCAGCTAGCCTCTTTACAGTTAGCACCCTGACAGCTTTTGAGTATATATCAATTCAAAGATGTTATCATCAAATATGCATACACAGTTTAGTTAAAAGCAAGCAAGAAGACGTCTTGGTTTGCGCCAGTCACTTGGATATGTGGTGAATACAGAATTTATATTATAGAAAAGATCTTGAAGTTTAAACATACTGCAATTTCTGTTTGTCGTGCTCTTGAGTTTTGAGGAGTAGGTTGGGAAATGATTGTGTTAAAAGGTGACAAATAATGTATTCTGACCGTGGGTTTGCTAATGACCAGAATTACCTGACCAAGAGCATGTTATTATTCCAAAGACTGTTAATAGCCATTTTTGGATTCAAACATTTGTTTTCACTCTAAATGCATGATTCATTCTTTATTTACATTTAAGGATCAGGTTCCTGTCTCTTTGAAAGCACATTTGGTTTATTTAATTAAATTTTGGTTCTGTTCATCTGCTTACATTGGCAAAACCATTCAGTGTTTGAGAAACTGCTATAGTGCACATATCTGTCAGGTAGGGGATAGAATGAATGCCCTTCTGGCCACCCTGCTTTGGTTTATAGGTACAAGTTTTGTTTGAAGGGCCAGGTCTTCTACAGACTACAAATTATGACTCTTTGTTTATTTATAAATTAAAGTCACATGAACACTGTTCAAAATGCCTTATATTTTGATTTTTATCATTACCATTGTTTTCTATCATTAATGTATTTTTGTTCACTTTAAGTTTTACGTTATCAGCTTTTATGTTGCATAAAGGTTTATAGTTATATGTACATAATTAAAAAGGTAAATAATAATTTTTACGGATAATTTCAGCTGTATCCAATAATAGTAAAATACAGGAGTTGGAAGCAATGTGTCTTCAACTTCAGACCCAAGTACAAGACATGGAGGTAAGGCTGAACATCTTCCTGTTATTTAGTTGGTTTTGTGTTAAGTTGGAGTTCAAAATTCTGAATTTTCTTATTAGCTGTACTTTACACATTTGATATTTCAGATCAATCATCTATTTTCCAGATAAATCTGGATATTTTAGATGTAGTAATCTGGGTATTTGGTAATTTTAAAAATAGGGAAGACCAGGGTTGGTTGTTCCAGTAATTCCTAATTAAACATATAGATGAGACTATAATCCATGTCATATATTTATGTAAGCTGACATTATATGCTTATATATAGATGAAGCTATAATTGATGTGTGATGTATAAATGAAGGTATAATCAATCAACACACGCTTATGTATAGGTGAGCCTATAAATGATGTCATGTTTATGTATAGATAAGGCTGTAATTGACACATGCTTGTATAAAGTAGGCTATAATCAACATACGTTTACATACAGATGAGACAATAATTTATGTAATGTATGGATGAGGATACAATCAGGGGCGTAGCTAGCGTTTGTGCCGCCCGGGGCGGTCGTAGAATTTGCCGCCCTCTAAATAACGTAGAATTTCAAAACCTCCAAAAAATTCATTTTTTATTTATTTATTTATTGAAAAAAAAGTACTATTAGAAAATAAAAATTATCAAATATATAATGAGAAAATATTGATATTCAATTCAAAATTAATTAGAAGTGACTCACTTCAAGTGAGCAAATTTCTTTTACAGCAAATTTTAGAAAAACTTTCTTCCTTTCAAAAAACTACCATTAAAAATTGAACGAAAAATTCAGGAAAAAAATAATATCTGGAAAAATAGAACGAAAAAATACATTATATATGTAACATACTGTCCTGAACTAAATTTGACAAACGCGCACTCGGACCAAAAAATGCCGCCCCCTATTAGTTACGCCCCTGGATACAATCAATTGATATCATATGTTTACTTATCAATACCATATGCTTAGACTGTTTTTATAGCCTTATTTATACATCTAATCAAGAATTACTGATACTGTAAAAAATAGCCTCATTTTCTCCTTGAGTTGAGGTAATATAGTGTGTAGAGTGTTCTTGGAAATGCTTACCAGTCATATTTTATCAGTATATTACATGTATTACAACAGAATTAAATTTTCTTAATTTTTCATTTCTAGTCTAAACATGTTGCTAAGTAAAAATATAAAATCAGTCTCATTGTAATATTTAAAGAAATGGAGAAAATTTCTTTTGGTTTAATGAAATGCTGATTTTGTTAGTAATGCTGGCAGTAAACACCAGAATAATTTGGGGGAATGAATAATATTAGTTATTCCAAAGAATTCGCAAAAATTAAACTTTTTAATTTAGCATCTTGAAGATTATATTTGGGATCTAAGTGATACTTTAGAATTTTAAAATGTAAGAAGCAGGCACACAGTTTTTGTTTTTTTTAAAATATTTTAGTCTCATGTTGCAAAATGTTATAACCTATAACTTTGTGTGTCTTAGTAGAATGAGGATCCATGTATTTTAGTAAGGGAGTGTTGAATACACAGGACAGCCAGCACTTGTTTAATGTAACTTGATCAGTACATTTAAAAATAGAAGGAACAGGAAGGGATAGGTGCTTTGTTTAAGTTGAAACACTTACTGCTCCTTTGTGAATAACTATAACTATACCCAAATATATATTTTTAGTGATGAAGGAAGTGGGTGAGCCTATTACCAGTGTAAATCTGAGGGAACAGTCATTGCATTGGGTATTGATTAGGAAGTCAAACCACATTATGAGATCATCCGGCTCCAGCTTAGATATGCAGTTTCTTGGTTTAGTTCCAGTTCAGAAAAAAAAATCTGAACTGGTTCACGTACAGAATCCTCTCTGTGACCATGAATTGTGCCAAACAATGCACGTTTTTATTCCACAGCCTAAATTACTAACTTTTTACAAAATAATAAACGAAACAAAAGCACGATCGCCTTTTGAAAATATTGTTGCAATGGGTCACCATACTGGCCTGTTTGTTTTTTGTGGTGGCACTACAAACTCGAGACCAGAGAAGATATGTTCAGCTGTAACCTGTGTTGACAGAACAGCCAGTTTGTATGGGTCAGGCATTTCAGTCATATGCCATAGTTTTAGTTGTTCCCTAAGACTGCGATGGCTGTTGTATATTTAGTGTGCCACAGTTACTCTGTCTCCTGTATCAGCCCGTCCTCTGTGGGCTTCCTCTACTATTAAGCAGAATTCTAGTAGGTTCTGTTCCCACTGAAGTCAACAAAGCAAAGCACATTGCTTCTTACACACTCATGTGTGCATGAAAGACCAGTGATGACAAACAACAACAAGAATGCTGTACAAACTAAAATGTTTATTGAATAAAATAAAATTGTATTTACTTTCTAAATTCTACCTGGCCTTCCTGTGCTGTTGGTTAACTTTCCTGTCATGTTATAGATTTTGTTGAAAATACTGAACCACTTGGCAATTTATATATCTGCAGGAATTTTTGGCAGACTATGGTTTAATGTGGGTAGGAAACTCAGCAGATGATGATGGGGGAAATACAAAATATTCATCAGATTACAGTCTGTGGCATCCAGGTGAGTCTAGTTTCTGCTGCCTGTCTTTTGATTTTATGTTACACAGATAAATAGCTGATTGCTAAGCTGTCTTTATTTTGTCTTTGGTGACTGACCATAATGAACCAAAATAGCATCTTTACACAACACTTATTACCTCCAATAGATACTCATGAAAATACAACATAAAGATGTCTTTTGGCACTCATTGGAATGGAGTAAAGATAACTCTGTTCATTGTAGCAAACAGCGGAAGATAAGGTGATCCTGGAAATGTTTATGTCATGACAGGACAACCATTGAACACAGTGGTACACCTGTTGACAGTAAACTTAGAGTGAAAAAGACTAGATTTTAACAAGAGCAAAAGAAACCAACAGTTCATCTTAGTTCATTGTCAGTGTGAAAAAAGAAAACAAAATCAACTTTGTCAAAGACAAACAGAATTCTGTAAAATCAGAAAATTTTGCCTGCCCTGCCAGTAACTTTGAAAACTCTCCCACATGGCATTGCTCAGAAAACTCTCAACTGTCTTTGAGTAGAACTCTGTAAACTATCTGCCAGTCTTTAAAAACAGATCCATGACTAATTTTTGTTGTCATAGCAAAGTTTACTTCCTCTGCCATATTGACTTCTGTTCAGAAACATTCAGCGGTGATCAGAATCAAATGATGTTGAGTTTTTAAAGCTTTGGTTTGTGGGAAGAAAGGAAGTTTAAAAAACAGGTTCATATTGCATACTCAGCCACCATAACTGCTAAAACAAATCAACAATGACTTACAATGTGTCATGTTTCTTGTTTGCATAATTAAAATTTACACATTATCCTTTACATTATGCAAATAAATTGATAAACGAACCTTCAAATTTGTTCCATAATTTGTGTATACACATTGATAAATGCACATGGTGTACTGACTAATAAGTTCTTTTAGTGTGTGAATGCTAAAGTTCAACTTCAGAGCAAACACTTGTGTCACCAAGTTTCAAAATGGAATATGATCGGGTGATTGATGTCATTGGAGACTTGAACATTATAGCAGGAGAAGGAGTTTCAAAGATACAGCACACCATTGATGGAGCTCGACTCAAGGTAATGCTGTTTGTCTTTGCAAAATTTTTTTTTTGTAATTTTTTCAGCTTTAAAATTGTATTAAGTATGACAAAACTGGAGATCATGATTAGAAATTAGGAAATATAGGTAAAGATTCATAGGGATGTTCTGAAGGATTTACTCTACTGTAAAATTCCAGAGAAACTGCACGTGCAGTTATGCAGATTTACACCAGATGGACAGAAGTAAATAGACACCTGTCATTCAGTACAGTAGTGAATCTTTATTAACAAACAAATCACAGAAGCTCTGATTAGCTGAAAAATGCAGTTATCTAGATGTGCCAGAACACTACTGAGTGGTCTCGATATGTTTCTGATATAATCCTGTAATATGTTAAGTTTGTCTATTTTTTGTGTAAAATTCAACATCTAAATGGGGAAAGGCTAATAACTTTGTTTTGATTGGCCTTTTACAGACTACAGAACCTGTTCAGTTGACTTTGTTTGCAAATGGCATTCTCATGTTTAATGGACCATTTCGTCCATTCAGTGATTCATCCACACAACAATGCATGCAGGACATCATGGATGGGTTCTTTCCATCAGAACTACAGGAAAGATTTCCTGATGGAGTTCCATTTAAGGTTGGTGGTCAAGCAACATGCTCAATAATTTGCCTGCCCAATCTTTTACTCTTTCAATAACATTCTATATTATTACAATTTTTCTTCAGCATTAAAAAATTTTTTTTTTCACTTTCTAATAAAGTCTGTTTTTTCCTGAAGAGACTTTCTAGAAATAATTTTTTCTAAATGTTTAGGCTTCAAAACAATTATCAGCTGATAAGTTAATTGTTTTCAAGTCCTCAAATCCACTGACATCATGGTTACCTGATACATATTTTCCTAGCTGAGCAGTGTTGCCATCTTTACGGCATAACGGATTCATAATTGCAGGAAGGAAACAGGAAAAATAAAAGATGGGCTGGCTATAAAATGTTAAATATTTGTAGGCAAGAGACAGGTTAAATACTTTAAAAGATGGTCTGTAGGAAATAAGTGCATTAGTTGTTTACAAGTCAACTCCAGTTTGCTGGGGAAACAGAAATATAACAACTAAAGATTTCCTGGAAGTGACTCTCATTTTGAGTAAAAAGGAAATTCCATGCGGGAATATCTGTTATTCTTGTTTTTTTTTCATAAGGGTATTGATATAAGAATTAAACATTTTTGTTTTATGCTATGTGGTTATTTCTAGTATTATTCAAATATAAATATGGCATAGGAGTGTGTGCTTTTCTCTACTTTGAAGTATTATTCTGTGTTTAAACAGCCTGGCATCTCATTTTTTGCATAAGTAAATAGTATAATATACATCTTATTTATAGCCATAACTGCAAGAGCCACATATACCGTAAATTGCCGTGTATTATATGCTGTTTTTAAAAGAAAATTTACCCTTTAAAAATTAAGGGTGCATAGTATACAAGCTATCAGACGTCGCAGACTTTTCTCCAGGCCGCTGGGGCCATCACCGGTGACAGATGAGCGAGGGATAAAACATACATATACATTAGAAATCCCCATGTGGCAATTTGACAGAATATCAATAAAAGATAGTTGTTCGTGTCTTGTTTTGTGTGTTTTGGGGGATGAGTATTGAATGTCACTGGGTTGAGTATCATTGATATTGGAAATTAAATGGATCGAAACAGAACAAGGAGTTCATCCTGAAACTCCATGTAAAATTTAACCACAAAAACAAAAACGCAAGTAATATTTTTTTTTCACAATTTTATTGAAATTTGATGAAATTGATAAATATAATACAGGATAAGTGACATGCACTGATATGATGTACATCTAGATTAACTTCATGGTGATGGTCTTCGACCTGATAGGAGCCACTGTGCTGTTGTATGGATGGTTGAACATCATGTACATCTGGTCGGCATTCCCTATGTGACTCGGGGGCAGTCATGTTGTTTTCTCAGTTTGATGATGAGCTGCTGGTACCTCAACAGCTGATCTTTATAATCATCAGGTAGCTTCTGGGCATAGTTGGTTAGAGGCCATGAAGCATGTGCACCATTTCTGAGATGCCTTCAAGTCAGGCATAGATTGAGTTTTTTTAGTTTGTAGTCAGAAAGTGCATGCATGTATATTTCTGTGGTGTAACCCCCCCCCCACCACACACACACTGCATGTGCCTTTCAGTGACAAAGGAAAGTACTTCCTCCTCAGGCTTGCCTTTGCCCTGATCAGCACCTTTTGAACATGGCATGGCTTCAATCTTCTCCTGAGAATGTCGCCAGGACCTGATGTTGGCCTCGTTCACTCTGAACCTCCATGCTGCAACTCTGTTGCAGTGTTCAACCCCATAGCTGATCATTTGGAGTTTATCTGCAGCAGTGTAGCTCATACATCATGTTGGTGGCATGTTGTGTGTAACAGTATGCAGAAGCAGAGACTGAATGAAGATTATCCCCATGCAAAGTTTATATACATGTTACCATAATACCCTGGTCACTACACCATGGCATAGTAGGCGAGGTGGCATAGTAATTGAAATGGAATTTTTCGTGAAGACCTTTGAATGCCAAGGTGTAATATGTGAGGTATTCATGACAACCTGATTTGTGCATTCTGGTGACTTGGTTTACCATGTCACTACGACAGCTGAGTGAGTGAATCTTTCAGATTTTTGTAAAACTATTGCATACATCCCATAAAATATCTCCACGTTTAGTTTATTCCGGATGGCCCCACTAAAGGAAAGACTACGTAATTTCTCTGTTGATTTTAAGTTGGAGATGACCATTTGTCTGTTGTATATCACCTGTTCTCCTTCAGGTTGGCCCAGTCTGACAGCACCTGAAATGTGAATTAATATGTCTGCATAGTATAATGGGAATTGTAAATTTGGGGGTGATTACAGATCAAAATTGGGGTGTGTATTGTATATTATAGCATATAATACACAATACTTTATGGTAATGTAGTTTTTTTCAAGATGACAGGAAGCCATTATGGTTTATACAAGATCCACAGGAAAGAAACATGTCAACCTAAGCAACAAATTTATGTAAATGCCAATTTATGCTACGACTATTTGATACTGTTATAAAACCATGATATAGCTATAGTCATTATCCTTTTAAGTTTTACTGCCATAGTATAATACCTGTTCAAGTAACAGTTAGGGTGTGTGTCTCCACATTTTGGAGATTTTTACTGCTGTTCTTAGCTGATATTTTGATGCTGGCAGAATTTCTGCTAATATCTGGGGGTATCATTTTACCTGTAAACCTCTGTATTAGTGGCAGCACTCATGCTGCCAGGTAATTTTCTTTTAGGATATCATCAGAGTTCAGGCAAAGCTGTTCACAGCTTATCTGATTGACTATGAAACATGAAAGATTCTTTTAAAAATTGGTTGGCCCTTTTTTCTGTTTTATTGTTTAGGGAAACAAGCAGTATCAGCTGATGTGGCAGATTCACTTAGCTTTTTTGTGGATGAAAAAATGTTCTGTCAACTAGGTGCTGATACTTGCCATTTGCTTCTCTAGAATACTTGGATTAATTTCATTACTAAAGACTTCTCCATTTTTCTCACATGCACTACATATTTCCCAGAATGCTCTCTCACATGAGATTTCAACATTACTCATCCACTGTTACCAGCATTTTCTCTCTCACCATTTTGGAGGCAGTCAGATGTGTAATATTGCACTAGCATCTCAGCTACAGCACAGTCAGTTAACTATACTTTCACTGTTGAGATTTTGAAGGCTTTATATACATATATATATATATAAGGTTGCTAGATAACAGTTAATTCACAAGTTATTTTTTTAAACATTAATTTCATTTATAAATATAATAATAATTTTTAGATCAAGTATTTCATTCAAGAAGATATTTATTCACCTTTTGTTTATGGCCAGGTAACAGACAAAAGAAATGTGTTGTTTAAAGACAGGAGACATCAGCAGATTTTTCCTGGAATGGGCCAGACATTGGCTGGTGCTGAGGTACCTGCTAAGGGTGGCATCATGGGTTTTCATGAAGAGGAACCAAGTACTTCTTTACAGGAGACCAGTCAACTCCCAGGTACTTTACACTAAAACAGAAATATTAAAACAAATATACTCTACGGTAAATGTGTTTTCTTTGGTATTTTTTACATAAAATCATTAACAAAACTTATTTTCAGGAATTTTTGTTTTTAAAATCCTCTAAAACAATTCGTTGAGGTTTTTAGAGTAGAGTTCTGTGACTTGTGATAAAACATATTCATTCTTCCAGGAAGACAACTCTGAATTATTAACTCAAATGATATTCACCTCTTTTGGACAAAATTTTGATAAATTACATATAAAAGTATGATTGCATTAAATTCAAAACCAGTGAATTTACAGGATAAACCTGAAGATGTTTCAATATAGAGTGTTGAAAAAATTACTTAAAGTTTTACTTCATGCAGTTGATAGGCTGATGGACAAAATACATTATCTTAATTATGTACAAGCATCCACCTTAAGAATGGAAAGTTATCGGTTTCATGAACATTACTAAAAAATAGGAACATTGCATCTATTTGAAGAAAAATGTATTTTAACTAAATAAATTGGTGTGATTATGAAGTTCTCAGTGCATTTGACAAACTGAACACAAAAAACCTATCTTTGTTAGAACATAATACAGCGAGAAGTGTCCCAGGGTATGGATTGTTCAGGAGCAGTAAAGCAACTCAGAAACCATTTGCTTTTGACTCAGGATCATATTGAAAAATAAAGTAACCAACCTAGACCTACAGTTGATCCATTGCTGAAAGAACTGGTGACATGGATTGCTGGGTAGAGTGAATGTTAGTGTGTGAATGGGGCACATGCATGTTTGGTCTAGAATATGCTGCTATTGATTGCTGTAGTACCTCCAGTACAAACAAGAACACTACAAATGGGATGTGGTATTTGTTTCGATACTGTCACACTTTCTTTACCAAAATAGTCTATTTGTTGTGTCCAGTTTGGACCATGTTCATTTGAATTTTTGTAAACTGTTTATTTCAGCAGCCCTTCCAAAAAAGAAAATAACACATCTTTAAAAGTAACAATTTCCTACCTTTCCTGTAGCCATGATCTTGGAGCTGAGCTGCTTTGTGTTGTCATATCAGAATGTTGCTTTTTTACAGGACTTCAAGAGGAGATTTGTTATTTCTGCTTCTTGCTGATGGTTAGGAACAGTTTTTTTTTTTATTTTTTATGTGTAATTTATTGTAGACTGATTATTTTGTCAAACCAGGATTCAGTGATCCTGCACTAGTTGTGTTATGCTGGGTTGTCATCACTGGTTCTGCCAGTATCTTGGGACTTTGATCTATCTGCTGATGCTCAGATGTGGCAACTTCCTTGCCATTTTCGTCATCCTTGGCTGTGATGAACCAGTCAGGGCTAGGGTTAGTTATGGCTCTGTCATCTGCTGGCTCAGCAAAATTAACAAAACTGACCCATCCCTATCTCACTGCAGGTGATGCTTGTCATGTCAGCTGACTTTGTTCAAATAATCATGCTAATCCTTTGCGTACTCATCACGATACTTTTTTATAACCACATTATTATACAATAGGAACATAAAACAATGTCACAATATTTATTGATATAACTTTGCTGTTCTTGGGGATTGCTGCAGTTTTTATAATTTATTTCAATACATAATTGATAAAGGGAAACTACTTTAAATTGTGGTTTTAAGAGTTACGGCCCTTATTTCAAGAATAGAATGGTTATGAAATAATGTTGAGGTCTAATTTTTTTCTTTTTTAGGATCTAAATTATCGGTAGTAAAGTTTCTAAATCGACTGCCAAAATCAGTAATAAAGAATGGAAAAGTGATCGATATCAGAAATGCTGTTGGGAATGTTTTTAAGGTAAATCTATTATATTTTTTCCTTGGATTGGTTACATAATACCTTTGTATACGCGACGTGGTACTACTGTTTGCACGCAGTACCAGGGAGGACTGACCAGGGCTGGTTGTCACATCATTTTAAGTTGACTCTCTTGACAGAAGGAATCATAGAGTACAAACAAGAGAATGTGAATTTTAAACCATGATTATCTGTAATAACTAGTAAAGATAGGCAACGATTTCTGAGTTGAGCAAAAAATATGAATCTGTAGTTCAACTTATTGTTTCCATGTAGTATTATTAGGCAACATTGGAAAAGTAAAAAAAAAAAATCTCTATTTAATAGTTTCAATGTTTTTTCATGAATTTATGTCATATTTTGTTGACGTATTTTTTAATTTTTAAAGAATGATGTCAGCCTCTTTCCAACCATAGTGTTTCATTGTAAACTAATGACAAATATTCAAATACTTGGAAACAGTAAATCATGGAATCCTGTTGTTAATATGTTTAGGTTTTTCTGTTTTTCTGCTGAATTTCTTACCATGACTTTAAACAGAACAGAGACTTTTTTGATTCACTTAGTGTCTTATCCAGACATTTGATATCAAAAGGGGAAACTTTGATAGAATTTTGGGGAATTTATTTTTTTTAAAGAATTAGACTCTTTAATAAACTCCTTAGAAAGGTAAAACTCAAACATTGAGGAAACTTAAAACTGGTCACTCAGCTTTATCAAAAAAAATTAATTGCAAATAAATTTACAAGTGATCTTACTTATAGGATAATGCAGACCCTTCCAGGAACACTTCACTTGAAACAGAGGCAGCTAGAAAAAGGTCAGTATGTGCAGGTATATTATTGTATCACCTAAAATAATTCTGGATTTTATTTATAGCATAATGCTGAAGCATTTGTTTTGATTTATCATTTGTATATTTATTTTGTTAAACAGTATTATTTACTTAAAACGATATTGCATTTATTCAAGTTTACTGCCTTTTTATTGCTGTAGTTACTTTCAACAAAACATTGCACACTATTTGATACAGTGGTCCTATCATTATCAAGACAATGTTTATTTGACTTTATTATGTTAGAAAAGTATTTTCATATTGTAACAGACAATGAGCACTCAGTGTTTCTTTTTAAAAATGTAAGGTTATGCAATAATTTTGACATCCACTGTAATTATGAAATATATTAAGTTTTTTTAGCAATCCATTATCTCACTAAGTATGCAGGCAATTTTACATGCCCTTTTACACAATTTCTAAAACATTTTCATTTAAACTTCATTTTCAGCCATCATGTGCTTATAATTCATACTAATTTATTGCTTAGTCTAGGTTAGTTTTACTTTTTACAGGGAGGCAGGAAGCTATTATAGCTGATACAAGATATTGTGATTTTTAAAATTCATTTACACCCTCATTACTGGCTACCAATGTGGGTAATTTATTTCATTTGTTTATTACTCTGTTACTAACAATTTTTTTTCTAATATCTTACTATTATCAATTTTTTTACCATGTGATCCCTTTAGTATTATTAATTGTAGAAAATCTAAAATGTCATCCAAACACCTTAGTTATTTAAAGCACCCATCAGTTTGCTTCTTAAACGTCTACTCCAAACTAGGTAAATAAAATTTTTTTTTGTTTGATATCTTCTGAATCTTTAAAACCAGGAATCTACACTGATTCCTCTGTAATAATTCCCCATCTTCAATAGGAATTCCATGTCACCCACATGTATTAACTTACTGTAACACAGTAACATTTTGAACTGGTATCTAACTATCAGTGATTGGTGGCTTTTCTCATTATGACTTATCTATGTTTTCATTTACTCAGTGGAACAAAAATAAAAAGATAGGACATTACTTAAGTAATGATTTCTGACAAAATTCATTTTATGAAATACTGACAGTTTTTTTTTTTTTTTTGGTTATTTTGGAGATAATGAATATCATTAACTCCTGTATATGGTATATTAGCTAAAAATACAGTATCTTCTAGTTTGTAGTTACTAATTATTATTTGGGTTATAAAAAGTCAACATGGTGTATAGATCAGATGTTCTGGTTATGAGGAAATCTTGGCATCTAGGTTGAAATAAAATATACATTGAAAATAAAAAGAGCAGAAATATACTCTTTTCATTTTGTTTTTTCATTGGCTATGAACTCAAATAAAAATAACAAACAAAATGTGAAAAATTAAAATGCTTTAAATTTTTTTAAATAGAATTTTTTTTCTTAAACGACTGGAATGATGTAGAAAAATAACAGTACTTTGGTATTTAGTTAAGATAAGTGTGGGATGGTTAGCAGATCTCCAAAGATGAATGATATTTCAGGCACTCTATTCAAGATGAGTTTAACTTGACTGAGATTTGAGAAGTCCCGTTTGTATGCAGCACCATAAACATGTTCACTCAGAGAATTTCTGAAAAATACATGCAAAATAGCAGTTTTTACGTTCAAATATATTTTACAAATTGTCAGTGTTAAAAATAAGACTGAGTTAGTTATGCTGTCATCTTGTTCTGTACCTAAAAGCACTGTTTGTCCTTCATCATGGCCACAAACCAAGCAAAATACAATGTCTCTCGTCATTAACTTTTTTCTACCCGAGATATTTCCTCCTTCCAAATTTCTCTGTATTTTGAAGCATAGCATTTCATTATCCTTTCTTGGTAAGAAGGTGGTATAATTCATTTTAACTTGGTTATTTTGATGCCTTTTTTTTTTTTTTTTCATGTGACTGGATTTTTCAGATTATTCCCTGGTTTGGTTGGCTTGTTTAGAACCAATTTTAAATTTCCCTTATTTACAATATTTATTTATTTATGTTTTTAATTTCCATATTATGTGAAAAGAGAATCTGCATCCATGTAAGCATGGAAAAATGTGTAAATTATTGCTGATAACACTGGTCAACAAAATTAAATGTATTATACTCATTATGAATGCAAACCAACTTTTTTAGACTAATTTTTCATGCTGATTTCAAAATTTCACTCCATTTGTATGCAGCACGTATCAGTTTTTCAGTAGATACATGCAATATTTACATATTTGTATATATGAAATCATTAACGTAATAAATAAGGACATATTATTTTTAGAAAGTAAATGAGTTTATTGAGTTAAAAATCATCACTATCATTCTACAAAGAGTGAATACACAAAAAATGGGTCAGACAAAGTTAGAACAACAGAGTTAGAAACATTGTGATTTGGATTTCCTGCGGTGTTCCTGATCTGGTTGATCACGGTAAAGTGTCCAGCAGTAGTCAGCCAGCATACTGTCATTCCAGAAGCCTTGGTACCGTTTCTCCATAGCACTAATGTCCTGGTGAAATCTTTCACCATGTTCATCAGACACTGCTCCAAGGTTATCTGCAAAGAAATCCAGATGGGAGTCCAAGAAGCGACAACCCATTGCTGAGTAATATTTCAGAAGATTCTTGATGCCATCCTTGTAGTCCATTACCTTCTTGTTGCCCAATAAATTCTCACAGATCCAATTGAAAGCATTCCAGGCAGGCAGTTCCAGTTCATCCAGTGTTGTCTTGAAGTTGACATCTTTGAGTACTTCTCTAATTTGGGGTCCGACAAAGATACCCTCTTTCAACTTCGCCTGTGTGATTTTGGGAAACTTTTCTACAATATACTCAAACCCTCTGGCAAACTGTTTCATCAGTCCAAGCTTTATGTGCAAAGGAGGCAATAGGACATTACATGGATCTACAAGAAGTGTATTCTTGACGCTAGACAGTCCTGGCTGGTATGATGTTCTTTTCTGCCAGTTTGATTCCGAATAATGTCTGTCAGTTGCCTGACTATCCCATAGACACAAGAAACAACAGTATTTTGTGAAACCTGACTGCATTCCCATTAACATTCCAATGACTTTTAAATCTCCACATATTTTCAATGAGTATCTTTCATAGGCAATGGCATGAAGTAAAAGTTCCACATTCTCATATGATTCATGAAGATGAACGGAGTGTGCAATAGGAATGGAGGGCTTCAAATTACCATCATGGAGAAGTACAGCTTTTTTAAAAAAAAACATCTATAGCTTATAAATCTTCTTGATCTCTGGTGCTATTGTACGTTTTTGAGCTTTCACAATAAATTGT
Source organism: Nautilus pompilius (assembly GCA_018389105.1). Taxonomy (NCBI): domain Eukaryota; kingdom Metazoa; phylum Mollusca; class Cephalopoda; order Nautilida; family Nautilidae; genus Nautilus; species Nautilus pompilius. The sequence continues at coordinate 853,538 of JACATO010000127.1, read as the reverse complement.
CCACAGACATAACAAAACACATCAGGAGGATTTCTACACTGTCTTGACATTGTTAACACTGTAAAACAAGTAAGGAAATAGATACAAACGGTTATACTTATATTTAATTGGAGATGATGAAATATTTCATCAGACCAATTATGACTGGACCATTTAAGATGATGAAATACCTATTTCATCAGACAAAACTTGATTGGTTAATTTAAGATGATGAAATATTGCATCTGAACTATGCAGCAATGAGTAATGTAGTTTATTTTAAAGGTATGTTTCCATGATGTAAATGAAATACATGCATACACGTCATTAATTGGAATTTCTATATAATGCATGAGCTAAAACCGAAAAACTTTCTCATCTTGAAAACTGTACATGATGTAAAAAAACTAATTGTGTATTTGAAATCAGCATTAAAAACTACACTAAGTACACCTTGACATGTGCTTGATGAAAAATGCTTGTTGGCCAGTGTAATATATGAAATCTAACAGATCTATTTATTATTATTATTATTATTATTATTATTATTATTATTATTATATTATTATTATTATTATTATATTATTATAATACTAAGTAAATGGTAGGAAGTTCTTATACAGATTAGTGCACCCTTCTAACATATAAACTGTGAGTGGTCTGATTTTTTTCATGGGTATGAATGAATTATTTTCTTTTGAAATTCTTAAACAAGTTTTAATTAGATTTTACTAATTTTAATGCATCCTTATTGTCCAGTTATACCATAGAAAGCGCAAGATTGGGGGTTGAGAAGAAGTGTTGAACTGTATAACCTAAAAAATACAGTACTTTTAGAACAATGGTTCCAAATGGTTACATACAATGATACCTCAAACAATAATTTTGCAATTTTGTCTTTAACAAATGTTCGGTGTTGATGGCTAAATTTTAAAATGTAGGGTAGATAGAGATTTACAGATCAGTTTTTTCTTATAAATTGATGCTTTTTTCTGACAAATGCTTTAATGTGGTAAGGATTATTAATGTGTGCAGCTTTCAGGTGGGGATAGACTCATCTAGTGTATCACATATTAGAAACATTTGGTAAAATGAGTTGCATGCTGAATGGCAGACTGCTCGGTGCAGATTAGCATGACCAAGTCTGTAGAGAATCAAGCCGGAAAGAATGCACGCACCAGCTCACTCACTGCTGACTATTGTGCTAGCACCAAGTACCCTTTGTAGTCTCCTGAAGGCATTGACATCTTGCCGCATGCAGATTGCAATGAAGCCCCAGCTTTGATGCATAAGTCAGGATGGGCAAGAATATATTTGGCTTTAGCTTTAAAATAATCTCAAGGCTGCTTTAAATTTTGATGGAGATTTTTGAACTGACACTGACTGATGGCAGAAATTTCTCCATTGTTTAGTTGCAGACTCAAAATCTTTGTAGTTCCCCAGGTGGTAGCTTTACCATCTCGTGAATTGGATGATGCAACTGGGCGGACAATAAAATAGCTGTTTGTATTTTTTTTCCATCTTACAGAATGGACTCTTAATACAAATTTAAGAAGTGTTGATCTCTTGAATTTTTAGGGAATAAAACTAACCATGATTACCTTTCAGAAATGAAAAGACAGTAGTGCTTTCTTTGAGGGATCACAGCACATCTGTTTGAAAAGTGATATAAGCAGGGGCTAAATTAAGAATCATTTTCCAATGGTAAAAAGGGATTAAAACAAATTAATATTAAAATCTGATATTTGCTGCTCGTTTTAACAGAAATGAGACAGGCTTCAGTGAAACTTCACAAAAGATTGCAACACTACGAATTACATCGGAGACTGGCGATGAAACCTATATTGTAAAGATGAAATTTTGTGAAACTGTTGGGGATCTGCGAAAATATATAGATGGATACAGGTAAGGAGAAGGTTGGAACACAGCGTCTTTGGTTATTTTCTTTCTTTTTTGTGACCAGCATTAGCTAAATGAAGTCTTGGAATGAACCCCTTTTTCACCAGTTTGTAAAGAAGGGGAAACAAAATTTTCTCTGCTGTTATTTCTTAGATTTATGTAACAGTTGGAATTTTATTCCTTTTTAATTATTATGCAAAAAGCACAATGTTAATTTCTTTTTTAGCATTAATACTTATTAATCTATAATAATAAAATTTATAATAATAATTTTAAATGAAAAACTGCACAATGACAGAGAATACTTATAGTAATATTTTTAACAGAATCAGAATAATAATAATAATAATAATAATACAGTGAAAGCCCATTTATTCAGACACCAAACATTTGAAAACCTTAAATTTGCAGACCCAAACATCCAAATGAACCAAAATTTTTTGGATCCATGCTTTCAATATTTTTATTTCTTGCCATGGACATTTTTTTGGATTGTCACTTTGATTGTTTACAGCTGCCACTACATGGCATCTTTGGTCCTGTATTGACATACTGTATTGTTTATAGAATGTGCAGATGCAAAGTTATTGCTGCTCCTAACTGTTGCATTTATTCCATTTAAATACACCAAATCTTTCTATCATGGTCTCTACAGACACTAATGTTATGAAGCATATTATACTTAATCTACAACACAGAAAGTAGATATCATTTACCAAGTAGGTGATTGTGAGTCTTGAAACTTATCATGAATGAATTAAATATTGACACACCTAATCTGCATGATATTCTGGCACAGAAAGATGAGCTGTTCAAGATTTATGCTGATACTGAAACAAATAGAGATGTAATAGAAAAAAAGATGCTGTGTAAAGAAATAAACTCATCTGAAAGAGTCATGTCCAGACATCTGATTTTTTTTGGTTATCCAGAGATGATTAGGTTCCAAGCAATTTTGCTAAATGGACTTTTACTGTAATAATAATAATAACAACAATAATAATAAATAACACTGAGAATTAATAATAAATAATTATATGAAGCAAAAATGTATGGCATTACAAGGAAAAATTTGCAGATATTTAGTTAAATATTTGCAAAGACAGAAATATCAACATGGCAGTATAATTCCTAATTACAAAACAGTAAGTTACTGGAATCTTTAGATTTCATCTTAGGCAGATAATTGGATAGATAGATAATTAGGCAGACAAGGAAAAACAAAAGAAGTGCATTGTGAAGAACAGTTTTCACCAACATCCTCACTTCTGTTGTGCGTTGCCAATACTTTTGCAGTATTTTCTTTTGTTGAGGCTGCCAGTGCACTACACCAGTTTACTGTGGAAGTGGAGCGTGATGGGAAATTGTCTTTCCTTGATACTCTCTATAGTCTCAGTAGAAACCATCTGTCTGTTTTACATAATCTATGCACACTAGCTTGTCAATGAAATGGAACAATTTTATTTCATTTCTTATACGAGGTCTGTCGAAAAAGTATCCGACCTTAGGCTGGGAAAAAAAATTACGTACTTGGTGGGGTTCAATTGCTAATCCCCTTCGAAGTAGGCCCCTTGTGCCTCCACACACTTAGCCCAGTGATCCTTCCTCTGTTCGAAGCACACCTGGAATGCCTCACAGCTCTGCCGTCGCATTCTGCATGATGTCCTCTCGGCTCTTAAAGCAGGAGCCTTTCAGTGGCATCTTCATTTTTTGGAACAACCAGAAGTCAGAAGGAGCCATGTCTGGAGAGTAGGGAGCCAGGTGAATGAGTGAAATGCCTTTCTTTGCCAAGAAACCTTGGATCAGCTGCAATGAATGAGCCAGGGCATTGTCATGCTGCAGCTGCCAGTTTTGCGAGGCCCACAGATCCGGTCTCTTGCACCGAACTGCATCACGAAGACGATGGAGGATTTCCTGATAGTACTTCTTTGTAACTATTTGTTCTTCTGGTGCATATTCGTGATGCACAACTCTAGTAGTCGAAGAAAACAGTCAGCATCACCTTGATTTTTCTCCAGACCTTGGTGACGTTGGGTGCTTCCACTGTGATGACTGAGCTTTGGTTTCCAGGTCGTACCCATACACCCACGTCTCATCTCCAGTTATCATGGTACTCTGGAACTCAGGATCCCTGTTGGCAGTATCCAGCAGGTCCTGTGCAACCTCAAGACGAAGTTGTTGTTGTTCCTGAGAAAGCAGCTTGGGCACAAATTTTGCTGCCACTCTGCGCAAGCCCAAATCCTCCTTTAAAATTGCATGTGCAGAATCTTTACTGATCCCAACCTCATCACCAATTTCCCACACCATCAAATGACGATCCTCCATTATCAGGGTCCGCACTTTCCCGATAACAACTGCATTGCGGCTTGTTGACGGCCTCCCGGAATGCTGGTCACTCTCCCCCGATGTGCAGCCATCTTTCAACCTGTTGTACCATTCTTTAATTTGGGTAGGCATTGTCACCAAAAGCCTGTTGAATTTTGTGAATTGTTTCCGCTTGGGTATCTTCAAGCTTTTGGCAAAACTTGATGCAAGATTGTTGCTCCACACGTTCCGTCATCACAGGCGAAATGAAAATGCGACAAGTAAGTAGTATAGCACCTCACACACTGGCTGCCTGACAGTGACTGACGCATCTAGCAAGCCTGCCAAAAACCATGCATGCGCATGAAGGCATGCGGCTCCACTATGCACACTTTTTCCTCCCTAACATCATTACTTCCCACGGGAAAAAATAAAGTCAGATACTTTTTCGACAGTCCTCGTATATATATAATTTTCTTTGAATTTTGCTCTCTCAAGCCTACAAAATTTGTTAATCTTTTATTAATTTTCATAAGAAAGTATCTTCTATCACTAAAATAAAATATCACAGCTGAATGATTTTCTACAATCTGTCATTTCTATTATATACTTAAAGTTCTTTTAAAATTTTATCTACTTAAAATGCCTACACATGCTTTAAAACAGGTTATTCACTTGACTGTTCACAATTTGGGTTTCATTCACTATGATCAAAGGGGTTCCTAATTATTATGCTTCACTGTATCCATTTATGCAACTCAAAATTTTATTTTCAACACTCAGTAGAATTGATTCACTCTTCCAAGGTTCCTTGTCACATCTGTCCAGCAGAGAGAATTCAGCCTTTTAAAATTACATTTCTGTTAATTTAAACCATAAATTTATTTTCAATGCTGTCAAGATGCTGGTCACATCTTGCTCAGATTTTCAAATTCAAGCATCTTTTTCTTTTGTCAAACTTCTGAATTTTGTTTTAAATGAAAATAAAACTTCTGCTACTTCTATCTTTTCCTTAACACACACACACACTCTCTCTCTCATATATATAAAATTATTTTCTCTGTTTGCAGTATTTTTTTAAGTTGAAGATGAACTAAAACAAATGATTAACCTTATACTGCTGTTTTACTATTTCTATTTTTGCTGGAAAAGATATTTATTTTTATTAAAAATATTTTTCCATTTGCTTTATCTATGACCCCTTACATCACATTACTTTAGATAATGAGATAAAAAGTATTAGAGGTTAAACAAGATAACCAATCAATAAATGCAAGATAAAGAGATCTTTGAACAAATACTCTGTTTATTATTTATTATTTGCAGAATTTGTATTCCTTGCAACCACAATTTCATTAGCTTTTGATCAAGTCAGCTGGAAGGTATTTTGTGTGTTTGTGCATGTGCTAATTCGGAATTATGTCCCTTCTTATTTTCTGTTAGGTGAAAAACATCCAGTCAAAATCCTTTATGATTTTAAACTTGTTTTGTTCTTAGATAATTTTCTTTGATTCCAGACCTGCTGATTCATTGGACTATCAGATAGTGGTTGCCTTTCCTTACCAAATACTTGACCATACTGAGGCCACTATTGAAGAATGTGATCTCACCCCAACAGCTAATCTACACCTGCAAGTTAAAAAGACTGAACCACTGGGATCTCTCAAATAAACACGTCCACTGAAAGAAACTTATTCTTGATTAAGAAAATGGAATAAAAATTGGTAATTAGGAGAGGCTACAGAAAAGGGTCTGTATTTAGAAGCTACACAATGCTTATGAATCTGTTAGAAGTCTAACTTGTTTATTTATACACTGATATAGTATTTTTAGTATCACTGTTACATACAAAAGGACTTTTTATGTTCCTTGGATTATATTGCAGATGTTTTGACCATGTACTAGTACACAAAGCTGTGATCAGCAGACTGTGTTACTAGTATCTTGAGAGCTGAGATGAGATGGAAACACAGCTTTATGAAAATTCATAGATTTTAATAATAGTTACATCACTGTGTATAAAATGCCATGTGTTTGCTTATATTAAGTTTTCTATTGTCTGGACAGGCATTAATAACATTAGTTTAGTTAGTTTTTATGTAAATGAGAAATTCTACCACCTTGTTATGCCCTTTTTGTTTTCAGTGGTTATTTGAAGATTTCTTAGTACAGCTGAATAGGTTTGATGTTGCACTGAATGGATATCCATCTTTAATGACTGGCATAGAGAGCCCAAAGATCACCTTTACAGCATTTACGTAACATTTACAAAATCTTTTACGTCATGTGATGTAAATGCTATGTAAAGCTGGTCTCTCAGTTCTCAGTCATGAAAGAGGAAGTAAAGACAAATTTTGTCCAAGACTGGCTTCATTTAAGGCAGAAGAATGCAGTTTGTACTTGTCTAATTATTTTCAATAAAAAAAATATAGTTAAATTACCTCTCATTAGTCAGCAGTTGTTTTCACTTCTAAAGATTAATCCCTTAAAAGGTCTTTCTGTAGACTGGTGGCTTGGCCCGAGCACAAAACCATTTTATGGATAGTAGTAGTAATGAGCCAGGTCAGTGCAATGATCTTACTCTGATCAGACCAACAGTATAGACAGAAGGAACCCATATATCTCTGAAGGGTCAGTGTCTCCTGCGGGTTTTTAGCCACCAGCAGTATATCAGTTTGATTGGTGGATCTCATTACTGAGATCAGTACAATCTTTACCTTTAATGTAGTGATGAACAAAAATAGTTACTTGATAGTTATTTTTGCATAATTCTCACATACATCATTTAAAATAGATTTGTTTCGTTTTTGATTTCTTTTACTATCAGCAAAATTTTTAAGCACAAATAATAAAAAGAAAACAACAAATTAGTGGCCCAGGCAACAGGAATGTCGCAGACTAATTGTAAGTGGAACATTTTTCCTTCTTTGTGATTAAAGTCAGCTGTCAGTTTCAGATATCTGCTGATCAGTTTTGCGATCACTTAGTAATTCCTGAAATCTTTGAGACATCACTGCACACGCCCCCTGGTTATAAGTGGTCTACAGGCTCCTCTGTCATGGCTGGATACTGTTCTCGACTCAGATGGTTATGATCTGACATTTAATCTTGAAAATGGAAGCGAATGTAGTCTTTCAAAGAAAACCAATAAACTATTGGGCTGGATCTCTGATGCTGTGATTAAGTATTTCACTTTGCGTCATTGCTGAGGATAACATGCCATTGAGGAAATCTCTGACATCAAGCCTTGTTCCTGTGAGGCTTTAAAACACACCTGCTGTCTTTTCATAATTAGATTAGTAGACAAATTGATGAATCACCAAAGAAGGGGAATTTTAAATATAGAAAAATGTATATATATATAGGTACAAATAGCCTGCCAAATTTCATGTTTTTTAAACAGTTATTGATGAGTTGTTTTCATGCTTCTCTTTTTTTTTTTAGTTTAGATTCATATTGCATCTGTAACTTTCTCAGGATTTTTTCAGCCAGGTATCAATCAATGTTTCCAAGTGATTACATCTGCTGACACTGTTAAGGTGTTCACTATGAACACTTGGTAGATTTAAAATTCTCCTTGGTCGATTTTCACTGCACAGAGCAAGTCGGACCAGAAGCCGCGCTGTTGGATCCTTGTCAGTGATTCTGTTTGATGAATAGGACATGTCATTTCTTGATACTGGCAACTACTCTTCACTGTTCAGAGCCTTCTTGGAAACCATAAATAAGGGTTCTATGTAGCTCCATTTTTTGGAAATGAGCTTGCCCTCCAGAGAGTGTTTTTCCTTGTCATCGGTGCAGATATTAGAAGAATCATCACTATAAGTATATCTATCACATTGTACTGCCTTTGGTGATCATTGTAAAACATTTACAGCGGTTTGTTGAGTGCTGGTTTTCATTGTTTGGGGGGTTAGTGATGACTTCACATTCAACCTCTTGATCCATCAGTATCTGATTAACATGTAGCAACTTTCTCTAAAATGTTCTAGCCTCATCAGCCAAGTGGTGCCTTCCAGCACACTTTCCTGACAACCTGTCTTCCACTCCACATTATCTTTACTCTGGAATTTGGGATGCCACATCCTCCAACTTAATTATCTATTTTTAAATCTTGCTCAGTCAAAGATTCTTATCTGGTTTGTTTGCACTAGTGGTTGATTTAAAGAAATCACAATCACAGATTACCTTCATTTCAGCTGTTGTTTGGAGACCAGCATCTTGAATCCTTTTCGTTTTACCAGCTCCGTGTCTTTGGCATCAGGCTCAGTACAAACCAGCGTATTCGTTTTTGGGCTGGATTATCTGTTGTCTATAGATGTATCTTTATCTATATGTTTTAGAGATTTTCTGCTTAAATAGTTGTCATTAGTGTAACTTCAATTTACTTGGAGTCTATTTACGAAACATTTCCAATCTATAATGAATAAGCACAACATTTTTCTGTTATTACATCTTTTTTCCTCATACGTTACATGCTAGTTATTCTCTTACTAGCACACACACACACACATATATATATCCATGACTTTGCCCAGATTTCTTTTGTGCCATTTTATATGAAAATTGTTGGTTTTCATTAGCTGACAACAAGCCTAAGCTTCACTCTGAATGTTCCTGTTTATTTCTTCGTTTATCGCCATTTCTGATTACTTAATTTTGAATTACTGTCAGCCTCAGTTAACGTAAACTTCGTCGTCGGTTGTAATGTCTGGAGTAGGTTGGACGAATCCTGCGAGGATGTGTTAAGGGTTTCCGGTCCCTCCATCCCTAGACTAAAAATGGTGCCTGGCAAACATCTCGTTAAGGTGAAGAATGGTTTTTAAACCAGAGTTATAGGATAAACATCTAAAGGTTATTTTTTTTTTTTAAATGCTTAAAATTACGACTGGTTAATTTATTAAGCGACAAAATAACTTAATTTGAGGAGGATGGACCAATTGATTGAGCGGCAATGGAAATGGCAAACCAGGAGAAAGTGTCCGTCTAAGTTCAGTTGGATACAAAGAATAAACTTTACGCTGGTACAAGGGTTAATCCAGTAAAGCCGGAGAACTGGCGAGTCCCCCCACCCGGAAGTTGTCTGTACCTTTTACCCAAGGTGTTTGCTTTCTTCAGGTGAGAATGAGCCTAAGTTTCTGTTTGTTCCATTGTTGTATCTACTGTTGGTCTGAGGCGTTGGTGCGATATCGGCGAAAGAATGAGATTAGTTTCCAAGGGGTCAGTTTATCGGGTCAGAAAGTTAATTTTAGAAAGAAATTTTTTTTACAATTTTATTTAGATTATTTATACAGACGACCCCACCCCCTTCCGTCTGTTGCTGGGTGTTTTACACGCGGTAAGCTGTCACGTGATAGATGCATCCATACCGGAACATAGAGCACCGTTTCCGGTTACCTATAAACGACGGTTTTTCGACGACCAAGGTAATGCATTTTGACCAAATTTTTTTTAAAATAGTGTTGTTGTTGTTGTTGTTTTTAGGGGTTGGAGCCCCGTTAAATCACGTCTTCAGATTTCAAGCTGGACTCTCGCCTCCCGGGAGCACGCGAGGGCTCGAAGATGCTGCCCTCGTGGCCGACTGATGGCGGATCACAGGGCTGCAGAATTTGCTTCTTTGTCGCAATAAACACGAGAACGTTGACGAATCGAATATCTCCGTTAAGGAAAATTTGCGTGAGTGATTAGCCTACAAATCTGCCGTCTTAGGTAACTGGCCGATTACTTACCGTGCCCTGCTATATTAGTTTTGCCGTCCCCGTAAATGAATGTACCTGAGGTTACTCGGTACTTACGAAAGGAGTATTTTGATGTACAGTGAGTGGGCAGGTAACCAGTGCCGAGCAGACCCCCCTCCCGCGATATCTGCTGCGTTAATGGCCCTGGAGAGTAGGGGCGGATTTCCGAAGATCTCGACATTTCTCTTTTGGTTTGTGGTCAGTATTATGGCAAAGTGACTGGGAGAGGCCTTCAACAGTCTCACCGCGCTGCCATCACTCGCCACGTAGCCGCTGAGGGCGTGACGGACGTGAGAAATACTTCCCGCCCAACAGGAAGGAGTACTACGCTTTAAAAGGTTTGGTCAAAGGCATATCTGCCAAGACTCTGGAGTGTTTGCGGTATATGAACTCTTCTCCAAATGAGTCCGGGGTTATCAATTTACATCTGAAGGTCGCACCCGAGATTGGAGGTCTATTGAAGAGGACCTACTCCAGTGTCAGGTGTGGAGACTGGAGTGACGTGGTATGGGGATGCGCACATAACTGTTGCGTGTCGAAAGATGTCTGAATTCTTTCGGGGACTGCTTTTTAAGGACTTATCTCTTGCCATTGTACCATCCGAGCAAACACTGAGATTCACTTCCCATATTCTTCAGGAGGATAACGCTACACGTCATACCTCTCATGCGACCATAAGAGTGATTCCCTAAGTCCTGATAATCTGGGCTATCAGCCGAGAGCAACCTGTCTATGCCCCGCCAACATGATGGAAATACTAGGAGTATGTGGGGAAACTGTACCAGACCGTGATACAAAATATTAGTAGTTCAATGACAGACAGAGTAGAAGATCTTACGTAAAAGGTGGCTCGACCAAGTACTGACATAAAGGATCTCGTGTTTTTATTTGCTGCTTTCCACAACAAACCAGAATTGCTGAATTATTGTGGAAGGGCTCTGTGATTTCGTTTTGGCTACGTTTTTATTGTTTATAATCTATTGTCTCGGGACTATTTTAGCCAGATAATGTTTAAATTATGTTGTGTATACAAGAATGGTGATTTCAGGATACTCATGCATGCTACAGTCGTACTATTTATTGCTCCTCAAAATGGCAGTTATCGATCTCGCCACCGACCGGCTAAGCCATCATTTATCACGGAGATGACGTAAAAGTTTGAACTTTACTGCAGTCGAAAGAAATCTTGAAGTTTGGCGCACACACTCCCTCCAAAAAGAAAGAAGCTACGGCCATATCAGAGGTAATTACAATACAATAAAAGGGGGGGGTTTTAATGAACGTTTTAACGCAGTCGAGAAGGTTCATAATAGAAAGTGAATTGATCGTCTCGTTTCTACTTAGCTACTGGTACACAATGAGGTGTATGTTATAATATCGTCGGTCATTAATGCAATTGTAGATACTGGGCTGGCTGTTATTATTCTAATCAAATTATTGGCTGACTATATACAGACGAAACTCTTCAAGCTTTAATTCCAAACATAGGATGACTTTCGGTCGGAGCTATTTCTGGCAGCTGGACGGTGGCCAACAGGGAGGCAATCAATACAAAAGCTTCGTTACTGTATTTTGCTGAAAACGTGGCCGCCATGAATGAGTGGTCCACGAACTCGGTGGACCGTGTCAAACATGCACAGGGCGACTCGTACCCCTACAATGATTTAGCGTGAATCTCCCCCCTCCTCTTTCAAAAACTTTCTCCTCACGTGGGGGTTTTTATCCGTTCAGAGAACGTTTTCTAAAAAAGTTTCATAACGATTTGTCGAAACTCCCTAATTATTTTAACCTTCTGTGTACCACCTGCGGTGCTTCTGAATCCCATTACCCCTCAAATCTGCACAGGTTGAGCCGTCGGTGGTGGGGGGGGCTGGGCTGTGACACTCAGTACAGACAAGCATAAATCGTTTTCTGGGGAGTGACCGAACACCACAAGGACCTCCGAGTACTCGACGAAAGGCAAGAGTTTTACTGTCAACACAACACAAACCTCCATCCTTAATCCTCCGCCTCTTCAGAGAAAATATACAGCATATAAAGAGGTTTTGGCTTCGTGAATAGGTCCCTGGTTCTTCCGTCTCTGAAATTCTCCGTAAAGGTGTGGCAGCCCTCATTCAGGAATGGACACCGATTTATTGGACAGAATCAGCGAAGACCTACCAGATTGTTAGCTCTGGGAATACGGGAGGCAACTGAAAATAATACATGTGATTTGGAATCTGAGACCGTTAACGGGTAACTTTAGGGGTTTAAAAGATGTGGTTGAAAGTGATAGTGTTAATCAATTTAATAGTCGGACTGGTGACAGGCAGTCCGTGCTCTTTCCCGAGGGCCCTTGTGAGTCACCCGTGCGAGATCTGGCTAGAGGCAATTTAGCGGCGATCAATACACCAGACCCCGCATATGTGGCGTCGGCGCCACGTTTGGTAGCAGGGTCTCCTCCACTCTGCCGTTCGTGAACGTTGAGTGCTAGATTCTCGTTCCCGGATGGGCCGGCGGCGGAAGGGACACTACTTTAGCATGTGGTGGGGAACGTTGGTGAACAAGGATCCGACTTGTCGGAAGGAAGATAATAATAATAATGAAGCCGGGTTTGGGCTTTTAGTATTTATTTACCCCTCTATTACAGCAGTTCCGTCGGACAGAAGGAAATCACCCCAGCCCCACTCCCTCGGCGCTCAGATTGGCTGGTTACCTAGTACGCTTATTGAGCCCTGGCGGCTGGCTACACGGAGAAACTAGTCTTCTCCGATACGGAAGATCCATAGTTTCTACTTGTGCTCTGGATGGATAGTTTCCTTTCCGAGACACGATCATGAATGGATATGCAGCTATACACGCAATGGCAAGTAGCTTAGATAAACCGCACACCTATAAGGTCGCGGTCAATCAGGGGCCCCCTCCCCCGGTACAAAATCTGCTTTCTCCATGTTTACGTCCATGGATTAAAAATCGTTTACAAAAGCTACCGTCCGTTTTATCATCAGCCCGAGCCCGCGCTCCCCTGTGGCTCAGTAACCGTCTCAGATCCTGGTGCGGCTTTTCCAGGTAAACCTGACAAAACTCTAAAAGGTTTCAGTTCTTCTTTTTAAAACGAGTTAATTGGTTTCTCCCGCGAACTCTCTTCAGATGCCTTCAACGCGGCCTTTGTACCGCGGAAGCTTTGACCGGTTTCGGCTCGAAGCCCTCCCCAAAGGGGTCCCTTGCCCCACCCGGGGGAATTACTTCAGTTAATTGTTTCTCACCGAGAGGGTGAAATCAATTAGATAATTTGTAAGTATTCCTCCCGCTTCCGTGGTGGAGAAAGGATTCGGGGCTATCGGCGCCCTTTGTTTCAGAAAGTCAATTTCCGACCTGATTACCGACGGTTAGTGGTAGGGGGTCGAAATGGGGACCAAGCGAAGGCGTAGCGAGGCAACACGACCAGCTGACGTTCACCTCTTCAATGAAGGAACGAAGCGAAATTCTCCGCCCCCCCCCACCCACGACCGACCTTTGACCTTTGACCTGCGCAAAAGGAAATCAGTTCGACTCCCCCTGACAACCGGATTGCGCCCACCCACACCCCACCCCACCGGGTGCGACGTAGTCATCACGTCACGGTAAACAATAAAGAATTGTTTGCTGTTGTTTTTCCGTCCGTCAGCACAGCTGTCCGGACCCTAGTATCAAGGGAAACAGCTGGTAGGTGGGGGGGGGAGCTTCCGATTGCATCACGGAAACCGATCCCATTCATCTCTGCCAGCTGCTCTTCCTCCACGAGCCGCATTTTAAAGACATCGCTGGAGATCGCGGCGCGATAACTGGTAAATAGCGTTCATCGATTTAACGGGGTAAGGGAGCGAGACCCAGAACAGGGGGAGCTCCCTCCACCGATCGGCTCACTGGTGCAGCTCAGAACAGGCACGTGCAGAAACCCGGGTGGTGCCGAGAGCAGCAGCACGTGCTTTTGGTAATATAGATACACTGTATGATGAGTTAGACGATAGTCTGGGTGTCAATAATTCAGATGGATGGTGACAGGTTACGATTGCTTGTCCTCGTTGATTACCTTGAGAAAGCCTTGTTTTGTAATGGAGCGCATAATAAGATTTACCATAGACCTGCTACTCGTCAGGCTCTTTGGATTCCAAATTTGGCATTATGGAGTTTCTCTTTTGCTGTTGTTCTTAACATCTTAAACCTAGAATTAATTTGCTCATCCCTTATGTTATTCCTTTCCTCCTCGCTCTAAACTGGATTGTTATTCAAATATCTATACACCACATCTACTTCAGACGTTTGGACAGCGGTTCTTTTTAAATCAAAAATCGATTTTGCTTCAGTCTCCATCACACGTATGTTCAAGTGTGTCTTTGATAGCCACCGTTTAATTTTCTTTTTTTAAAAAATTTGAGATACTTTCATTCACTTTGATGTTTCTAAATTCTTCTCGCTTTCATTATGGCAGATCATCCGATCGGAATCATGAGACCACATTTCTTTATGAACTACAGAGAAGCTTCCCGCTTGAATAAATTTCCATGTCTAATTTTCTTTGATCAAACAAACCGTTTTTCTTGGCTCAAGCAAATCTTTTGTGTTTCTAAGGAGATTACTAGATTATAGCATCAGTGTAATTCAACGTATAGACGAGGCCATAATCGACGTCATGTGTTTACATGTAGACGAGGCCATAATCGACGTCATGTGTCCACATGTAGACGAGGCCATAATCGACGTCATGTGTTTACATGTAGACGAGGCCATAATCGACGTCATGTGTTTACATGTAGACGAGGCCATAATCGACGTCATGTGTCCACATGTAGACGAGGCCATAATCGACGTCATGTGTCCACATGTAGACGAGGCCATAATCGACGTCATGTGTTTACATGTAGACGAGGCCATAATCGACGTCATGTGTCCACATGTAGACGAGGCCATAATCGACGTCATGTGTTTACATGTAGACGAGGCCATAATCGACGTCATGTGTCCACATGTAGACGAGGCCATAATCGACGTCATGTGTTTACATGTAGACGAGGCCATAATCGACGTCATGTGTCCACATGTAGACGAGGCCATAATCGACGTCATGTGTTTACATGTAGACGAGGCCATAATCGACGTCATGTGTTTACATGACCAAACTACTAGCTACGGTTTTTGTATTGTGCTGTCGTAATGATTGACAACACGTCTTTTTAGGATCGCGAAAATATACGAAAAATTTTCTGCAGACAAGATATCGTGAAAATTAAGTCGAGAGTACATCTTTATTATTATTATTATTATTATTATTATTATTATTATTATATTATTATTATTATTATTATTATTATTATTATTATTAAATGTGAAATAAATTTAAGAATGAAGTTAATACCATTGTTTTTTTTTTGGTACATCATCCATAACAAAAAGACTATTTTCTGTTTACAAAAATTGTTATAAGTAAGCAGGCGCATTCGAGTTCTTTTCTCTACGCCTGAACTATTCGCTATTCCCGTTGCCATGACGAAAGTAGACGTGAAAGTTTAGCTGTTTTACTTGGAAGATTTCGATAGAGTTTCTCTTTGTTCTCAATTTATGGCTTAAAACGTTAGCATCTTCAAAGCCAGTCTGTTTTATGTCGCGGAAGAGGAGATATCTCCGACATCCTGCCAATTGGTGGAACAGAAAGTAAACCTTTACGATCCACTTGTGTCCCTTTTCCCCCTTCTTCTTTCTTTTTAGTTGGCATACTCCGCATCTTCCTCGTGTCTTTTTTCTGTAGTGATATCTCCTGCCCTTCCCCCCCCAAGTGCAGTCCTTCCGTACTGTACCCCTGCGAGTCTCCGCAGCAACAACAACATCAGCCGGTGTCAGCTGAGCTTGAGAGGACAAGAGTGGCAGATTGCGCCTAGCGACCCACGATTTGGAATCACACGAGCGGAGCTACTTCGCCATTCCAAGACACAGCCATAGAGTCAGCGTCTGAACGTTAGCCTACTTTTAAAAAAAATTAATAATTAATGTGTAGAAATCTGCATTTTAGCGGCCATGATTATGGACTCTCCCTTAAATAATCCATCAAATTTGAAGGAGAACATCTTGATGAAAGGTCTTGTTTTGCAATAATCTTTGTTTTATGCGTAAGGATTTTTAAATAGCATGTAACTACATTCATATTTAAATATTTGATTTTTCATTGGTCGGTTTACATTTATGACTGCCAGTGTATGCATTACACATTTTGTGTTAAATATGTTATGTTGATTACAGAAAAGTACCGGGTGTATTAGAGGCGTTGTTGAGTATAAGTTACCATCTCATATATTAATACACAATTAAATTAAAATATACAGGGATTCGCTTACCTGGTCCATCGGCAGGTTAGAAAGGAGCCTATCCGATTCCCGACCGTTTATATTATAACCGGACAGAAGAGCCGATAATTAATTAAGCAGAGAGACTCGAAACTAACCAGTCAACAAGACGCGTCAGTCAGCTCTCTATAAAGCTAAATTAACTGAAACATCTGCTGGAGGAAAAAAACCGTAATTCAGTACATAAACAAAACATTGTAAAAAAAAAACACTAATTGCATTTGCCAAAAGTAATAACAATAATAAAAAAAATTAAGGAGAGTGTCATAAGAAAGTACTGAAATATGAAGTTTCCGCTGATGGGAACCGAACTTTCGGCCAGTGATAATTTACCTTTAAAGAGAGATAACTGTGGTTTTGCATGGCACCAAATAAACAAAATAATTATTATTAATTGTACAAAACATCGTAAGTTGCGGCTAAAAACTCTTGGAATTTAACTGAGAATAATGATAAGAAGAAGTTTCTGTATTGTCTGGCACGATATCGACTGGATTATGTTGTTTGTTGACGATGGACGGTCGCAGACCGGACTGGTCTTTGATGGACCGAAACTACACCGAGGCCTCCGTCTCTCCGCTAGATGACAGGTGTACTTTCGTCTTAAAGTTCCAAATCACACCGAGGCCTCCGTCTCTCCGCTAGATGACAGGTGTACTTTCGTCTTAAAGTTCCAAATCACACCGAGGCCTCCGTCTCTCCGCTAGATGACAGGTGTACTTTCGTCTTAAAGTTCCAAATCAGACCGAGGCCTCCGTCTCTCCGCTAAACGACAGGTGTACTTTCGTCTTAAAGTTCCAAATCAGACCGAGGCCTCCGTCTCTCCGCTAAACGACAGGTGTACTTTCGTCTTAAAGTTCCAAATCAGACCGAGGCCTCCGTCTCTCCGCTAAACAACAGGTGTACTTTCGTCTTAAAGTTCCAAATCAGACCGAGGCCTCCGTCTCTCCGCTAGATGACAGGTGTACTTTCGTCTTAAAGTTCCAAATCACAACGAGGCCTCCGTCTCTCCGCTAGATGACAGGTGTACTTTCGTCTTAAAGTTCCAAATCAGACCGAGGCCTCCGTCTCTCCGCTAAACGACAGGTGTACTTTCGTCTTAAAGTTCCAAATCAGACCGAGGCCTCCGTCTCTCCGCTAGATGACAGGTGTACTTTCGTCTTAAAGTTCCAAATCACAACGAGGCCTCCGTCTCTCCGCTAGATGACAGGTGTACTTTCGTCTTAAAGTTCCAAATCAGACCGAGGCCTCCGTCTCTCCGCTAAACGACAGGTGTACTTTCGTCTTAAAGTTCCAAATCAGACCGAGGCCTCCGTCTCTCCGCTAAACAACAGGTGTACTTTCGTCTTAAAGTTCCAAATCACAACGAGGCCTCCGTCTCTCCGCTAAACGACAGGTGTACTTTCGTCTTAAAGTTCCAAATCACAACGAGGCCTCCGTCTCTCCGCTAAATGACAGGTGTACTTTCGTCTTAAAGTTCCAAACCCTAAGTAATTTTCGGTAGGTTTTCTACTGTTTTAGAGAAAACCCTCGAGTTACCTGTGGACTTTGTTTGGACATTTACCGACTAGGATTTCGGATGAAGATGTTTACCGGGAAAGAAAAAAAAAACAGGTTCCAGAGCAGTGGCACGTGGCTGAGCAACCGGACCAAGACCCCAGAGGAAACCGTTTATAAGACATGTTTTCTGTGGGGGGGGTGTTCGAGTGATGGAACTGCTCCTGCTTCCCGGAGTGGAGACAGGTTCGGTGCCTGCACACACACACACCCCCTCCGTCGAACGTTCTCTTTCTCTCGTGTGGATGCCATGTGATAACTCTCGGTGTGTGAGTGCAAACCTTTGTCTATTCCACCCTTCTTATAATACAGATGACGGTTGGGTCAGCATTTCTCGCCTCTATGTTACTTCTGTTTGGCTGACGACGCCTTCATTAACGGAGTCGAACAGACTGTTCGTTCTCGTGTCCCCCCCCCCCTCCGGATCAAAGTTAATCGTGGTAACTAAGCGTGGGGCGCGCGCAGCGGCTCTTAGCAACGCGAGGACAAACAAAACATGAACCGGCGAATGGCGGGTGAAATAGATGTTCAGAGGAACCGACTTGAAGCTATAGATAATTTCTCATTATTTGGTCTATTTATTTACGTATTTATTTAGTTTTTCTTTCAGTTTATAGTAACTTTAATTTGTTAAAATTAATTCTGAGGTTTCCTTACATCAGATAAATCCTCAAAAGCCCCGCTTCTCTTTGATGTTCGGGTCTTTTTTAGAGAACAGTTGACTTCATCTTATACCTGAATAGGTGACATTTTATGAAATGGTTGGACTACGAGCAACTGGAGTAACTTATTCTGCAGAAGAGTTTGTTTTGCTTAAACTTGAGGCGAGCTGGCGAACGACGGGGGCGACATTTAAATCCTGGCCATTTCCGATTGGAACTTCTTTCAGCTGCTTTAAAGTTGAAAGAGAACGGGTCTGATTCTGTCACCCCTCCTCCCTCCTCCGAGACACTGATATGAGATGAGCGGCAGCGAATGTCATGTAAAGACGGTCTCTTGTTTCTTTAGTGCGATCATCCGAAGGTCAGTAAAGACGACATTTCGCCTAATGATCTTTACGGGAGATTGTAAGAGAGAGAGAGAGAGAGGGGGGGGGCAGAGGGAGGGAGGGGGAGAGAGAGAGATGGAAAGAGAGGGAAGGAGGGAGAGAGAGAGAGAGGGGGGCAGAGAGAGGGAGGGGGAGAGAGGAGAGAGAGAGAGAGAATGGAAAGAGAGGGAGGGAGGGAGAGAGAGAGGGAGGGAGAGGGGAGAGAGAGGGGGAGAGAGAGAGAGAGGGAGGGAGGGGGAGAGAGAGGAGAGGGAGAGAGAGGGGGAGAGAGAGAGAGGGAGGGAGAGAGAGAGGAGAGAGAGAGAGAGAGGAGAGAGAGAGAGAGGGAGGGAGAGAGAGAGGGAGGGAGGGAGAGAGAGAGGAGAGAGAGAGAGAGAGAATGGAAAGAGAGGGAGGGAGAGAGAGAGAGAGAGAGATGCGGATCTCGATGGAGAGAGAGATGCTCTCTCGCTCTCTCTGAGCATCTCGCTCCTCTCTTAGATCCTCTCTAGAGCTCTGAGAGAGACGAGACTCTTGGTACTTGCCCTTATTGAGGGGGACTTTCAGGTTTTCTCCTCATTTTTTTTTATCTTTTGTACTCAGTTTTACTAAGATTTCTTTTATTTATCTTGTTTCAGGTATGAGCTGATCAATACTTGACCAGGTGGTCGACTTTTCCGGTTTCTTCACACGTATGACAGCAAAGGTGCACACCGAGCTTAGTGGAGAAGCCATCGAGATGAAAACGACTCGTGGAAGTAGCAGCAATGGCCACACTCACTCACTCGCATCACCGACCCCGCGACCTGACATAGTGGAAGATCTGCAAGGGGCACAGGATTTCTAACGAGTAGATGTTAAAGATGATCTCGTTCGGGCCAATATAATGGGTTTTGTCTGGGACGAAAACGAAAGAGATTCCAAAGGCTTATTGTAGCATATTTGTGTAATTGAGAGCGGGATAAATCGAAAGATACTTGGGTAGTCAATGAACTGGTGAACACGATTATTTTAGACTGCTGGATCAGCTGGGTATCTCATAACATTGAAGACAGATGGAAAGCATTGGTTCTACAAGAGAAAATGACGGAGATAAGTGGACTCCGGTACATTTTTGAATGGGTGACTTACATGAGCTAGGAAAATTACTTAAACAGCTTTGTCTTGGAATTAGCGAAGTAAGATGACTATAATCAAAACTTTACAAGACTCGGTAAAGATACGTAAAATCCATTTTTTAAATTACGGTTATCAAGTGGAGTTTACTTGAAGATTTCTGGTTTATATTGAATTTACTGGACCGATCGCCTCTGTGCCGTTTCGAACAGCCATGGCGTGAACATTAAACAGACAAGACCTCTCTCGAAAACAATTTTGTAGGTGGAATCTTCTGTCGGTTCTCTGCCATTCGCGATTTCGTGTCTTATTTCTATTACATTTGGAACAACAAAAAAAATAAGACACAACATCACCGGTTGTCCAACATGGCCTAGTAGAAGAACCGATTGTTTGCTTTGTTCTTCGTGGGAAAGAAGCAGGTACTCGCTGGTTTCTAGCAACACGTGAGGACTTTTTTGAGGAACCAAGACACCGTTATTGGGTGGATCCGAGAAGGAATTCGATCAGCCCAAAGCTTCGCAGAGCTGTGACGGACCGAAGTGTACCTTACCTCGAGCGGGTTGCGGCATCATCCGTCCACGTGAACAATCCCTGTTGGTTCTACTTGAAGCCAGAGCAGACCGTGAGTCTTTTTCAAGAAAAGAGAGCAATTTCCAAGCCTGGAGACGGGAGATTTATCGCCAATATATTGTCATCCGGGTGTTTTTTTATTGTTTTTTTTTTTATTTGTTTGTTTCTTCTTTTTTTAAAAAAAAAAATGGTGGCCTGTTGGCGAAATGTAAGGTTTCTCACCAGTGGATCTCCTCTCGCTACCAGCCGATAGGAGTGCTGCTGTTTGGTGAAGGGGGAATATTGGCTTAGAGAACCATCCCCGTTGCCAGCAGATGTGGCCCGAATAGCAAACGCGAGACAGTCTTCAGATGGACTTTTGGTTCATCACAACAACCGGGGAAACAAAAATGGTGGGGTCGGGTTAGACCAGGATGCGGATGAACTGTTCGTGCAAGACGTCGGATTTCAATCCCCGGTTAAAGGGTTAAAAAACTCGTTAAATTCTCCATTTTTTGGCATAATAATCCACATCAGGAATCCGGACGAGTGTGACAAAGGAAACCGTAGGCGGCTTTGTCTTCTTGGGGGGGGGCGAAGATACGAAAGTCTGGCTAGCGTCAGGTGAGCAGCCAAGCGGAAGAGATGTCGGCTGCCACCAAGCCAACGACAAGGAGAAGTCCGTGGGTGCGAAGGGGGCAGGGACTCGGGTACCTGCAGCGAAACCCGGGGAAAGTGGAGCAATTTCAACTCTATCGTCAAAAAAACTGGGCGACAGACCTCCGGAGAACCGTCAAGGTTTCTTTCTGAGACTGCGTCAGAGAGCAGCCATTGTATTAAAGCTGATACATTCAATTAGGAAATTTTACATGAAAAACTCTGAAGAAATGTTACAAATCCCCAAGAATAAACCTTTAACAACGCAGCCTCATGTCTAATGCAACGAACTATTACCCATTTGGTATGATAAATCCATTTAAGCTGAAGATACTGGCTTCCAAACGCAATTCTTATACTTAATGAAACCTTTTCTTGCATTGTCAATGGAATTATCTTTGCAAGCATCACTGAGGGGCACGTGCAAGGGCATGGAAGTAACCAAGACATAAATTCTGCCCGGGATGCAGAGAAATAACTGAAATAGTTTTGCTTTGGAATAATTGCGCAAACGGGAGAGAGGAATATTTCCGCTAAAGAAGGCGAACCTGGTAATCCCAGGGTTCTGATACAGGGGCGTGAATTCTTAAATGTTTAATTGCAAGAAATCTTGAAAATCAATTTGAAAGAACAATAGAAAACGGGTGGACTGACTTCAGTGGCGATTTTTTCAAGATATCTTTTTGTGGTAAGTTACAAAGAAAATGCCGCCTTTATCTACTTTAGAGTCTGATTTAGGGGTGTGAGCGGCCATTTTCTTTTCCCCCTAAAGTCCTCGCCGACTCCTCACGTCTGAGATCGAACGAAAATCGAAGCCGTGGGATTCGGAATCTTGGGCTGACGTCGATTGGGTGACGGGGAGCCGACATCTGCTCGCCCGACGTCAGAATTTCCATCTCAGAAGCAGAGTGGTCTCCCTTGGGGGGGAAGGGAGAGAGGGGGAGGACAAAAGGGAAGTTTCGGCATCAGATTAGTGGCTCTGTCGTCCGGCTTCAGGTCAACCTGTTCGGGGGGGGTTGGGCGATGCGGGGTCGCGCCGCCGGCAGACGGTTAACCGGGTGAGGAAACTTGGCGAACTTCCCCGCTTCTTTGAGTAAAAGAGGGATCGGCCGCCGGGTCAGGGCCCCGGATGACGGACGTATTTATGGCGCCACCCGGTTAAACTCGGCCGTCCACACAGGAGACGATTTCGTTCGCGGTGCCCCCCCCCAATCTACAAGATAAATCTTCACGGGGGGGGTTGGCTGGTTCTGGTCGGCTTACCCGCTCCACGAATGGTGTTAGATGCCGGGAGACAACCTGGAGAAGTCGAAATAAGGGTTTCCATCAATGGCGGCCGTTTCCGTTGTTTTTGTCGTGCTCCAGGTTTCCGGCAGGGACATCCGTCGAGCCGTTGTCTTTAACCTTTCTCAAGGTCTCTCTGCCTGCAGGCGTTTAAGCTGTTTAAAAGGGCAATTTTCCTGTCCCCTACTTTGGATGTAGGCAGCTGTCTCCTCGTTATCTCCCGGTGGTGGGGAGGAAGGGGAAGAGCCCTCGTGGTTAATTTCCCCTGACCTCACAGCTCGGTTTAGAAATAACTTCTAGACGCCGATCCTATCCGAAACCCGGCCCCCTGCTTTAGTGAATCGCATCGGCGTTTATCAAGAAACCCTAATAGCACGACAGGTGGATTACTGCGAGCCTGTTAGCATCCTGCCGCTGACGGGGGCTCGGTCGACATTCGAACCGGAAGTGAATGGAAGGGGCACTGATTTCCGCTAGTCTGGTGCCTTCCGCATCCGTAAAACTGCTAACCAGTCAGATGGAAATGAATGATGAAAAAACGCTGGGACGAGATCCGATTAACCCTCCCACCTCCCCAGGGGCTCTAATTACTGCTAATGGGCGGAATATCTTGATTGACAATATTACTCAACGGTCAGAAAGCAGACGAGAATGTTATCGTATCTAGTTTCCTCCTCACGAGGAGATGGTTGAGAATAAATTCTCTATTAAGAAAACTGTTGTTGTTTTTATATCTTTTAATCTGCATTAAACGAGAAAGAGGAATCCATCATCACCAACTCGATAGGCGAAAATTCATCTTTGCTTCTTCTTTAGTGAGCCACGTAAAGAGCATCTTTACAATGTAATTACATTGCATTAAATATGATGCGCAGTAAAGGTGATGTAAATACAAGCTCTTCTCGTTCTTTGCGCCCGTAAGGACGGATTTTCCACCCGGCTCGTTTTACCGATGTCAAGGTTCACCACCGTGACACGAACTCGCCGCGGGTCACTCCGTCCCGTACCACACTCTTGTCGAACTCCTTGTCTGACGTCGTCGCTGATGTTTCTACGCAAATAAAAAGAACAAAAGGAAAACACCATGCGAGTTAACTTTAACGATACAGGCACAGGAACGACAAAGGAAGAGGTCGGCAAAATGACTTGAGTACATTTGAGAAAGGTTATAGGGGGTCAGCAGTCACGTGTGTGGTGGGTCAGAACCTCAGAGCGGATGGCAAAGAGCCCGCCTGTCACAGCTCGGTTAAGTCGATCTGAGATGGTTCCTTTAAGATTGAGAGTCAGCTCCGAACGACTTTACTAGGACCTGCCGACCAGGTCCTGAGCCGTGAACGACTCAGCCGAATGCTACAGCGTCAGAACGTCGCACCGGGTAAAAGACCGCACCCTAGAGGAATATTAACATGGCGACCGGAAGCTCGCTTATGTATTATTGTGATATCGCTGAATGCGGGGAAATGAGTAAAGAAAACTGATTAAAATAATTTTTAATGCTTCAAAGGAATAGTGATCAATTAATGGGGTATTAAAGAAAAAAGGTCTTCACGGAAGTTGAGAGAAAAGCGTCGCCATGGCAACGGCTAAAGGTTGGACAGGCACGCGCTCCTCATCTGTTTATCCGCTCGAAGGTGAGGATATTAATGTGGACAAATTGTCGACCATATGAAGAAAAAAAACTCGATGCTTTCGTATAACAAGCTTAATATTGCAAGAATCTAGTGGAGTCAGCAAACGACCTGCTGTGCTCGTGTGGCAGCCATCTTTAAAACAGATAGTGGTTCCGGTATTCAGTAGTTGACTGCTAAAGTCCTCATCGGTGTCCTGGTACTGATGGCGGCGCACGGGATATTCCGTCTGTTGTGTGTAAACACATTGCTGGCCGACTTTCAGCTCCTCGCTTGTTTTTGTCTTTCCTACGTTTTCGAATCTCCAAAGTTTATAAAATGAACGGCAACACTGAGATTTCGTGGTTCACTGTTCTCTACGCTTATTTAGTTCTCTGCCACACTGAAGTTTGTTGGGTAAAATGGCAAACAAGGACAGCACAAGGACCCGTCTTTTGAGGTATGAAAGACCCCCCCCCCTGCCAACGATGAGCATGCGAGAGGCTTCTTCAGTCCTGAGATCGCTGCCGGCTGACGACCGTTCGGATTCGTGCCCGGGCCCTGGGGTACTCGGGCACCTCGCGGAACGCCCTCATCTCTCTCCCAGACCGAGTCCGGACACGGCCTTTAGACGTGAACTGCTAACCCTCATTAGTCCAAATGTGTTTTCTTTGGCCAGACCCCTTAAAACGTATTACTCGCTCGTGCCGAAGGGGCTTCTTACGTCCACCACGCCCTCTGTGGCCAAAAGCCGACCAGCAGCAGCACGTCCTGGTCGCGGTGCTACTGTTGAGGACCTCCTAGGTTACCTTAGGTGAAGTTCTCGATAGTACCGACCGCAAATCGAAAGGAAGTTTTCGAAAATCTGCCCCTGACCCCGTGACCCCACACATTTCGGGGGGGGGTGGTGTCTCCAACTCGAGAAACGTCGTTATCCGCCCCTGAAAGTGGATACCACTGCACGGAGAAACCGGAGTAAACCCTGATAACGACGAGAGGGAGAGATCACCTAAACGTCGGCTCTCTACTCACTTATGCTAATTAGTCTGAACTGGCCGACCGTCTGGTTTCTAGGTAAACTCTCTTCGGGGAAAACCATTTACAGAAGAGCTGCCCAGTGTATTAATACACTCCCTTTCCCCGCGTATTGCAGTTTAAATGTTCGTCTTTAATGTATTATTAATAATAGTTCCCTTTGACGTATCTGGGAGGCCATGAATCACCGAATGATTTAGATCTCATGGCTAAAAGACGCGGACCAATCGCATGTCATCCACGAGACGGCGCCACCTGTTACGAGATTTGCTCTCTCCGTAATAAAATCTTAAATTATCTTAATCTCTAAGGATTTATTTAATATGATGACCCCCATTGATTTTAATAACCGAAGTAACACTGGGTAGCCCACAAACGTAACTTTAGGGTGAAACGATTTGGGCTCCCCTTCTCGTTCCTCGATTAACTATGTATGGCTTTTACTGGAGGCATATGACCCCACCTACTGAACTCCAGCAAATATCTCGTCCGATGGCCGACAGGAAGAGTCATAAACTCTATCGCGGAGGCAATTTCCTAACCAGGGGGAGTTAATCCATTTACAACTATCCGGGTTCTCCCTGACTGCGGTCAGGATCATTTAATCCGGGACAGATGCAAAAACAGATAGTGTCACTTATTCTGTCCGCCCCTGAGTTCAAGCTGGTAATCCCCTCCTGCTCCCAGCACGTGCTCTCGGTGTCAGCTGCCAGATATCTGCTGCAAGATTAATTCACGAACAGCCATCAATTCCTAGTTCTTTTGACGTCGTGGCTGAGCACAGAACGTTTTGTAAGTCTTCGGGGATCCAATAAAAAATTGGACTATTTTTGTCGGCATCGATTTCTTCTTCTCTTATCCCCCCCCTCCACACTTTTTCCTTCTTAAAGTTAATCAGCATTTAGCAGAACCGCGGGGATTTCAGTGATAAAAGAAGTGCCCTTTAAAAAATGTAATGGAATGAACTCTGATACATTTGGTTCTCTTTAATCACGAGCGGGAGACGGCAACACGAGTTTGATGTAGGCATCTCCCCATCTTACTTCAGAGTCTGTTCGTCTTCTTATCCGAGAATCTTCAAAGTCGGGAAATCAGATTATGGGGCTTAAATGGTGAGGATTACGTTAAAATATTAGCCGCATGCGCGTCGCGAAGAACGTGCTTAATTCTCATTTAGGACTCTTTTGAAAATATCTAAATGTGAGCTAGAAATAGTCGGCAGGTATTTGAGTATAAAGGTGTGTAGTATTACAGGCTGTATATTTGTTGCTTGTACGGTTAATCCCTGCTACAGGTGGTAATTTGCCCTGTCGGATCATATTTAGTTGGTCCACTTCTATTTATCATCTGGAATCAATAACAGAGGAGATCTTGGTAAATAAGTGGAGTGATAATGCGGACGAGGTCTTCGGGATGTTGTGCTGCAGTTGTATCAGTGCTCCTACATGACCGCCTGTTCTCGCAGAGAAATTGCCAGGAATACTCTCTTTTTCAGTAATTCATTGCTTCATTTTCCCCTTCTGTCTGACTTTACGAAGACTTTTCCGCGCTGTACTTCCAGCTCCGTTAGATTTCCGAAACCGTAGGACCGAGTAAGACTGCAGCAACTACTCTGCTCACGAGGACAGGGTGGGGGGGGGGCCGTACTCGCAGCTGACCCCTCTCTCTATAGGTCGATAATTAATTCGTATTTAAAATGCTGTAAAATCCACTTGTTCATCTCTAGTGATACCCGGGAAATCTCTTGGTGCCGTAACCTTTATTTTCATTGTAGCATGTTTACTTTTTAACTTAAAATCTAAGATTTACCAACATCCGAAAATTAATGTGACGAAAGGCTGAAGGGGGACTTGTTCCTCTATTACTCGAAATCCCCATTATTATCGCTCTCCTTTCCTGCAGGTTATTTGGCACCGATCGCTAATTAGTGCCACTGTACGTTTTCCATTATACCGGGGCAATGAGTATAATGGGAATCTTAAGGAGCGAGAACGCTAAGAGAGGGGCCAGAGAGAGAGAGAGAGATGAGAGAGAGAGAGAGAGAGAGAGAGATATGAGAGAGAGAGATAGAGAGAGAGAGAGAGAGAGAAGAGAGAGAGAGAGAGAGAGAGAGAGAGAGAGAGAGAGAGAGCGAGAGAGAGAGAGAGAGAGAGAGAGAGAAGAAGAGAGAGAGAGAGAGAGAGAGAGAGAGAGAGAGAGAGAGAGAGAGATGGAGAGAGAGAGAGATGAGAGAGAGAGAGAGGAGGAGAGATGGAGAGAGAGAGAGAGATCTGGTTTTATCGATCTGAATCTCTCTATCTCGTCCAGAATCAATATCTCTCTCTCTCGGCCATTATACCTACCAAGAATCTAGGTCCATCCTCTAACAGATCGCTGTGTTCACACCTAGAAGTCGTCCTACGTAATTTCGAGCCGCCATTTGGTAAACTAATCTTCCGGTCCTCAGACAAACGAGATAATTAGGGAACATGAGCGGTGATTGATTTACATTGATGGGAATTACTGTTACCAGAGAAAAATTGACCAAACAAAGAAGCAAAACCTTTTTAGATTATTATTTACTACATCTTTAGAAGAAGAAAAAAAATGCTATTTTAAGAGAAAAGTTGAGATCTCAATTGAAACTAAGTAGTTCAGAACTTATTCAAACAATGTTCAGTGGACCTTCAGACATCCAACACAAAGATAAGAAGCAATCCATTAGTTTGGAATGTATTCTCTCTCTCTCTCTCTCTGTACTGACATCACCATCAGCATCATATCTCTCTCTCTCTCTGTCTCTCTCTCGAAATCTTTAGCGGACCTGAGGCAGTTTCTGTTGAAAAGATTTTATTGCTAGAAGAAATGTTTTTTTTTTAAAAAAAAAACAATGCTAGTTAATTTTGTGGAGAATCTTCCAGATATTCCAGTGTAGCTGATTCACCTCAGAGTCTTTTTGGAAACCATTCAAGTGAGATTTTAAAATACAGTAATTTTTTCGTCTATTATTTATTTGGGTTCGCCGACCTCCCTCATTGGATGCCTGTATTTCTGGATTCCGATATTTAATTACCAGGCATCTTTGAACTCTTCCACAAAAACTCCAACAACTTCTGTCAGTAATCTCGCTTTTTATCTTGGCATCTTTCCCGCCTGCGGTGTCTTCTTTTTTCGATAATATAATCAGTTTCTTGAAACTCTTCTTTAAAAAAATATATATATATAAATATATTTATATGGTTTTAATTCATAAAAGATATTCGTAAATTTAGCAACAAATTCGATTATGTAGCGTAAGGTCTGAGAGATCTGTTCCACCATTGCCAAAGTCGCGCATACTTAATTAACCCTTTCAGTGCTTAATTTCGGTTTGGAGCCGCGGGGTAAAACTGCTCCCAGCATCAAATGGACACGACTGCCAACGCGTGCACATTCTCTTTCAGCATCAAAAGGGTTAAAACGCGTCGATGGAATGCAGCCGAAGTATGGCTTATAGAGGCGCATAAGAAAATACTGCACCGAAACAAGTTTGCTGGGGTTCCGGCCGGCGGCACCCTGAACACACACACACACACACAGCGCCTCACCTGCCCTAATTCAGAAGGAAGGATTGGCTTTTAGTGGATCACCTGATTAGAGAACAGAGTCACGCGTGACGTCAGAGCCGTGTCACGGACATGGCCGAGATCGCCTCTCGTCGTCGGAACTTTTCGTGAAGCAAAGTAATTTTATTTAAGAAGCGGATAAATTTGAAAGCAGCATGGACGTTTGGGGGGGGGAGAAAACAAGACAAAACTAGCTGTCCCCTTACTAATCGCACTAGTAGTAACTTTGCACAGGCATCATAATGGGGTGCCGACCCCGTGGTCTGCTGTCCCACCGAGCGATTTGTCGAGAACGAGGCTGGTCTTCTTCGTGTTGCGTGAACTACAGTCCCGAATCTCCCTGAATTAACCGCTCAAATCGTTTCTCTCTCCCCCCCCCTCCTCCTCCTCCACCGGATTTTCTGGCTCCGTAGCCACGATTCTGCCCGTCGCCAGTATTTCTAGTTACTTAAAAAGCCGCATCATCTCGCGTGCTGTCAGACTCGCTTCTGAGAAGCTCCCCCCCCCCATCAATTACTCTCGATGATAAGGGTAAGAAGATGTCACTGAACGGGCGACTAACTAACAGTTTTCGGTCTATCCGTCTTATTTTGCAGAGCAGAAAGGGTTAATTTCCTCTCACTTAGAACAGATAGGAAAAGTTTGAAACGTATGGTAATTTGCTGAACAAGAGTTTTCCGTTGTTTATTTTAGCCCCCAAAAGGGGAACAATTAAAAGTATCAACCTTCATCACTGTCCCGGTTTTAAAGAGCAAGCAACAGAGTTCATTACAAGTG
Organism: Nautilus pompilius; assembly: GCA_018389105.1. NCBI lineage: Eukaryota > Metazoa > Mollusca > Cephalopoda > Nautilida > Nautilidae > Nautilus > Nautilus pompilius. The sequence goes on along the minus strand of JACATO010000127.1, from coordinate 824,066 downwards.
ACGGAGTTCGCCGCAGATTGACTGGAATTCTTTCCAGATCTGAAACATTGGAAATAAGCTGAACAATTAAAAATACCGAGTTTATCAAGTTTGAAACGTAAGGGGAGACCCCGGATAGAGAGGGTAAAAAAATAATTAGGGGTTTTAGCGACTGGATGGGGACACATATTTTTTTTTGGCTATCTATAGTAACTAGGGGGCATAAGTTCAAATTAGCTAAGATTCCAGCCAACCGGTTAGATATTGAAAAAATATGTTTCTAGTAATAAGAATTTTTGATCAGTAAAATAAATTACCAACAAGTGTAGTCATTAGTGACTGGGTTAATCAATTTGAGAAGTGTATTTACAGCTTTCTTCTTTCCTGGTGAGGGTCCCCGGTATAAGTCATGTTAGCTTCATACCTCAGGGTAGATATCTGAACCAGAGGGCAGCTACAGACGCCCAATTTCGAGTTTCTATTCACGTCACTTTTGTGGCTAAGGGAAATACTAAGCAAATTAAGTGTTTACGCTGTAAATCGAATGTACAGATGTTTGTCGAAGTTATTAGATATTTTTTTGGAATTGCTCTAAATTCAAAAGATATCTATCATGTGTCTACTTTGATACAAATTGTATTGTGATTTAATAAATTAAAGTGTATGTCAGTAACTGTGAGGTTTGAAACTATAGAATTGAAATAACCTAGATTCGACATTGGATTTACAAAGAGTTGGGAAGAGCTTCTTCTCTTGAATTGCAGAAAAATGCAAGAATTAAAACTCACAATTTTTATTCCCTTCATACAGAAGTCGCATACTTTTAACAGTAGTAGCAGAGAGAGAGAGAGAGAGAGAGAGAGAGATGATGATGATGATGATGATTGATGTCGGTACAGAGAGAGATAGAGAGAGATGGGGAGATAGATAGAGAGAGAGAGAGAGAGAGGAGAGAGAGAGAGCGAGAGAGAGATGAGGATGGAGAGAGAGAGAGAGCAGATGTGACGTCATTTACAGTTAGCCTACATGCATTTATGGCCAAATGTTAGACCACTAACTGTAACTCATTCCATTTATTTAACCACTGCATCCCTAAAAGGTCTAGCAAGAAAACATGTCGAATATCGTCCTTCATGTAGAAGTTTGGTTGGTGGAAGACAGAATAGTCGCACTAATGGTGACTCGGTGCTTTGTTTTCAGAGATGAACCTACCTTTGCTCTTGGTTTTCTTTATTATTATTATTATTATTATTTATTATTATTATTATTATTATTATTATTATTATTATTATTATTATCTATGCTTTTAAGGTATGATACAAAGTAATTTATACTACCTATAATTCTATCCACAATTGCTTTAAGAAGACTGATTGATATATGCAGCTTTAGGGAATAATTTGGGAAGCAATTTGTTTCCAAATAAGAAAGGGTCAAGAAGTGAGGAATGGTAATTATGACGGCCTAATTGCCGTTTTCTGATAGAGAACACCTTCAAGGTTCTGCCCCGTAGGGGTCACTGGACGGCGGAAGTATTTAGGTATAAAGAGTATAGATGTATAAGTAACCACGCAAGGTTCTAGACGTTGAATCAACGCCGAACCGCCGGCCGAGAATTGGGTTGGTTCCGGAGTCTAAAAGATTCGCTGTCTGCACGTCTTTTCAGCCCTCCTCCCGCTAGCTGGATGCCTAAAACCATCACTGTCGCAGTTGAAGCGGCACACGCTCATACACGTGTCCTTGAAACAATCTGCCGGAAGAAACGTAGTTACGAAAAGAGGCTGGGCTGAGAGAATGAAGGTTGATCGAGACGCAGCAACAGCTCCCCCTGGTTGCAAAGAACGATAACTGCTACAAAAACCGGATTTTTATATAGCCAGAGTCTTGCCCTCCGCTTAGATACTGCGGGCGTCTTGACTTTCTTTAGGAAAGGGGAAAAAAAGACTATTCTTTTGTTGTTGTTTTTTTTTTTTTAAAGATGAGATATTCGATTTATCCAGGAGTCTTTGAGTAAAGTAAGAAGCTAGTTAGTGTAGACTATCTACAGGTGTTAGCATATGGCAGGAAACAGGGGCTTTAATGACTGTATTACACACGGCTCGTGTGTAGTCCCAGTCTGTGCTTTCGGAGATGGTCGCAGATATTATGAATAAATGAGAAAAAAAAGCGTGGGATTACTGACGATAGTTCACACGGGAACCGGTGAAGGTGCAGTTATGTCCCCCGTAAAAATGTTCCGGAAAACTGCTTTCCGTTTGACAAATACAGGTATGCGAAGGCTTGGTTATCTTTACGTGGCTGCATTCGTTCATACATCCGTGTGAGATCTGTTTCGAAGGCTCATCAGAGACTAAAATGAGCAGTCGCACACCTCTGAACAGCGCGCACTGACCGAGGGATCTCTTCACAAACGAATCCGGGTCTGCGGACGTTGCTCGAGACCGATGCTGAGGCCAGTCTAACCTGCTGGGAATCTGGATAATTATCGCAGAGAGAACACGACTTAAGGACCTGGAGGAAAGACAGACGTTGGGCGACTACGAGCACAGCATCTGAGCACCAATCCGTGTGCTTGACGGCGTCTAGGTATCGCTCTCCAGAATCCTGTCCGTCTCTGGTGCATTCACCAAGTTTGAGAAGTTTATTTCGGCCAGCAAAATTACCCGCCATTTTTCTTCCTTATCCAAGGATGTGGGACACTCTTGGGCCACGAGCCTACCGACCGACCGTCGGAATCTCTGGCAAACTCCTCTCAGAGCAATTTTAAATTTGGCCGGTCATAAAACCCTGGGTTTCAAGTCAGTTAGGATGAGACGGGCTAAGGTTACCAAAGAGTCCGTAAAAAAATCCTTAGTTGCGACCAAAACTTCGTCTCGCTGACGACAGAGTTTCTGTAATTAAACATTTGTTGTTGTTTTTTTTTAGAAAAAAGAAAGAATTAATCTTTAAACGATCGAGGGAAATTGCTTAATTCGACAGCAGGTTCGCCTTAGGGGGGTTTCTCGAGCGTTAGATGAGGGTGGGGGAAATATGGGGGTGTTTTTAATACAACCGATAGAGGGCGCTGGAGAGAAAGCAGAAAAGGTTTTGTTGTTGTTGTTGTTTGTTTGTCTGTCTTAATGACTGTAATATTTTCAAAAACAAACAAGAAATGACGAATATAAAAAGCTATATATATATATATATATATCACTATAGTCTACATAAAAAGAGATGGCTCTTAACCCTTAGGCTGGTTATTAAAGCGGATATGTCCGCATTGACAATGTCATTTGTAGTCGTTTGATGATGGAAGCGGTTTTACCCAAACGCTCCAAAAGAACCCTTTCCCCTCTATTTCAGTAAGCGGAGGTGGAGGGATACCCTCAGGTATTTGAGCCCCGCAGCTTCTCCGATGAAATTCCTTATTTAAATTCTTGGCGGTCGTGTCCTAAGACCGTATTTCTTCTGTTACTCAAATCCGGATTAAATAAACAAATGTTTTCTATTAATAATTTGGACAAAAACAATCTACCCGAATATTAAAGCTGAGTACAACAACAAAAAAAAGAACGGAATTTTTACACAGCAGAATGATGGCAACACATTTCCACAAGGCTCCCTACATTCTCTTCTTTCTGCCTCTTTGATAAAAACAGCGACAGAGATTCCAATCGCTGCAGTAAACCATCGGTCGCGACTACAGATACAGAAAGATTCTTAACCGAATAAAAATTTGTTTGTTTTTCCTGCCATCACCGGGAAGCAGGACACAGTGCCAAAATTCCAACTGGGCGGAACCGTCGCCATTGCGCAGACTTTGCACTGATCCCCGTTTATATGGGGGAGAAGAAGCAACAGAACCCCTCTATTTAAACCTGGACCCTGATCGAATTAATGCGTTCTTTAAATGTCAGCCAGGCCATATTATAAATTACTACCGAGACATCGCGTTAAGCTGGTGGAGATGGACCGATTCTTGGGTGAATGCTTCCTCTCCAAAGATCTAAACCTTTTTTACTTTCACTTTAATGTTGTTCATATTTATCTGTAATTATGACGGAACAAGTAGGCAAACCGTGAATCGCTCCTGTCGACCAGGCAGATGTCGGAGAAGGCCGCAACGAGACTCAGCACCTCCATGTTAGTAAAAGGGCCGGCGAATCTCCCCTCAGTTAATCTGTTTCTCGGGTAGGAAGCTCGCAGTTCTGTCTAGAGAAGTTTGGAAACCGCCACGGAGCTTTCTGTTCTTGGAGATGCTAGCTTTTACTTAATAAACCTGCCTGGTGTGAAGACGCTTAATGCGAAGAGAAGAGATTGGGAGAGAAAAGTCCCACCTTTCTGCTGCACATTCTGACCGAAAGCGTAGCCAGAGATGGCGCCGAAAGCAGACGACAGGGTCATATGTAAAGTTTCACATCCTGTGCCAGTTTAGAGTATTTGAAAATGACTAGGATTTATTACTAACTATTATGAAATTATAGTTTCTACAAACGATAGCTTAAATCTCTTAATATTGTAATTTTTCAGAACAAAAGAATGCCGAGTAAGCTCCTCCTCTTTGTCAGTGATTAACCGGACATTTTCCACGCCTAGGTGGCACACGGATGTTGATGGCTGATAAATCGAAACCGTGCTGGTCGTCTAGTGCGGTCTTACAGGGAGGGGAACCGTGGGCTGTAGTCAAGTTTAGCCACGTACATTTTTAAGTTGATTACTTGCAGAGTTAGCAGGAGGACAGTTGTGGTAATTAGGTGAACTAGATAACTAAAAGTTTGCAGTGCCAGACCTTTAATTACACAGGCCTGCAAAATTTGGGTCAAAGGGAATTGTCTGCCGTGTTACAACTGGTTTTTTAATGTTGGTTTGGTGAGCTGATTTCAAACATGGCCGCCGTTTTTCTCTATCACGTGAGGATTTTTCACAAAGCGAATCCGAAAATATGGGAAAGATATTATTCGTATTCTGATTGAAACATTTATTTGCAAAACAAATTTTAAAATAGTTTCATTTACAAAATTATTGATAGTAAACCGTTCTCAACACTTACTCACCTCTACAAGTCCTTGTGCTGCCTTTTCCGTTTTCCCTCAAAGCTCCTTTTGGTACTTTTTCTCTTGTAGGCAGCTTGCGGCTGTTCTCTGTGCAGCATCCAACAGGAGTCCGCCATCATGTTGACGTTTCACCTACCCTGGTGTCTGTGTTCCATCTCCTCGATATCTTGATGAAATCGTTCCCCTGTTCTTCCCTAACAGCACTAAGATTTTCGGGAAGTAGTCTAAATGAGAATTCAGTAAGTGCACCTTCAAGCTCATCGAACAACCCAAGTCTTTGAATTCCATCAGCGTGTTTTCCACAATACACTTAAAGTTGGGGCCCTTATAGTTCCCAAGAAATTTCTGTACAACTTCTTTGAAAGCTTTCCAGTCCTCTTTTTCACCTGTTTCCATTTTTGTTTCAAACACATCGTGATCATCTTTCAGAAGTTTCCGAATATCTGGACCGACGAAAACCCTTCTTCCACTTTTGCTTCTGACAGTCCCGGAAACTTGTTACTCAGGTATTTAAAACTCTCTGCTTCTTTTGACAGAGCCTTTACAAATTGTTTTATTGGTCCAAGCCTGATATGAAGTGGAGGCAGGAGGACTTTCCTTGGATCAACCAAACTTTCCCGTACTAAATTTTCGCTTCCAGGTTCTAATTCAACCCTACATGGCCACTCCTTTTTGATCCAGTGTTGGCCCCTTTCCCGGCTGTCCCATTCACACAAGGAGCAGGGGTACTTGGTGTATCCTCCCTGCTGTCCAAGAAGCATGAAAATTATTTTTAGATCGCCGCATATCGTCCACCCATGATCCGTGTATTTCAGTTCGGTGAGAATTAAGGCTAAATTCTTGTAGCATTCTTTCAGATACACAGAATTCCCTACTGGTACTGAAGTGTACTTGCTGCCATTGTGGAGAAGCACTGCTTTGAGGCTTCTTCTTGACGAGTCAATAAAGAGCCTCCACTCGTTCACGTCATACTGTATGTTAAACCTCTCCATCAGTCCAGGGACATCGCTACAGTTAACCAGCTCACCTTCTTTAGAAAAGTATGGAATGAAATATTTTTCTCTATTTCTAAACCACGAGAAAGAGGTACCAGGGGCAAACAAGTTATTTTCCTTTAACCTAGAACCTAACAGTTCTGCTGCATCTTTAGGAAGACCAAAGTCTCTGACTAAGTCATTTAATTCAAGCTGTGAAAAATGTTGGGGGCTCGCTGCTGCCTGAAACATCGTGAAAGTCCTCATCAGAATCCTGGCCTTCTTTTTCAGAGTCTTCAGGCGTGTCTCCTAGTTTTTCTGGAGGTAAAGGTACTGGTATACCTACCTGGGACACGAGGTACAGGGCGTATTGCCGACGACTTATCTTTTAGATTGAATCCCTGTACGTTACTCGAACAAAACTAACAGTCATCACTGTGATTTAGGGGTTCCCTCCAGATCATAGGGCTCCCAAAACGGAAAGACTTTTTCTTACCTTGAGACCACTGTCGGAGTTCTTCCACACAAACAGAACACACTTTATGTGGGGCCCAGCACATTATCCTGGTCACCAAGTTTCACACCAAAATACGCATAATACACTTCCTTAACAAAGTCTGTAATGCTTCTTTGCTGTTTCTTCACCACAAAGTTCCCACAAATGTACCAAAAGTCATCAGGTGCATTAAGACGACCCCCCTCGCAGCCATTTAGTACACTTATAGACAGAAGGAAACCACTAAGGAAAAAAGGGGGAAAAAGTAAACTTCCTCAGAAATGACAGGTCTGGAAAAGTACACTGGCTATGACAGAACCTTCTCTCACAAAGATCTAATAGCAACTGAGTCCAAGTAGGGAGGATGGAGAGGGGGAAGCAAAAAGGAGTGAGTCATCTTTAGAAATCGAAAATTTGAGTTTGTGGAAAAATGGTACGTGATGGAATTTTTAAACTATTTTTACTGAAAACAGCGCCGAAAAATCTATAGGAACTAGCAGCTATTAGTTTTCGGACAATTTTTCCATTGCAGGCCCGTGTTGCTCGCTCACAGATTATTAGAAACCATAGCTTTTTTAATAACCGTCTGCTTGCTGATTATTTTTACGCAATAATTCCTAGCTGTCTGTCAACAAACGGACTTAATTTACTCAATAGCTAAACCACCCCCACCCACCTTTTCAACCCACCTGCTCACTCCAAAAATAATTACACCGCATTTACAATTTGCATATTTGAAAAACATTTATGCCCAAAGTCATGGGTTTCCAGTCATAAAAGCCATAACCGATTTAGCGTACCTCACAGTTGTGCAAGATGGCGGGCTGCGTGGTGTTGGTATGGATTCTGACGTCAGAGCCCTTTTTATATCTTACTACAAAAGAGTTCAGACACGCAGTACGGCAGCTTTAAGAATCAGTATGAAAATATCTAACCAAATATATTAAAATGCATTTGGTAGTTTCTGATTAGTAATGACAATGCAAATAGATCATGAAGCCAGTGCAGACCAAGAAAAATGGCCTCTCCAACAAACTTCGTAGCTGAGAGATGACCTGTGTACCATCTGCTTTAGGGAAGCAGCCAACCTGAAATCTTAAATGCATGGCCAGCCAACGAAATCGTAAACAGTGTAGCTTTTCCACATTATTTTTACTTGTAAGTGCAGCTAAACCTTCTTGTTCCTCGCAAGGGAAACGAGTTCAAGAAAAGATTGAATCTTAAGTTCCTAAATGAAAGAAGATATTTCTTATGTATGCTTCCATTTATTATCATCACCAAGCAATTCTTCTCTAAAGAACGAAATAGAAAAATGCCGGAAATGTCCATGTTTATTTATTCCTTATTGATTAATCTTGAGTATGTTTACTTGGCCCAGGGCCGCTCTGTTTATCGTTTCGGATAAAGGGCATTTCTATGAACGCTGAAGCAGTAGACAGAAGCAATCTCTGGAAACTCAGCTGCTGAAGTCAGCCACTAAAAAACGTTGTTTCACAGCATGGCTGACGCCAACCTGTCTTATTTAACGAGTCCTTTAATTGGCTGCTCACGTCTTAAGGAAGAGAATTAAGTAAACACCACCAACAAGCATTGTAGCTGAACAGTGTTATTGGAACTAATCAATCGTTCTTCATTTTATTTCTCATAAAATCGTTTTATTTGCATTCCTCTAATTTATAAGGAAGATATGCAATGACCTTTATGTAGCTTTATTTCCCCACAAAGGTTAAATTTGGTGTAGTTTGCATGGACAATTCGCACATTGCATACAAGAGCAGCCTATCAAAACAGTATTCATTCGGCGTGAAATATCGGGCTTGGAGACTGAGATCGATATAAAGTCTGGCCCGCAGCCAACTTATAACAAAGGCGCAGGCAAAAGATTCAGGGAATGGGAATCGTGACTTCAAAAACAACAACAACAATAAAAGAAAATTACGTACATATTCCATTGTAGCTTTTCTTCCTTTCGTGAAGCGACCGGAGTCAAACTACGGCCTGACTTAAAGGGTCCCGCCGCCAGACAGGTAGCACGGTTCCACTTATCTCGAGGCGGTAACTGTTGACAAACACCAGCCGGATGCTAACTCTCAAACACTTAAGAGAGCCCAGCAGCAGCAGCAGCAGCAGCAGCCTGTTGTGTTCTGATAAGAAAAAATCGGCAATTCACCATCTGACGTCAGCTTCTGTAAAAGACAAGGGCTTCGGAAAGTCGGTGCCCGCTCCTCGCTGCGGAACATTGTCCGCCCGCCTCCCGCCCCTGGGTCCGGCTCAGAACCACTGACCCGGCGTGGAAATTAGCATCCCACGGAAGCTGATTTTCCAAGTCATAAACCCCCCCCCTCTCCCAGTCTAAGCGCGTGAACGACGGGCGAGGAGTCCCCGGATCCCGGGCTCGATAATCTCGCGGAATCTTGCTGAACTCATTACCACGGATTAGCTCGGATGGTTTGGCGGAAAGTCCTTTTCTGCTTCTATCGGCGAGCAAAACTGGTGTTTTCTTGTCCTATGTTTATTCGTGCGAGGACGAAACTCTGGTCAAAACTCCATCGTGTCCAGAACCACGAGCTGGTCTCGCTTGATTGAACGGATTTCTCCACCATCCCCTCGTCTTTGGATTTTTTTTTTGTTTTTTTTTTGTTTTTACCTTTCCAATCACCAAGGTCCTGATTCTAATATACAGAAATTTTCGCACCGAAAACGTAGCAGCAACAGCTTTTCGAGGCGATGTGAGGTCGACAAAGTGTCCTGGGCGTCCATTACAGGAACTAACCTCCAACCGGCAAAGGGTTAAGCGAAATTTTTTCTTCATGAAAACCAGAAGACCAACGTTGCACACCTTTACTCCTATTTAGCGCAGTTTTGAAACCGTTTTACAAATCGGGGAGAAGAAATACCCTACCCTCCTTCATTTCCGCCATTTTTCTTGTTTTAACCAATGCGAATATTTAATTAGTGTATCGATCTTCGGTTCTCTTCCACATCTAGGGAATAAAGAGTTCTAATAACGCTTTCCCCGCCAAAGTCGGATGTGCCGAGCCGTGGTGAAAGATTGGCAACGCTTCCTGGCGGAGCAATGCGGCATTACACTCCCCCCCCAGCTTTGTCTCCCTTGTGTAGACATCGGTGTACAACACGACGACAACAGAATAAATGCCTCTGCTCTCTCGTCTATGAATACTACGGGCGTCTCTGCTTGGAGCCCCCCCCCCTGCCTAAAGTATGCTGCATGTTAGGTTCCGCAAAAGACTAGAGATTGTCCTCAGCTGGTAACCGGCTTTGGATTGGTTATTATGAACACGAGTTGTTTCATTTTTGCCCTTCAGTTCTCTCGTTCGGTCAAATTACAAAACTTCTACGTTAAATCTGCCGAAGGAAACTGGAAAAAGACGTCGGGCGATTAAGAGATCGTTTCAATCCGTCGTCCCCCTTTTCAGAAAATGGAGCCTGCTGCATGCGGCTTGTTACGAAATATGTTTCTGAGTAAAGCTGGGAAGATATGGAAGCAGCCGTACTATTAAAGTCTGTAAAAAAAAGACGAGTCTGCGCACTCCTAATTTTGCAGAGTTGTCTTCCCTACCCGGAGTCCAGCTGGCGCTCACAACACATCCTTAATTGTCAGGTGGTGAAGGCCCCTTAACCAGCCACTGTTCTTTCTAAGGCTGGCACACACAAAAAAGATCTGAACGAAGAAAACCCCACAGAATTACCACTTTTTTTAGTGCTTTCTTTGAGGGGGCAGAAAGATTATTTGTTACCTTCATGATCTGCTACAATTTATTTCTCTTGAACAAAATGGGCACTAGTAAGAGCCACACTCAGGTCCGCTAATGGACTTCTGCTTCCTTCTATGATGCCGCGCTAGCCCTGGAGACGTTGCCTCGGCACGGTCTGAGGCTCTTGAGCGATGATCAGAGTGCGAGTCAGTGGGGCGTTACCATTACCACGTGTGCGCTCGGAGAACCCTTACTGTAAAATGTTCAATTTTAGGGGCGAGAAGAAACCGGAAGAAACCCAGGCTGCCGGCTGGTAAAAGGAGGAAAGCCTAACCACGCGAGCTTTGTACTGCAAAGAGGACCGGTCCTGACTGGGATTCGAAATCCAGTTCTCGGCGCTAGCAGCCCTGCAGCCATAGATTACCTTCGCCGTACGATGGATGCTTTTAAGACCGGAGCTATACGAGGATTACAGAGGCTGCTATGTCTTGTGTTACGGTGACCGCTTCGTTCGCTCTGATTAACCCCGACCCGTCCAAAAGCAGTAGAATGTTTGCGGGGTTGTTTGTCATCGATGCCATTAATGAAGGTTTTAAAGGGCACCGGAATAACAGTAACGTTGAAAAGGTCTTTTAGGACAGACTAAGAACGTCCGCCCCACCTCGCCCGTATGGATTGCTCAAAACGATACCTGTATGCTATAACAAGTTATTTTATGAAAGACCAACTGCGCACAGTATTACTGTGGTTAGACTTCACCGGAACGACGTCAGGGGGGCGAATATTATCCTCGCTTGAGGTGAACAAAGCTGGAGGGGTGTGCCACGTGGTTCCGTTCTCTGGTCTTTGCTGTTATCTGTTTTAGAGTCAGTATCCAAAGGTAATTTCCAAGATTAACCTTTGGGTAATTTACCAGACGGGTGAGCTTCTAAAAAAAACTGAAATGCTGAAAGTGATCAACAGAAGTATCCGGTACATAAAAGAAGAAATGTTAGTGCGTGTCAGTTCGCAAGTCCCCGGCTCGTCCACATCTTGTGTTCTGTACAGGTCTGGGCTCCTTACGTAAGAGAACAAGTGGAATCGCTACAACAAAAAAAAAAAGCACCAGAGTAGATTCACCTGCAAGTTTCCGATTTTCAAAATTCCACAGCATACAAAACAAATGAAGACAATACAGTATGTTAGTGTTTTAGTGTGGACAATTTAAAAGGCGAACTGACAGGTGTTTTAAACAATAGAGGGTTTTGAACAGGTGGACAGTTTTGTTACAGTCAGCAATTCCAGGAGGCCACTGGTAAAGAATTTATCACAGACAGAAAGTGAGAGCAATTTTTGGTAAATTAGCTGATAAAGTAATGCGACAAGTTCCCGGCAAAGTAAGCCGTGAAGGTTGCCAATACACTGGATGAGCTGTAGCCGCGAGCTAAACTCGCAGAGGGGCCCGAAAAGGTTTGCACCTTTGGAAGGTACCGTTACACTGGAAGCCGCAGCCATCGTTTGGTCGTCCCCTAGTAAGTGACTTGTTTAACGTATTCGGCTAATTCAGCCTGTCGACTGATGTCTTGCCAAGAATGAAGTCCCTTATCACGAAACTCGGTCCCGTATGATATACTCCACTCGCAGCATCCTCAGCGAAAATACAGCACAACCTAAAACGATTTACACATCTAAATGGTTCCCTGCGGCCGTCACGTTGTATTTTCTTGAAAAGATGGCGTCACCAATCCCAGGGTTTATCACGTGGTCATGTTCGGTTGTTCCGGAAGCGAAAGATGTAAAGAATTATTGCAATTTTTATTTATTTATCACCCAAAACAGATCGCAGCAAATGAGAAATTCTTACAGTCGTGTATGATTTTAGATTTTGAAAATGTACCTATTTAGAAGATAAGCCACAAAATCCAGGTAAGTGATGCATAAATGATTGACTGCAGCGTTGAGAGCATCACCGTTTTTTTCTTGCCAGTATTTCCGCATCTGGTTCCTATCTGGAGATTAAGGGCCCCAAACCATAGTTTTAAAATGTCCTTTAGAACCATTTTTAGCAAGGGTAATGTGCATTGAGTTCTGCGATGTTTTTGGATGCAATCGAATAACATCCAAAAATTGTTTGATACTTCTCTTGTGTAAGAATTCAATTAGATTATCATCAAGTCGCCAATACATCCACTCCCCGACCACCCTGGCCCGCCGGAAGATAAATGGAGCTCCGCTTGCACCTAAGTTCTGCCATCAGTTAAAACAAAATATTTAAATTTTGCTCTTAGCTGATTAAGGATCAGCTCTGGTGCTGTTTAGCCCCGTCAAGTCACTTTTATAGTTACCCCGTGTAGGAGAAGAAAGCTATCCAGCTGCTACTCAGCTCATCAGTCCGACGACCTGTCTTGGTGGCAGTAGTCGGGATTCTGACCGTTAATGCGCAGTCAGAGGTTAACTAGCTACCTGAACCAGAACGGGCTTGTTCCATACTTTCGAACCCCATCTCTTTCTTTCTGGACTCTTTCTGAACCATTTGACTTCATCCCTTCACCCACCACCTGTTGGAAGTGACAAACTTTATGAAGGCGATAATACATCGCCTTGTTTCGGATGCAATTTCATTTTTATCCGCAAAATAGAACAATAGCAGCCGCCGTCAGTAATGAGGTCTATTAATATTCCTACAAGAGAAAAGTATGAGCTAGCAACTAGTTAACAGTAAGGAAGGATGTCGATCGAACTCTGAAACATTATGCTTTTTAGCATTTAGAACGAACTACATTTAGCATTCATAAAAATAACTTGATGGATCCCTAATTACAAAAAAGAGAGACAACATCGTCACAACTAACGACTCATATTCCGAAACATGGTAGGTAAGGTTCTTTTAACTGCTTCTTGCTGAGATATTGCATTTTCATCAATAATAAAATGCTGGAAAATAGATAACTATTTTCGGATAATTTGAAAAAAAAACGTCAGTTTATAACTGCTGGATTTATTAGAAAACATTCTATATTTTAAAAATATATATATTTATATTGTTAAAGGTAAACGTCCAAAAATAGGTACGTTTTCTTAAGGAAGAAGTTCGGTTGTTGCAAAGGAATTTAAAAAAGCGTATTTTGCAATAAATAGTCCATCTCTACCTGTAGTTAGAGAGCGGTGTGGAGTTAAACTTCACAGGTAAATTGAGCACTAATCTGTAAATAAAAGTAAACAATTCCAAGGGAAATTAATGAATCCTAAATGGGGTTCGTTCTAAATGCTAAAAGCGTACACTTAGTTAAAGGGTATAACATATAGACAGCGGATATTCGGTTTTGTCTTGTGAAATTGAAACAATTGTAGAATAATTAATTCAAAATTAAATATTTCTTCTAAAAGTAATCTCTGTTTCTTTTATTCTTTTATAGCAGAAGCGGTCGCCCCCGTGTATATCTCTAGGTATTTAGTAAAAGTGGCAGACAGTAGATCTGTGATAAAATCAAAGTCTATCAATTCAGAGAATTACTATGAAAGGTATCAGTGCAAGAAGAATTGTCTTTGGTGTTACTAACAGAGGGACGTGGTTAGTCTTCTGGGCCGCTGACGGGGTCTACCTGGCATTGGCCGTACACGTGACTTTACTCCAAAATATTCGATTTCTTCCCCACACCTGAAGACAAAGAATTCTAATAGACAGGCTGGCTCCGGGGTTTCCTCTTGGTTAGTCCATCTTAAATGGTGATGCAGGCAGGACTGTGGACCCCCAACTCGAAGATGGCAGCAACCCAATCCAAACATGTTTAAACAGAATGCCTACTTCGTCTTAAATCAGAATTAACAACTGATAGAGAGTGTTGATGATGTTAATTAATAGTCGGGCCTTTCATTGCACTATGTTATGGTTAATTCTTCTGTGCATGGGAAGATAATCCTGTTAATCACGTGATGAATTTGTTGGACATCTCGGTCGGTACAGGCGGGAAAACTCAGTGATAATCATTGGACGGTATTTTGCTTTAAGAAAAGAGGTAGCTGGATTGTTTTTCCTTTGATCGTTTAATGCGAGAATCTTCGATATTTAAATAAATAAATAAATAATGGTGCGTTAATACAGCGCCGACAATGGTAAGTCGGCACTATGATACCCACTGAGAGGGATTTACACCTGTCCCCTTTGGCTTCTAACCATCTTTACCGTTTTTCTCCACCTGATCCGGTCAAATATGCCTGTCGATCTCACCTGGTTGACCGTGGACGTGCCGTGTATTAGCGCTCGCTCGGCCAGCACAGGTGTCGTCTAGAAATCGGAATAAATACCGGGATGCACGCAGAGCGGAGGTTTCAGAACAGCCCACCCGCGTCCATCCTTCTCGCTCTACTGATGTCTCCTTGAGGTGGGAACGAAGCGGATGGGTTATTGGGAAGAATTCTCCGTCGTTTTACCCCGCGAGCGACTACTTCAAGATCAGGGGGGGGGCGGGAAATATACAGGTGGGCAAAGTAAGCTACTGCATATTCCCAAATACTCGCGCTTATCTTTATTATTTTTAAAATTAGTTGGAGTTTACCATGGCGATGTTCTTGCGTTTTGCAGCCAGTGGTCAGCCAGAAAGACGAAGGCAGGGGAGAAAACTCTTCAGTATATTATTACCACGATCCATTATTAATATATCTTCAAAAAGAAGAGAAAAAAAAAAGAGATTTATATTTTTCAAAATAAATTATGCTAATTAATCTGAGAAAGAAATTCCATCTTTTTCTTACAAATTGTTTATAATAACGCACAGCTACCATTCTAGACTTTCGTATCTTTGTCTTCTCTTTCCGGGCGGCCATATTTATTTTTGCTAAGAGCAGTGACAGAAGACCAGCAGCGGCCAGCTGCCGTCCTGATGAGCACGCGCTGCTGGTCCAGCTGGCGCTCGGCAGTTGTTGATCAGAAGGTGGATAGTTAAGGTGCGTTTCGTGTTTTGTAGCAAAGCGACTTGCCTGCCGGATCTGCAGCCAGGCACAGAGGTGTTTGTTCACTTGTCCTGGCTGCGCCGACATCCACCAGTGGAGAGCCCCCTGGTGTCGGTTTCCTAAACCAACCTAAGAACGCGGTGAGAGCTTCCCCGCACTTTTACTCCCTACTTAGAATCGTAAGCAAGGGGAAAGCAAGCACTGTAATTCAGCCAGCTTCAATTGTATGTTCTTTGGTTCGCAGAGGCCGTCAGGAAGCGAGTTAAATGCATCTTTTATATATGTAAAAATACTGTATTGAGCAGGTACTCGCACTGCTCTCGATCTCGAAAGGTTATTTTAAACCTAGTACTTGTCCGTACTTTTCCTCATTGTTTAATCTGATACATATTTTCAAGGGTTTGTTAGTGACTCTTAGCACCCAAAGGTCCCGAATTTTGGGCGTAGTTATTCCAGAGGTTTTAAAGCTGCCGCACATTGGCCTGAAGCCATTTCCCCCGAGTACCGCGGCTGGTGATAGTAACATAGACTGCAGAAAAAAACAAACTTCTCTTTCGTAAGTAAAGCAAATACAACGGCTGTGCAACTCGAGATACCTACAACTGGCAGCGACACAGGTGAGGCCTATTACCAGCATCTGATCGAATACGTACAGCAATAAAAACCATTAAAATCTGGAAGTTTGCAGCGTTGCATAAAGAGAGATATTCGAGTTTTAATTAAGGCAAGTCGCCATTACAAGTGCAGTCAGTCGCTAGCATTAACTACGCTGTCTGATATAAACAGACGGAGCTTCTTAATGTCTTAATAACTTCAAAAGAAGGATCTGAAGATCTGAAGACACGCCTTCCGCCTTCTTTCTTTACACCGATGGATGATGATATCGAACAAGCAGGCAGCCAGGGAAGCAACAGTTTACCTTCCGGAGAGGTATATTTTCAAAATCTAGGATCATGCACCAGACTCTACAAACGTCTGTTAATTGCGCTTGAACCTCTTTATTTGCTGCGATCTGTTTAGGACGATAACCAAATAATAAAGGTAATAATTCTTTACATCTTTATTGTTGGTCTTTATATATATACATATACACACGCACACGCAATGGGGACGGTGAACCAGCGTACAACAAAACTATTGGCCCAACGTTCGATGCCAATATTAACTAGGCTCATTGTTTCTCAATAACTGTTCCAATATGTCCTTAGTAGCTGACTCTCTACGTGTACGCTGTTCATGTCCTCTCCGACCCTAGACAGGTGGAGAGGGGAAGGGAGACTTGTCGGGCAAATTATGTATAAATACATATGTTTAGTGACAGCTGAATAAAGTGGACACTTGTCACAGCACAGCCTTTATTTCTTCCAAGTCTCGCTGCCTACGTTAAATTAATATTATTACAGTGTTTGATATAAATTAATTCGCTCATATTGTTGTTCGTGCACCGTAAACAAACAGTCTTTGATTGCAAACATCACTGTACTAATTATACCGCCATCGTCACTCTACTAATTTAAAGATGCAATCAATTATATTTCCAGTAGAGAACTGATTCCCTCTCGGTTAAGTCTACGGATTACATCTTCCCTCTGCGCATGCGCGATGGTTGTCCGGGGGGGCTCCAATCCCCACGCAGCTTTGCAACGTCATTGGCTCGATTTTAAATCGCGTGACACCACATGCGCGCGCATAGTTCAAGGACAGATCCGCATTTGTGCTGGCCCCTTAGGCTCTCGTGCCTTGTTTTTGTTTCTTTTCTCACGGTTATTTTTTTTTTTAACCCTCTGATGCCGTGTTTTTCTCACCTCAGCTTTGCTCCTTATATTAAGTGAAGGACTTTTGTTTGCTGTATCCGCGTGACTTTTTGTCGGGCGGGGGCGGTGAGTCACTGGTTAGACTGCAAGGCTGATGGATGGGTCCGAGTTCGATTCCCGGTCTGAGTCTACTCGGTTTAGCCTACTTCCCTGGCGGGGCCACTTTTCTTCTACCGGCCGGATGCGTGGGTTTCCTCTCGCATCTAAAAATGACCTCCATGCCAAAGTCGGAATCGCCGGCTCCATCGTCACGCAAGATAGGCAACGCCCTCTGTCGGATAACCACGGCACTACGCTCCGTCGCCACTGTCGTCTCCAGTGCAGAGAACTGTTGAGACTGGTGCAGGTCAACAGAGCTAACTTCTTATCAGTCCAAGTTGGCCTTCACCGAAAGGCTCTATTCTTAGATTTATTGCCCTTTGCGTTGAATCATAGACCAATTACGCTTACTATTTCTGGTATTAGTCGCGGGTTCGAACCAGGGGGGTTGTATAGCAGAATCCACTGGCGTGATGCCAAAAACGTTGGAATTCAAACTCAACTGAAAAGCTTTTCGTGAACGCACCTCACGGTTGGATTATTTCAATTTTCCTGTCGTGTCATCTCCCTTCTTCATGAAATAATTTTCATACCTGGATATACCTGGATCTTGGACACTTCATTTGGATTCCTCGGGTTGCAGTAACTGTTGTTGATATTTATTGTGCTACTTTAATTAGGATTCAATAACTTTCCTCTATGCGATATATTAATTCCTTTATGCCCTCCTTTTAGAGCCTGGAAATAAGTAAACAGACTCTCACCCTTTTTTGAAATTACACCTGTTTATTCTGAAAGCCTACACAGGCCTGGCAAAACATGGGGCTGGGAACTACTTCGTGGTTCAGTTCTTTTCCATGTCCAAGGCAGCAGTGCACAGAAACATTGTGCGGACAAGGTAAGTAATCTTGGTGTGACGATTGATAGTTCTCCTGACCTGTTGTTGGGGGTTCGATTCCTGCCACAGTACGAGTTTTTCGTCCAGACATTGGGATGATCAGCAGGTAGACTGAGCCGCATTTTACTGAGATGCATTGCACGAAGCTTTCGGAATATCTACTCATGTTCACCGTAAGGCGTCAGTGATTTAAATGAAGATAACTTCGGATGCTTAGCGATCGGAGAAAAGGGTCTCTCATTAACTCGTAATTGTCCACCGTTGGTAGGGCCGTCTGTGACATCTAGTGTGCGATTTCTTGAGTGATTATAAGCTAAGCGGGCCCCGTCTTCTTGTAAATAAAGGCGAGGTTACTCACAGCGATGGTTTATAACAGGCTTTTCGTGATCTCATTTCACAGGAGAACTCTGACGTTGATAACATTCTGTCGGAATTGGTGGCCGAGGCAACTCAATAGAAACTTCACGGAGTAAATCAACCATTTACTAGCAGGCTTCGATCTGTAGTAACCGTTTACCTAGTAATACCTCTTGGCGCTCCCGCTACTTGTATCGTATTCCGGGAGCATCGCGTGTCGATGAATTATCCGATTGTTCTGCGACCCTGACAATCATTTCCTCTGTGCGCCTTGTCAGTCTCGCCCCGTCTGGCTTTCCGCGATGTCGGATCTGAATCTCCGGTTGTGCCACTATATACTAGCCGATGTTGTTTTTCTTTAGATTTCCGATCTACGGTCGGGCTGATTGATTATTGCGAATGCATGGCGATCTCCTCAGCAGCCGCTGTGTATCCGATGGACGGCGATTTTAAACATAACTAACGGCTCTCTACTTACTCCCGCAAGTTTTTTTTTGGTTCAGCGGAATCTATTTAAAATACATGGATAAAACCAGCAAGAACATCTGAACTCACATCCCCTGTGTCCCATCCCAGCGTTTTTATATTTACAGTGGTTTAAAGGGTGTATCAGCTGATCGGTGGTGGGGGGGGAGATGGCATAAGGGTTAAAACCGTCTCTGCGAGGTGGGTTGTCGTGTCTCATCGGACATCGAACGCATTGACAGAAGCCCAGCTAAAAGTGCCACCCACCGACAAGTTGGAGGCGGACAAAGCGATGACATTTCTCTGACCAATTACGGCATCCATCACTGTACAGAACAGCGCATGGTATCTCTTCGGACTCCTGAGGCATTTTCGTGAAGCCAAACTATCTTTTGTTCTGCGGGGAAGCCAGCCAACGGTCTGGGTGGTGGAAACATGCAGAGAGTAAGCTGTTCCCGAGGGGTAATTCACACCCGTCTTGACCCGGGGTATGAACTCGTTTCCCTACCTCATCCGTAATCAGCTGAAGCTGTCGCCCGCTCCGTACGACCACCCCGTTTGCCTGTGTTCAGGACTGGCGGAGTCGCAGTGTAATTAACCACCCCCCCCGGACGGACCGATGGATAGTCCCCCCCCCTGCTTTGTTATCGTCTCACCCCCACCCGAGGTTTCTGAGATATTTTCCTTTTTACCGCTTTCGCTGGTCTTTAATTTTAAAAAGAAAAGTTCGTACACGGTTCGTGTGTGTTTCTGTAACTCGCCAGGTAATTATTTCTAGACGTCTTACGTAATAGACAAAGTACAGCATCGTTTCTGTAAAACCAGAAAATGGAAGTTGCCTCCGTATGGAATTTGATCGTAAAGTAAACAATAGATAAGTGAAAGGCCCAGGCGGGGAGAGGGTTAAAACCCAGGCCACGGTCGGTCCCGAATTAAAAATGCGTCTTTGGTAGGAAAGAAAAAAAAAATTATTGCATTTTATATTTGACAGCTTATTTTTTTGGCAGATTTAAGAAAAAAATAAATTGATCGTTTGTTTGGGCTGCATTAAGAAACAAATATTGCATTACTGCCAGTCGCTTCTAGTGGTCGTGGAAGAATAAGAAGGCGGCAGAGAGAAAAATCGGAGGAGGAGGAGGAGGAGGGTGAGAGAGAGAGAGGGAGAGAGAGAGAGAGAGAGAGAGAGAGAGAGATGACATCAGTACAGAGATGGAGAGAGAGAGGGGGAGAGAGAGAGAGGAGAGAGAGAGAGAGCTCATCATAATATTACATCACACGGACGCTGACCGCGCCGTCTGTCGGCCAGTATATAAAATAAAGCAGGGATATTGATTGCCCACCTATCCTGCTGATTTCTGATTTGAGCAGTGTAAGAAGAACGCCAGCAGCACAAGGTAAGAAGTAAAGTCTTCGTCTCATTGTCTGCTCTCACTTCGCACCTTAGCTGTGTATTCCATCAGTTCCTCGCATCTCCGAGGTGTCTACTTGCGCTCATTTGCTTCAGAAATACATCAGCACCGATATCTACCGCGCTGGATGCCTCTACCAAGTGCGCGCGCGCGCGTGGTGTGTGTGTGTGTGTGTGGTGTGTGGATTTGTATTTAAAAAGAAAAACATCTATAATACAACGAAGTCTTCTCTTCGCCCAGGTTGTTGAATTTGTTATCACTGACCAGATAACAGGTGGTGGCCGCCGCCGATCGATGTCATTCCTTATTCCCTCTTTGCAAACTTATTCAACTTTTTAAATCCCATTTTTTGTTGTTGTTGTTGTTGTCCTTTTAAATTATTTTTTGATCAGCTCCTCTACCGAAACCCACTCCTCTCGTTCTCCCCCTAACCCCTTTCCTTCATCCGTACCCGGATAAAGCTGCGGCTTTCTAACTTTCCTCTTTCTTTTTTTTTTTTAAAAAAAGAATCGCACACGTTGAGACTGACTGAAGGTTTGGTTTTCTTGGTTCGATCGCCGAAGACCGATTTTCATTTCCTCTTCATATCAATCGCTAGGGAAAACAACAACAATAGCTCCGATATAATTTGATTTTAATTTATTTTCTCCTTTCTTTAATCTTTAGACGCTTCCCTTCGACTAACAACATATCTTATTTGCCCAATTTAAACGACAGTAAATAGATAATGCATTATTATTATTATTATTATTATTATTATACACCTCAAACCTTTCTCTGAATCAAGACTTTTCTCCCTAACCACCAACTAAATATTTATACCGGACTGCACCGTTTTAAATTTAATAATAATAATAATAATAATATAATAATAATAATAATAATAATAATAATAATAATAATAATAATAATATCCTATATACTCTGTTCATTTTAGGCCTTAAACCCTATAGTCTGAAAGCCCCTTTTGTCTCAGCCCGTCCTGCAGGTCGAGACAGCTGCCATTGTGAAGCCGTTCACCTCCCACAATTATCAGCACGAACTACTTCCGGTTCTGCGGCTGATCCAAACTCGCGCCCCCTGTAAGCGACGGTGCGCAGACATGGCGAACCAGAGCAGCCGCAGCTCCGCGTCGTCTGCAGTAAGGGAAAGTCCGGACCCCAGAAGCCCTGTTCGGACAGCCAAACACTGCAGTCGATCTAGAGAAGTATCATCGGCCGCAGTTTCTATATTAATTCCACGCAGCCGACTCTTTGAACAGGCGGCCGTGCGATTTGTAGGCTAAAAACGGTTTTTATGCTACAGGTTTTCATCTTCTGCGGACGGGTAATTGAAAGATAAACCGGGCAGGGATTAACATCGAATTACCCAGAAAATGGTAATCAGGGCGGCTCGAACAAGTGCGCCGCAAGGGCGATAAATCTGAGAGTCTTCGCAGCGAGCGCTACCGAAACTTCCTCCTTTCAGTGGATACTGAGGGTCTGCAGGGTCCACTCTACAGACGGCATCCACGGAAATCGGGGGAGAAAAAGACTCTTCTTCGCTTAAAGGTAGCGAATATTAATTGTACACCGATAACGAAGGATACTTTATTTTTTTTTGTCGCTTTCTGCTAGGTCTAAAAATAACCGATCACGTGCTTTTTTATTATCGGAGTCGGTTTTTACCTGGAATTATTGGATGACTGATTAACGGAAACCGCGCACCTTTTAGTTTCGTCTGTTTATCTTGTTTAATTAAAAAACGAGCCTCGATCACTAGAACAACCACCAGCCATCAACAAGGAAGTAGCATCCCAGCGTGGAGGCCGGATACAGTAAAGACGGCCCCGTTTGTCAGGAGCCCGGCCGGTTGTTCGACGACGGTGCGTGGTGTTTTGAAAAATTGGTGGATGTAAATGTTGACAGCCGATTTTACTCAGCCAGCAGCCAGCCTATTAAACGCTCAGCGCGGTTATTAAAGGACTGGAAGTCTTAGTGCCAGATGAGTCGCCCTCGCTTTGCTTGGCTGCGCAATACTTCGCGTTAAGTGAAAGACCACTTCCGATTATTTTTCGTGACGCTAACATATCAATAAAGGTGAATAATTTGAAGGCTCGCTCAGATACGCCGCAGTTTCTGCACAGTGAGCACCAGACGGGGGGGGGCTACAGCGATTCCCCGCGAGCATTAAGGCTCGCTCAGATACGCCGCAGTTTCTGCACAGTGCGCCCAAGACTGGGGCTGCAACGATTCCCCGCGAGCATTACGGCTCGCTCAGATACGCCGCACTTTCTGCACAGTGAGCACCAGACAGGGGGGGCTACAGCGATTCCCCGCGGGCATTACGGCTCGCTCAGATACGCCGCACTTTCTGCACAGTGCGCACCAGACGTGGTGACTGAAGCGACTCCCCGCGGGCATTAAGGCTCGCTCAGATACGCCGCACTTTCTGCACAGTGAGCACCAGACAGGGGGGGCTACAGCGATTCCCCGCGAGCATTAAGGCTCGCTCAGATACGCCGCAGTTTCTGCACAGTGCGCCCAAGACTGGGGCTGCAACAATTCCCCGCGAGCATTAAGGCTCGCTCAGATACGCCGCACTTTCTGCACAGTGAGCACCAGACGGGGGGGCTACAGCGATTCCCCGCGGGCATTACGGCTCGCTCAGATACGCCGCACTTTCTGCACAGTGCGCACCAGACGTGGTGACTGAAGCGACTCCCCGCGGGCATTAAGGCTCGCTCAGATACGCCGCACTTTCTGCACAGTGAGCACCAGACAGGGGGGGCTACAGCGATTCCCCGCGAGCATTAAGGCTCGCTCAGATACGCCGCAGTTTCTGCACAGTGCGCCCAAGACTGGGGCTGCAACAATTCCCCGCGAGCATTAAGGCTCGCTCAGATACGCCGCACTTTCTGCACAGTGAGCACCAGACGGGGGGGCTACAGCGATTCCCCGCGGGCATTACGGCTCGCTCAGATACGCCGCAGTTTCTGCACAGTGCGCACCAGACGTGGTGACTGAAGCGACTCCCAGCGGGCATTAAGGCTCGCTCAGATACGCCGCACTTTCTGCACAGTGAGCACCAGACAGGGGGGGCTACAGCGATTCCCCGCGGGCATTACGGCTCGCTCAGATACGCCGCACTTTCTGCACAGTGCGCACCAGACGTGGTGACTGAAGCGACTCCCAGCGGGCATTATGTTTGAAGGATTCTGGCGGTGCAAGCGGAAGCTGCTGCTATCGGAAAATTGTTCCCATGTTTTATTCACACGTCTGACAGCTAACAAAGGTCACGTCTAATCTGCGAGCAATTTTGTCATAATTATTCCAAACGACGACCCCGTGACACTTACTGGTTGACCAACGCCCGATATATCCGAGAAATGACGACTGGAGCAGCCGTAGGGGAGGGACCCAGCTCCAGTTTAGCCTAGATACACGTGTTTACTCCGACCGGGTGCTTACCTTCCTCCTTCCTCGATTGACATCTTAATGCCTGTCAAGTTCCCTAATTAAATAAGCAGTAGATCGGCCTTTTGCTCGAAGTAAAAACAATTTTCCAGAAAACTGGCAGTCGGTTGTAATTTATTAACTCGCAATATCTTCTTGGCTTCACGAGTGGCTACCGATTAAAGTACCGAGCAGCGGCTCTTAATAGATCGTAAACCCGACAACGGATGGCGCTGACTTCTTCCGTTACCGACGAAATCAGCCATGATGTGGAAGTAGATCGGTAACGCGAGGCCCAAGAACACTTAAGTGGTGGGGACAGACGAATCGACTTGAAGCCACTAACTACGCAGCTGCGGCCGCCAGCATCACATAAGGGGAGACTCTCCCCTCTCCGCTCTTGCGACCACAAAAGAGCGAGAACAGTGGTGGGGGGGCGCATTTATGGCCGCCACCCTCCCACTCCCTAAACCGGAGAGCGTCTCCGCTGTAAGGTAGCGGTTTATCCGAATTTACAGACACCCGAAATTATTATAAAAGGCGAAAAACTGATTTAAAATACCAGCCAGTGAGAGGGGGTCCGGCGACGGAGTCCTTCGCTGTAGCCGAAACTGGCACCGCAGCAGGAGGGAGCAGATTTGAAAAGAACCGCGTGCTTGTGGAAAGTTAGAACTCGGCTTCAAGAAAACCAGGGTGTTTTCCTGATAATGCTGGTTATCTAAGACGAAAAAGAGATCCAGGTGATTATCTTAACCCTCCCAAGCACGACCTACAGACAATTGCCTCGATGGATTTAAGCAAAGAAGCGTTATCATTTTATATATATATATATGTGCAGCCTTTTATTCTTCTTGGGTGATTAATAATACCTGGACATTATGTGCTGTACGATCTATACGATTTCTGTTGCAGCCATTGTCTAAAAAAAAAAAAAACGCAACGGCAAACGGCCTGAAGTTTGCCATAAAGTTGATAAATCGGTGCCTTTAAAGATTGCGCCCCAAACCATGATGCAGCCCACTCTCCAAACAGTCCCTACTTTCAGTATACAGTGCAGACAGTGGATGGTTTTCAGTGGGTTCATTCTTTTAAAATTACACCCAGTGATTGCTGATCGAACTGTCTGGGACTCTTGAACACTCGTAGAAACTTCTGGCAGGGTTTGTTTATTTCGAAGTTACAATTTTCGAGTCATTTAGCGACAGCGGACCATAACTCACCGAGCGTTTGTTTGATGTGATGACGTATAAAGGTAAACCGTGATTTCAGTCCAGAAATATTTATTTATATAGATATAACAAACATGTATATTTAGGTTTGAGTTTGTGTGTGTTTTTTTTAAAGGATAGAAATCTAAACGAGTTCTTTGGTGTGTTCAACATTCCTCCGTGAGAATATTAATGGTGCTCTGCTCACCTCATTGCAGATGATGTATTAGAATGTAATTCGGGTGTCTGTGAAGGTCGCTCACAGCAGTGATAACACGACTACGTCATTTGGCAGCGAGGTGGGGGGGCTAACACTTTCCCCCCCACCCACCCCGGTAGAAGGAGGGGCTAAACGTGGTCGACTTCGAAGAACTGTACGGCCCCGATTACAAGACTTCACTTCTCGGCCTCTTTGTCAGGGACAAAGAACGTCTTCCCGGGTAACCGTCAGACTTCCGCGGGGACCGTTGGAGATGTCCCCTCGCGGGGCGGCGGGGAGAGGGTTAGGGTTGCCGAGGCCAGCACGTGATCTCTCGGAAAGGAGCGCTCGAACAGCGTTGTGCCGAGAGGAAGTATCGAGAGAGAGAGAGAGAGAGAGAGAGAGACGCACCTGCCTTGCGTTTCAAGTATCATCATCCTGAAACAGGTAACTTATAGGAAGAGAGCCAGGAACAGTTCTCGCTTTTTCCAGTAATAAAAATACCAAGAAGAAACTTTAGTGTGAGCCCCTAATATCAGTAGCTATAAATAGTTCAGAAACACCCCCAACCCCCAACGGCACCATAATTATCTGGAAATTCTCTGTTAGGTCTTTCTTCATCAGATAACTTTACATTGAGAGTAAATTTCGAACACAGGAAGTTTAAAATCTGGAGTTTACTTTTACACCACCGAACCAAACCGGATGTCGTTTTTTTTTTAATCCCCTCAAGTTTATAACTCGCGATACAAAAATGGAAACGGCTCAAAACCGAAACGAGTTTCCATAGATACTGTGTAATGGCGCTTTAGATTTCTTCACAATAAAAGTACACAGCACAAATAACCAAGGTGCAACAACAATAATAGTATAATATCCATAAAAATGCACATATTTTCCGAAAATAGATTATCTTTTAGTAAAACCAGAAGCAAAATAATCTACCTGAACTTTAGGTTCAATGAGATCGAATCCCATTAAAGCTATGCTCGATACAAGAAAGATTATTATAACGATATAAGTTTACCAGACATTGACAATCGTTATTGATATAATTATTTTAGCGTTTGTATTGAGGATTAAATGTATGGCCCCCTTTTCTCCTTTCACATTAGTTACCGAAATAGAGTGGAGGAGAGCTAGGGGTACCAGGGATGTCTCGAAGACCGGTTCCACATTGCCGTATCTTTTTCTTTTTCTTTTTTTTAAATATATGCAACAACAAAAAAAGAAATATTATTTGTAAATCGGGTTTTTACTGCTAAAAAGCATCCTCACCTCGTTCTTTAGAAGATCCGTCTTATCCATTAATTATGAGCAGCACTGATTTTCCTTCTGCGTTTTTTTGTTTTTTTTTAGAATTATGTTATCTGTCACCCAGTGCTGTTAATTGGGTCTCTATTTCAGTCTCGGGATGAAAACGAGGCGGCTATATCGGATTACAGAATGCATGTCTCGGGCTCAGTGTGGTTCGGCATTTGAGCCAAAGCATCCAGCTAATTGGCTGAAGGCCTAATGATATAACGCCCCGCTTGGAGGACCCTAACCGATCGCGAAATTGACAAGTCAGGCGCGGGAATTGCGCAGCGAGTTGTGACGTCAGTGAAAGAAAAGGGTAGTCGACAGATGGCGCTTTTACCATAATGAAGTCGTTCGGTTGTTTTCTCTGTTTTTTTTAAAAAAAAAAGGGGGGAATTACTTTGTTCTTCTGTAAGGTAAACAATCGATTAGTTTTATCGATTTGCAATAGAAATGTAATGAGAGAGCAATATATTAAGTTTAGAGTTTACCGACGTTTTGAGAGTCATTTTTACCTGCCAGGTGAATGAACAGAGGGAAAACGTGGAGATTCTCTACTTGTAGCTAAAGCATTCGGCTGTTGGAGAGGAACACGGAGCCCGATGACGGACAGAGACAGTGGAGAATACAGGGGAGGAGGAGAAGGAGGGGCTAGGGAAATAAATTCGATGTATTAGAATGAGTGGCGAGTAAATCGACGTGTGCCGTGTTTCGTAGACAAAGCTGAACGAGTTCTCGGCCAGTTACCACGACAAACGGGTTCGGTTCTCGCCCCCCCCGTCCCTCTCCCAAATTTCCCGACCAGAGATTCCGTTATGTTAGTTTACCAGTCTGAAGACACGAGAAACGTCTTGTTGCGGCGTGAAGCCTCATTACTGCGAACCTTTCAAGGGAAATTAGCCCGCGGTCGTATTATCGGAGTAGTTTAGAGAATTCCTGGATAGGTGGGGATGTAGTGTTGTGGAACTTAAATATTTACAGTTGGGCTGCGAGCCAAGATCGTTAGCCTCTAATTATATATATTTATTATTATTATTATAAGGGATGGGCGAGCGATGACTAGATGTTGGAGGCTCCTTCTACGTGAGCCGCTGTTGTCAAGTTTTTTCCACATTCGCCCGATCGCCCCACGCGCTCACCGCCTGCCCCCGACCCTGCCGGTCGGTGTAGCCAGCCAGGTTCTTAACCCCTCCTCCCGTGTGTTGTTCTTGCTGAATAGCGGCTACTGACCCCATGTTTTCTCATGGCACAGGTTGCACAAAACGTATCTAATAAAATCTATCACCATGACAGGCATCTTCGTACTATCGTTAACCCTTTCTGGGGCTCTGGTTTCCTTTTACATCTTAATCGAAATAGAAAACCTCTTTCATCTTCTTCTCCTTCCCGTAACCACACACACACACACACACACACACACACACACACAACACACACACACACACACACACACAAAGGGTTTTGTAGCCGAGAACAACTTTACGAAAACCCCACATTATTCCAGTTCTGTTCTGTCAACAAATACAAATTCTGTTCCGTTTCGCTGAGAAATCTCTCTCAGGGGAGATAAACTGCTTGTTTTTGTTTTGGTGGTGGGGGGGTTAAAGACGGACTTATATAGGGTTTTCTTTTTTGCCAGCCTGAGTATGCAGCTTGCGAACACTAAGATGTTTCAACAGATTGGGTCGAAGCCAACATCGCTATTCTTTTGTAAGGTCTTCGAATTAGGTCTATTAAGGAGCCAGTCAGAAGGGTTTAATGGAAAAATAAGGCAATTAAATGTCGGTCTCTTTCTCGAGACTATTCGAGTGTCCGAATATTTACCGCAGAGCTGCTTGTTGTTTTCGCGGTAGACGAGCTAATCATCAATATTCACGTTTGAGAATGGACACTTACCCCTCCCTCTGCTTATCGGTTGGGTGAGGGTTACATAAAGCACGAATGCAATGAGATCGGTTGGAGAAGCGAAGACGAACAGCCGCCTAAATTATGGTAAAACCACAGTTTATTCCACAAGCCACGTGAGAGTTGAAGCCCGAATTGCGCCGAGAACCGCACGGAGTGAGACCATTTCTCACAACAAAGGAAATATCGAAGCAGTTGTTTTTATTTTAAGTTCTTTTCTGCTCTCGTGATTCGCGTACGCAGTTCCCCCGAGCCTCTACCTCACGAGAATCCTTATCGACGGACATCGGTAGATTAGCGGGTGGTGGGGGGATGAGACGATTACCTCCAGTTCGGACATCATACAGTAGAATATTTCACCGTATATTTGGCAGAACGCGATTCTGAAAAATCGTCGGTCGGTCGGTTCTATCTTTGCCCTGAAAACGTGTGGCTGGCGGGCCGTGTCCTGGTTGGAGTACCCCCATCCGGGTACCACCGACCCCGGCGGAACTCTCTACGTCAGTCGCGGGCGGGAAACCAGAGTATCCGGGATAAACCCCACGCTAAAAGGGACCGAGCGTAAATAGGCGAAATGAGTAAAAACCGAAATATTCGTTAGTTTTAAAATTTTACCTGTTTTATTTTTTCCATTGTCTTAGACCCCTAGAAAACCCGGAAGCCTCGATTCTGATGACGTGTTGATCTGCTTACTTCGCCTCGTTTTCCTGTTGTGTTCGTTGTCCCCCTTTTTCTCGTCGAAAGTTTAAGGCGATCGATGCCGCCAGCCATCCGAACCACCCAGAGTATCTTACTTAAACTGCTTCGTCACTCCAAAGTTTCTGGACGACTCCCGAGCCACGCCAGTGCGAGTCAACGCGCAGCTGGTTGACGGACGGCGGATGACTTTTCAATGGTTGAATGACTTCTGTGCACCGGTTTTCTGATCGTCCAACATGATCGCCGCTGAGAGAAGAGCCTCTAGGGTCGGTCGGCCGCCATCAGCTGTTTTCTCGTCGTGAAACAATCGAGAAGAGCGACTCCCCCGACCTGTGACTTCAGTAACAAAAGCACAACGACAAGGGGGAGCCGGCCCGGTGGGGCAGGTGGTAGCGGGTTAGCTCCGTAAGGGGACCGTTGCTCCTGTACCGGGTTCGATCCCAGGCTGGGGTCGGAGGAGAGTTGTCGCTGATGATCGCCATAGCGTGAAACAGCTGTACGACATCTCCTTGGTGTCCGACGTGAGAGAGACCTCCCGGGTCCTTGGGGCCCACGGTGTCGGGGGACCGGGCCGTTTGTCGGCTCGACGAACATCTCTCAGTAACGAGGACTCGACAGAGAACAGGCCACTTATCTTTACGGGATGCGATGCCATTGGAAGAACCTCGTTCGGAAGTCCAACTCGCCCAACAACAGCAACAACAAAGCTTTTAAGTATGGTAGATGTATCGGCAGAGTAGCTGTCCGTTGAAAACGAATAAACCTGACCCGGGTTCCCGTTCGGCTATTGTTTTTTATTAGTACCACCAGCATTACTAATAATTGGTGATGACAAACATTCTACGAGCAACAACCAAACCAATAAACTTGGTAGAGTTGCGTCCCTTTCAGAGCGGCCTCTGTCGCTGCTACTAATATTCTACACGTGACCCAGCTTGACATTCCCTGGAGTGGAGCTCTGGATTTGTAAACAACTCTAAAATATATAAAAACTCAGTCACGTGTGATACCATCAATCATAACATGAAAGCTTGAGTAGAATTCAATGCTTGCAATAAGCCGACGTTTTAATGCCATTTCCCCCCCTTAAGCATCTACTGTATGATGTGACGTTTTCCACAATCATTAAGTCACGTGGTATTTTGAGTACAAATTGTTATTTTTTTTAAAAGAAGAACTGAATATTTTTGTCATCTCTTTATAATGTAACTAGCTGGACACTCACTGGTGCTTGAGGAAAAATGGCTATTATAAAAAAAAATTATATCAAATTTGATAAACAAATTGTATTTGTTTAAGCGCACAGCCGTTGAATGAACACTGAACTGATGCTAATGATACATTTCTCAACATTCTATAAACTGTACGCTTAAAGTTAACTTTGTTCCATAGAGCCTCTTATTAGACAATGTTTTTAGTTTTTCCTTGGGGTGAAAAGCAAACAGATCTTTGATTTGGCCAACTCGTGAGAGTCCAACATTCGGTTGTCCGGGGTAAAAGCGGGGACTCCCCAAATAGAGGCCAACAACTTTCAATGATTGGCCCTGTGCTTTATTAATGGTCATAGCAAAGCTGAGTTCTATAGGGAACTGGATTCTCTTGAATTCAAAGGGGCTTCTTGAAATTGCATAATGGTTATGTTTCAGCTGACTTGTTTAGGAATCTGAAAAAGTACCTGACCAATATGGGGCCAGCTTATAAGATGATGACAAGCCCAAAGCAAACTACTAAATGAATCTTTATTCTTAGTCTTCAGAGTTATACTGCGTATGATATCAAAACCTGCCATTGATGGTTTTCAAATGTCCTTCAAGACCAACTGTTGACAGATTGTAATCTGTAGTCTCCTCTGAGTTGAATGAGTGCACTGAATCTGTAGTAGCTCTGAATCCTGAATGGTAACCTTTGTGGCCAGGCACTGGTGCCCTTGGATCATGCCTTTGATCCTGGGGTATCTTCATTATAATTTGTGGCTGCTAGGTCGCCTACTTTGAATAAGTGCATTGAACTAAGTGTAATCTACAAAGCTTTTGAAAAGCGGCCTTTGTTGGTCTTAAAATGGTCTTCACAGCCAATATGCAGTGGCTTAAATCCTCGCCCAGATTCCGAATTAGCCACACCAAAAAAATTGGGGTCTCTTGGTGCTACGGTTCGGCCATAAAAGAGTAAGAGACAAATGCACAAACACTTGAAAATATGTATTACATTACCTGTTTTCCCGTTTAAAAATTTATTATTATTATTATTATTATTATTATTATTATTATTATTATTATTATCATTATTATTATCATTATTATTATTATTATTATTATTATATTATTATTATTATTATTATTATTATTATTATTATTATTATTATTATTATTATTGTTATTATTATTATTATTATTATTTGACAAAGCGCCGTCACACGTTCAGTAAACACGAGTACGGAGTCGATGGCTGAGTCTCCGGTAAATCGATTAGTGCGCATGCGCAGATTTAAACAAAGCCTGCGGTACATCGCTAGTCGGTCGGCACGCATGCGCAGATCTGTAAAATTCAACATTAAAAAAAACAAAAAAACAACAACAACAACAAGAAAATCCGGAGGAAATGACGAGATTCGAAATATGTGGCCGGGCAGCCTCCGGTAATTTTTCTACTTGATTGATAGTGAACTTTAAGAAGCTCGGTTTTGTGTTTTTTTGTTTTTTTTTTTCTATTTTACAAAAAGTTAAAGTTTTCGTATTTTTATTTAAATTAAAAAAAGACTTTTAAAAAATTTGCAAACATTGTAGACGCCTCGAGTGGAAATCGGCGGACCGACGACGCACGAGGTGCGTGATGTGCACAACAAACATCAGTCTGCGTCGAGAGAGAACGAGAAGCTGGCAAGCGCCGAGATCCGGAGGTTTCCCCTCGCACCATTCTTTAGGAGATTTTTTTCATGACATCCACCTGCATTGCAGATGTCTTCTGACGCAACTTGGGCGCGCGCACGCGCTGTATGAGGCAACCCGTCTCCTTTGCATTGTAACATCAGAAAAGGTTATAGATCAGGTCTTCCTTCTTCCACGGTGACCTGCCTCAGCAGCGGAAGACGCCACTAGAGCCCTTCATTTTCCCGATGGGGAGGAAGAGCGAAAGGAAGCTATGCTGGAGAGGTTCTCCAACCCAAGCTGTTCGACCAGGACTCCAACTTTGGCCCCATTGACTTTGGCAGTCCAGTTACCACTAGACTACCGTCCTATATATACAGTGCCGGGCAAAAGAGTTGGGACACTTGCTGTGAAATTGATATTTGAGCTCTCTTGTTTTTACATGTGCATACAGATAGCCATCCTAATGTCCATAAGTTGTATAAAACATGCCTTTACAACATGTAAAAACAACGGATGTCGTGTGTGTATCTATTGTCTGGAAAAACTATTTGAATTAGCATAGTCAAATTTGTACCGCGACAAAAGAGTTGGGGCAGTGAACAAAATCTGTGCATTCCCCTCAATATAATATTTTCTGAAGGATCAAATGAATAGAACCACATCATCTAAGACCATTTAAGATCAACCATGCTTGGCAAGACAACTTCATCTGAAATCAGAGACTTGATAGTTGAGCTCCACCAAGAAAATCTGTCTTGTCGGGAGATAGCCGATCGAGTCTGTGGCTCGAAAAGCGCTGTAAACCGCATTCTGAAGATCGATTCATTTGTCACAAATTCGTGGCCAATTGTTTCCTGACATCGACGGCCATTCAAGCCTACCTGAGTGGAGTTAATGTCTCCAGTTGCACTATTCAACATTGTCTATACGAGGGGAATCGCTTTGGACAAATCGCCCAGAAAAAGCCATTGATCAGCAACAAGAACAGGCGCATCCACATAGCATGGGCTAAAGCGCACAAAAACTGGACCAAAGTTCAGTGGGCTAGAGTTCTTTTTTCCGACAAAATGATGATCATGTCCATTCACAGTGCTGGCTGAGCATATGTTCGGCGTTACCATGGCGAAAAATACAATATAAAGTGCACCGACCGACGGTACAGGCTGGAGGAGGATCGTTAATGGTCTGGGGGTGTATGAGCACCGGTCGACGAGAAAATGCCAGTCACCGCCATCTTCCAGCACGACAATGCCTTGATCCACACTGCCAGAGTGGTAATTTCCCACACTACCCAACTAGGAATGGATGTCATGTGCTTGGCGCCCCAAAGTCCGGATCTCAACCCAATTGAAAATGCCTGGAAGCAGCTGAAGGCCAAGGTGGCCAAACACAAGAATCTCAACCAAGACCGATTCTGGCAGACCGTCCAGAAAGACTGTCAGGAAATGACCAATCCCGACTGCCTTCGTTTTGTCGAATCCATGCCCCGTCGTTGTCGAGAATTGATTGAAAATCACGGATACGCCACCCACTACTAGTCAACTGATCATTTCCATGCATTTGTTCGATTGTAATTTGGAATGTTGAAAAATATTCATGGTTTTGCTTACAGTCCCAACTCTTTTGTCGCTGTACAAATCGGACATTGCCGATTCAAATATTTTTTCCTGAGAATATGTAAACATATAGCATGTGTTGCTTTTATACATTGTAAAGGCATGTTTTGTGCATATAATAAACAATGTGATGGGTGCGTTTGTTGAAACATGGGAGCTCAAACATCAATTTCACAGCAAGTGTCCAAACTCTTTTGTCCGGCACTGTATGTATAATTACCCAATGGTCCAGGGTTCAGTTCAGTTTTTATTCGCTATCGCACTTTTCCTCAGTATGAACGCGAAGCCGTCATATCAGGTCATATAAGACCCCGTAGGTTAACAGGTCAACCAACCGCAGGAACTGCATGGTTTTACAGTTAAAGAGACCCTTGTAAACCATGCTGGTTCCCCTTCTACGGTAATAGCCATCTTTGTTTTATTTAAGTACACCAACAGAAAGTAACTAACAGCTTTCAACAGCAGAATATTACAGCTCAACGCTACTGCTAAATATGACGTCATCACCGTTCACCATTTTTCTCGATGACCTCGTAAGTAAATTATACTTGAAATTTACTGGAATCGACTTTACTACATTTTAGTTCTTATTGACGCCTTTGGGTGTTTTCGCCGCGGTCCGCGCTATAAAAATATTTATTGGCAATTCTACCCCCCCTTTTTTTTCTTTAAAAAAAATTGAAGGTGACGAGCAAACCTATCTTATCGAATTATCGATCGGTTTTTTAAATTCTTTTCTCCGAGAAACTGTTAATAATCGCGAAACATCATCTCCAACACCTAAATAAAAACTTAATGTTTTAAAAGCTTTCTATAGAATTTGGCGTCCGGTTACCCACGCAATTTTATAGGTAAAGAAACAAATATTCCATGGATTTTGGTGAACAGACGACGGTAGAGGCGGAAGCGAAATAGATGAATGTTCTCATTTAATGAGTTTCATTCTTCAAGCCTCGGCGAGTTCGCGATGAAGAGATGGCGCTGATGCTGGTAGGTAGAAAATGCATTTCGGCCTTTAGTCTGCCAAGGGAGGAGTTTCGCCGGAAGAATGTTAGCAAAATCGTTGAAGGCCGAGACTGGGCGGGTGAGGTAGGGGTTCGCGTAAAATATCCATACATTTCCAACCGGGAAGAACGAGAAACATTCTTTCATTCGGAAGACAATAATGGGCTTGGGACGAGGGGGGGGGAATGAGTTCTGCGAGGCTGCGGAGGGTTAGAGACGCGAAGCTAGACCAAAACCCGGCCGGACCACGCCCCAGAAGTCCATGCCATACGGAAGTTCGTAGGAGCAGCAATAACAGAACAAACACCGCATTAAACACGGTTTTACCTCAGATAGACCATCTATGTTTATGTAATCCTTTATCCACGCGTTAACGATAACTTCCCTTGATGACTTCTTGTTTCTTCTTTCCCCTGATAACTTGACTGAGGCGAATTTTAACTTTAGAAAATGGCCGTATCATAAAACTTGTTTTTGGAAGAAATGATAACGCTGAGCTAAATAAACTGTTCTTGGTCATCACAAGTGGCAAACAAACCGAAATGTTTCTAGCTATTTTGTTACGTGAAGGAAGAACTTGCAATTCTCTAACCATAGCTTTAAAACCCTATCGTTGTCTCTGATTTTCCAATCAGCGTCTGTCTAGGTTACGCTTGATTTAACATCTACCTGGCCTTCTACCTGTCTCCCTTTTAGCTGGGTGCCCCGTCAGCATTTGCCCGGCAGAATCCACCCCATCTTTAGTATTAGTGCAGTCTGCTGCCATCGCCGGCTTTCATCGCTGATCTATTCCTGGCATTCGCCGCCTGGACCGTTCGTGCGCAGAGTCACAGCAGCAAAGACGACCTTTTCCGGAAACTATTCCGACAGACAGTTCAACTTTATCCTTTCTTATTTTCCAACTTTTCTTTTCCTCGTATCTCCAGCCATTTTCGGCCGGTTTCAAACTCCTAGAATTCTTGCCCCATCGCTTCCACATCCTCGGGTGACGTCCAGCACAACCCTCTTCCTCTGTCCGTCGTCTACCCGGTGAGAATGTATCACCTCGACATCAAACCCGCGTTCTGATGACGCAATTTCCGGGTTTGCTACAATACGATGCCGAAGCCGTATCCGCCACCGGATGTGACGGGCCGTTCATCTAATGGCCGCATTTTCAGGCAGAACATAATAATATCGGAAACTCTGCTCTGTGCGCTTTTACTTCCTCACCAGCCCCTCCGTAACTCCATAAAAAACGCGACAGCAAATGTTGAATGGAAACAGTAATTTATTTAATCAGGAACTGTGTGGGGAGAGTTACCAGCAATTAGTGGGATTAACTATGACAGTGGCGATACTTTCCTTAGAATTCTATTCTGTGACTCTCATATTGTCGGAAAGCCCGGAACCGACAAATTCACAAATCCACAAGCAATTTGCTGTGTAAACATATTTAAAGTGTACCTAGAAGGCTAACGGACCCACCAGCAATTCGAGGGTTAAAATGCTGTTTAAATGGGACTTAGAGAGCGAAGTTCTGTCTCAGAGTTTCTCTGCCGGTGTAAAGCATTGTGGGAGCAGAGGCGATCCAAGGAAATCGCTTTTGTCCTGCATTTATATCACATAATTGCCAAAGTTTGCCATTTTTTTTAAAACAGGTTTTAACAATTTTCCAAATGCTTGCGTATCCAGTAATCGTTTCTTTAACCGTTTTCGTTTCTTTGCCTTTCTTTTGAGAAGTAAGACACGTGAGGGTATTTCGTTTCTCCAGCTCACATGACAGAACCCGGAAGCGGATCTGATTTGACCGACTGTAATCAGTCGATCGGTGCACTGCGGGCCCGCTGGCGAGCCAATTGGCCAACCAAACTCTTGCTGGTGATCGGAATCTGTGTAAGGTTTTGGCCCAGTCAGTCGCACGCCTAGCAAATTACGGGAATCCACTGCTATTCTCTCGTTCTTCGGCTTTACCAGTATTTACTTTTAAGGGGGGATAGCTTCATTGGAAGCTTCGCGCGGAAAGGTATCGTCAGACAGCCAGGTTACTGTGCTGCCTTCCTAAATATCGTCTCCGAGGCTCCGGTTTTTTATCAGCTCGAGGGAGTAGCCGCCACTTGAGCGAGCGGGGAGACCGAGTAGAGTTCATCGGGATGGAGATTAATCAGAAGACGTGAGTTTACACCGGTAACAAGTGACCGGATACGACCAAACGGAAGGCGGGAGAGCCCATTAAAATCCGATATCCTCCCCTTCATTTTGGTCCTTAATTAAATAAAAGCGAGAGTATTTTTTTTAATTAAAAGATGATTACCTAACTAATTAAGCAAAATAAGATCATATAATTGTAACAAGTATCCAGTTGTAAAAACTGTTCGTCTGGAAGCCGTTTAGATGGAATCTGGAACATCTGACTCCGGTAGTTAGCCGGACTTATTAGATCGGTCGCAACGAAGCCTTCATCACCGCCTGCATCATTTCCCCAAAAATAATTCGAATCTATTTTTTGTTAAAAATCAAAAATTGTATTCAAAACGATAATGCTAAAAGCTTGCAAAGTTTTAACCTGTTTCAAACATTTTCTTTTAAACTGTTACTTTAGTATTTTTTTTTTCCGATGAGAGAGAAGTTCTAATTAGATGCGTAACGTGAGGGTCGCAGATCTATGCGCCTCCCTGTATTCGCTAGTTGGGTCACGTGGTTTGTTAACGAACGTCGGAGTTATACCTGTAAAGCGATAGAGGGAAGGAGGTAGGGGAGCTGCCTTACCAGACTGCAGCTACGAACGAAATTAAGGAGGCCTGGCGCGTCGTGTAGACGAGTTGGATGAAGTACGGTGCAGGTACTTAATATGTTGTTCTTACCGGTGAGAGAGATATTGATTTGAATAAGGTTCTTTGACGTCGGCGGCCGTAAAAGCCATTAGAGGTCGTGATGCCAGTTCCACTCGTCGGTGTCGCTCCAGTCGCGGGTGTCTCTCGCTGAAGGAGGTAGGTGGCGCGACGAGAGCGAGCGATGAGTTTCACAAACTCCCCGCCACTCTGGATATCTGTTTCTATCTTTAAAAGAAAAAAAAACGGGGTTCGGTTTATCCGGAACTAAAAATACCCCTCGAAGGGATTAACTGGCTGGCTTTTCTGACGGGGGGGAAATTGATATTTCCGCGTATGAAGCGAACGGAATATTTATATCGCCAGCAGCCATCTGAGTTCTTGTCTTCTTTAATTACCGGGCTAAACTTTTTTTATTTCCATACATAAAAGGAAGAGAGGCGAGTGAGAAGTTCAGACGTTTACCGGGCGCTGACGTCATCCGCAGTCGTGCAAGCCCCCTTAATGGTCGCCCGACAAACGCCCAGCACAAAGGGGGTCCCGGTAATATAACATTGTTTACTCGGACGGCGACAAGATTCGCGGGGCTGTTTAGGGAGGTTACAGTTAAATGAATCATTAAAACTCCGGAATGGTGAGACGCACCGATTGACTTGGTACCAAAAGACGGCTGGCTGAGGATGGTGAGCCGAGCGTGGCCGTGATGGAGCTGCGCCGGTCGATTCCTCAGCCAGATGCCGGCGACACGAGCCGACAGTTCGCGTTAATAATATACCACGTTAGTAAAATGTTATTGCGTAATGGCGGCGGTTGGTCGGCCTCGTATAGCCCCCCCCTATTGATGGGCGCGCCGGATTAAAGCGAGTAAGGGAATAGATGGGAAACGACACGAGGACATCTTGGCAACCCAGCCAACCGCAGCTCTGTTGGCCACAGTAAAAGAACCGGACAAAACAGTTCCTACGTTGGCCATTAAGTTGCAAGCAAATATGCTATTCTAACTAACTAATAGTTTGTTGACACTTTAATAAACAACGTCTCTCTGGGTAAGTACCTTTAGCGTTAAGGAATATGAACACGGAATTATACAATAGGACACAGGGCTGCAATATGCCCCTAATTACTAAGCTTTCTCGTCTCCCATGTTGTGCACTAAGTTACCCGCAGTTGAACGCGATAGTGTTAACCATTTTAAGACCTTTACCGGTATCCGCTCCGGTAACCCCTCCTACCGCCGTGTAATGGCTAATCTAGGAACGAGGCCGTGGCTATCGGTTCCGTTCTTCGCTTCTGATTTTCCACCCGTTTTGCGTCGTCGCGGTGCTGCTGTTGTTGGGGCTGGAAAACTGCGGGCCTGTCTTTCCAGCCCTGACTTCCGCGGATCTCAGACTCGAGGCGGTGACGCCCCATCATGATCCCCCCCCCTAGCGGCAGTTCCGGACAAGTACGTTCTTCTTTATAGGAGTGAGCCACCATTAAGAGTTTACGCTCTCTGTCTACCGCACTGATAGTCGACCCGGAACATTCGGGTCGGGGAGCCCCGGCCAGTCTGCCCCCTCCCTTCCACAATGACTCTTTGTCGTTAGGAGTGCCCCCCCCCCCCAGGCTCGCAGACCGCCAGGCGGCGCGCATACACTGTCGGCTGACCGAGGCTTTGAGTTTAGGAATATTTTAACAGCAATGTTTACTAGCCAATAGATCGAAACCGGGATCTGCCGATGGGTCCGGCGCAGGAAAATGCCCAGGAAAGAGCGCGAGACTTTAATCGCTTCCACACGACAAATTACTCATCGTCTCTTTCGGCCGATTCACCCCGAGATCGCCATTTGTATGGACGCTAAAATCTGCCCTGTAACTCTAATGCTGGTCCATTCGTCTGTCTGGCTTTGCACGTTGACGGCAAATATCTATTATTTCTTTAGGGGCGGTGGACCCCAGAATTTCTGTTTGATGTCAGGGTTCTTCTATTTGGTTCGGACATCCATTAATAGCCACCTGAATATATAAAATAAAAACAAAATGGACCGTTTTTCCATTTTAGAAGATTTCCTGCTCCGAGTCTTCAAGATTTTATTAGCTCGTATAAGAGATTACACTGACATCTGATAGCCGCGTCTTCTTGTTTCCATTTCCCATCAGAACGTTTCCCCGATAATCAGTCGATTCTCTCCCACCCGCCTCATCATCGTCACCTGGCAACTTCTGGAATCGCCGGTGTTTCTTACCGCTTTCCCTGATATCCGGTCACGTGGTCGCCGTTCTGATTCCAAGGCCAGGACAGTGGGGCGAAACTCCGTATCCCGACCGACAACAGCAGTGACGGGGCGTAGGGAAGCCATTAGAGGAGACGAACCGCCGACCGATAAAAGTCGCTGGCTTCCGGTTCCCCGAACTGCTGGAAACACCGGTAACAAAATTACGGCAACCGGATTATTCCCCTAGCACGTGACCTCGCGGACCCTCGACAGCATCCCTGGTTCAGCGTGATTCCGCGAAGCGAATTAACTTTTGCACCCGCCATCTGCTTGGCTTCCTTTGAGTTCAAGTCCGGTCGGCTAGCATGGCAAATGGCAAGCACCCGAAAGAGCCTGCGGTCATCACGGCGGCAACAGAAATTTGGCGAAGATGACCTCTCATGTGACCCGCTAGATACTCTCGGGGTGAGAAGACAGAACGCCATCAGTCTGTCGGGTTAATGATCGAACTCCGTCAAGATCGATTGCTTGTTTAGACCAACAAATGATCACTGTCCACAGTCCCGATATCATTCTTATTAGTCAGCAATCAATCAGGTTTTAATTTTGACTAATAACTAATCTCCCCTGTATCAGTTTTGCCTTTCGATCGCCCTGACAGACACCTGGATCCTCGTTATTCCGCTGCAGCCCCTGATTCCCACCAATCTCAGCCATCTTTTGTAACAAACAAATAACGCCGCCTACAGTCAATCAGCTGCGTCTCTAGACCAGCATGAACTTAATCTAACAAACTAATAACCATCTATATCGGAATACGGATAAATTTTCCAAAATTTAAACTTCCACTTGTGGTCAGCAAGCGTCTTTGCCATAAAATCCCCTGAACATTCCCCAGTAGGTGTATGGTTAATGCATAATTTTCGTAATAAGAGCTGCTACAGTTCTGGGGATTTAACACGGCCGCCGGTATTTCTTTTTCCCGGAGACTTTGGCCGTCAAGAAGACCGAAGAGTAATTACCGACAACGAACGTTTTTCCTGCCAGCCCTTTATTTGAACAAGAACAATCACCGGTATCTGCTTCTTTCTATGGGAAAATATTGGAATTCGGAAAGCTTGCAGCGGTCATGACACCAAGAACTTGATATTTAAATCCCATGTCAATAACCGAAGCAATATCCTGTCTGATGCTGGAGTTGATTGTGTGTGGTTTCAAATCATGCTCGCTTCGCAGACAGAAACTTCGGGTCGCGGCGAGCTGTTCAGTGGTTACGGGTGGTCGGTGAGCGGTAACCGGTAAACAATTGACAAAGAGAGAGAGAGAGAGAGAGAGAGAGAGATGGAGAGAGATGGAGAGAGAGAGAGATTGGAGAGAGAATGGAGAGAGAGTGAGAGAGAGAGAGAGAGAGAGAGAGAGATGGAGAGAGAGAGAGAGAGAGAGAGCAATAGAGATTAGAGATGATCGAGAGAGGAGATGAGAGAGAGAGAGATAGAGAGAGAGAGAGAGAGAGAGAGATAGAGATGGAGAGAGCGAGAGAGAGAGATAGCGAGAGAGATTCGCGATGATCGATCGCCACTCTCTGTCGAGAGAGAAATCTCTCTCTCTCTTCTCTCGCTCTAGACTCTCTCGCGCTCGAGGAGACTCTCTCGAGAGAGAGCTCTCTACGCTCGTCTCCTAGTCTCTCCTGTATTGCCTGGATACCAGCACGGACTTTAATGACGATCCTAGCCTGTACTGGATTAGATAAATTTTCTCAGCTGATGGCGGATCGGTAAAATTATTTTGAAATTGCAACTCTTTAATTTTGCGAAGCAGAGGGAAATTATTGGAAGGTTTAGCCGTCACTCAGAGATACTTCTCTGGATTCCTTTAGAGTTTCAACCGCGTCTCGGCTACCGGACCTAACCGCGCCGTCTAGCGGAAACTTAAAGAACTATAAAAGCGGAGTAGTACTTAGAGATTAGTGGGAAATTAACATCTGACCGAAGCCGTGGTTGCTCCTCCCCTCTCTCTCTCTCGTCTTCGCCGCTTAGCCACCCTGGGTTTCTTCTAACGACCGAAGCCCTTTCTCTGTCTGACCGAGGGCCCGGGATAGACTAGAACCAGTTGGTATGGTAACGCGTTCTCTCGCGGTCTGCGCGCGCCTCAACGACAACGGAAAGTATCCACGTGATCACAAAACCTTCGATTGTTTCATCTGAATTCCTGCTGCCCGGATGTTCGCGGACCGGATGCGGCTGCTTCGAGCCGTCACCTTGCTTAGTGCAACATAGGTATTGGCAGCGCCCTCCAGACACTTCCCCCGATTCACACCCTTTGGACGCACATGGACCAGGAGAACAAATTGGCGAGACTTGTGTTGTGACCCAGCATCTTCGTACACAACTAGACCTTGCAGCAGCAGCGGAGGCAAATGAAGGAATACTTTAGACTTTGTAGAAAAACTGAACGATCAGGTCGCCGTTGATAATCCTCTCCTAGACGTTTCCAAGTTCTACATGCTGCAAGAGATGCTCCCACCAAACATTGGAATATGGCTTTTTGAAGAGCATTTGCGCATATATTACAGAATAAACATACGAAAACATTACCACGGCTTGAATGTGTGCATCAATAATTCGAGTAGTCTTCCTGATTTAGAACACCTGATTAACCTAGCATGATCAATGGCGTTATTATACTCGATATTGCTATATAATGCCATTGGTATCAATTACTGTTAGACTCTCTGGAGATTTCCTTATACCCATAGCGCTATCGCCGCCATGGGTTGTTGCCACCTCTTCCTATTTCCTTCATTCAGTCGTAAGAGATTTCTATAGAACATTCTCACGAAATATCCATCGAACTGATGCGTGTAAAAGCAAAAGAAACGCTTGCATGAGAGCCTGACAATATTAATCAAACCCCTTTATACCCCATCGGTAGCCCCTTTATTTGTTATTTTGCATTTGTAGAAATAGAAATAGCATCTTTCGCAGAACGAAGCTTCTGCTGTACTCTGTTCAGATTCTCTCTTCCTTTCCCTGGCCGCTAGAATCCGGCCTTATATCGGAAGGGCAAAAACGTGCAAATAAGAGAGGGTTAGGGTGGTACTTTTTAAAGCTGATCCCCACACAACGATGTCAACTATTTAAAGCCACCATTTGCTAATTTCTTTTTAAAATCCCGCTGACGATCGTGAGGCTTTTGCACGAGTCACGACAGCTTCCCACCTCCTTGTAGCTAGTAAACTAAGTGTATAGGAGAGAAAAACAGATCTGGACAACAACAAATTTGACCGAGAAGCAAAATAAATAAAAAAGGAGGGGGGCAGATATTTAAAGTGTCGCCATTAGATGAGACTGAAGATATTGCGATCAGGAAATCTTTCTTTTTAATGTCTACTTTCCTCAAAGTGGCCTCTAATAAACACGACTCGATTTCATCTTTAAGAAAAGAAGAAAATCTTCTTAATTTGATACCTAATTCTCTTCCTTTGTGTTGTGATAATATATCAATCATCTTTATTTCTGCATTAGAGTTGACACTATATTGCTTCAGTAAGCGGTGATGATAAATCGAATTGACAACTAATCACGCTGAAGCCCTTTCCAATCTCACCTGTGTATCCGTGTTTTCTGTTCTAGTGTAATTGATCCTGCAGCCATTGATTTCTAAATTCTTTTTCATCTTTTTAAAAATTGCATTACTAGCGATGAAATAAATTACTCGTAGTAAGGTGAATTTTTAATGCGCAAGATCCAGTTCAGGATATTAGTCACTTACTTTAAAGAATTTACCGAAATCTTCTTTAGAATGGATGCACTGTTGTCCAGAATACATTGAGTGTATATTTCGGAAGGTTTTTAACGTAGAGAAGGTCAGCTGTGTGGTATGTGGCTAGATTAGTCTAGAATTTGTACAGATCTGTCTTTTCTTACACGCATCTTTCTCGAATTTCGGGATAACACTGTATTTTGAGAAACCTCAAACAATTTTCGACCAAGCTAAGAATGTATTCACAGATGAGCGCCATATTTCTTTGTTTACTAAAACAAAGGATTCGTTTCGCAATATCTGTTTCTATTTTATTATTTATAAAATAAATAATTTCGCACATTTCTAATTCCAGATTTATTTTTATTGCAGACTGTCCGCACTAAGCAAATTTCTCATCCATTTTTTAGGTATTCACTTTCACTTTCTGTAATTGTAACTTTTACGTGTTTGCATTAGTTCACTGTAATAATACTGTCTTCTTGACTGAAGAGCTGTTGGTTGACTAAGAATCTAGTAAGACCAAGTCTTACTGGTATTTTCTATAATAATTTTTAAATTGTTAAATAGACTAATGATGATGGTAATACTATTATCAAGAAGAGTAAGAAGAAAAACATAAATAATAAATTAGAAAAAAGTAAATATTTAAATATTAATTATCCATAGTATTATTACAATTAAACAACAACAAAAAAAAAATCAGACCTGTATCAGGTTTTAAAATTCAGTATATTTTTAAAAACATTTTTTAGTTATTTTTAGATAAATAATATGCAGGTTTATTCAAATATTAGCAACAACAATATAAAAGTCTAAGGTCGAGCAAAGATTTCAAATGCTTTTGGTGCAGCCTTTTATGGGGAGATAACTCGCAGCTTGCTTACTCATTGGCGCCATTTGCAATGTAAGATTAGGTTGAAATGCTGAGCCTTTTTAATGCAACAGAACCGACTGTTCGATCACCGCTCGTTCATTGATGGCAAATCTAAGTTTAAAAAAATACAACATTGTGTTTTTTTTATTTTTTTAAAATTTATTTGCTGTTTGTGATCTTAAAAAAAAAGGTTTTCCTTTTTATGTCTTTAATTGTATTCTTTATCAACGACTGGCTTTGATAGGCTGTCGATAATCTTTCTGTCAGTTTAATTAGCTAATTAATCTGTCTGCAGATTCAAATCTGGTGAGTCAGGACCGACAATGTGCAGCTGGTTTCCGCCATCCAGCAGACTAATAAGCTGAGATGCCCACTCGGGACAGATCTGACGTCACGTGGTCGGCGGCCACAAAACAGCGACAGTCGATCAGAACATCGGATTTGATGTCTCTGTGCCCCGCCCGCCAGCTTCCTCGCTGGGGTGGTGGTGGTCCTGACAGGAAAATGTTCTTTTGTCGATGGCTGCCCCATTCGCTGTTTTTAAGGTCTCCGAACTTTCGATGGTTAGGATATTTTGCCTACTTCGCTGGAGCTACCCGGAAATGACGTCGAGTCGTAGCTTCTGCGATGGGCGCTTTCGCATAGAGAAAGGTCACGTCACACGGTGAAGGTTAGTCCTCCTTACACCCAGCGGGTCTGTTTACACGGGGCCTGTCCGACTAAGCCGGCTACTAAGAGATTTA
Organism: Nautilus pompilius; assembly: GCA_018389105.1. Taxonomy (NCBI): domain Eukaryota; kingdom Metazoa; phylum Mollusca; class Cephalopoda; order Nautilida; family Nautilidae; genus Nautilus; species Nautilus pompilius. The sequence goes on along the minus strand of JACATO010000127.1, from coordinate 779,338 downwards.
TGGGCAGCAACCAGGCGAGAACCGTGAGTAAGGTTTGGAATAACTCTACTAATAATAACACATTTGAAGTCAGGTCTTTTAAGGTGGTGCATAGATGCGTATTTTTATACACTGGAAGCCATAATTATGGACGCACCGATGAACTGTCATGTTAATAATATTACTTGCATTTTGCGTGAGTTCCAGGATCGTAGGAGATCTAGTAATCTAGGTATACTATAGGGCTCGCATCAGACTCGGTGCTAGACGTCGGTCCAACCTGGTAAAAAAAAACAAAACAAATTGGCGGTAAATTAAACAACTCGCTTATTTTATATCCAGCTTGTTGTAGATATTGAGCATGATGCCAGGGTGCTTTAACATACAGTCGAACGCTGAGTGGATAGCGCAGGCATTAATACTGTGCAGTATCCGAAAGATGTGCATTCTTTCTTTTATTTTGGGAGCTGGATCCGCCCACATCTACTGAACATTATCAGTATTTAAATATACCTTCAAGAGGTAAACAGTTTTAAAAGGCTGTAATAGTCTGATGTACCATCTTCGAGAGAGAAATATGCAAATTTCTCAGAAAAATTCCTAAACAAAAAAAAAAAATTTAAAATAAAGTTTAGTTTGTAATTTGAAGTCTGTGGAGGATATGATTGGAATCTCGTGACATCCGAACTTGAATTTATGGGTAGAAGTTTAATTTTATACGATTAAGAAGAGCAGGATTCTTCTTTGATGACAGATGCGAGATGTGAGTCCTTACATCTGATATAAAACCACGTGCGATTCGTCAGAGACTGAAATTCTTTCCTTAAATGGAAGCATAGATTCAAATGAATTTATTTTAATAACAAAAAGTTTGTATCTGCAGTAGGCAAACATCTTCAAAGATATAATAATATCCTTCCTAGAGCCGTATGGATTTAAGACCCAGGAAATATCGACAGCGCAGAACATGCGACTCAGCAAGAGGCTGATGGACGTATTATTACCACGAGAGCGACTCACTTTTCTCGACACCGGAAGCGCACGGAATGCTGGGAGTTCGGCATGAGTTGTAGGTTTTAATCGCGCCGTTCTATCCAAAGTTTGAAAATTTCAACAAAAATATATATATATAAGATCTACATCCCCCCAATCCAGATGTCGCCTTTCTGGTTGTAGTTGAAGGACTTTAGCGCCTTCCTCCCAGTAATATCGTAGACGAGCCGCCAGATGGCAGCAGGGCCTTCGCTGTCCCCTTGGCGCGTGGTGTCTTCTCGCTTTTCTTTTCCAGCCGGTCCCCCCCCCGGAGTCTGTTCCTGCATCGAAAAACCGAGAGTTTCGTTGGGATCCCCTCTCCCCCCCACTTTTTGCGACAACCAGGGGTGCTGCGGTGGGAGCCAGGTATGAGTTGCTGTGGGAAGAGAGTGGAGACCTGTTGCTGATAGAGAAGTAATGGTATCCGGGAAAGCGCGCACTACGTCACACGACCAGAAGCCTCCACGGGGGGATCACGAAGATCGGCGAGTAGAGAACACGCACCTGTAACCTCATCAACCGTTGGATCCAATTTAGGGCGACTAGATAAACAATAGCTTTAGGTGGCATTGTACAGGCAACTTGAAGACTGAAATCTATACTAGGCTTGCACGTGTAGGGCTAAATAACAAGAAAAGGCTCATTTTGTAATAAAGATCCAATAACTTACCTTTTCACCATAGAGTACCGGAAGGGGTTACGAGGTAATCCCTAGGTTCGAGCTAGAAACGGGGGGGGTGGGTAAAGCTCTTTGCAGTTGCGAGATCTATTTTCAGCCGGCAGGGGTCACCACAGAACGTCCTGCTTCTCGGCCGCAACTCAAGAGTTTATTTTTTAAAAGTCTGGCGCCTCTTTTGTGGGAGCTGCAACTCCGAGTGATGGCGCACCCCCGTATTTGTTATAGTTACAGATTAATGAATTTAAAAATGGAATATTTAATGATAAATGTCGTACGCGGTAATCACACCAGGGGGAGCACATTTCTTTTTGTAAACTTTGATTTGCGGGTTGGACGTAGATCGCGCTGATGATCACAGCAGACGTAGAGGCTTTGATGGGGTGTGATTAACATCGCCGGAAAATGTCACCATCCCCTACACAAATCAACGATACAAAGAAGATAAGAACCGCGTAAAGACTGAGTTAAAACGGTTGATGTTTAGGTGTCGTCAGTGCAATGCATAGCACAACTCGTTCTGTGTCTTTAAAGACTTTCTGGTGCTGAAAACGTTAAAATCAAAAGGAAAAAAAAAAAATATATATATATATATACATACAAAAGAGCTTTTTATAGCTGGTGTAATTATAGTCTTTTTATTCACCTTTTAAGTGCTAATCAACCGTAATCTGTCTTATTTTATCCTCAAGGCAGAGTCAAAATGCAACGTACACGACAACCCACAGCCTGCTGTAATTAAGCGTGCTGGAGTTTGCGGCTCGTGGAGACTTTTCGCTTGTACTTTCTAAGTATTAACCAACTTAAAAATCAGATTGCAGCGAGTTAAAAGCTAAATGTTCTTTATGACCTCCGATGGCTTCCCGCATGCCACCACCCTCCGCCTGGCTGTATTTCTAATAATAGTCCACTTATTTTGGAAAAAAATCTTTGCCGACGATCATATTATTTCCTTTCACATGGCATCCAAGAGGCCCCCCCAGTGACGTCAGCGCATCCGTCCTGAGCCAATCACTGCCGGAGAACGTTCTGTTCCAATAGTTAGGGAAGTCAGCCGTTTGGGTTGTTAAGACCCTCCGACATTGGTTACTGACATCAGGCAGCAGTTTGTGATGAAGTCTCTCCATCTCTCTCTCTCTCTCTCTCTCTCTCTCTCTCTCTCAGTACGGACTTCATCTCTCTAACGACGTCATCTCTCCATCTCTCTCTCTCTCTTGCTCCATACTGACGTCACATCTCTTTATGCCAACTTCTCTTCAGTACGGACTTCATCTCTCTAACGACATCTCTCTCCATCTCTCTCTATCTCTCTCTCTCTCTCTCTTCTCTCTCCTCTCTCTCCTCTCCTCTCTCTCTCTCTCACCTGCTGTTTGTTTTGTTTTGTTTATCTTCTTTAATGATACCTGTTATTAATGGATGCAGGTGCACGAAACTAATTTTGTATCATTACTGATTATTAAACCAGAAAAGTTTTAAAAGATTTATAGAAAAAAAACAAACAAAACTGTATGTATACATAGTGTACATATATATATATATGTGTGTGTGTGTGTGTGTTGTGTGTGTGTGTACATCATGATAACCAGACAAACAGCGACCATTACTGGCCCAGAAGATATAGGTAAACAGTTAGATAAGATGTCAGAGTGCATCTTTTTCGACACGAAGAACTGAGCCCTGCTGCCTCGCCTCTTTCGGTCTGCTGTTTTGTGATCGATGAAGAGAAATTAAGGTTGTTTTGTTTAGTTTTTGTTTTACCTTGATGACTGGTCTTGCGCCGTGGAAAAGCTGATATTACTCCAGCCGAGGGTGGCTGCTACCATCTCACTCTCCAAGACACTTTAGGCCTGCTCCACAGAGTGGCGCCATTACCATCAGCCAGCCGGCCTCGTCGTTCCCAGTATCGATTTCTAGCTTCATCCGGCTCCGCTGACTTTCTACCGGACGTTTACATACGTCAATATACATTATCCGCCGACATTTTTCTTTTTGCCTGAGGGACATTATAATGCCGGGATAAAATTGTCAGGTAAGAAAATGATCGTCTGTCCCGAAGCATCAGCGACTGGGACCGTACAATGGCATGGAAATACTATTGCAATTTAAGTACATCTGCCTAATGCACCAATAATGCGCGCGCCGGTTCGAGTCATTAACATGTGAACGTTCCCCGCATTCGTGTGACAGACCCACGCCAATTGTGAGACTTAGTAGGCCGGCTGTTTGTCGACGGCTCCCAGTCATTCAGTCGGTGTCGCGAAATCGCAAAGCGTGCACGGGTCAGGCAAAACGACTTGGTCGGGTGATTCCATTCTTATCTTCAAAGGCAGCGTTTCGACTCTGTATACAGATCCAGAGAAGCGCATGACCAGATGATCTGCTTCAAAGGCTAAAACATTGTCACACCTCAAAGCGACTCGAGGTTCTGCCTCTGCAGGGGGAGAGAAGACTTTATCGGTACATTACACCTGTGAAGTCCTCTTGGCTTCTACCCTATCCCACTCTTCTTCTTGGCCTTTATTTCTTCCCAGGCAGACTAGCGGCAGAAGATTCTTGCGTGCTCACCCACCCCCCGAATCCCTAACCCACCACCCTTTTCTTTCTTTTTTTCCACGAAAGCCTCCAACAGCTGAAGGTTCGGGACAAATGATGGAAACTAAAATTGTGGGGGAAAAATGAAAAGACGAGAAGTCATGACGTGAACTCTGAAACGAGGCTTTGAAGTTCTGAAAGAAGCCTACACATAATAAACCATGAGAAGGGATAAAGGAGAGAGACTGACAAAGGATTGAAGAATATGACAAATAAAGTTTTTTACAGAAAACCAGACGTTTGTTTAAAATGATAAATTCATATATATATCTATATATATATAATTATATTTATGGGAGCGGATTTCTTTCGAAATAAAAACAGCCTGTTGTTTCTGTTATTAATTTTCTTGCATTATTATTCATTATTATTATTATTATATTATTTTTACTCTGGTATTCACGGCGAAAACTTTGGGTTTACTCTGAAAACTCGTAGAACGATTATTAGTTTATTTTTCTCATGTCTACCATACGAAACGACTCATCCTTCCAAAATACAGAAAATACTTCTCATCCGCATTCTGACGTTCGATGTTTAGTATATCGGAGATGTCCAAGAGCAGGGCTGATCAGGGGCCCACCTTCCGTCCGCTGTTCAGGAATAATGAATGAAAACTAAAATAATCAGGCTGCAATCAGCATTCGCTTGTATTTATATATAAAAAAAATTAATTTGTGATGGCTCTTCTCTCTCTTTCCGCACTGCTTATTATTATTTACTTAATTCGTTTTTTTTTTCCAGGAGAATTCTTCAAGGTGAGACCACTCGCTGTCTTCCCGACCGAAGGAGAGCACTACCTCCCTAACGGCCGGCCGCAAGACGATGTAACAGTTTGCATCGTCTCATAACAGAGACCCTTTTGTTACCCGAAGCGTGGAACTGAGAAAGTTTCGCGTTAAAAAAGCCTTTGAAAGTATCTCTTTGACCGTAGAATTATGAAACGCGTTTATTAGAAATGGAAGCGCTCTTCGGCAGGGCAGATCTCCCGTTACGAAGACTGCTGAACGAAGAAGAATTGATTTTGGGCCCAAAAGAAAGGGAACCCCCCCCCGATAGAGTGTTTGCTGATTTCGTTTTCTTCTGTGTTCTGAACGTCTCGAAAAAAACTTTAGAAAATAATAATAAAATTTGCAGACGCGACATGGAAAGGCTAATTCCCTCTAATTTAAGTTCATATGATCGTCTATCAAGCCCTGATTGCGAAAATAAGGACATTATATTCACCACAAAAGTTGATTTTTTTTGCTGTTATAATTTAGCTTTTAAAATTAAAATGAATTTATTATTATTATTATTATTAAAATAATACTATTATTTTAAGAACAGGTGTTTATGTTATCACTAATAAAGTTTATAAAACATACTGTATTTAGTATTTAGCACATATGAAGTATATTTATCTTATCTGAGCTGATAATAACAGAACACCCAGATAGATCCCTAGATCAGGGCCGGTTGATTAAACAAGAAATGTGTAAGTAAGTTAAAATACAAATAAAGCGTTTCTCAAAGAACTTGAAATAACAGTAAAGTAGACAGCTCAGTATTTATATATAAGCTACATGTGTTCTTTGTGTGTGTGGTGCGGGTGTTAGTGAGTGATAGGACTTTGTTAGAGCGTAGAAAAGAAGAAAAAAGAGGGAATCAAGTTTGAGAGAAGAGGGAATGTCAATAAAGTAAATTTATTGTCACCGAGATCTGTTGCAGGTAGCGAGGATCAGGGTGTACGTCATATTATGAGTTGAAGAATATAAATTATCTGGTTATGGGAATTAAGGATAAAAAAATAGTGATTTATGAACTGTCCCCAGTAACCGATGGTGTAGCTTTTATTCTAAATGCCAGGCCCTCGTCGTCCGGGATGGTTATCCTCGTCACGTATGCGGAATTTTCCAGCTTCTTCTATCCTTCGCCAGCCAACTGATGACCGACCGGTCGAGCCGGCTCCGTCGGCCTCTGGACGCGGGGGGAGCTAGCAGTCGGAAGGTCTGCGGTGGAAGATGTTGAGGAAAGGGGATACACACATCAAATCCGCAGACTTCAAGGGACATCGAGCCGGATCTGACGCTCGTGCTAAATCAGACCCGCTTCTCTTCTTACCTGTTTGAAAAGCTGCAACCCGAGTAGACAACCGAAGACGATCGTACGGATGGAGGGAGAGAGAGAGAGAGAGAGGGGGGGGGGCCGCTTTGCAGCCGCCCGGCTTCTTCAAAGAGAGACGCCCCTTTAAAAGCTGTTAATTTACTTCAGGTGAGTACGAAAAACCCTTTTTGAGACCAGTCGCGTTCGGGAGAGATCCCTTTCTACGCTGGAGCGGGGACCGGTTAATGCTACACAATCGGAGTTTAGACTTTAATTAAATTCCCATGAATAGCAAAGATAAATCACCGCGGTAAACAGACAGAACTCTGTTTAAATGTCCATAAAAGACCCTGGAACTCTAATGGTGTTAATTTTTGCTTGTAAAGGAACTGTTGTTTGTGTCAAAGTGTAATTAATTTAGCGGATTCTCTCTTTCCCGTCCATTTCCTTCTTCTCTTCGATCGTAAATAACGCTGTCCCGCCATCTTGGAAGGAGTGTCACACTTCTGGACACAAGCTAGGAGGCGGTCGCGGGCTGGGTGATAAATATTCGCCATAGTAACAGATAAATCATCTTACCACGCACCAATTACCTTCGTTGTTAACTAATACCACGGCGAGATTTGGCTGCTCTTTAGCTATTTGTATCTTGTCAGTTGAACGTGTAAAGGTTAGTTTTAATTACAATTACATATTTCGCTCGTGTTGAGCAGGTAGATTGATTAGGATGAATTCGTAACTGTTGCAGAACTGTTGGTGCCAAACTGCATAAGGGGGAGAGAGGGAGAGAGAGAGAGAGAGAGAGATGGAGAGAGAGAGAGAGTGGGAGAGAGAGAGAGATGTGGAGATATGGAGATGAGAGAGGAGAGAGATGGAGATGGAGAGAGAGAGAGAGAGGAGAGAGGAGAGAGGGAGAGAGAGAGAGAGATGGAGAAAGAGAGATGTGGGAGGAGAGAGAGAGAGAGAGGAGATGGAGCGATGGAGAGAGAGAGAGAGAGATGGAGAGAGAGAGATGTGGGAGAGAGAAAGATGGAGAGAGAGAGAGAGAGGAGAGAGAGAGGGGAGAGGGAGAGAGCGAGATGGGGGAGAGAGAGAGAGATGTGGGAGAGCGAGAGAGAGAGATGGAGATGGAGAGAGAGAGAGATGGAGAGAGAGAGAGGGAGAGAGAGAAGATGGAGAGAGAGAGAGAGAGAGAGAGCTGGAGAAGAGAGAGAGGAGAGAGGGAGAGAGAGATGGAGATGGAGATATACAGAGAGAAGGGGGGAGCAGAATAACGTTTCCCCTGTCAGCAAAATAAATAAATTCATACATCAAAAAAATCAAACAAACAAACAACGCACGTACATTTTTTGCCGGCACCTGAAAAAGAAACAAACCGAAACAAACGCGAATGGTATTTATATGGGAAAATTACCTGAGTTAGACGAAGAAGACAATCCGAGCTTCATGGTAATTCATACGTGTAAGACAGACACTATTTTCTGAAGGTTTGTCGAGGTCTTTGTATCGTTATTAAGTAAGTAAACGTCAGCGCTCTGGTTCAGGCAGCAAGGCGAAACTCGATCACGTTGTTCTGAGGGATTTTGACGTAATGCACTTGTTCTGCAAGAGAGCATTCTGCACTACGCAGCTTTGCTACAAGGGATTTTTGTATCCTAACTCGTTTCAGTCTGTTTCCCACCCTGCACGGCAAATCCAATCTAAAGAGAGCCACAGAGAATCTCCCCCGCTCCTCTCTTTCTTCCTTCATCCGTCTTCTTTCTTTCACACGCACAGAGTTCCGCTGGATTCCGTTTCATGGATTAGTTTCGAAGAGTCGCTTCGACCGTGAACATCGTAGCTGCGGTAGCTGATGGGTGTTCCTGGACTATACGTCTCTCTTTCTCTCTCTCTCTCTCTCTCGTCTGTCTGCGCCGGAAAAAAATGTTCCGTACTCATTCCTTCCTAAAACGAACAACCCATTAGCTAAGAGATGTCACATGTCAAGTTTAGAAAATTTGACAAGCTGGCAGCTAGTCAACTCTTTGTTGACGGCAAAGATAGATACACGAGGAGATTAAAATTAAAAATAAACAGAGATAGTAGGAGAGACAGAGAGACAGAGAGAGAGAGAGAGAGAGAAAGAGAGAGAGAGACTCTATGCACATGCATCATACATGTAGACAAATGTCGATTATAGTGAGAGAGAGAGGGTGACAGGGTGGCTTATTAATTCCTAATACATAAACCTGTCGTAGATAAACCATATCTAAGGGAAGCAATCGTTTTCGAAATAGACGTCTTATTAAAAGAAGAACTGGTTGGCGTGCCAGGGTCATTGGATACATGGGCTATCGAACGGAATCTCTTTCGTTCACCTCAAACCGCCTTGCAAAATTTGTATGCATCTACCAATGCCTGGTAATTTAGTAAATCCTGATTACATATAGAATAACGGCTTTATTAGCAATGTAGATACGAGAGAGATCTATTTGGATCAGCCATGGAAGGCAAACTAAATTTGTGTGCTTGCGTAATGTTAAAGGGAAAGCAGTAAGTGGATGGCTATTCTTCGACAGTGTTTTGATCCGTATCCGCACCAGAAGTTAGAAAGAAAGTAGTTGCTTTGTTTCGAGTTACACTTAGTATTTTGTCTGAAGATTGGTTAAAATAAACAAGAAAGAACAAAAATACTGAAAGTCCAAAGAGTTGCGAAATACGAATTCTCGAGAGCCCTGGGAATTAACGGAAGCGGTGCTCTGAAGGGAAGTTCACGATATTTCCTCACACCTGACAGAACATTTCCTATTACATCCGAATAACCTGACTTCTGAATCTCGTTGCTCTCAAAGAAACGAAAAAAAAAATTTTTTTTTTTAAAAAAGTAAATTAACTAATAATTAGTTTAAATTTTTTTTTTAGAATAAAGAAAGAATGGAATCCATCCATGTTACTTACTTTGATTCACCAATAGGTTTTGTGTTGAAGAATCCAGGCTGATAAAATGAGATAACGAGTTTCTCTTTTTTTAAAAAAAAACAACAACACAATGCAGTCTGCAGGTAAGAAAAGTAAAGGAAATTATTAAAAGGCACATTTTTAATTGGTGAAAGTTGCTATAGCGTAAAATCCCACGTACCATTGATGACAGAAGGCAAAAGTAAGAATCTTAACTGTCCTAAAAAAGACAACAATGGATTAAATTAGTAGATATTATGTTGTTCACCGGAAAAAGATTGACAACTTCTACACGGAATTTACCGAGAATGCGAAACTTCTACACACGCAGGTTTGTCTTCCAAGCACTCGCCTGTTTTTGAGCGGGAAATCAGGCTAATGTTGTCTACAAATATGTATTTGAATATTCTCATTCTTGCTCTCCTAAAGCAAATAAATAAACCGACTGCATCGTACACAGGAAAAGTCGTGGCGTGCGAAACTTGCGCGGCTGAGAATTAGATATTGGTAAGACAGATACATCTATCGACGACAATAAATAATAACGGCGTGGAGAAGGGCGTCTGTCCGGCCCAGTGATACGCTTATAACATTAGAGCACTAATTTACACTTCTGTTGCTTGTAATAATAATAATAATAATAATAATAATAATAATAATAATAATAATAATAATAATAATACTTGGAACAGTAGACGTCAAAAAGAAAAGAAAGCGTACTATTTAGCAAGTTCAGGGATACTTAGCATCCATGTCTAAGGCCAGCCTTCTCTACTTATTATTTGTTTTATCATAGGCGACATCTCAAAGCGAAGCGAAAAACGAAAGTCCCAATTTTGCGTAGATTTCTGCTATTTTGTAAATCGCGCAAAAGTAAGATTCAAAAACAAAGTAAACTCGAACTCAGACCAAGTGAACTTGTCTCTAATCGAAATCCACGACTTCCTATTTTTCTAGATTTCAAAAAAAAAAAAAAACGGGGGAGTAATTCTGTTTTTAGAGTCTTTTGTTATACAAGGGTTAACTGGTCGTATCCCTTCTCTTGAGGGTAACTAAACTACTCTCGTCATACAAAGAGGTTGGTTTCTACTTTCAGTCTCGCGCTCTCGGCTGTCAGCACTTATCTGTTATCCGGCCTAACCACATAGAACAGTAACTGAACCTGATTGATTCTCTCGCGATGGTTTGTGCTTCCTACGTTAGCGACGCCCGTGACGTTTCGAGCAGACATCCCACCTCACGCCGCTTGGAAAATACCATGGAAACGAAACTCGTAGCTTCGTCGGGTTTTAACGATTTCTACTTTTCTTCGGTCGTAGAACGAGGGCGAGTGGCCCGTGAGCTGAGGCAGGGAGGAAGAGAGCGGACGGCGTTTCGTATGTGGATATTTCTCCCACCGCCGCATCTTCCTTCTCCGTCCTACAGCCACCAGATGAACTGGTCGACGGAAGTACCGATGTAGCAAAAAGCTACGTGAAATAGTGCTTCGCGATATTCTGGCAGCTCTTACCTTCTGTTGGTCGGGTTGTGGCTTCCAGATAGATACATTTACTGATAATTGTAATTTGAAAAAAAATTTCAGATATTTGAATGAACTGATTTAATTAATTTATTTATTAGTTCTTTCGTGTTTTTTTCTTATGAAGAAAAAACAGATAAAAATTCTGCTAAATTTTCATTTGCATAAAAGCTACTCAGCACGTACATTCTATACACTCACTCACCCAGACATTTACACACTCAGACTTACACACATACACTCGCTCACCCAGACATTTACACACTCAGACTTACACACATACACTCACTCACCCAGACATTTACACACTCAGACTTACACACATACACTCACTCACCCAGACATTTACACACTCAGACTTACACACATACACTCACTCACCCAGACATTTACACACTCAGACTTACACACATACACTCACTCACCCAGACATTTACACACTCAGACTTACACACATACACTCACTCGCCCAGACATTTACACACACACTTACCACACACACACTCACTCACCCACACACACACACACACACACACACACACACAGCGGTTTCCTCCTACCCACCCCTTTATTAGCCGATAACAATATTCAGAAAAAAGATATGCAATTCTTAGGACATCGCCTTACCCACGTGATTCCCCCCTCCGCCTGTCCACTTCTAAATAATCTGTAGGCTGCGTGTTTGACAAATTTCGAACAAATAGATTTTCTGTTCTTCAAATTTAAAATCAAGAAAACCGAAAAAAGCAAAAAAACCAGATAGCATTTCGATGCGCCAATAAGCCTAATTTTTTCCATTCTTGTAGAGATTGGTCCCTTCTCGTTTTAATTTACCTCTGTAGGATCGACTATTATCAAGTAACTGCGGACCACTGCTGCATGTTTTCGGACGGAAGAGTTAATTAATATAATTTCATGTGTGCACTAAAGGGACTGGATTAGAATTCTAAATTCTACTATTAATTGTAAAATTCTATCCATAGAAGGATCTCTGGTCGTCTTTGCTACACAGAACGGTGTGTGGATCCTTTGACAAAATAAAGATGGGTATGAAGAATTTTCTCTCTCTCTCGTTAGAAAATCCCGTTTAGCTGAACTTTGCAAGTGTGAAAATGAATAAGGAAAGTCAAAACACCTTTAGAATTAATTATAGCGAAAGACGTTTTAAAACAGACAAATCACTCGTTTACTGTAAAACTATATTAAATATTTATCCCCCACAAAATATAAACACAACTTTATTTAATTCAGAAGTATCATCTTTAGTTTAATTTATCTAACATTTTCGAAGGCGTCCAACCAGAAAAGGCAACAAGAGAACAGATTGCCGGCGTATTTTTCTAATCCTACTATTGCCGTTAGTAATAATACCATATTAATATTAACACTGTTACGTTTTCTAATACCTCTATGATCAGTGCTAAAATTCTTATGATCGCCGCTATTTTTATTATTCTAACATTGCTGCTTCTACCAATATTCTCGCAGTTACCACCAGCAATTTTCCTACTACTAACAAACATAACGTCATCAGTAACCGTTCTTCCTCGTCGAAGTTTTGAAGTATGACATTAAAAAGCGTGGTGTAGAAATAGCGTCAACCATTTTTGGCAGAGGTAGAGGTCACATGCAGCCATCTGTTGCCTCTACCGTCTTAAATGGGTTTGTGTTTTTTGCCACCAGCCCTGACCACTCCGGATTTCCGTTATTTTTACTGAACAGCCGGTTGCATCCGGACGGACTGGAATAGCACCAGTCTGTGACACTGTAAACAAGAGTACGTTCTGAGATATAATAGAACTCTCTCTCGTTGTGAGATGCTCTGCTAATGAATAAAACCAAAAGCGTAGGTTCTAACTGCGTTCCCTTTTAATATTAAAACAAATAAAAATAAAATAGAGAAATGGTCTTACACCTCCGGATAAACGGGATCACGCATTACGTACAGCAGCATAGCAACGTTAGTTCCAACAAGGCAAATTCTTGTCATATTCAGCCTTTCCAATTTTGAGGGACAAGTTAGAAATGAAGCGTGACGTCATATGACTGAAGAATTAAAGTCGAGTTATGAACGGAATGAAAGATATTAAGTCTAAAACTTGTGTAGAAGTACGAATGAAACTACTATTATCAACAGGCACCGCTAGTTGTTTATTTCCCTTATATATTAGTTTTACCTCAACTCCCTTCCCCCTAATATATCACAATTTTAGATATATTCTATCTATTACGCATAATAATCTTATAATTCTTTCTTACACAACCCCCCTCTCTCTCTCTTGACATCATCATCACCATCTCTCTCTCTTCCTCTCTCCTGACATCATCATCACCATCTCTCTCTCTTTCTCTTTCTGCCCCTAAAAACTTTACGTTAGCTTAACCAGAATAGATAAATCCGGAAAAAATTCTACAATGAACTATACATAATTTGTGAAGTATTGAGAAGGGAGATCAGCAGCTTAAAAATACAGAAAAGGCGTGGTGACAGTAAGCAAAATTTTAAATTTTTTAATTTGTACAAAGAAAAGGAGAATTTAAAATTTAGAATCCTGTGTTCCTTTTATAAGAAGATGGCGGTATTGGAAATGATAGACACAGAAAGGAAAAACTTTGTCGAGCATCCAATCTTTTCGGTTTTTCTCTTTATGACCACGAAAATTCGGAAACTCATACTGTCCAGTTTACGGCATACTGAAGTTAGTAGCATGAACCTTCGAAATCTCTCCGCATCAACAGCCATCAGGATGTCGACGCTGATCGATAACTTGCAAGGAAGTGTGGTTGCTGCGAACTGCTTAAGATTTCTCCGGCACGAGCAATGAGACATAGCATGACGATGCGGCGTGTCAGACAATGGTGAATCGTCACTTTGACGCTCCAAAGAGTGTCAGTTCATCTAACGTCACGCCTTAGGTAGGAGATTGGTTTTGATTTTAAAACGGAAAATCAACGAGAAAAGTGAACAAAAGTTAATTAAATACAAGATAGTAACACTTTATATTAGTTACAATGAAGCAGGAAATTAGAAATATTATCTTTAAAAACTTACTATATGAATGCATGTTGCGTTAATCTGTCCAGCTCTAGCAAAAGTGTGCAAAAAAGTGATTTCCGTGTAGACAGAAAGTCGAGGAAAGGCAGTATTTTGCGGTAGAGATTACCGTTTCCCTATACTTTCATTTGTGGCATAGACTTGGGAGTAAAGTACGAACAGACAAGCCGGTAGATTTAAACGAAAGCTAATTGAACAGACAAGGGTAAAGATCGGCGCAATTCGCTGATCTGACGCCACGATTCGCGAAGCTAAGTAGTCAATTTGGTCCAAGGACTAAATACTAGGGCGAGCGAGTTAGGTAAGTAATCTAGCAAGTAGACGTGCAGTTCGAGGTGGTGGTGCAATAACCTATAAGATCAGAAGCTCTTATCTACTTCCTAACCGATTCTTTGTAAACGCACGTAGTTTAGCCCATTTGCTTATCCTACTGTATCTACTAACTTTCAATTTCTTTACTGTCTGCAAAACAAAAATAGGAAGAAAACGACGGAAAAGACGATTTTTTTTTTTACAATCTTTTGTCATTTCCGCTTTTGGCTGAATTGATATAGAAGTGGTGGTAGTCGTGGCGGGATATTCTTAACCGAAGTGGTGGTAGTCGTGGCTGGGATATTCCGAAATGGTGGTAGTCGTAGCTGGGATATTCTTAACCGAAGTGGTGGTAGTCGTGGCGGGGATATTCCGAAATGGTGGTAGTCGTAGCTGGGATATTCTTAACCGAAGTGGTGGTAGTCGTGGCTGCGATATTCTTAACCGAAGTGGTGGTAGTCGTGGCTGGGATATTCTTAACCGAAGTGGTGGTAGTCGTGGCGGGATATTCTTAACCGAAGTGGTGGTAGTCGTGGCTGGGATATTCTTAACCGAAGTGGTGGTAGTCGTGGCTGGGATATTCTTAACCGAAGTGGTGGTAGTCGTGGCTGGGATATTCTTAACCGAAGTGGTGGTAGTCGTGGCTGCGATATTCTTAACCGAAGTGGTGGTAGTCGTGGCTGGGATATTCTTAACCGAAGTGGTGGTAGTCGTGGCTGGGATATTCTTAACCGAAGTGGTGGTAGTCGTGGCTGGGATATTCTTAACCGAAGTGGTGGTAGTCGTGGCGGGATATTCTTAACCGAAGTGGTGGTAGTCGTGGCTGGGATATTCTTAACCGAAGTGGTGGTAGTCGTGGCTGGGATATTCTTAACCGAAGTGGTGGTAGTCGTGGCTGGGATATTCTTAACCGAAGTGGTATTCGCAGCAATGGTAGGTGCTTGTAGTATTAGTGAGTTTGGGTGGTGGTGTCGGCGAGAAAAGTAATAACGGTGCGAGTGGGTCACACAAGTAATGCACGGAACATATTCATCAGTAAAAAAAACAACAAAGGAAAATCTATTACAAGCAAACCCTGATTGAAATAATAGCTAAATAAAACAGTGGGTGTATTTCCAATGTACCAGTTATGCCTTAAGTCATTAAAAAAAGATATTTCTCATTCAACTGTGTAAAAATGAAAGTAATGTTTTCTACTGTAATTTTAAGTTCTCTAAAAGTTTTAAGCTCCTGACATATTTTCCCATATTTACAAAACCGAAATTACAAACGGCGTAACTTGAAATAAATAAGTTTTTAATAATCTTTATACAGTTTTCAAAAATAAATTAAGCAGCAATGGAACTTGTTTTTTCCGGTGATAACAATAACATTGATCCTGCGTTTATAAGGGAAAAAAAAATCAAAGTAAGAATATTCCCACTCCATGCTGTTATTTTCTTTATATCTTCTTTGATTACGTCTTTCCTCGGTTGTTCGTCCACGCTAAAGTAAACAAGGAATAAAAGCAGTGAAATGCCATCTGGTGTGTGTGTGTGTGTGTGTGGGGGGGGGGGTTGTGTTTGAATATGATATGGAGGAAAGACATCTTCCATATCTGCAGCCATTTCTGTTTGCCAGTCCAGTAAGATCGAATCATTATGGGTAAGGCCGCTCAGGACGGCCCAGATTTCAAAGATGTTTTTGCATCTCATGCTCGCGAAGATGCGGGAAATCGAGCAAAGGACACCGTTACTATTTAAATCTGCTATTGCGTTCGTTTCAAGGAATATCACAGTTTTATGCAACTTATCTACTGCAATAAAAGCAAACCGATATGCTACAAAACATTTTGTCCCAAGACTGATTTCTCTTTTAAAAACCAAGATCTTTCTCTTATTAGCCACGATAATTCTGAATGCTTTCACTATGGAAGAAACTGAAAACTGAAATGGTTGCATATCGTTTCGGGAGCAATTTTACAGGAAACTGAAGAAATGTATTGTGATTCTTTGTTATATGCAATGGAAATTCACAGATAAAAAAATAAATCGTTTACCGTGTTCCAATGTTCGTGCGCAGTAACATTGCAATCTTAGCAAGACCGTGGAACCATCACCATTTCAATCTAAATGGTTAGAAAAGGCGATGTTAAATTAAAAGAAACATTTGCAATTTGCTCGTGTAGAACACAGCAGCGGTCATAATTAGATAGCATCATTGAGATAATTAATTTAGTAAAGATCATCAACAGCCTACCGTAGTCCATACGGAATGTCCCGTCCGCTTACCTGAACCCCAGCGATTAAATGTGAGAGTCAGCCTATAAGTCTTCTTTCCATCCGCCCGCATAGTCCATCTCACACACCTAGGGCCCAATTTTCTCACAGCAACTAATGACGATAGCTGAGGTAGATTCGCTAGCAAAGAGATCCATCGAAAGCGGAAGCAGACCGTGTTAGCTACTGAGTTTACGCGCTATGACCAGGTTGGCTGGGAAAAAAAGACATTGGCAAGATAGTTCACTTTGGGGCACGTCCCAGGAGGTTGAGTTCCAACCTATCTATATCGTAAAGAAATGTGTGTGTGTGTGTGTGTTGGATGGGATGGGGAGGGAGAGAAGAACATCTGTTAATCAAGACTCCTTTTCCTTATTTGTTACTGATCTAACAGAATTTTTGCTTTCCTTTTCAGTCACTTGCGAGGAAAACTAAATTCTAGACTTAATTATTACATACGGACAAAACGTCTGAAAGATATAAAAGGAAGGTTTTTGGTGATGTGCTGCTCAGAACAGTAAACGTATTAGTTAGTAAATGTGATCCATGCCTACATATTAATTTCTATTGTTATTGTTGCTTGAATTTGCTTGGGGAGGCTGGAATTCCAAATAACTTTCTTAGTTCTTTAAATTTGCGAATAGCGACTTTCAGAATGGTATATGTTAATGCCGCTAAATTGGAAATCTTCATTAAAAGGAGTTATGCGAATCTAGGTAGAAAAAAGAAGAAACGTCTTCGACTATATTGGTATAGGAATACCTATAAGAGAGACATTTCATTACGGACATCTGAAATTAGATTAAGAATACAGATTAAAAGACAATATTTATTTATATTGGCAGTAACCGAGCTAAATAAAACCTAGACCGTAGAATTTTTCCCAGTCGCCGATCTCAGGGCTTGGATCCGGGAAGTGTCTTTGAGTGCTATGATGTTAATAAGACATCTAGTAGCGGGGGCCAAAGACAAATCTTCCGCAGAGCCAAACAAAAAGATGGTAAAAACTACTAAACCGGTAAATAAATCACCAATGATTATCGTTCGTCCCGTTGCCTCGTTAATAAAATGATTTTAAATCTGCTTAAAGCGATTCCTAACGACGATGACAAAACGACTGACTAACGTAGATCCAAACATCATTGACTGATGGATGTACGTAGCTGTCCGCGCCTTGCGTCCCAGTTTTGATAGGTATCATGTCATCAATTTCCTTCCGGCTTAGAATGAAAAACCGAAAGTTAAATGCAGGGTGTTTATACGACTTCTGAAGAGTTTCGTGCATAACTGCGTAAGAAAGACAGGACAGAAAGAAGAAGATTGTGCTACAAAGCCATATTTGTCCAGATATTCAGCCTGTGTGGTAGCTTGCTGAAACGAAGTCTGTTGCTGCAGTGAGACGAATGTTTCGCCCTTCGACAACTCTACCAGGGGTTGGATAAAGAAGTTTAAAGAAACAGGTTCAGCTAAGGAATAATAATTTTAGAAAAATCCGCTCTCGTAGAGCCGGAAACGGTCAATTTTCAAGTGTCGTTGCATCATCAAAACAATTATCCGTGACAGCACCCGACCAGCTAGAGAATGAGCTCAAGACAATGGAAAACAGGATTGATCGCTAAAGATGACCATTAATCAATTAGAAATTCAAAATTCATCGCTGCATCGTTTATAAATCTTCAACATGGCTTTGTAATAAAACGTGCTGAGTCGTTAAACGTTGGGAATCTTCCACCTGAGACTTCGTAAACAAATACCATGTAATTAAAATTCATTCAGAATTTCGGAACTCTATGAAATAGTAGAAAACATTTCGAATCGAGGAGGCAAATTGCAGTGTAAATGATTCTAATGCGAAGAACAAAGAAACAAAAATGATGAAATAGAGTAAGAATTATATATATATATTTGCTGTTATTTTTATATGTTTATAATACACACCAAACATAAATAAATACATAAATACCTTTTTGGAAGTCTGTTGCAAAATGGATGTGACATCATTTAAACAATCCCATTAAGCGAATTTCTCTGAATTTGGCAATACTAAAATAAACAAAGCAAAAGGAATTATATATGTATATATTTTATATATGCTATTCTTATTTTAATTTTAAACAAAACTAATGGCAAATTTGAGAATTCTTTCAAAAATCTCTTTAACTCCTAATTCTGGCATTTCAAATATTTGAGCTTCTTTTCGAACTCAACAATGTTAGGTAGTAACACAGCAAGTAAGCAACAAAAATAAATCTGTTTAAGAAACTGCACAGATTTTTTCAAATATATTTCTTTTGAAAATTAAAAAAAAAAAACAACTTAAGATCAAATTTTAAGAAAAACGTTGAGTTGCCAAACAAAAAGCAGAAGCTGATATTTATATTGAAGGTAAAGTGGGTTCAAGTATTATGTTCCTTTCATGGCGAAGTGCCACACGTGTTTTTAGTCATTTATTACCTAACAGCAAAGCACGGCCCATGTTTTACCCTGAGCCTTCAGCCGTTCTCAAAGGCGACGACAACTTATTTCAAACCTGGGCTTAATGTTTAGATAGCGCCAGCCAACCTTGTGACCAGGATATTTCCCAGGCTTCAATATCATACTATATATAAAATATATATTGTTTTACTTCTGGATAGCAGTTTCCGGTCACGCGGACGCGCTAATGATGGAATCGAATGGAAAGCATAAAGGTTGTTGCTAGAAATTGGCTGCAAGAGGTTATGGTGCCCGCAAAAAGATTACCGATACCGGATAGGAAGGAGCAAAAAAAACAAACAAACAAACAATAAAACAGATGAGAAAAAGAACGGCTTCAATCTTAAGAGACCCGAGTAACGGAGTTCCAGGCCGGTGTATGCCACGGCAAAATTTACCAATCATAAAAATAGAGTTGACAGCAGTGCTTTCACTACCTGAACAGCTCTTCATATGACTGCTCTCGATGAACGCGACAAAAATTAAATATATATATATATATAGATTAAAACTTTAAAAACGCAACTTTTAAAATTTTATGAAATCTAACGGAACAAAGCAAATGATCCATTTATCACGCGGAAGGAAAACTGAGTATAAAATCATCAAATAGATTTCTACATGGAAGAATTATTTGTTACCTTGAATTTTAACGTCAAGAGGTACGTATCGTCAGAGTAAGAAAGATTACTTAAAACACTTTATTGATTTACACTCGATAATCCATATACTGGAAATGCTATGAATAAATTATTTCTGTCGATATGAAAGGATTCGTTTACCCGTCAAAACCGCTGTCCCATATTTCTATTTTGTTTTAATAAATGAGTTTATGCTGCTTGATATAGTTAATTCAATTACAGTGATTATCAATTATGTATAGATGTTAGTGTATATGGTTTTATTTGTGAATTTTTGTTACTCGCGTAGGATGCGTGACTATACAGAGTCCGCAAACACTGTGCAGCTATGTCGCCTATGATGTACAAACAGATCTTCTTCTTTCCGGTACCGCGATAGATTTGTACATGAGAGAAAACTATGCTACTGTACAGCGATTGACACTTTTGTACTGGGGATATTAGAATGAAAGTAGAATCGCCGTAATCGTGACCGGTCCGGTTCCAGTTAAACGTTCCCAGTATCAAAGTCTTCTCTCTATTGAAGTTATGTTGAAGAATTATTTGATTCGCATAAAGGATTTCTGCATACGCACAGTTTCTTGCACGAACTGAGAAAGTGAACTCCGAAGTTATGTATTTAAATTACGCGGGTCGTACTGTCTGTTATCATCACTTCTGACGGTCACCGGGATGGCTGAAGCATTGGTTGGTCAAACGATGGATGTGGGTGGGTGACAAAATCCGTCTTGTCTGTGAACTCGGGCTGGAAGATGTTTCACGGAGAGTTAATAAGCGAATGATCTAGAGGTCCCCGAACACTCATTACTGTCGGTCCCAACAACGTGGGCCACGTCGTCTTATTCAGATGGCAGCTCTTCGCGTTAGAATTACTTTGGCAAGAACAGTGGTAAAGGAAGCGTAACGTGAAATAAAAAGAAATAAAAGGAAAACATTATCCTTGTCGTAAAAGTCTGGCTGTTTCCCGCATAAAACTGCTATGTTGCCGTCAAAGAGGAGACAAGTTACAAGCACCATTAAGATTCTAAACTATATTTCGTTTTCACATACTAGTAGCGTTATTAAATAATGCTAATCATAATAAAAGTTAACCAATCGTGATGAAAATTTAAGTTCTTGCAAGCAAGAGAAAAAGGTCTGACAGTTTATAGTTGTGGACAAACCGTAAACATAAGACATCATCTGAAGGTTTTTTGTATGTCGTAGGTTCTGCTAATGAATTGTACACTTACCCTTTTATAAGAATATCGCTTGAACGGATAAAACAACTGCTTCGGATATTTGCGAAAATCTATATTTAAGAAACAATTGCTTTAGGCTTTAAAAAAAAAAAGAAATTAGGTTTTGTCTTTTAAAAATTATATCACGCCGGAAATAGTTCAATTTCAAAAAAGAATGTGTTCATGGTTAGTTTTCAAAGAAATTCGGATGCGAACGTTAATGCAAAATTGCCCCCCCCCCTCTCTCTCTTTGGTCAACAGGAAAATGAGGACATCATAAATCGAAATGAAAACAAGTGCGACAAGACAGTGCTAGATGGATGTTAACTTGATCAGCCGTAAACAGGTTCGAAATCTATACGTAGCGGCAACACGCTGTGCAAGAGGCGGTTTATGTCGTTATATTCATCTGGAGGCCCTCTGCTTAAACCAGGGAGAATGGTGAATCCGAAATTTACTTATTTCACGGTTACAAGCCAAATCTATTAAAACAAAACTGTTACCCGGAATTTACCGCGTAAAACGTTAAATCTGATGCCACGACATCTTGTAACGAGAATGACGTCTGCCTTTGCTGTCTTCGCGAGAGTTTATCCTCGAATGAAAATAAAATAAACAGAATTCTGTCCTACCACTAGAAAATAAAAGATAAATTGAAATTAATGTGCGAAGTTCGGACATATTTCATCCTTAGTCCTGTGCATAATGTCTTGAATTCACTTATATCAAGTTATACTAAATTTAAATTAAATTTTTTATAAATCTAAACAAAAATAAAGCATTTAAAAAACTATTAGTATTATTATATTATTATTATATTATTATTATTATTATTATTTATTATTATTATTATTATGGCATCATAATTTCATTAATATTACTACATTATTAGAATTTTTGTACTGCAATATTTTTTTGATTGAGGGGGAAAGGCGATGCCATTTATATTATGAAAAATATAAGTGACTAATTTTTCCATATTTATGGCTCTCATTTGGATATGGTCCCGTTTAACACTCTACAGTCTGTCTTCATATCTAAGTATGGAAGTTGGTCGCAGATAACAATATTACATTTCACGGACCCGTGTAGTGGTGGTGATGTAGAAGCGACTCTCTTATTACTGCTAAACACGGCAGCTATCAGAAATTTCTAACGGGTACGCCGATTTCTTCACCGTTATCTTCGGTCGCCATCAGTGCTATCTCGAACAATCGTATTCGTAGCTGTTCGTTCAGAACAACATGGAAACCAGCTTTAAAAAAAAAAAAAACAAAAACTTTTAGATTTAATGACATTCAAGAATGCATTTCCCTCAGAGCAAACCTACGGTTAATCCTGCGGAACATTTTCCATGAATGTAATGCAGCTTTCGTTTTGAAGGCAATGTTGCAAACTAATGCAGATGCGATCTCTTCTGTTGTTGTTTGTTTTCGCTTGCCGGTTTTAGCGGTCACGTGTTGGGAATTGATCAGTCCCACATCCCGTTAGAGAAAAATAGCCTCCCATCCAACCCAGTTAGTAAATTACACGAGATAGTTTATTTGCAAATTATTTTCAAACGAGGACGGGGCCCTATTTACAGTAACTAGAGAAACTTATTGTCGCAGAACAAAGCTACGATCATACAATTTTTTAAACTGTTTTATTTTTATATCTCGAGTATTTATTTGTTTTTGTTGTTTTTTTTTTCCGGATGGAAGCCATTTTAAGAAAATCCTTTTACCACACTCTTAAAGTAAAAATACTCATTTGATTGCAATGTACTCTAATAGCATTACTTTTAAAGGAAATTATTATTTATGCAGCATAAACACTAATTACTATTACAAGTATTTGTAACATTAGTAGTACATCAGAAACGATTCGTGCTACACGCAATCTAATAACAACACTATTATAATTCGGATCGGTATTGCTTATTTTAAAGGAATTGAAATTATAATTAAACAAAAGCATATCTAGACTTCAAAACAAAGGAAATATTCAAAATTGTATTAGTTAACTTACACGTGCGAATAAAGCAGACATAATTTTATCATGTTTACGTAATATTTTGCTTATTCAATTTGCATTATTACAATATTTACCCGATAATAAACAAAACAGTGAGGTCTAACATCAACATCCTCAAATCTTTCATAGTATACAGACAGGTTAAAGTTCACATGTTGCTGTTTTGCTTATGATAAATGCTAAATAATCACCAGGAACCCAATTTCAGACACACACATCGGCACATGTCTCTTCGTTGATTATTTGGGATTTTTACCTCCCTTGATTAAAGCAGAACCCGGATCGAACACGCAAAAGAAAATAAAAACAAGAAAAAAATGCAAATATATTCTTTTGAAACATTACTTTCCTAGAACGTTTCCTAAATTTCATTTACTGGTTTAAGTCGGATAAGTAACTGCTTAAGGTACAACTAAAGAAGAGGAAGATGTTTATGTAAGTAGATAAGTAACTGCTTAAGGTACAACTAGAGGAGACGAAGATATGTATGTGAACTGTGTATCAATTACACCTACACCAATGTTTCTGTAGTTCTGCCAGTGCTAATCAAATTTCTCTTCATTGTGCATATCTTAAATTTCTAGAAATTAATTCTTTTTCTCGGTTAGAAAAGTAAAAAATATATTTTCTGAATTCGAAGTTCTGCGTTTTGTAATTACAGATTTAACTTCGAATATTTGCGATTTTATTTGGTAAAAGATTAAATCGCAAAAATAAATTTTAAAAAAAGTTTGTTTTTTTTTCAAGTAGATAGGGATTAGCCACCGGTTATCGTGATATCTGAAGGAAGTTAAGGATGTGAATGATTCGTTGAGAGCTCTCAACATTTGGAATAATACAATAGTTTGTTTTACATTACGCAGATAGTATAAAAGAGAGAATATGAAAGCGGATAAACCTGCAAGTTTTGAATAAAGTGCAACTTATAATTTGTTACGAAAAACTATGAAAAGAAGCAGGCACATGGCCCAGAATTGAGGTTGCAATCGATAAGACAAGAACCGAACAGTGGATACACAAAGTTCGTGCAATGTAGACACGATGCAACTAGGCTCTATAATTCTATTATATTCTCCTTTTCAGAATTTTCCCGCCCGTTGACTTTTTTTTGTATATCATTTATGACATGGATATTTATATTTTGACGTACAAACATGAAGATATATACACAAAGCCTTGTCACAGAAGTTCTTTTCTAAAGCAACTGAAATCAAAACACACTGAAAATTGGTATCTCTGGTTTGTAAGTTAATTATTTGTCTTCTGATCATAACAGATTATTTCAAAGATAATCTTAAAGATCCACACACACACACACACACACACACACACACACACACACACACACACACACACACAACCCTTCTAAATAGGAAAAGGGTTAACAATGATGAAGTACATTTCTTAAAATTAAATTAGAAAAATCAAAAATAAAATAATCGTGGGCTCAAACCTAAACAGTTGGCAAAAGATTTATCCAAACAAAAAGGAAAAATCGAAGTACCCCGTCAAAAAGCCACTTTTTTTCACTTTAAAAATGACTTTAGCATAAGATTAGTTAATCATTAAGCGTATCAACTTTCAAATTATTTTTCCACCACAATGCGTTTTCTTTTAAATGACTAAATTAATTTAAATTTTAATCAATTTAATAGTAGTTTTAATGAACAAGTAATATGGTTGTGGGCAAAAAATACAAAATGATAGTTGTCTCAATATTTCATGTTGGCAGCTTTAATTTATTTGTAAAAGTCAATTTAGTTCTTCATCTTTCAGAATTATTGACAGATTATTCGGACCCCTGCACGATCATGAATAAGGGAGACCGAAGCTAGCTGCTGCAGAAGTAAGTTGTTACGGTATTAGTAATTTCTAAATAAGCGTATAGATGAAGCTACAATCTACGTCATATATTTCGACCTTCGATCGATGATGTTGATTGCGGCTGCTATGTATGTTTAATTAGAAATTATTGGTGCTGTAACAACTTGCAACTAACCCCGGCCTCCCCTAATAACTATTCCGCGTTTTAATTTATGCCAAAGTATGTAGTATTCCTGACCGGATATAGCACCCACAGATACTGGTCAGCAGAAATTAAAGAGAACAGCACAGAGCAAAGGCTTTAGACGCTTAAGAAGATTTGCAGAAAGAAACCCAATCTTTGCCTAAATCCACAGGAAAAATAACCCCATCTTTATGTAACGCATACTTTCAGATACTGCGGGCCGTTTCGAACATTGGATTAAACCGAAAAAAGGAGACAGAACTGTACTCAGAACGTGAATGCAACTGGAAAAAAAACAACACTAACACTGAACAGAATCCGATCACAGGGCAGAGACTTTGCGTAAGCTATGCACACAGGTTTGAGAGGATGGGGATGGGAGAGAAATGTCCATGCGAGTTATTTTGTACGTGTTTTAGTATTTTGAATGCTTTTTGTTTTCGGAGATCCGTCATCGTAATCTGCAAGACGAGCCGCCACAATCTACTATCGACAGCAGCGTAACGATAAAACGTCTGCAAAAATACTGGGGGGGGGTTGGAATTAAAATCCGAAATCGGTGAAACGGAAAACGAAATCACAGGTTTGAAAGCGAACAGGTTTTAATTAGCTCTAATTAAAACGTCTAATTACGTTTGTTTGTAAACATACCCCTCTCCATTAATCGATGTTACCTTTTCTGCAAATGTGATTTATGAAAGTATTTTTTCTCCTTTCACTGTATTTAATTGGTGTTGGAAGCCATTTGGATCATTAAAATTAAATTTAAAAGTGTTTAGCTCTGAGGGTTAATTAAAATTAATTCTTTAATACAAACCACATTCCCTTTATCCGGCTTAACACTTCCTTCCTTAGAGAAACTGTACGCAAGTCTTCCTTTTTCCTGCACACACACACAAACAAAACTAAACGATTGCATGCTTTTAATCATTTATACGCATAAAAATATTAATTTCTTTTTCACGTGGCGATTTGTTTATTATTTTTACCCTTTTCAAAAGATCTGGGAATTTTTACTGTAAATATTATCTCAAGAGTTTCTGATTTCCCGCCCATGCAGTCCTGTCCTCCAAACCACATGACCTAATCTAAATATTACAACACGAGCAGTCCAAACAATGTACAGAAGCGAACGTTCTCGGTTAGTCAAATATCTTTGTCATTAACATTAAGAAAAAAATATTTTTTTTCTCTTTTAATATTCTGGATTTTAACGTTTTTTTTTTTTTAAAAAAATCTAATTATGTATTACAGCAGGAAATGTTTACTGTTCAACTTTTCAGCTGATTTAAAGAAACTCGAACGAAAGCAAAATCTAAAAGGAAAGGAACAAAAAATAATGCTACATCGATTAAATGAGAAAAAACCGCTGGAGAGCGAGTGGCAGGAGGTGGGATTGGAGAGTTGGCTGGCTGAGCACGCGCGATGCGAGCTGACCGAACGGGGGACCGGACCGGAGAGAGAGAGAGAGCGGGGCTATCGGATTAGTTTTATCCTAATATGTGCTTGAGACCTAATTGATTACGAGCAGTCGCCCTATTAGCGTTCACAGCAGACTGGACAAGCCGTCGTTTCATGTCGACTTTCTTCTGCGCAGGCAGCGTGCGGCAATTCTGTTTTCACCTTTGATAGAACCGTTTGTGCGCAGCGATCGAAGGCCGGGTTGCGGAGAAGATGAATATACCGAGATCAAAGAGGACGTGGATGAGAGGTAGCGGCACCCGCCAACAAATTTTTCAATATCAGTTTAACAAAGATTTTCAATTTGTACGTTTTTTTCTTTTTCCCCCTCCCCTCAATTCACTTACGGAGGCATTCTAAACCGCTGCAAGCGCTCCCCTTGTAATTAAAAGGGGGGCGCTGTCTTTTGAAGACACTGTCTTAAAGACGTAGTTCTTGTGTAAACGCAACTTTATTTTTTTTTTCTTCTTTTAATAAGCTGTTTCTTAAATGTATAGTCATATCAACAATTTTTAATCTGGAGAAATGGGACGCAGAAGCGTTATACTAACGAGCAAAAAAAAGGACCGCTTTTCTTTGACGATGGCTAAATACGAATTTTTAAAGGGATAAAAAAAGATTCTTCGTCCGCGCTGACTTACAGACGCGTAACGATACCAATAAAGATTAAAAAAAATATTTAAAAAATGCTTGAAGGAGTGAGATAAATAATCACTTTCATTGTGTGAAAGATGCTATCAGTGGTCTAAATGACGGGTCCATAACTTTGCTTCTAGTTATGTTGGCTTGCGTTACCTATGTCTTCGTGGATAGTATTTAAGCCATTCATATTCTATGACAATGGCGTTTCGTCAGGGTAATTCATAGCTTCACCTTAATCGAGGACTCGAGTCGCTTTACCTGGAGCAGGGTCTGAACCGGAGGGACGGGCTAATCTCGTGTCGATTTGCACGTTTTATTTGATGGCCGGCGTTTGTCGCGAGGGAGCGTCTTTCACGACCTATTAAAGTAAAGGTTCGGTCCGGTGGCAGCGTCATGGGTCTGGGGCGTCGCGTTGCTGCAGCCATTCAGACCCATGTTTACCAGAAAGGCCAGCAATTTGCATCGTAGGGCTGAATGGTGTTACTTATGCTGTCTAAATCCAGTCAGGCTCAGCAACAACAAGGCTCTGCGGGCGGCATCGACGACAGCCGGCTACATAAGAGCAGCAAAGCAGAAACACGCGGGGCGGCGGAAAGATGCGATCTAAACCGGTCGATGAATCATGCTTCTGTTACAGTCAGGTGCTTCAGGGTGTCTATCTGACGTCATCAAACATTCCGAATTCCCCGCTTGGCACTTCAGTAAAACGTTTTCTGTATCCCCCTCATAACGGCATTGACACTGAAGTGTTTCAAATTCTCTTGGTTGTTTTCTTTTATACAATTTCCGTACTTAAAATGTCTAAAAATGAAGAGGCTACATTTCTAAATGACGCTTACGACCAATGGCGGACGGTCTTACACGAAGAACATGCTCACTGTTGCCTTCCTCAACAATCGCTGTTCCCTTCGACGTCAGGACTCGTGCACACCGAAATTGTTTGTCGTGATTGTGACTTGCGCCGCATCCATCCACAGCTCGATCCAGTAGCGAGCATGCGCAAAACGAGTGACAGGAGAATAGTACAAATACTATTGATATTGAAGTATGATACTTGTGGAGAAAAACACAAAGCGTTGAAAAGATGGCTTGGCGATGTCGTTCTGGAGCACAACCTGGTGACGAGTTGTTGATGAAGAGGCAGTGGTATCAGCCCGACAATCGCATCAAGGTATCTTTGACTAGTTAGTCGACTTTGTACAATGACTAGCTTGTCATCCATAATCCCTGCCTTCCATTATTATTTTTTGTCGCTTAACGATTGCGCTGGTGGCAGCGCCAATAAAGTCCAACCGACTTTCATCAGACACCCTCCTCTCTCTGCCACTTGATCCCACCCCCACGTCCTACGACAGCGGTACCTTGCCACGGCTAATCTAGCACAGGTAATGGTTGTTCGAAGGGTAACCAACAAATAAACATCTGACGCGTACGTAATTTTAATAATAAAATCAGTTTCTCAGGTTGATTTTTTTTCTTTCTGAATATCAGTCCTCACTGCGAGCAAGCAACCCAGGATCTGATTGGTAGTCAACATCCTGTTCCCCATTTCCTTGATCATCCGTCCATCATGAGCGTCTGTGCATCGAGGACGATCTCTGCCGGATCTGTCGTTGGCATCATTGGTCTGGAAGTAGCGTGTATTCAGTTTGATTACTTGCTATACATCTTTAAACTTTTTAGCAGATTTACCTGACTAGCGCCATTTGAATATGAACTATACTGCAGGGATTCTCTGATTAAGTAGTGTGTTTGCGGACCGCCTTTGCGAAGTCTATTGCATAACAAAAGTCGGCTACATTCATAATTTTGAACACGTGACTTTTAAGATGGAAGGTCATGTGATGTCATTTGCCGGCATGTGTTGTCAGTGTGTTTTTCACGTTTCCTGCATGAGATTTCAGATCTGGGGGTCGACGACAGCTGGTTGTCGTTTGGAGTTTTGGTAACTCATAATAATTTTGATAAAATCAACCCCAAACTTATCCCCTGGATTTCTGTTCCCAACGCGGACACGTGCGCGCAAGCCCAGACTTTTATGCTTAAAATACAAACCAGTGGGAAATAAGGAAATAATTAAATGGACATTAGGAAAGCGGAATATGATGCATGCAAAAGTAACAAAGAGATCAGCCGTCTGCTAATGACTTATCAGCTGCTCGTTGTCAAAAAAAGAAGAAAAGCATGAATAATTTTTTGTTTTGAGTCCGACGCACATCGACTCTGGCGACCCCCTCCGTCCGTGCCAGAGTTTATCCGATAAGAAACGGACTGGAATTCTCGGAAGAAACGCCAAGTGGAGGTCGGTCGGTCGATACCATGACGAGCGAGCGCGCTACATTAATCTATCATTTAAAAATAGTACACACTGTCATATTTACCATGGGCGTCTACGAATGGCCGCAATAATTATACAGAAAACTTCACCTTAAATCTGTACGTGTCTTTTTTACAACTGGAACATAATGGGGCACAGATATACTGTACAGTGATCGCGACATGTGCTCGAGTTCACTTTCTCGCGTTGACAGAGTTCGAAATACTCGGTTATTTTATTATTTTTTTTTCGCTTTTTCTTTAGTTATTTGTTTCTGTCAAAATCCCAGCTTCGTATCACCAAGTTTACTACCAATGTTACTACCGGTATACTAAGCATAGCATAAAGAAATTATACTGCACCGTCGTGACAGTTAGTTTTCGCGACGATATCCTTAATTATAATAATTTTGAAATTCTAAAGCGAACAGAACTGGGTAAATGGTTTTGGAGAAAACAAAACAGAAAAAAGGGGGGGGGGGAAACAGTTAACACTGGAATTGCATCTAACTAAAGCCGAGAACATTTTCAACGAAAGCTCTCAAACTTATTACGTTAACATGAGAGAAAATCTTATGAACTTGTTACCATCAAAATGGTATAAATTCGAGACGTTATTCGATATGCTATCAGAAATTAATAAAATAATTACCAGGCTTTAATAGTGCAATAAAGAGAAATAGGGAGAACTCATTAGTGTACAAGTCTGCATGTTTTATTAGGCAGATCGAGAAATCGATCGATCGATTTTGAAACTACAGCTTAAAAATAAATTAAGGAAAGTGCAGAAGGGTTTTAAAAGAAAAAAAACAGGGACTTGGGAGAAAATGCAGGTATTTTATGCAATGTAGACTGTGACAGAGAGACCATTCTACTGTGGAAAAGCTTAATGAAAAAATTAGATGTCTTAATTTTATTAAAAGACGAGTAAGTAGTTTAATTTCTCGTTAGCGAGGAAAAG
The DNA here is from genome assembly GCA_018389105.1 of Nautilus pompilius. NCBI lineage: Eukaryota > Metazoa > Mollusca > Cephalopoda > Nautilida > Nautilidae > Nautilus > Nautilus pompilius. The sequence goes on along the minus strand of JACATO010000127.1, from coordinate 749,153 downwards.
CTGCGTTTGTTTTTCCATAAAAAAAAATTTTTTTTTTCACCAGGAATCGGTAAAGATGAAATGAAAGAAAAACTGTTTTTGGTACCGTGACACAAATGTTTGATTTCCGGTAAATTTTGAGTATTTTCTTTTTTTTTTTCATCAAAAAATAGAGAGTAAAACCTTACCTTTGTGGTTAAAAGCATGGGCAGTCGTCGTCCAAAGGCTTCGGATGTGCTAATAGCTTTTAGCTTTTATCACAGTCTGCTGGGAAATTAATACCCCAAAGTTTGTCGTATGGCTTTTGGACTGAAAAGGGTGGAAAGCAATTTTAAAAAAGAGGGAGAATTTCAACCACTAATTTTTTTAAAGGAATTATCTTAAAATAAGGTGCAATGTCGTTGGTAACAGCCATAATCTGGTTTGTAAAAAAAGACAACAACAACAAACAAACAAACTATATAAAGTAACTTATTTAGGCGATTTTTTTGTTGTTTTCTAAAAGAAGGCATTTTTATACGTCGACTGTGTGATGTTGTCTGGTTTGGATTAATAATGTGAAATGAAAGGGTTCTTAATAATTAACGAAACTATTTTGAAATAACACGTTTTTTCCATAAATGCTACATCCACTGACTGTAAAAAAGATGCTCAGAAATGAATGATGATGCAAGTCTTGGAGACTACAACTGCAGTAAAATTTACAATTAAAGAAAAAGAAAAATTCGTATTGTACCTACGAGTACAGTACCAAATATATGAAACTTACAACGTTTGCATTTTCGAGCATCCAATGCCGTCTCACGTTATAAGTGTACGTAGAACTCTGTAGCACGGAGAAATGTAGAATAACCAAAACCATTCCTTCCACTTACCCCACCGTTTGTTTTACTTAAGTTGGATGACTACAAGAAAGAAATCACTTGGAATACGTCTTCATGTCTCATGTCTTTTATTTTTCTTTGAATAATTAAAATTTCTATTATTTAGTTCAAAACTTCTGAAGGCTAAAGAAACCATTAAGAGAAAATCAAATCACAAATGTGATTTCATCGAAGACCATTATTAAAAGTTGTATTCACTTGTGGTTGAGAGGAACCGACAGTTGATAAATATATAAATAAATAAATGAATAAAATCTTTTGATCTTTTTGTAGCCGTCCTTAGTTGAATATTTTTGAAGCTGTTAAGGAGTAACGTGTCAGTAATGACACTCTAATGTTTTGCTGTCTATCGTGCGTTTGTGAAAGGTAACTTCCTGGATCATGACTCATTGAAACTTGGCCACGGTGTGGCCAAAACCTAATGGCATGGCCAGACCGATTCATTTGTAGCTAGACCCAAAGCGTTTAACCCTCAGACCAGTCGGTGTCTTGCTGGGCGTATCGTGTAGGTGTATTTCTGGCACAGTGAACAAAGAAATAGACATCCAGCGGCGTGGAAATTGGATAGAAGCTGATCGTGCGCATATATACGTGTCCTTAGCTAACGGGATTGATGTCGATCGGGTTTGAGATAATCAGTCTAAAACATTTAAAATACCCCCCAAACAAAACAAACATAATATAATATAAGGTTTTCGTATCTAATTCGGATTGGCATTTTACACCTAAATCTTTTCCGAAGCTAAAATGCTATTTTTGATTAAATAGCCGTAAATAACTCTATTGACAACTACAAAAGCTATATATCTTAAACATTTTTCATACACGTTTTGAGGGCATCGAAGAAGGACGGCAAGTAGGATTTCTTAACCGGTTGTTTTACTTTTCAAATTCCAAGGAGACTTATTTGTTCTGCCGTTTCGCCTGTTTTATTTTAAAGCAGTTGCTCGAGTTGGAAACCAAAACAACCCAGATAACATTTCTTGCTGTACTTCATCGCGGACTGTGCAATCGTTAGAGACTTAAAAGCATTCATTCACTGCTTAAGTGCATCAATATATATATATAATTTTTATATTTGAGTCACACGCTACTTTCCTTCACCTTCCGACTTACTGAATAATGGAATACTTGGTTTTCTTGTGCATTTACTTATTATTTTTGCCTGTTAAAAAACTAAAACAGCAACAATTGCGTATCGTCATCATTTTCAGCCATTTTGCGCCCAGAAGTAGTATCCCGTCAAAACATTTCTATAAGTTCTACTTGCAACATGTGGGTTACACTTATTTAATATTTCTCTTGCGTCACTCAATCCATTTTCAAATAGAATAAAACCATCACGTTTTCATATTTAGCATACTAATTAGGTTTGGGATACAAAGCACGAGTTAAGAACCAATACTCAGCAGCACTAACTGTTTACCACAAACTCCACTTGTTTGTTGTATTCCTACGCTACGTGTTTATTTTCTCTCTCTCTCTCTCTCTCTGAAACTCAGGATTGGTGAGGAGTCTTTCTCCATTCATCAATGTAAATAGCTTCTTACAATGGCGTTGTACGTAACTTGCCGTGGAAAAGAGACGGAAGCAAGTTCTGACGTAGGTTCTACGCTCGAGATTCTTCGTCCGTGCCCATCAGGTAGGTCGCACCTAGACAGGTGCCCTACACCTTTCTGCTTCTGGCTCGTGAGATGATCTCTAGACCTCGAAGACATTACATGGGTTTGCAAAGAAAGAGTTATTCCTTATCTCTAACGCACATCACTCGGAAGCCAAAAACCAACGCGTACACCAAGTTTTGGTTTCTATTTTTCTCTTTCACTGACAACTGTGAGTAACTGCAGTCCGAAGAAACAAAATGGCGAACAAATTTTGTAAATTTCCTTGTTACTTATAGGATCGAAACAACCAATGCAAGTTTTGATCGAACAGTTATAATTTCTTAAAAGAAACACGTTTGCTGATGTTTAAACACATTGCAACAGCAAGAAATTCGAATTTATAACAGCAACCAAAAATGAAGCGCAAGCATAGATAATCTTCGCTCAAACAAAGCTACTGAGGAATGAGGCGGTGGACATATAGACTAGTATATTATTTGAAGAGAAGAATCAAATAACCAGTTAAAAGAAAACAAAATTCTTGGTAATTATAGTAGTCTTTCTATGATTACACGTGTAATAAAGAGATACCAATAGTTCCGGCGATTACACCTAACTGGCGGCATAACTGTGGACTCACTGTGAAATATCCCATTCTACTTATAAAATTAATTACAGGTATATTCTTCTTCAGTCCTGCGAGTCGACGCCGGCATTCACTGTTTTTTACTTTCCTAATAGATGTGCAAGCAATACATTTGTATGACTAAGGCTGAGCGCAATGTTAAATGTACAGTACAAAAAAATAGAGCCGAACGACGACTCCGAAGAAGTACATAACGGACAACTATTTCCTATATGTTCCTAAGGAAATGATGTCGGAACATAGTTACAGTTACTTACAAGGTCAAATAAGCTCTTCGATAAAGATCATTGACAATCGTGAAATTTTGATGTGATTATGAATAATGAAGTACCCTTCTTAAGTGTTGACATATTGTACAAAAATCCTGGGCGGGGAGAAAAGTTGTACAATTTTCCTTGCTCCAAACACCATTCTTTTATTCAGCAGTAAGTAGGTATCTGCTTTTTAACCGATTGGCGGATGGCTTTTCAGAATAGGTAAGTTTGGTTTTCTCGAATGTTCCTTGACACCGGTTTACACCACAGCTCCTTCCTACACTATGACAAATCCACGCATCCACTGTTTGCATTTGATATGCGAAAAGCTGTCTTCAATTACAAAGAGCAAACCATTATTATTATTATTATTATTATTATTATTATTATTATTATTATTATTATTGTTTTGTTGTTGTTGTTGTTATACATAGAATAATGAAACTGTTATTGCTGTAAAACAAAAACAGCATACAGGAAACAAGGAATGTTAATGTTAGATTATGTATCTAAAGGAAATACCATAACATGCATGACACAATAGTTACATTATTAATTTGACAATATCGCATAATACAACTGAGAAATATGCGACATAAAACATGTGACACAAGGAATAGATATAGATGTGCAGAAATACTACACATTCTACCTGTGACAAAAAGGAAATGCTGGATGGAACGCGAGGCAGAAATGTCAGATTAAATGGAATAGAAATATCAGATCGAACATGACAGGGACGTAATAACTAGTTTATGGCACTGTATATTATATAAATCTCCAGAAAATCCGCAGAGGGTCAAGTTGAGACGCGACAGTTGCTGCCCAGAAGAAGGGGGAGGCAGACATCTCTTAATACATACGATGACGACGACATCTGGAGGATCGAATCATATGTTTGATTTTTCGGTGATAAGAATTAAAAAAAAAACAACAAAATAACAAAATTCGAAGAAAACTGTGAAATCGATTTAACACAGCAGATAATGATACCATAAATGATCATTCTTTTATTTTGCATAAATTTAAATTTAAAAAACCTCACATTTAAATTATTAATACAGTACTGTATATACATCATGTCTAAGGCCAATCAACTTTGTTTGGATTAAAGTTATTTTCAGAAATCTAAACGGAATCAAATACAATTGAATGCTATTCAAACAATAAAATTATCCTCTCAGTCAAATTAAAAGGTGAAGATATTATATCAAAACTTTCAAGATTAATTGGTAAGCATTTGAAGCAGTATTCTAAACAAGTCAAACACTACCTATAAGAAAAGCAGGCATACTGAAACTAGCGGAATTTTCGTCTCCTCATTTTTTAAATACCTCAACCCAAGAAATACTCTCTGAAGTTACCTTAAAATATGGAAGCCAAAGTATGGTCCTATTGCCTCCAATGTGCTTTGAAATGTAATATCTGACCAGCAGAAATTTAGGTCAGGGTGTCATAGATAAATTCACTGAATCAGCGCATAAGACGGTGGGTTCACTAAATGATGTCTTTATTTAATAATTTATTATGCTATAAAATAGATGTATCGAATTTTGGTGCTATGCTACTGTGTAATTAAATTCCTATCTTATTAATTGTCGTTCTTTACAAAATTTTAATCTTCTGAAGCCTATACTGTGTGTGAGTGTGTCTATGTATTTATAAATATAGTAAGAAATTTGACTAAATCAAATATAAAGAAAAACAAGAGATCAAAATTTACTTTTAACTAAATAATTTAATAGCTATTTTCACATATAGATGGAAGATATCTCCTAGTTTGTAATAATAGATGGAAAGGCGGTAAAATAACTGATACTAAGAAATTCTAGAATTGATGGTTCTGTAGCGTTCCCGCACACTAAAACTTTCATTTATTAATATATATATGGTAAACATAAATAAATGGAGTACAGCTTTAAAGTGAAGTAAGTGAAGGAAGTCCAACTAACATTTGGAACATGCTCTTAAAATATATATATTATGCTTTTCTCATTATTCCAATAAAAACAACAAAACAATAACAAGAATCGCTGCGGTAACCGCTTAATTTTATCACGATTAATTATAGTCTATAAAAGAAAGAAAAAACTCCACGAAGTAGGGAGGATTTATGTAAGTAATAATCTCTGTTTATCTTTGAATGCAAACACGTGAAATATTTTACAGGATATCGGCCATTTTTCTTTTCAAATGTATTACTGAATTCTCTACCCTGTTGCCATAGTTACACTCTAACTTTATGCAAGAGTTTCTTTGAATAAATGCTTAATGACTAATTTCCATTTTGTTACTAATGTAACTGTGTGTCGACCGTAAAGTCTTTAGATATTTCTCGTATTGTACAGTGTAGTAATTCTATTACAGAAATGCCATAAATAGCTTTAAGCTTGTGACCTTTGTTGTTGTTGTTTTTTTTTTTTAAAGAGAGGCTGGTAACTTTCCGCAGATGGTCACTCTTTGACAGTAGAATTGGAGCAAAACTTCGGTAACTTTATGTCTACCCCTGTACAAAAGGTTTCCCTGACGACTCGGGAGTCGGACGGAGATAGTTGTGTCCTCTCTCTGTTCTGGGAACGGAGAGTTTGTGTGGTTTCTACGGGTTTATAATTTCCCGGTTGTCGCCGAAGAGTATGTCCAACGAATTTGTTGCGAAGGGACTTGCCCTCAACTCTTGGCCCCTCCATCTTAAGAGGCCTGAAAGGAACTTCTTCGGAGAGAGAGAAAGAGAAAGAGGGAAAACTACTGGGCGAATACAGAAACAGGATTAAATAAAAAGGGATAGTAACTTAAGAAGAACTAATGCACGTAATAACATTAAAATTTTGAATGGAAGACATCTTTCTTTAAAAAGAAAATTGTTTTTCTCAAACATAAATGTAATAGTTTTACAATATATTATATTTTTATGCAAATTATTTTTATGGTACAACTTTAAAATTTCAATTTCTTGTGAATATTTGAGAAGAAAAAGTGAGAAAGAAGGAAAATAGTCTACAGCTTCTCTTCTTGATTCGATTGTTGAAAATAACCTCGCAGGTTTGTGTAAACACCATAACATTAGAAGACAAAAAATGACTCGTTATTCTGGAAAGATGAGACAATTTTATTATGCGCTTGTCAGAATTAGAGCCTTTAAGATTAAGAGAAATGGGCTAAAGGTCATTCTCACCGTACTTACTGTTGCAATTCCTTGTTAGAAGGGGAGAGTTCATGACCGACATTTTCTGTCCATTTTTTAAGTGTCATCTTTTCAAAATCGGGCATATGAACAACACATATTCGGCCATAGTTTTCTAAAATAAAGGAACATATGCCGAAAGTAATCACTTGAATGGCGTTAAAACTGCGTACGGCATTTGCCCATTGATTGGCATTTACACAATTAATGTCCAGAAACGTCAACGGTCACCGGTCCATTTGTTTTTCTGCTTATTATATCAGCAGAAACGGCTCGGGTATCGCATCGCCCAGAACTCTGATAGTCCGCTGTGCCGGCGTGTCACACATGCAGTGTCTAATGAGGCCTGTCGGGAGTTCAGAACCGTGATTTAATGACCTACTCGCAGAATCTACAGCGGCCGGCCATTAAGGAAGAGAGAAAAAAGAAACTTTTCTCACAAGAATTCGAGAGTTCGTGTACTTTATTAGAAAAAAAAAGGGGGGGTGACGAACTTCGATGCGCTGGCGGTCTTGATTAACTATTTGGGTTTCACGCCCTGCGCTATCTACGAAGTGATAACCGTTTCTTTGAGAAGCAGCCTGAAGACCATAATTACTATTTAGATTTTTCAAAAAAAAAAATTTAAAAAAAAAAACAAACAACAACAAAAATACAGAGGAGAAATGTTCGTCTTTTTTAAATTTTTTTTTAGATTTACGTAAAAAGTGGGAGAGAGAAAAATTAGCCAAATCAGATCTTGGACGGCTCGGACACACGAGATGCTTGGAGGCTGGAGCTTAATCTCGTTTGTATTTTAAAGATAAGACAACGGAGAGAGAGAGAGAGAGAGAGGAGAGAGGGTACGAACTACGAGTCGCTGGAGGAATAATTGCTTGATAGAAGAGATGGACGGGTGAACACGCGAGATTCGCTGGAGACGGACGAAGATTGTCAATACTACGTTTGATTGAGAGAAGATTAGACCCTGAGACGAGAGAGAGAGAGATGAAGAGGAGAAGAGATGAGAGATGAAGAAGAGAGAGAGAGATAGAGAAGAAATATGGAGAAGATGTACTTCAGATGTGTAACAATTCGTTTTTTAGAGATTACGTCAGAATACGATCGATCGGGAGTTAGTAGACTAAGAGTAGCGAGAAAAGAGACTGAGGCGAGAGACGACATAGATGACTTGAGGAGGAGAGATTAACATGAACCGTTTATAGCTGAGTAGAAGGAAGGGAGTCGAGAGAGTAGACGAGAGTAGATTGAGAAAGATACAGAGACAGATGAGAGAGAGAGAGAAGACGAGGGAGAGAGAGAAGAGAGAGAGATGGACGACGGTAGTAGAGAGCGAGAGAGAGACAAAGGACGGAAATCCGAGCTGGAGATGAGGGAGAGAGAGAGAGAGAGAGAGATGCGATGAGAGAGAGAATGGAGATGGAGAGCGAGAGAGGAGATGAGAGATGGAGAGAGAGAGATGGACTGAGAGAGATGAGAGAGAGTGGAGAGAGAGAGAGAGATGGAGAGAGAGAGAGAGAGTAGAGCGGACCGTGGTGTGTGGTGTTGTTTACCCAGTTTTGGTTTGGTAGAAAAGAAGAAGAACATAAATCAGGTTTCGTAAAAGACAGATGACAAAGCCAGGCATCACGCACTTAGCTCTTAATGGGATTTCCAGTCACCACCCCCCCTCTCTCCCACCAGACAAAAAAAAACAACCGCTCGCTTCTCCTAGAGATATTTAGTCCTCTCACGCCAAACATTCTTTGGCTACCTTAAAAGCCGTCATTAGCGAGACATCTGTTAAACAAAACAAAACAAAAAAACATCAAAGCGGCAGCCATTGAGTACAACAGGGTAAGTTGTTTTCAAATTAGAAATGTGCAAAAACCAGCTTAAGAGCAAGAAGTGTTTGTTGTTGTTTTTTTGTTAAATGTAAAATGTAATTTAGTAACCTTATACGTCTACCGATATGCGGGGTTTTGTCAGGGTCGTAGAATTAATGGCCGAGTTGTACTTAATTCTGATGCATCGCGCCATTATGCCGGCAGATGTAATTAACAGTATTAATCAATAGAAGTCGAATTGATGGGCATTCCTCTTCACTGGGAGACCGCTTGCGCGAGCCCCGTCCTGTCTGGCTGAAGTAGAAGAAGAGTTGTCGCGTTTATTTCCAAAATAAGATGCGCTAGAAGGCCGGAAACCGTCACTAAGTTAGTTACCTGCCTGACAGGGCGGAGTTGGGAGGGGTAGAGTTAATTTCTTGTTTTGTTTTTTTTAAATAACCTGTCGAAAATATTGCTCACAAAATAGCGAGTCTTCCTTTACAGGTAGCGGATCCCGATTACGAGAAATCTGTTGGAAATGTTATGAAAATGTCCACGAACAACTTGTTGCATTCCCGTTGTCATGAGCCGTCTATCTCAGCCATTAATCTGGGAATTACGCATCGACGAATTGCAACCGCCAACGACCGGAAGTTCTGTCGAACCGTGGCCGGCACATGCGCAGTTTCTGATCTCGGTGCAGCTCGAAGGAAGAAAAAAAAACGAGTGACGTCAGCAGATACTAAGACCCCGGTTGGGGGTTGGTGGGCAGTGTTTGGAAGTGACAGACGGGCAGACAGCGAGCGAGGCGCAGCATCAGCAGCAGCGAGAATTCAGGAAGTTTTGGCGTTTTTAATCTTCTTAATTGGATCTCGATTTTCGCGTTTGTGACGCCTCGGGTCAGGGAGGCGAGGGAAAGCTCTATGGGAATGTCGGTTCTCTGTATGGGACTCGCTACACGCCCTCCCTGCCCTCTTCTTTCTATTGCCGGACGGTGTGTGTACGGTGCGAATCCACGCCGGAGCCCTGCTCAGCGTCACGATGATACTCTTCCTATTCATCCCGCGCTTCCCAAACCATGCGCAGCCAGACTCACCGTAGAGCGGAGCAAAGACCAGGCTGCTCTCTGGACCACACCAGCATTATCAACAACCCCCTGGGAAAAAAAAGCATCCGCTTACTGGTTATTTATTACATTTTTCTTCTTCTTCTTCTTCTTAATATTATTATTATTAGATTTCGTCTTCCCAAATCAAAGTCTGCAGCCAGGGCGTTGTCGATCGCGGACAAGCTGGGAACTAGTGACCAGCCCTTACAGAAAAGAAATACAAAATGGTGTATTTAACGTAAACGGGGACTCGTTGTCGTAGGTGTAGAAGGAATGGAAACTTTGCCGTTGAAGTGGTCTCCCGTCCCAAAAAGTCTGCGATTGGATTCCCGGACCACAAGCCCACACGCGAGCGCCTACAGAGCTATACGACGGCAAACGGGGACCTACCTACCTTCTCCCCGCGCCGGCCGGCCCCGTTAGTGTGGATTTTCGGTAACATAAAACACGCCTGGTTTGGTTTTATCGTCGGCTTAGACAAATTCAAGAACCAACAGACATCGCTGCTGCTTTTATCACGAGAAAATAATACAGGCAAAACTGTCAGAACTCCCATCTTCTCGTTTCCTTTCTTCTCTGGTAGTCAATCATAGCTTTTCGCTGCCTTTTTGATAGGGCGGTACGATGGACCTTTGTTAAGTCCATTATTTAATGTAGAATACGCATCTTCCCTCGTCTCAGACAATATTCATTCTCCCGCCACCCCTTCTATATTTTTTTCCCCATCCATCTAAAGGGAACGTATTAAAATAATTATGCATATTTCATAAGGTGCTAAAGGCAAGGATTTGTAAAGGGAGTTAACCCTTGGAAATCATGCTTACTAACCTCATTACGTCAGCGCGCGCCTACGTTCGGAACTTGGAATAAGTAAATAAAAACATGAATCCATTGTGATTTTGAAAGTTGGTGCAATATATAAGAAAAATAAATTTAAAAAACGAAACTTTTCCAAAATTTGGGCAGCTTTGCTGAGATTAATGAAGATCCAAATAATAATAATAATAATAATAATAATATAATAATAATAATAACCTGCAGCTAACAATACGCTATTAAGATACTGCCGTTCATTTACGTTATGCACACAATAAACGACACGCCAAAGGAAACGTAACGTGTCATGGACATGTTTACACTCTTTTACGACTGAGAGTCCAGAAGCCTCCACCAGAGACACGTACGTCACAGTTCTCTAAAACATTCAACTTCCTCACCCGAGATGATCGGTACTAATTTGACGGGTGGACAAGACGATAAATGAAGAGGGTTGGAGACTTCCCAGCTGAGGTGGCTTGAACATGTGTGAATAGAAAACCAGCACAAGTACAGACATCCGGATACCTTTTAAGATCTGGACAAAGCAGGAAACCTTACAAGACACAACCCCCACAGCATTGTCTCAAATTTGCATTAGCGAAACCAACAACTGGGCCTGTGGTGCCAGAATTGAACTGAGGAGCCACACACACACACACACGTAATCAGATGTTGATTTATTTACTTATAAATACATTTACCTATATTTATTACTTGTATAATCCATTATTAGCCATTGACTTTGACAGATATTACTTTGCTGTTGTTTCTATATCAAGAAGTGATCCAAAATGTTGTCTTCGATTATTAATGTTATTTACTCTGTAAGAAATTCAAAACCACAAGCTAAATTTATCGAACCTTTTATGAAAATACAAAATAAAAAAATTAATTAATGCAGAATTAAAAGTTTTTTTTTAGCAAGTCCGTATCAGCATTAATTTTGACATTTTTTGCAGATTATTACACGAGTTATCTTTCTCGGAACATTACTGGGATAGTTTTCACATGGTAAATAACACACTAACCCATATTTACGTTATCATGCTTTTATTATTATTATTTTTTTAAATTAAAGACTTATCCCATCAATTGGAGCCTCTTCATATATATCAAGAAATTTCTTTTTAAATAATATTTAATGATACTTCAATTTTTTTTCCTTTACTATGACTGAAGTTACGTTTTTATTTTAAAAAAAATAAAAATAAATATTACCTTTTATTTTAAATTCTTTTCAAACGGAAGCAAAATTAACATAAGAATGCGCATTTGTGAAATGAACTCAACTTGGCAGAATCTTCACTCATATCTTCCTCCTCTTTAATTTTGTTTTATAAGCTGATATATTCAGATTTAACTGCTTTCACCTCATACTGATGATGAAACTGCTCAAGTAAATAAACTCTTCAAAAATCGGTAAACTGGTTACTTCGGAGACGTTAACCGATGAATAATTTTCTGAAATAAATACTTTTTGCATTGGGTAATTTATCAAAATTAAATGTCTTAATATGTCAGGGTGACAATGAAACTGTAACACTAGAAATACAAAACGCCGTCATTTTGACTTAAGAAACCATTTTCCTTTCAATATTAGAATCTAAGCTTTGTTGTCATTTTTGCAAGAAAATTAATTGTAAAAATCCAAGTCTCAAAACGAAAGAATGTTGTTGTGTTTTTTTCTCTACACCCAAGTACACAGCAATCTGTTATACTCCCCATTATTGGATTCTAGAGAGGCCACATACATGGGAGATAACTCACTCTCTTTTTTTTCTTCCCCCTTATGGATTTAGTTTCTTTGAACACTAATTGTGAATGAAGTGACGCATTAGATGTCATGAATGAATACAAACAATTAATTATTTCTTAGCGCATGAGGAAAACAAATAAATACAAATAATATTCTGCGATATAAAGCAGTTTACTCAGCTGGCACGACATCTGTGATTAATGTATCTGATTGTAGTACTTTGATATACATTGATTTATCTGTGTGCCTATGATATATCTCGTTTTCGATTCTGCAGTACTCTTGAGGGGGATAGTCCATAGACTGAACAGCATTGAATGAGTCTTGGGGAATTACTTAATTGTCTATCGTCTTGTTGCATTATATAAGACAACTTTCTATTTACAACATCAAAATGTTTTCCTTGTTTTTTTTTTGTACTCGAAGATAAAATGTTAGTGATACGGCAAAAAAGAGAGACAGAAGAGAAGGGCTTAGCAATATAATCCTCAAGAAACTAGGCAGGCGGGTGACGAGGCAGTGGGATTAAGCACGCCAGTGTGGGTGGCATGTATGTTATATATCAGGATCAGCTTGGCATCGGAAGATTAGCTGCCTCTTAAGATACGGGATTTTGTATAAATATTGATGATTTCCATCGATCTGGGGTACTTTTGTTATCGTTCTAGCACATGATCCGCGCTCAAGGTTGTCAACTCCAACTGAAGCTTAAATTCACTTGATTTGTCACGAGTATAACAGTCTGATGGTAAGACATTATAAATACTACAGCCCCTCTATGAAACAACAGCAGCGCGTCGACCCGATCGTGGAGGAACTGCAAGTTATGCGACTGATTATAAACCTTAATTTTAATCTTACTTACTGACTTTTCTATTCATGCCTGAAAAAAAAAAACGTTGCTCTTTCAGATGTGTTAAAAATGTCAGTTTTGTCTCCAGGGTTATATAAGTGTTTATTTATCTATCTGCGCTGAGTGGATCTTTCATATCCAGAATGAAAATACAGATGAAAACGTAACGGTTCTTTGGACTGTTTGGTCTTCCTTCACGACACTTCTGTCTCACTGTAGGTGTGCTTGTGTATACTCATAATCTGTTGCTTGTATCGTGATTTTTTTCCTGCAGCATGAATTTCGTGTAAGAAGAAAGGAAATTGCATATCTATGCGCAAGGATAACCAGGCTGTTTCATTCCATTCCTGGAATGAATCACCTTCCTTTTCCGGATCCTGAGTGAATTAGCATAGCGAGCGAGCGTGATTCACGAAATGTTTAATTTTCGCATCGAATACAGCACACACACAGAGAGAGAGAGAGAGAGAGAGATGGGAGAGAGAGAGAGATGGGAGAGTGAGAGAGAGAGATAGAGTGAAGAGAGAGATGGGAGAGTGAGAGAGGAGAGATAGAGTGAGAGAGAGATGGGGGAGAGAGAGAGAGAGATGGGGGAGAGAGGGAGAGAGGAGAGGGGTTTACTTACCCTTTTTTTCTAAATTAAAGCCAACAGGAAGAGAAAAACAAAATGTAATATTAAAATTTTTTTCTTAGAATTACGATAAATAAAATGGAAAATAGAATGTCGAAGCATTATCTTTTAGAGCCAGCCCCCGTGTGATGTCGTGCACACGTGATCTCCACAGTTAGGGTGCACTTTTTCTGAGCTGACAGATTGCAATTAACGTTGATGAAGTGCGCACTGATAATCATACTGTTCTTTGTCACATGCAAGAGTAATTGCTAATAGAAAATAAATTGCCTTATGCATGTATCTGACTGAGTAAACCAGCTTCGGTTTTCACTTTCCTCCGCATCAATCAAACAAATATGTAACATTTTAAAATATATTTCCTTTTACGTAAATGTTAATATTTGTTTTACAGCACAAACATTTAAACAAATACGTGGATTATCTCTTCTTCTTTTTTTTCAGAGGGAAAACTTGATTATGATGGATAACATATATCACCGAAACATTAAAAAAGTGTACATACTTTACTACTATTTATAATTCGGCTTCAAAGCCAGAATTACCACTACTACTACTACTACTACTAAATATTATTAGACTAATTCAAATATAATTATCTGTCGCGCCAGTGTTTTCGAATTGAGGGTACGAAAAATATCGGCGGTCAAAATCAATATAAACGCTATACAGTTCGCCAGCTTGCACAGCTATGACGATGTCTTCTTGTTAGGTAACCTATACTGTTAAACCATCGAAAGTTTAAGTGTACTGGAAATGGCTACGGATCCTTTGATTTGTTTAGAAGATTAGCAAACTATATACAGTTGATTTCTTTTAAAATATTTGTGCTGCCCCTTAAAAAATATGCCACAATTAAAACTGCTGAACACTAATAACTCGGAGAATGTTAAAAAAAACACACCAAAGACCGACAACTCTTTGGGGCCCCCAGAAGTCACTACTGGGATGCTTTTCAATACAACACACAAGCAGTAGAGTTTCTAAGGTTGAAAGGACTACAAGAGTAATACTCCGAACGAAACAGGTGGGAGGAAGCACCAAGCAAGTAATCAACTATTCTAACAGAAACAAACTATTACAAATTAAGCATATACATTTTAAAAGAAAGAAATAATAATAATAATAATAATAATAATAATAATAATAATAATAATAATCTTGGCCTTCTATTTGTTCGCAAAATGGTAATGGTAATGCGATCTTTCTTCATTGTCAATAGTCTTTGACCGATCACCTGATTTTGAAGAATTTTTATCTCGACCTAAAGAGGAGATTCATTTATTTCTCTGAGGTTCTGAATTTCTATTTTTCTTCTGAAATACAATTATTTTGAGAGAGAGAGAGAGAGAGAGAGAGAGAGAGAGAGAGGAGAGAGAGAGATGAGAGGAGAGAGAGAGGAGAGAGAGAGCGGAGAGAGAGAAGAGAGAGAGAGAGAGAGAGAGAGAAGTTTAAATCTTGGCAGAGAGTAGCAGTTGATCCTCGGGTTAAAACAAGTTCGATAGCCAGCATAAAAGAGGCTTTTCAAGATGTGATGGATGACAATATTCGGATCTAGAAAGCACATCACAATCCCACAACCATCACAGACACTTTCACGAGGCAACTTCTTTAAAACGGACAAAATTTGCAATAAACTATTGGTTTGTAAATTGTAGGCACAACCCTAAACTAGAGAGAACCAAAATGACAGAGAATCGATTCGGGATTAAGTTGGCTGAATAGCAAGTTACAGTTGAGCGTTGGAGGAAGGGAGTAACTTCTATACAAATGTCAAGAGTGGCAGTAAATAGATTAAACGTGTTTTCAGTCATATCGTGTTGGACACGACCCCTACAACCTGTGATATGCAGACAGTTATTCCTTTCAGCGGAACTTCGACTGTCAGTTATAAACAGACGTCTCTCTGGCGGTAAGTAAGACAATAGGAAATTTTTTTAATTTTGCTTTTTGTTATTTTAAGAAAATGTACGCTACTATAAGCCGCGAATGTAGCTTCCGTAATCTTCTTAATAATAATAAT
Organism: Nautilus pompilius; assembly: GCA_018389105.1. Lineage (NCBI taxonomy): Eukaryota > Metazoa > Mollusca > Cephalopoda > Nautilida > Nautilidae > Nautilus > Nautilus pompilius. The sequence goes on along the minus strand of JACATO010000127.1, from coordinate 733,610 downwards.
AATAATAATAATAATAATAATAATAATAATAATAATATAATAATAAGAGTTAAATAGCTTCTGGTTTACTAAAAACTAACGGGTAACAGAAGAAAATACCAAGCTTTATTTTTTTAAAGTGTTTTCTTGACAAAGACGACAGGTTAAGTTGCCAATCTACAGATGTTTCTGGCTGTATATCGGCTATAATTTGCCTAAGGACAAAAAAAAAAAGATTTCTTTTGGCAAAAATGAATGTTTTTACCTTGTGGCCAATATCGTTGCTTTTCTTCTAAGTGCTGTTTTCTGCATCCATGAATTATAATTTATCATTTAACATCTATATTACTTTGTGACGAAATTAGCCGCATATACAGTTTAAAATTAAATCATAAATAACTTAACAAAACATTTCCTCCAAATATTTCCTTCCCTCGTTTTAACTGCTTAAATCTGTTTTTGTTATTGTTCGGCAAGCAGGGGTCATAAAGAGTTCTAAAAGGGCTTCCATTTGATCGGAAGAATAAATTATAAATACCCTATGGTGATTGACTCATTAGGAGATTTGCAAATCTTCCAAATTTTGTAACGATAAAAAGAAAAATGGAATTTTTCTTAAATGTTTTGTTGTATCAGCTTCATCTCAGAGAGAGAGAGAGAGAGAGATATGGAGGAAGAGAGGGATGGACAGATTAGAGTGGGAGAGCGAGAGAAGGAGAGAGGGGTAGAGGGGGGAGGGAGAGGGAGAGAGAGAGATGGAGAGATTAGAGAGAGTTTGCCATTGAGTAAATTTCTATATATTTTCTAGTAAAATAATATTTATTTCTTCATGGTTTTCTTTACTTAGTTTAATGTGGATATGGATATAGTGATATGTATTCTTTAGAGAGAAGAAATATTAAAATATTAAATGATTTATCCAATGTTTTCCACTCAAGGAATCTACCCAGCTGGTTTCCTTTTGGTGAAAAATTTGCCTTCACGGAAACAGGAGAGCTCTCCAAGGAAAGACAACTTTCACATTCTACGTGATGCTATTCTTCATCTTAAAAAAAAACTCCATAATCTATGATAAACGTTACCAGTTTTCTGAGAAGTTTCGTTTGATTAGCCGACGTCAGATAAAAGGAAAGTGTTAAGAAAAACGTTTTAATTAGAAACAAGAGAAAGTGTCGGTGTAAATCAGGGATAGCTCGACGTTTTGTGAGCTCGGCTTTAAGGGCGCGAGGACACGAGAAGCGACTCTCCCTGACGTTGAAAAATGTACAGGTGTAATGACGTCACCTTCTCGCCCACCTGTAACTTTTCTGACGTGTTTCTGTTTTATAATATTTTTTAATAAAAAAAAACAAAAAAAAAAAACGTTTAATTCCAGAACTGCTACCCAATCTGTGGCACAGTGTAGTGTCACGTGTAGCCCCAGCGAGTAATCCATCCTTAACAGCACAAACGACTGCGCAAGAAGAAACTTCCGATCCACCTCCCTCTGCCAAACAACTATTTCCACGGATCGTTTCTCGCCGACCGCGCTCGCGACGCATGGCGAGAGAGTTCGCGAGAACTGCCGCGGAAACCGAATGGCTTAGGATCGTGATGAACGAGCTATTTTTCGCAAACCCGCGACAACGTGACCGGGAGAGAGAGCGTACAGGCAGATAGGTCAGCCGCTGTAGATCCGTCAAAGCAACTGGTTTTACAACTATGCAACGATGATTTAATTGATGCGCGGAAAACGCTTCACAGAGGTACCACCTTAAACATCTCGCCGGTCGAGGTAGGGGTGGCATCTTCGGCATAGCCGGACTTTGTCTTGCCTCTCTGCCAGAAGCAGCTTATTCTCAATCCACACCCACTACGGTACCTGCTAATTTTCATTCGCGGGTTGCTTCCATTGTCTCCATATTTTTTTAACCCCAATTAATCTACTTTAATACCGAGATCGGGGTTCTGCATTTCAGACGCAATTTCATTGGAAAGATAACGCGGAGTTCCAGACAAAACTTTCCCTTGGACGCGCACCAACAGTCTCCGAATCTAATGAGCGCAAAAGTAAAGTAAGAAAGATATCATGTGAGGAGTTTGTTGTATGAAAACAAACAGAAAAGTAACTTTCATCTTTGAATTTCGACTTTCTAACTCAGCGTTACTTGTTTAATTATGATTTTAAACAAAGAAGATGGTGTTCAAACTACGATATAAAATCTCATCACGTCATTTCGGACCACAGTCCCGGACAGAGTGATGTGATTACTACTGCCATGGTGCAAATATTTCGTTAGCTCTAGCATTAAGTTTTCCCTTTCTTCTTTCGTATATGCTCGAAAATAATCTCTCTTTGCAAGGGGAAGAGAAAACGTCAAGCAATTCAAAACATTTTTTTTGCGATAATTATTACGTGAAACAAACTGAATCCATTGTCCGGCTATTTATGAGAGTTCATAAAACCAACGGCTCTAATATCAGAAAGCTCACTTTTGAGAATTATAGCTGACATTTGCTATAAACAAAATATTCCACGTTAAGAGCAATGCCACTTGTCCCGGTGCTGATTACCTTTGGTTTTGTAATGAAACATCAATGCATTTTATCTGTCAGTACATTTAAGATCAAATCCAGTGAAGAGGTACTAACAAAAGTAGATTTTCGAATTAGTTCTTAGCTCTAATATTGCAGAAATTTCTATATATTGTAATATATTATAATTTTTGGAGATGTGATTGCGAGCACGTCAACGTCATTATAACATTGTTGTGGCGCCTATCATGCTAACATAATTGTTGCGTGTTTCCTTCGCTGTAGTAACATCACTGTGATATTTTGGCATATTTAGCTCCCCTGTAGCATCATTATGGTGACATTATTATTGTAAGACTTTTGCAATAGCATCGTCGTGCACGTTAGCGTTTTATAATGGTTACTTCTTAATGATAAGATACCTCGATACTTAGAGGCTATACTAGACACTCAGCCCAGGTGTGGAAAACACACTGACAGTGTTAGAATCGCCCAAGAAGAAAATGAAGATCATGTCCCGAATTGCACACACTTCTTGGGGCGCTAACAGTAGATGCCTCCAAACAAGTCTACAGAAAAAAATGTCTTATTTTTGCCCAAAATGGAAAGTGGTATTAAAACATGGAAAGCCTGTGCAGCTACAAAAAAAGTTGGACAACCTCGGTGTTCAAAAGCCGCAAGATACATAACCAGTACTGTGCAGCAGGCTTTTCATCAGCCTCTTAATAGAAGCTGATTTAGTTCCCATTACACTACATCTTCAAAGTATAGCAATCAAATGCGTTGTGAAAGGTAACTTCAACATGTGGATCACTCAAGTTATGGAGCAAATGTTCTTTTTTCGACAAATGACTCACAAACAGCTAAATGAGAAGTTTGGGATAAATGAACTGATGAGGAATTCTACAATGATCGGAATCCGACTACCCTAGCGAATGGACCTCAAGACTTAGCGTGGATACTTGTGGATGGAACAGTCGAAGATCGTGGTGCAGGAGTTTTCGTAATATTAGGCTTCGAAAACCTTGCCTTTCCATGAGATATCTTGTCATGAAAATATCCTCACTGACAGTATTCCTTTCGTACAATCTTTGAAGAAAGCACGAAGAAATTGTTCTAGACTCATGAGAGCAGCGGATTCGTAGTATATTCCCATAGAGCTGTCTGAAAGAGATCTCATATTTGACTACCAGGACGTGCTGGTCTTCGAGACAATAAAAGAATCCGACGAAATCGCCAAAGCTGCCAATAAGTTACCTCATAGTCGAGCTGGCGCTGCCTTCGCCAGCATGAAAGTACGTATCAGGCAAAAATTAAAAGTCTGCATAGAGTGGAATCTGGAAAACAACACAGGGGCTGATTTGAAGAAATTAGAATTTAAAAAACGTGCGAAGAGATGCTCACGAACTGATCAGGAATCCACACGTGTGCATTAACAGACTGTGCACAGTCCGTGCCCTTTTGAAAGCTTGCGCACACAGGATAAGAGCAGTTACTTTGAGGACGTGCTCCAGGTGAAAATGTTAAGCACTATCCCAACGAATGTCCAAAATATACCCAAGAAACAAATTGTCTGTGTGTGTGTTGGGGGTATAATCGTTTCCAGTGCTGCTGAGATGCTTTCCAAAAACATTAAGCCAACCAAAACAAGTCGTTGTTTGTTGTTTTTTTTTTAAAGGCTGAGTGTCTGTGGGAAAGACCACGAGAAATACGCTGACCCTTCAGGGGACCAGTAAGCAAACTTCAAAAAAACAGTGGTGATTGTGTAGCGTCTTCTGAGCATGACCGTGGTCTGAGCCCGAATGTAGCACGATATAGGGATCACCGCGGCGTGACAAATCTTACTTCATCACAAAAATAATCAAACTAAAAGAAATTGATTTTTTTTAGCAAAGACAAAGGGAAAAGCATAAATAAGCTGGTACACTGTACGCGCAAAAATTAGTCTAAATAAAAGCCAGTATTATTAATTGTTTGCAAGGAGCCTAATTTAAACAGAAAGGCAGAGAAAACGTATTTTTAAATACATATTCCCGACAATGTTTAACGAACGTGTGTGCAAATATGTATAGATAATATTTCTTTTAGAATTTCTTAAAAAAGAAACGGATTCTAAACAGGTGGTTGTATCGACATCACATATAAAAACTAAGCAAGAAACTATTAGTTCCTTATCAGAGAAAATATTTCTTGTGAGAAGGATCTAGTTAATAATAATAATAATAATAATAATAATAATAATAATAATAATAATATTATTATTATAGAATTTGAAGCATTTGCAACAGGTTATTCAAACATGAGAATGAGAGATGAGGTCGCAGGAAAATTCTTTTCTTTTATCTGCACGTTGGGGGGGGAGCCGGATAAAAAACGGTAAGGGAGGTTAAGAAGCTGTTTGCTAACCCTTAGAAAGGGAGAGCAGGTGTAAACTGGCGGCTCTTATTCAATGAACTGAAAGCAGAAATAAAAGATCTAAATTACATGTAGATGTAGTCGGATAAACCCATTTGGCTCTAATCGGTTGTATATATATATATATAAATGACACACGAATATATTCTTTTAAACTGCTTAATAATTAGGCTTATCTTTAAAACGGATTGACCAGCACGTGCAGATGATGGGCAATCATTTTCGAACGCAATGTTGGATGCAACCGAGACACGTCCCACTGGCTGGTTACCAGAAATTTAGTAACTTTATATGCCCCAGAGTTTCATATTTCAAACGTGAGAAAAAGATACAGGACAAAACTAATCCATTATTTTTTTTTCTCTCCCCTTCCTGTCATCTGACTTTCGGTACAAACATTTTTAAAATAAGAAATTGCGAAAAAAATTTTTTTATGCTAGTGTGGCTTTAATACACAGCCATGGCAAAAAGTTTTGCATCACTCTAAAAAAAAAAAAAAAGAGAGAGAGAAGGAAAAAAAAGATGGCAATAGCAAAAATCTTGTTTCCAGATTATTGCTCTTCATGTAGCTGAACACTTTACACCCGACCGCTCTTGAACGCTACAACTCTGGGTTCCACTTCTCACGAAATGTAGTCCTTTCGGAAATCACGTGTCCGGTTGGGAGATTTCAAACTGTCGCATTTTTCAAATGTTGATCCTTTTTTGTCCGTAAGTACGTGGAAAACTTCGAATTGCTATGCAGTCCAGTACGTTACCGTGACGTCATTACGCAATCTCGACAAGTTTAATCCATTTTTAATGCAGCAAAATTTTAAAAGAAATTTTAGGTTGAACTTTCGCCATGGCTGTGATTATGCAAAAAATCAGGAGGTCTTAGACAAATATGCATCTAATAAAGGACGCATTATAGTTGGTGGTCAGATCTTCATCAAGAGCGTTGTTGAGAATCACTCTTTTATTAGTTTTAACCTAAAGACACTAAAATTATACTTATAGAAAGCTGCAATAAAACTAATCCTGACTTTTCTTATACCCGATAAATATACTTGGATTTTTAAAATGTTGTTAAAATGAAACCTTTATAATATTTATTGACATATTTGTGCAACAAAGATAAGCCTCACTTTTGTGGATGCACTGTAATATGGAACATTCAGTTAGGGGTAAAAGGAGACAATATATGCAGGTGCTTGACAGAACAATTTTGAAAGTCTGATGACAAAGAGATGATTACTTCAAGACCGTTCTTAAACGGGATTCGGAAAGTGATATGTACTGAAAGAAAGGTTTAAATGTCCCGAAAGATAAACATCTAATTGGGTAGATGCCACAGCGGAGCAGAGCTCTTAAAAAAATGGTTAAAATCTACAGCCATGACCAACAAACATTTTGCACCAGCCTAGAATTTTCTCGTTTTGTCTGATAAAGTCTAAATGAATCAGCTGAATTTCCATAATTATGCTGCGCTAACGGGCTAGAGTGAATACTGCTTGTCAGTTTTTCTCGAACTTAATATAAATTCTACCAAACTTGTTGAAATTAAACGTGCAAATACGTGATCTTCGAAAAGATCTAAATATAAACCCTGACTTCTTCAGAAGTATTCAAAAGCAGGCATTCGGAAGTGGTAAAGGGCACAGTGTGTAGCTATAGGAGACTGGTTTGTAGATAGATGCCGTTACGGACATTTCGATGGTGACACAAAATTCGTCAAAACTTAGAAACCAACAGTTTTTGTGAGTTTAGCCAAATACAATAAGAATGCATAATACACAAGGTGGCACCCAGAACGTACCGGTAAACATGTTAGAAATAACTCTTTTATTTTTTTGTGAAAACCAACGCATTGCCAAAAGAATTTTCAGTTATGTAATTATTACAAATTTATTTTCCTTTGAATTTTTAAATATTTATTCGTACAATTGCACTGCGAAAAATGTGTGATATCAGCTGAAACTAAAGTGAATTTGTTTTTTTTTTAAGTTTACTTATTCGTTAGACGGTGAAATAAATGTCTTTACGTTTAACTTGTTTCTTTATTTTTCCGAATAATTTTCATTATAAATTCATTTCTGTTTCATTAAATTTTTTATTTATATTCCGTTTGTACATATCTGATTCAGATTATTAAAATCCACTTTGCTTTCTTTTTTTAAAAATTCAAGCAAGACATACTTTAGAAAATTCTATAATTGATAATAATTTGTATAATATTTTAAACTTATGTAGGATTTTATTTCTGTTATAAGATTTTATAACTTATATATTTAATACTTTTAATGGATTAGATTTATAATTTTATTAAAGTCTTTTTGCATGAAATTGTTTTCGCTTTATAAACAGTAGTAAATGTATTTTATACCAAATCGCGGGTTTGAGTTTCCATACATAAAATCATTTACAACAGTATTATTATCTATAGTAAAAAAAATTAGCGTATGATAAACTTGAACATTTTATAATGGGACATCTTTAATTTATTGCTGCTGATAACTTATACTTATTTATGTAAATTGCATACATTTTGTGTAGATTTGCATTCAGAGATGTATGTATATATATTAGCCAGATTTCAGCGTATTATATGCATTTTACATGAATGGAATTTTCTCCATTTTTTTTTCAAAAAAGAATTGAGATGTTATAAATACATTCCATCAATATTAGACCGAGACAGTCATTAATATATGACATCTAAAAAACTATGATATTTTTATTAATATGTTTTGATCCCCAATGCTAATGGTAGATGCATTTCATAATAGAACTGTAAAATTAGTTACATTTCATTTAAATATATAATCTTCTGCAATTTATCGACAAATCTCTATGCATAACAACTAAACTCGCTTAGCCTGTACCCTATAAAGTTAATTTGAAAACTTCCAGCAATATATAGTTAATGTGTGACTAATAATGCATTCTTTTCTTAAAGTATGAAGATTTGAAACCATTATCTAAGACAGAAAAGGTAATTAATTTAAAATATAATGACGGACAACTTACTTTGCTGTTCTTGCGGAAGTTGAAAAACCAGGGAATGCGCACGCAGCAAATGCGTGATATCCTACGTGGTATCGTATTTATTCAGAATTGCAAAAATATTTGCACATAATGAAAAGGCAGAGGGATGTTTAGTATCTGGTGCAGTTTTAGATTTCACTTAGCATTTTCAAAACCCACATTGATATGATTTATTCCGAGAACCTCTCGACTAAGCAACAGAAATTGTGAAAGAAAAGTACGAAATTTTTGAAAACTTTACCAGACTTCGAGAGAGAAAATGTTTATGGTCAACTGACAACGAGTTTAGCATGTGTAGGCATTTCTGAAAACAAGAATATTTTCAGAAAATTGATCATTACCATTAAAGAAAGAGAAAACAGAGAGAAAGAGAACAGAGAGAGAGAGAGAGAGAGAGAGAGAGAGAGGAGAGAGAGAGAGAGAGAGGAGAGAGATTTTTAGAAGTCAAATAACTTTTTGTATATAAAGTAAAAATTAATCTCCTGTTTATATTAACCATAATAAGTCGTGCATAATAATAACGTAGAGCCAATTTATATATAAACCTTGTTAAAAAGCGGCTGTAAGAGGCTGTGGCTGTGCCCAACCCAGTTTATGATCTCTGGGGGAGTCGTTAAGAAGGAAGGGATGGGGCATTTATTGCCGTTAATATAGAAAAGCAGAAACGTTTTTAAAACGTGCATGTACAAGATTCTGTCTGTTTATTTCTTCATCTGTCTAATTAATCAAGGTACCACGATTACATCATACAATTAGATTATCTCGTATTAATATTTATATTTAACCTTTAATGAAGTAGCTGGGTTGTCATGGTAGCCTTAATTAACAGGTGGTACGCAAACCTGCTGCAGCCTATACTGTTATTGAAATCTTTGCTATGGGGCTGTAAGTCGTACTTTTCATTTTGAAACCTAAATTTAAATGAAAAGCCGTTTTTTTTTTACATTTGTAAGCGATGGAAACTCGATCTACGCAGTTCGAGCGAATTAAACGCTTACACATTGATGTGTTTTTTTTTCTGTTCAGCAAGAGAAGAAAAAATGCATCAGCGTGATTAGGAACACTAAGTATATAAAGAATAGTCTTGGTCGACAATGCGCTTGATGGTGGCCGACCTTGTTGGAAATGGGCTGCCATTTAGGTTTGCATTTCTCCAGATGTGCGGCCACCAGAAAGATATCAAAGACGAGTCTTCGGCTGAAAGGGCCATTCTATCCTCTTGTTCTGTTACGCCAGTCCATTTCAGTCGATTTTATTCCAACATTTAAGAGATTTGTCCCTTTTTTGCTTTCTTCTTTACGTTCAAAGACGATTTAATTTCATGCGGAAAACCAGTAAAAGCCTTTCTCTATCTGCTTGTTTTATTTCCGGACGTTCTCTCCAGAGGCTGACTAAAAGACTGCGAAACAAAAGGCTCGGTTCTCTTCCAGAGACTCATCTTCCGCTGTTTCCCAAATAACTCTTAAAAAAAAAAAATAGCCATCCATTTCTTCGATTTACAAAATTCATAGTTGATTTATCGATTGCCGAAGGAACTTTTGATGAACAAAAAATAGATAAGTTAATGAAAAACAAATTCCATTGTTTTAATTATTTTTTTTTTGAAAATGCAATTTTTTTGGCCCTATATCCGAAAAATCGCGAGTGAAGAACGTATAATATGAACTCTGGCGTGTCTGCACCGAGCACTCACTTTAACAAAAAGGAAAAAAAGAACCGAAATGGTTTTTTTTTTGATGCTAAAAGAAGGAATTGGAAAAGTTCTTCGTTTAGAAACAAACTCATTATAATAATAAAAAAAACAAACAATGCAGGCAGAGGCTTCCAATTGTTGTCAAGTAGTTGAGTAGTCCAAATATAGTAGAACACGCACGCACACACCTACATGGATAATATTCTCTATGTCGGTTTACAGAAAAAGCAAACAAGAATTAGTGGAGGACAAAGAGAAAACGTACATGGGAGGCAGACAATTTTGTTTTAAAATCATTATAAAGCAACATTTGGATGTTATTTGTCTGTCCTATTTTAGTAGTCAGAATTTTCTTGTTGCTGGTAACTATACTGAGTTCCTAGATATTTTCAATATCATATTATAAACCATAAACTTTGTATTTTGGAGAAAATATATGGCATGAGCCAGGTCAACACAGGATTTTATTATTTTTTAAATGATTAACAATAACAACAAATCTCAATTGAATCGCCAAATCAATATAGTGTAAAGAAATCTTAGTTAATTTTTATTCAATAATGGAAAATAAGTTGCTTTTGTTTTCTCTGCCGGTATCATAGTTTTAATTCGAATCCATGTCGAGAAAAAAACTAACTTTTCAACAACAAAAAAACGTTATTACATAATTAGTTGGTGCTGTCAGATCCGTGTATTTTTTTAAAGGTTTAACTCAAAACTAAGACAAAATCATTTACTCAAATGAATTAGAATTACGAGAAACTGCTTAAAGATAGAGACTTAAAAACGTTATTCTTTGGGATTTTTCTTTAAATTAATAAACAGATCTTTTACATTATTATATGACAGTATTGCAACGTTATCTGTACGCCCAGATGTACTGAAAACTTATTAAGTAAAAATACAGTTGAGATACAAATTAAATTAGTGCTTTCTTTGCGTTTTGAATTAACAATTCTTCAGTACACTTTATCGAAGAGATGACGTAACTATTAAAGAAAGGCAGATTTTCACACTGAATTTTGCATGTCTTAAAATGCGCAAAGCGTAAGAATTGTCTTGAACAGTTTCTGAATATCGCCAGCCTCTATCTTAGACTTCTTTGAAACTGCAGAGTCACTTTCAGTTCAATACAGAAGACTTTAAAGTTATGATAAAATATTATTCACCTAAAGTAATATAAAATACTAATTATTCATTTTGAAGTTTAAAAATATTTTTTCAAAATGTTTTCCTACGTTAAAAACCAAAAATATTAAAAAAAAAAACAACCACCATGAGAAGAACTAAAACAAATAATAATAATAATAATAATAATAATAATAATAATAATAATAATAATAATAATAATAATAATAATAATAATAAATACATACTATAAATAGCATATTTTTTAAAATTAATTATTATTATTTTCGATACATTTTATGTTCAGATTTGTGTAGATTCTTTCAATTTCAATCTATAATTTAATATTAAAATTACTTTTGAATAATTCCCGTCTTAATATTATGCTAACTATTATCGAAGAGTTAGGCTCTATCTTTTTATTGTTTTGCAAAGAATGGTCTGGTCTGGTCTGAGGTCAGGTTATAGACTATTTGAGGCATTTAGAAAAAAAATGTTGTAGCATCCAGACAGACCTTGGCCTTATGAATTTTATCTTATCTTTTTGACAAGGAGGGAATTATTTTAGTGTTACCCAATTGATCCTAATGCCAAGATACTGAAAACGATTGTCAAGTCGCAGAAAGTCTTAGCTACCTGCCCAACAACGCGAAGTCCATAAATGTTTCGTCGAAACCATTGGATAGACCGCGGCTACTTAATGACATCAAGAAAATCGTCTTTTAAAAAAGAATTCTGTTTTCTATTGTTGTCTGATTTTGAATACCCCCCCACTTCTCTGCTCAGTCGTAAAATGCGTACCAAAACGGAGTACTTACTGCTAATTCCGTGTTCTTTAGCTGGGAGAGCACGTGGAATCCATGGTCGGTCTGCCTGACTGTCCAAACAACCCGAGGTGCGGGATCCCCAGGGCAGCTTAGGTAAAACCTATCTGGGATTTAGCAGCGGTAGAGAGAGAGAGAGAGAGAGAGAAAATTGAGCGAAACGAAGACACACGTTTTCCTCATTGATGGGATAACCATTCTTCGACACTAGTCGCCCCCTGGTGGTACCCAAACACTATAGGCGTTTGTAAGTTTGGGCTTTTTGCCTAATTACGATTTTTAGGTTATTAGATTAATCTGCTGAAAATGCAAGTTTATTCCCCCCCCCCCAACACACACGCACACCCACACATACACGCACGCGCGCGGATTCTTTTGAGTCGTCCTCTCTGCCCTTCAATTTTAAACCTGTTTTCATTACACCTTTGGAAGAGGGCGAGAACATTAACGGTCCCCTCGGTTCCGTCGACAGGGAAAGGCCGATTGCATTATTGTGAAATAATCCCGCCCCGGGCCCTTTTAATGTTCAGTAATAAACAAACACTTCCGTTAAAAATGAATAAGAAACGAGATGGACGGCAACTCCCCTTTTATTAAAGTAATTAGGGGTTTCTAATCATTACTATCTACAAATTACTAATTTTCTGATCATGTCATTTCCTGATAAAGGACAGTGTATTGTTTTCATTAATATTTTTATTGATGTAATAAATTTGTTGTTATGCTAATAACATAGTTATTAGCTTTAATCCCTTCTTTTTACGTTCATGTATAAATATATCCTATACCAGCGCCAGCTTCCATGGACAGGTGCGGCTCGAAACTTTAGCTTACCTGATATCTCAAAAAAATGCTTCGTTCCTTTAATTTAAGAAATGTGCAATATTGGTTCGAGTGCAGTCTGCGAGGGGTGGCAGAACTTTCCTACTGCCTGTGTGTATTGTTATCGCATAACCCCCGAATGAGCATGCTTGCATATTATATAGTTTATTACACATTGGCGTTAGTATAGTGGACCGACTAAGAGACCATTTTATCAGAAATGAAGTCCATAAACATTCTGCATCGAGACAAAACTTCGAAAATATTGGTTTTTTTTTTTTAATTTGCTTCTCTGTCTTCTCCCCCTGCAGGGACCCCCCTCAACCAATGCCATTGTCATAAATGGCATTTATCTTATTTTACGACTTATTTCGTTCCTGACGATGATAAACACTCTTAGAGACTACTGATTCGATCATTTTATCGGCATCTTTGAGTTGTCAGTTTTTGTCTACTTACGCAGGGTTCGGTTAAGAAATAGATATTCTGAGACTATATGGTTAGGTTTATGGATCAAACAAAACCTCTCTTGAAAGATTAATCGACGAGAGGTGTGTGTGTGTGGTGTGTTAGAGAGAGAGGGGAAGACAACTAATATTCTCCTTTTATTCAGTAGGCTATTGAATGCAGGCTATTTTATATGCATTGATCAGCGTGGTAAAATTGCATTTATTGTTGAATATTTTGTACAAGCTGAGAAAATTATAGATTCTGCGTTGATCAAACGAGTGGGGATTTTCTTGAAGGAAGCCGGCGCAGTCGAGTTCGTAATGCCACCGTTGATATTGAATTGAAAATGTCACTCCTAAATCATTGTCACAGGTTCCTGCTTCCCCGGGGAATTCCCTCTTGGAGAAGCAAATTTCCATTTTAGGCGAAAATCTTCTATAATAACTAGATGGAAATTAGCGCCAACGGAAAACTGGAAAGAGTGCAATGAAATAAATAGACGATGGCAAATCTGAACGGCCTGTTTAGTAGCGGAGGACTCCTGGCCATATTTCATGGGAAAGTCTTTTGATGGAAGGAGAGATAGGGGGAAACTCGGGTGACGGGCGGGTGGAGAAAGTAAAGGGGTGGGTCAGACCACACGCTCTGCACTCGCTAACTTTCGGTGTCTTACTCTGAAAAGCCTTCTATAACAGAAACAGAGATATCGAGAGCAATACATTAGTAACATGCAAAAAATCTTACATTTTTTGAGTTGGGGTTCATAACGTACTATAAATTAGATTATGGATTCCCTATAAAAATCTCTCTCTCTCTCGACCTCCCCCTCCCTCAAGTTATTTGTTGGACCATCTTAAGACTTGAAAATTTTCTTATCAAAAATCAAAATATTGTATATATATATTCTTATTATTTCTGGATTTTTTCCTAAAATAAACGCTTTAAAATACTTCCTATTCATTTGTATACATTGAAAAAGCTTGGAATATACTTGGTTTTCTTTGATATGTATATCTAAATCGGTAAAGATTAACTTATTACTAATTATTTCAGAAATAATTTTAAATTGTATTACTCAATGTATCACAAAAAAATGAAGGGATTTAAGGTTAAATAAAAAAGTCTTGCCGGGTATAGTATTGCGATATCAATAAATCAGTCTATAAATTTTGTACTAATGCGTAGCTTTCACCAGAAATATAATTAACAGATAAACTAAAGAATTTTAATATTATATTTTAAAATTATTCTAAAAAATTTTTTTTAGAAATTCTGTTGCCAAACGTGAAAAGGAAACCCCCTTCAAATTGGAACATCTGTGCAACCAACAACAACAACAACAACAATATTCTAATAATAATACAAATAATAATAATAATAATAACTAATAATAATAATAATAATAATAATAATAATAATAATAATAATAAATAAAGAAGAAACTAAAGGGGAGGGAAGTCATTTAAAAATTCTAACTGAAATAATTTATGAAAATCTGTATCATCTTTTCCAAGGTCTGTTTAGCGAATTTTGAGGTTCAGTTCAGTACTGAGAAAAAAATTCAACAAAGACAATCGTGTTGTCAGGATCCGTCTATTTTGTGAACAGATGTTTCTAGGTATGGGAAAAAAACGGAATACTTTACCTTTATAGCTGTGACAGGAGGATCATCTTACACACCTTTGTTTAACGAATAAATGCTCATTTCTAGTACTAAGTTACTGATGCGTAAAACAAACAAATGCACTACTTTTCTCTTTATGGTCTGTACACGTGACAGGTTCCAGTCTAAAACGTAATAGAAAACACGTTAAATCATATATTTTAAAGTTGCTTTTTTTAAGAAGAAACAAAACGATTAACAATAGCTTTAAAATGAAGGATAAGACAGAGAAATAAATTTCAATAATAACAGCAACAACAACATCAGAAACAAAGAAATGAAACAAAAAAGTTGCCATTTAAGATACGAAACTCGACTTGCATGTGGAAAGCGAAGGCAAAGTTCGTTTCTAATAACTGTTGTAGGCAGTGGGTTAGAAAGAATCGGTTTTGTTGTTTTTTTTCCCAAAAAACAGCGCGCAGAAGACTGCATTGATAGAAGTTAGATGGTTGGATAATCACGTTGTGAGGCGATGACGTCTGATTCCGATGTACGTACAGAAAGAACTTAGTCTCGCGGTAATAATAATTTAAATTTAATTATTTCTTTCGTCTCTCCTCTCTCCTCTCTCTCCTCATCTCTCTCTTCCTCCTCTCTCTCCTCTCTCTCTCTCCTCTCTCAATCTCCTCTCTCACTCTCGCAACGCACGCAGACAGGCGCAATAAATATTTACACATATATATAATATGCTCCTGAGTAAATTATATCTTGGGAAACGCAATGAAATTCACTCTCACTCTAAATGTTGTCTTGTTGTTAATATATACGTATATACATTTATATTTTTCGAATTAAAAATGAGTTAATAAGTGAGTAAATATATTGTTCTGTTCATATCATGCAAGATATGCATTGGGAAAAAAGCGAGTTTCATCGTGTAACTAAGTGGCTATGAATCACTTATCAGCACGCAGTACGTTTAATAAACTATGACTTAGTATAATAAATAGCTTCGATTTTACTTGCATTGCAAACAAGTAAACAAAGTTGTCTGTAGTTATGTTAAATTAGACGGATTTATTAGGGTTGTTTCTCTCTCTCTCTCTATATATATATATATATAGTAAATTATGATTTCATGTGACACAGAATGTTCAATGGTTTAACGCAGTTTATTTATTTCAGAAAGGGCCCTTTAACTGTTTAGCTCGCCATTCCTCTTGCACGTGGTCCGGCTCACACGCGCGCGCACGTCCACAGAATAGGAAATATACGCACTCTTGTATATTTCACGCTTTGCCATCCCTCGAAACAAATACTTACATTCTCAACGCACCGGAGACTTGCCCAGTAAAATATTCATATATCACTTGTAAAAAAAAACAAAACAGAACGTTAAATGTTTCTTGTTATCTAATAAAAAGAAAGGGAAAAAACTAAAAATATTTGGAAATAAACTAGAAGGAATTTTAACAGGTAAAATAAACGAACTCACACTAAGGAAACATATTTCTACGCTTCACTCGTTTTGCTTAAAATATTTCATGCTCATTAATAACATCCACTGAGCATTTAAACGATGCTGCTGCTACTACTACTACTACTATTAATAATAATAATAATAATAATAATAATAATAATAATAATAAATAATAAAATTTTGAAAAGCATGCACTTTCAAGTAAGCAAAAAGCAAATTTTGATGACGTCACATTATTTATATAAGCATTTCGCAGGAGATGTGACCAGTCTACTTCTGGTCTAAAGATGGAGATGGGAATGAATTAAGATAATAATCTGACGATTTGAACAACTTTTAGGCTTAGCGTGAAGATTTACAAATCGGAAACCAAAAAATTGCCAAAGCGTTGTTAACCATTTTACCTGAAGCAGTTCTCTCGTTTTCTGGTGGCGCTTAGGATCCCTGTCTTGCTACGGTTAATCCAAAAATGGGAGAGGGGGGGGGGTAGATTTAAAAAAAAAAACAAAAAAAACAAACACACATACAAAAGAAAAAAAGATTTGTGTGAAGGCCGTTCAGCTGTCAGCCTGCTAATGGTTGTCTGATATTTGTGCAGTAGCCCTGCAGTAAAATCGGACCACATCAGGTGCAGAAAGAGGCGGCCAAAACGTCCACAGATGTGGCTGATAGCGAACAATTCGCTTTGCGCTGCCGCCTAGCTGGACGTCGAAACAGATTACCAGTTTCGGCGCAAGGTGCTCCCTCTATGATTACCCAGTGGTCAAAGACGACGCTGGCTGCAGCCGTGAGTTTCCCTATCATTTTCTCTAATATCCGACTGAAGACGTAGGTCGCCAATACGTATTTTGTCAGTACACAAACTGTAGAGGAAGCTGTCACTCGATGGCAAAACGCTTGAGTGGCTGAATTGGGCAGGACCCGGTCAGCGGCTTCAGTCTCTGTTAAATTCTACATTTTGCACACATAAAGGCATTCTATGTATGGCGACTGACCTTAGTCTTGGCCCATTTATTTCAAACTCGATGGATCTCTCCCCCCTCTCTCTCCCTCTCTCTCTTCTTATTTATTACTTTAGAAAACAAAACCGCATATTGTGCATCCACAGGATATCATTTTTTTAAAACGAAACTTACTCTTCGCACTTCTCATTATTATAATAATAATAATAATATAATAATAATAATAATAATAATAATAATAATACCAAAGAAGATGAGGAAGAGGTTAATATTTAATAAAATTATCAAGGCTTGAGCTTGATAAAAAATTTCTAAAGCTATACTCGATGAAAAAATATAAACGTGACGCTAGAAAACGATTAAAACTTACGAAACTCAAATTATTTTATAGATATTAATTAAACTGCTACTATTCCTATAAACAACGATGACAATTAAAATGCCAATATGATGGATTTCATAAAATGACTGTTAATTTTTTGGTTTTCTAATTATTTAGAACATTTTTCTTTCAAACTCTGGTTATATTAAGGTAAATACGAACTTGCATTAATTCAGTTTTGTTGCAGTAACTGAAGATGCTGAAGATTAGGTGCTGGAGTGAGTAAGCACACCCAGATGACGACTGGCTGGCTCATCCTTTCCGTTATCAATCCGAAAGAAGCAAACAGACGAATTGAGCATCACATTAATGTACAGCGATGGAGAAAAATTTGCTTCATCAGTCTAGAATTTTCACATTTTGCTTGATAACGCCGAATTAAAACCTGCTAAATTTGCATAATAAAGCTACGTTAATGCATCGACTTTGTAGTTTTTTTTTTGCACACGCTGAATGAGAAAATGTCCAAAACTGGAAACTGTCACAATTTAAAGTCTAACACAGACGATTTCCACCAATAATATCTAACAGAAAACATTTATGAGTGGTCTTGGTTACAGTGTCGAGCTACACAAGCACGATTCGAAGATAGTGTCATTGTTATTTCTAGGATAATCCAAAACCTTTGGCCATCACTGTACAACAAAACTACCAACTAGTAGAATTTCACTTCAAAGTGTTTTTTGACAAGTTCTCTCCCCCTCCCCCGGAATACTGCGCATTGCCTATATGTTACGATCTATACTCACTTGTAAAATAAGTATTGCACATCGGAAGATTGAGTTAATTAAATAGAAGTAGAGAACATTACAAGCCTAAAGGGTGTTACAACTAAAGCATACGGTATACTTACTCTACACGCTCGTGTAGTAAGAAATAAGATATCATGAGTCTACGTGTGCGTTTTTCTATTTTCAGTAACTTAGCAACACAATTATGTCGCAAAACAATGCTGTTGGCTTATTGTAGTGAACATTTGCATGTTGGGCTCTTTATTGTTTGTCAAACACGTTAGTTCATCACGCAATGCGATATACAATTACACAATGATAAAAATCCGTTAAAATTATTTTAAAAAGAAGGGTTACGTTCGGCGCTCAGCAACGTGGAATTTGAGAAGGTAATGAATGCTTCGTTCATTTTCAACAGAGAACATTCTTTAAGAAATTTTTATAAAACTGCTTTAACACTCATTTAAGCTTGAAAATGCCACGTTATACAGGTACTAAGTACACTTTCGAACCAAATATAAATACCTATGCACGGATCCGTTAGAGCTTTCTTTGAGAGAGAGACAAAAGGCCGACTTTAAGAAATATTCGGGATGCTATTTTACCTTTTTAGCGTAATGTCAGCTAATGGTATATGTGTAAGTGAGATGTCAGGTAGAGCTGCGTTAATGCATTACTTTATATTAAATCGAAATGGCCTTTATGAGTTAAATGGGATTTTTATGTCTGACGCACCTCGATAGAGAGGGAATCGGTGTTTGTGCTCACAAACTGGAAACAATTCATAATGGTTTTGGTTTAAATGAAAATTTTATAAATCTACAACTCATCCACCGTTTTGGAATTTATCTGAACTTATCTTCTGCACACACTAAACACAGAGAAGAGACTTTTTAGCATTTAGACAGGAGACTTTATATTTTGACGGTTTCTAAGTCACAATTATGAACGCTTGACGAAGAAGGATTGTAGCCAACGTGAAATACTGTATCGCAATCAATGCGGATTCTTTCGAGGAACAAGTAGATTTTAATATGTGACCCCACAAGCGAAATATCGCAACACGATTTCTTACTGAACAAAAGAACTTTTTTTTTAGTTAGAAGAAAGTAATATTTGAAAACGAGCATTGAAATACGATAAGGAGCGCTCTAGATTTCCAGGTATAATTTGTACTTAGCATTTTTTACGCGGTAGTCCGCTGGTGATTACACTGCTGTGGTCGGAGTACCTCTTCAGCGTCGTTCCTTCTCGTTGTCCTCCCACGGCCGGGCCGCGTGAGTTCCATCCGGGCATTCTCTCACATCAGAAAACGAACGGTTACAGTGGAGACCAATGTATAAAAAAAAAAATTTTTTTTTTGATTAACGACTAATTTGTAAAGAATAAAAGACAAGTGCGTGTAGGACTACGCAAAAAAAAAAAAAATAGTTTATCTGGTTACCAGGCAAGAAGATTATAGGAATGATGAGAACTGAAAGTTTCCGCTGAGGTGTCAGCTATAGAAACTTACACATTAGTCGGGGAATTTCCCACCACCTTGTTAGTAGAAGTAATTAAAAAACTTAACGTTTCAAGTGTCCTTTCTGGGCGCCATCGTCAGGACGTAGTCAGTACTGAGGACTGTTGCGGTGTGTGGTAATGTTAGTTTGCAGTAAACGTTGTTATTTCTGAATAGTCTAATTTGCTAAAGTCAGTTTTTCTCCCACAACGTGTTGGCTGCCAGGTCTTTTGATGTATATTTTTTCAGAATCATGATGATGATAACATGATGATAAACAACAACAACAACAACAATAATAATAATAATAATAATATAATAATAATAATATAATGATGATGATGATAATGATAATAATAATAATATAATAATAATATAATAATAATAATATAATAATAATAAAGAAAAGTAGTAAAAGAAAAAAAATAGCAATAATTTAAAGTCAAGATTCCTTTTGGTAGCGGTTCATGAGAAAGATGCTACTTACTACTGAGAAGCAATGAATAAATACATAAACGTTGAAGGAGCTTTCATTTAAAACTCCAGTTCGGCTGGTCTCTACACGTTCTCATCTCCTTGACAACACAGGAGGCTGTAGTATCTATACAAAATTTTTTTTAAAAAAATACACATCCCCACAACCCTGGACGTTCGATGCTTCACAAACGAAAGACACACCTGTGTTTTCTTTTTTAAATAAAACATTTCCGTGTTCTTACATCTGCTGTTTTAGCCACATTCATTAGGTTCAGTCCCCTATTCTTTGTCGAAAGCGATAATCAACATATAATCAAATGTGAAAATCATTGTAATTGAACCGTGGAAAAAAGAATAATTGTAAAACATTTAAAATTGACAGTTTTGATAATTAATAAATTTGTCTTATTTTTAAAATATTCCGGATATTAGACAAAAGTTCCTGTAACGTTACTTTATTCTCTCGTGTGTTGAAGAGGCCTGGAGGCTTCGCGCTAATAAGATTACTAAAAGCAACGAACTGTCTAAAATACGATATTACAGGAGATGTTTACGTCTCTCAAACTGTTTTGAAAATTAAACAGTGTCAGAATGGAAAACCTGACTCATTTTCGGCCGATTTCTGGCGGTGACATCACCGCGCCCATTGCCATTGCACAATCATAGACCATCTGCTTTACCTGCAAAATAGCTTCTCTCAAGAAATACTGCGAGTTTCACGAAGAGCGAACCAGATCTCTTATGTCAGTCGTCCAGGCTTAGCAAAAGTTTTAATTAACTAACTAATCAATTTTCTTATTTCTTATAGTGGAACGTCTCCTCTCCTTTAGGCCCTTTATTCCGGAAGTATTCTCGTGATCGTATTCGGACGATTTCCAAAAATTAAAATCTCGTCTCAGAATTTAAAAAAAAGCCCAAAAATTGTTACGAAGTTCAATTAAATTTAAATTACGAAAAGGGGCCAAGAAATCTATCGGCATTTTTTTTTTATTTTAATAATCTGCCATCTTTTTTTTTTGCAAGCTTACTGACGATCACATCAGCATCTTTCCTAAAATTAAACGTTTCACAGTTTTTTTAAGCCAAAACTGAAACAACAACGAGTCTATAATAACAATAATAACGAAAGCTTTAGTGTGTGTGTGTATACAGGTCTACCAAAGTCTGCTGATGCTATGAGCATTAACACAAAATAATATACGTCGATAGGATGAGATAATGATTATTAATATCAATTAGTATTTCAAAATATGGTAGTGCTCAAGTTTAGGGAAACCTTTTCGAAGTTTTAAAATTCTTGCTAACTAGGAGCAAATGAAAACGATTCATTAGTGTAAAGTAAAAGTAAGAAATAAGTTTATATGCAATTTGCAAGTTTTGTTAACGGTCTGCTGTTGTTTATAGTTAGGTAGCTAGAACCTTACTATATTTTCCTGACTTTTTTCCTGTGATATGTTAAAACTACAAAAGAGATCCGCTACCGCCGGACGAGAAACTCTTCTTCAGCCCGTCCGCGGACACCATGATACAGGGTCCCGTGGCAAGGTAAAAAAAAAAAAAAATACCTAAGTTAGCAGAGCCGCAAAGGTTCCGCCTTATCTGACGTGAAGACAACGGCCGCGCCTCGGACGACCTGAAGTAATCTTGTCAACTCAACAGAGAGCGCCCCCTTCCGGAAGTACGTAAAGTCACGAAAGGTGCCTGCATAAAATGCACCTTAAGACTGCTGATGTAATCCGCGTATTATCGACAATTCTATATATATATATATTGAAATCTTGTGGCAGTAAACTATGAGAAAAATGATTGAATATATTTTGTTACCCTTTCTAAATATTTCTAATAATAATAATAATAATAATAATAATAATAATAATAATAATAATAATAAAGTGAAAAGATTTTATAAGAGTTAAAAAGCAGCATTATTGCTGGTACTGACTCGTTTAGACGGTAAAGTTTCGTACCTGGGGACCTTTCTCGTCTAATATCTGGCTCATGTAGCTAAGACAACATCACCAGCAGAAATTCGCTTTAAAAAAAAACGACGAAGTTGGGACTCGACCTGGGGATCTCGGTTTATGTTCCTAAGTGGTTACCAACAGTAAATCTGACGAGCACAACTGATGGCGCCACGAGCCCGGAGGCTGTGGGCCTCACCGAGCTTTTCGTTGGAAACTCCGGTAACCGCTGATTTTACGAGGCGACCTTGGTAAATATTAGTTCGCGAGGTCGGCCTCCACAAAGACCTCCCCCCAATCGGTTTATGTCCGAGACGAATGGGTAAACGACGTGTTGTATGGCTTCCATAAATCTACTCGCGGGCTTCCAGAGTTTGCCAACAACGCCACCAGCTTCCCCCCCCCCTAACCAACCACCTTTTGCACGTGCCATCCAGAAAAGAAGAGTTATATGTAATGTCGCTTTGCGTCGAACCCCTGGCATCTGGTTTGTCACTCCGATCCAGCAAAGCTATCTGAATGTCCTTTCTTTATCCAACCCACCAACATTCCTCCCTCCCTCCTCCCCATCTCTCTCTCTCTCTCTCTCTTGGTTAGTTAAAGCAGTCTGTGTATTTGAAACGTCAAAAAGACCCCTTTTCTTGAAATTTAACGAACCCACAAAAGGACACGATTCTTTCCGGTGTATTAATACGCTGTAACTATACTATGGCAAGAGAGTGCAAAGAACTAACTGGCGGAGTAATATCTTTAATATCGGTCCTAATAATTAATCGTGTACTTTCGAGACATTGTATTTTAAAATAACCTGTTATTCAGTATTAAGAGATGCAAACGGTAAAGTGAACACCCGTTTTTCTTCATAGCAAAATAATCCAAGAAATTTTAATAGCGCCATTTATTTTCTGTTTATCTTACGTAATTTTTCTCTGTAGTTTAACATTCTTTTGATATAATACACAGAACGATTAACTGTTCTCACAAGCTATAATTATTATTTTGTTTTTTATTCTTTGATATCACCTTAAATACAACCATAATTTACACATTTTATTTTGACATTTTGCCCTGGTACCCGATTTTATTCTACTGTTTTGAAAATCATCCTCTTTTTTTCAAACCCTTTTGAAAAAAGACACCTACTGCTTTCGCGCGCACGGTGTAAATTCTCTCTATGGGTGCAAACTTATATACAAATTGCTTTAAAATCCTATCTGCTGTGATGTCCGTAACCGACGCCGCTAATGAACTTCGAATCAATCTTCCAACTCGCTGAAAACTCGTCCACGTATGAAATCACTTCAGGGTGGTCAGAAACTTCATATCTCAACGAAAATATATTTCTGCTTTATCAGCCCGGAAATTTTCTTTCTCATCAAAAGAGGAAAAAATAGTACGACACGTTATTTTAATTTTATTTTTTAACGTTGGCTAATTTTGTGAATAAATCTGCACTATCAGAAACTAGATAAATTCGCTTTGCATAACTTAAGAAGAGTTAAAGGTTTTGGGAGATTTCATTGACAAATTCCACTCGTGATGTTGCTGTGAGTAGTGATGAGGTAAAATCTTCTCCCAATTTCCTTGCGGGCTATTATAATTTATTGCAAAATTTTTTTTGTGACAACTGAAAAAGTGCAGTGAAAAAACTGTTAAATTCCCAGAGAGAGAGAGAGAGAGAGATATGACATCAGTATAGAGAGAGGAAGATAGGGAGAGAGAGCGAGACAGAGAGATGATGTCAGTACAGAGAGGAAGAGAAGGGGAGAGAGCGAGACAGAGATGACGTCAGTACAGAGGAGGAAGAGAGGGAGAGCGAGACACACACAGAAGAGAAATGACGTCAGTACAGAAAGAGGGGGGGAAGAGAAGGATGATGTCAGTCAGTACAGAGAGAGAGAGGAGAGAGAGAGAGAAGAGAGAGAGAGAGAGAAGACGTCAGTATATAGAGAGGAAGATAGGGAGAGAGAGCGAGAAAGAGAGAGAGAGAGATAAGACGTCAGTATATAGAGAGGCAGATAGGGAGCGAGAAGCGAGAGAGAGAAAGAGAGAGAGAGATAAGACGTCAGTATATAGAGAGGAAGATAGGGAGAGAGAGCGAGACAGAGATGACGTCAGTACAGAAAGAGGAAGAGAGGGAGAGACTCGCTTGTGCTATCAGTTTTCCCGAACACCGGCCGTCGTCGAATGGAACATGAACCGCCTTCAACGTCAAAAATCCTACGAGCAAACGACCAGATGAATAAAATGAGCATCTCTGCGTCATCGGGTCCAAAGAAACAGGGAGCGATGCGAACACTTGGTGTGATGCAATTGTTGTGGTGTGTGTGTGAAGTTGCAAGTGTGTGGCCAACTTAATGCTTGGATAGGTTTCTGTTCTCACTCGATGACCATTCCGTGGCTTGTGCTGGAACGGAACTACCTTTAAGTTGCTGTATTTCAGGTGAATTATACCTGGCCCTTTCTCTGTAATTGTCTGTTTGGAAAGTGTCTGCCATTAACTGGCCTAAATTAACTTATTGTCAAAGGGGCAGAAAGTCTTTTAACGTATATGAAGCCGAGCCCCCGACTTTTCAACCCATCTACCCAAATGCAAATTTTAAAATAAATCAACAGTCGCAGTCATTATTCTGACGCCAAAACTAGAATAAGATTTCCCTCAGGATACCGCAGTAGCTTTAAATGCTAGAAATAGCAATAATCCCCCCAACCGTTGTTTATACGTTAAAGCAATTTTAACGTCTCACTGACATCTTCCCCATAATCTTCGGTAAGATTCAAACCGTCGTGAGTAACTAAAATCCTTTATTTTTGCAAATCATTCTGGCAAAGCGAGTTTGGAACCCTTCCAGCCCGTCGGCATCTCCAAGATGGTGGCATCAACCCTCGACTATATACTCCGTTGAGAGCAAACGAGGGCTTGTAAATTAAAAAAAAAACAACAACAAAAACATGGTATTATGCATTAAAAAAGATAATTACTTCTGGTTTAACTCACACTTAGATTTTATTTATAAATTTGTTTCCGGCTACAACATCCATTTTTTTTAGAGCAGATTAGCGTGTCCACGTCCGCGTCGGCCTTGCGCTCTGGGATAGCTAGGGTTAATCTCATTTCGCTTTACTCTTGTCAGCGAACCAGTTAACGAACGAGACGTTAAATAAGAACAGTATCGAAATGCGTTAAAGGGATGGTGAGCAGTAAATTAGGGGAGGATTTAGGGGCTGGGGGTCGAGTCAGAATTCAACCATGCACCACTTACAAGCTGATCTTGTAGATCTTGACAGAAAAAAGAAACTTAAAACCGGGGAGGGGATATTAACCGGCAATGAGGGTGGTAAAATCAGAAATAGCTCCCTCCCCAACAAAAAAGTCGACAATCAACTTTAACAAGCAGGGTAAAAAGAGAAAAGGGTTTTTTTTCAAAGGTGGCCTTGCAAGCACCGACCGACCGACCCCCACAACCTTCTCTGGTAAAAACCCCACCCAGTCAATGAGATTTTTAAACTGTCATCATCTGCTTTGAAATGCGATTTTTTTAAATTTCTCTTCCGATTTTTGGAGATAGATAGAGAGAGAGAGAGAGAGAGAGAGAGAGAGAGAGAGAGAGAGAGAGAGAGAGAGAGAGAGAGAGAGAGAGAGAGAGAGATGAGGTCATAGGAGAGAGAGAGAGAGAGATGATGTCATAGGAGAGAGAGAGATGATGATGATGATGTCATAGGAGAGGGAGAGAGGGTGGGAGAGGAGAGAGAGAGAGATATGATGATGACGATTATATACGAGAGAGATTATATAGAGAGATGAGAGAGAATAGAGAGAGATAGAGCTCTGTGATGATGCAAGAAAAGAGATGAGCGCATATGGAGATCGATAGATAGAGAGCGCAGAGAGAGATGATGATGATGATCCTTAGGAAGAGATAGAGAGTTTACTTAAACTGTTCGACGTTCAGCGGGGAAGCCTGTGTACAGTAACTGATGGCGATCTCGAACAGATCGGAAGTAGGTTTAGTAGCCAAAGTCCGAGAGGCTGCATACCGAATGACAGGTAGAACAGCAGTTATTAGCGCAGAATCGGGGGGGTGGGGGGGTTATCGCGAGGGCTGCTGCTAGCCTGCTAGAGGAACGTGTCCGTAGATCCAGTCCACTGTGACTGTTCGGAGCACAAAAGCGCTGCCGCCGCCTCGTTCTGTGCACGCGGAATCGGAATTAATAGAAAGCTTAGACAGACGGCGATAACAGACTCCCGCTCCTCCCGGCGCGGGGGAATCAATTAAATCCCGCCGTAATCTACAATTTGCAGGATGGAGCGTCTCGGCCGGACACGGAGCATTCAAGACGCCTCGCGCCCTTCTCGTAAATCTTCCCCCGCTCCCTGTTTAAAAGCGTCGCCGTCTTCGTCTCGCGGGAGACATCCAGCCCAGACCGCATGTTCTAGATGCGGTCTAACCAGCTCGTCGTTTCCTTTTAAGTCACCGATTTCCTCTGCCCGCTTATTCTTCACCTTGGCGTGTAACGCAGCATTAGATTTCTTCTGATGTTTACTAAGCACATCTCAGAATTTCCAGGTGTAACTATTTTCAGCAGCTTTAAGAAGTCCATCATTACAAGAATAGCTTTTCATTTACCGTTTCCTCTTAGTCCCCAACTCTTCTCGGGTGAAGAGACAGACGCCAGACCGTCTTGGGGCCGGAAACCAGTCAAAAAAGTTTAAAACTGAAAAAATCTGCCTGAAGTCCTTGCATCATCAGCATCGTTACCACGCCGCTTTGAACTATCGCCTCACTTCCTAACTCTAATCAACAAACTTATATCGACCTCAGTGATACAGGTCAAGGACGGCCAGCATAGGTGATTCACGAACACAGCGGTCATACCTTGACCTGTCGGCGAAATCATTTATGAAAGCACTGACACGTAAGCACAGCACGAACCCAGCTGATTGAATTAATAATTACTATTTTCCTTAGATCAGCCATCGACGAGGTACAGCCAAGAATGTTATTCTAACTTCCAGACATAATTGCAACAGGTCTGCCTGCTGCTGCTGCCACTCACCTCAGGTTTTGTCATTTAGAAATTTAAGAAGATTACACTAAAAAAAATACCGCTGTCCTTTCAGAAAGTCCTACCGTTGCGCCCAGTCCACATCCTCTGAAATTATGAACTGACTCAGTCTTTACATTATAGTTTCCAACCTTAAATATATGATTTCCAAAAACGCGCAACCTACACAGATTGCAAATGGTCTCTAGACACCAATACAACGGTGAAAACAACGAGTTGGACATGCCGACTTTCGACAACGAATTCGGTGAAGTATGAGTTAGTAAATTGCATGAAAGCGAACTTACTTCATTATAGTACATAAATTATAAGTCGTCTAAATGCATCGTCTACAGATTTTGAACTGTCACCATAAAAAACTGAACTGACCGTATTTAAATCGTCTCCATAATGCAGCCTACCTAGTACAGCAAAAATTCAAGACCGATGTTATGTTCTTATTTTATTTCACAATTCTCCATCACCATTGTAACAGACTTAAAGGTTGTTTTTTCTTTTTTTTTTTTACTCAATAAAACAACGACTTTATACTAAACTTAGCTTTGCTAGATGGTAAACTGAAGCTGCCCGAGTCGTCTAGTGCGGTCAACAGAAGTCTCGTGTCGCCACGTTGCTGATCACTTTCTCGTCGAGCGGATCGTGGCACTTGGCCATCGGCAGTCTTAGCTACGCGCTTCGTACAACTCACTGATTGTCTGACCGCATTTAATACTTGCATAGTTAATAGGGGCACATTTAGGGCAACTAAGCGTTTATTTCGTTGTTTTGAGAGCAGGAAATGTGCGAGTGTAGCTCTGTTAATAAAAAGTTTGCGTGTAACTAAAAATTATAAAAGAGAATATATCAGAAGCTGCACATATAAGAGGAAGTGTCAGTCTTATAATTATAGAGAGTACGGTGTAACGTTAGTGTCGGTGCCTTTTGTATTTTAGAACGTAAATTCGGTTGCAGTGTTTAGACGAAGTAGCAGGGTTGGGGTGTCTCTCAACTACTGCATCTCATTTCTATTGTAACTCTCATGTCGGCAATTTATGAAACATCGGCTCTTTCTAGCGCTGATGAGGGAACCGACCGGACATCTCCTACGGGGTTCATATCCGGTAGAGTGATCAGGCGGCGGGAGGGGGTGTTCTCAGCTGTCTGTCTGTTCGTGTCCACCACAGGAATTATTCGGAAGCATCGATTTCTATCAAAAAATACCTGCGTTGTTCAGAATTAGGCATTAATGCGGATTAGATGATTCCCCTGTACACTGTAGAAATGCCAACAAACGTATAGGTGGGTGGGTGGTAATTCACCATGTGCCGCAAGCTGCTCTTTCACCCTGTACATGTTTCTCCGAATCCGAGAAGATGAAAATGTGCCGATGCATTGTAAAATAAGGAAGGGGACGTTACAGAGAGTGCTTGCTTGGTCCTTGGCCTCGATTCGAAGATCATAATATGGTCGGAGAGAATTGCATTTCCTCGAGGAGTACGTACGACTCCCCACCAGAAACCGCGGTGCCAACTTCCCTACGAAAGGAGAAGCACACAATGCCCACACTACCAACACAACCACAAGAAAGAAAGGGAAAAAATCAAGATATCCCTACCCCGAGGGGGGAGGGGGCTGGAGCTTTCGCTGGGTCGACACGGCCGAACCGGTGGGCCGGCAGGTACGGGAGGGAGCCTGTGTTGGAGGACCCTCGACTATGGATTAAGAGCCTTAAGACCTGGCCTGCCTGTCTGGCTGGGAAGGTTAGGTGCGTCGAGACCGGTTCCCGGACTGGACGTGCTGAGGCCCTTTTTTCCCAAGATTGGTTTTTGGCTGGGGAAGCGGTCACTCGAACGGGGGGCATTCGCGCCCCTAACTCTGGCTGCCCCGGCGGCCAGTCACACGAGGTGCTTCGTCGCCTCAACCCGGCCCTTTAGGCCTTAACGGGAGCTCGCTCCACACCGGGCTTCGGCCACAACCCCAATCCCCTCTCCTCGGAGATACACACGCACCACTTACGCGTTCACCACACAAAAAATAAAAAAGACCATAACTACGATAAACGACTCTGTACCAAACCGAACCTTCGGGTTCGGTGGCCGCTCCCGCTACGAAAGGAGCGGGACACGTACACCTCCAACCAGGTCTTACACAACAACAAAAAGAGGAAAGTATGTAGACTTTAGTGCAATGACCCCCTAAATTGATGGACTTGTTGTTTTTTTTGTTGTATTTCTTTCTCTATCGTTTTGCGTAGGCTGGTAACATCTTTAAAGCTTGTGCCCCAGGACTCGACCAGACCGCGGGTTATACTCTTTGTGACGTCCGAATAATAATAATAATAATAATAATAATAATAATAATAATAATAATAGGGGATGATGATGATGATGATGATGATATAAAATACAATTTTAAAACAAGCAAAACGACAACAATATCACGAGATAAATCAGCATGTGGCGGACGAGATGTAGGGGAAAACCTCAGCACCAGAATTTCAGGGGTTATTACAGTCACCGACTGGAACCGATTCGGCCAGCGAACCACCACGTTCTCGGCTGGAGGCAGCCACCTACGGGTGGCCGTGTTTGTTCGGCCATCCGTGGATCCTGTAAAGCTGCGCTCGTCTGCGTTGAGATCAGCGACGCTCTGTCCTCGCTGATGATGCCAAAACTACAGAAAAATCGGTGTCTTCTCTTCCATCTGGAAGACTTCGAATTGGAGTTCTTTTCTAAAAGAAATAAAACATCTGCCAGGTACAGCAGCCCCACTCGGCACAGCGGGGGTATTATTGCAGGTTCTAGTGTTTGAGTACATTCAGCGATACTGAACATGGCCCGACTGTCTCGAACCTCAGCTATTTTCAGATCTATTCGGTGGCGTATGCTGTAAAACTGTACACATCAACAGAATTAATTACCTGGTCCTGCCATTAAGCTTACCTGTAAAACACCAACTACCAGGGTTTTACCACATTACGTACTTCGATCAGACTTGTGTTTCCCCCTTTTCTCTATATTTAATAATTTCTATAGTTTAATTTCTTTGAATCAAAAAGAATGGATATAAACCATTTCACGTCTTGCAGTATCTATAATTTCTGGAAAGTTTTCAGCTGTTCAGCTTTTCTTTTACCGGCCATTGATGCCCGGAATGAGAGTTGTTCAAGATAGGTCCGTCCGCTACATCTAAAGTAGACCAACTCGGTCCGGTGTGAGAGATGAAATGGACACGGGATTACGGAAGTAAAATGCTTTAAAAAATGGCTACTGGGCATTAAAATTAGCTATGGATGCCAGGAAAGCCTCGGTGATGAATCAGAAACCTCCGTCTATGAGCTCTCAGCCGAGGCGATAGTAATAAGCAACTCGAGACAGTAGAAACCTGTTAAATTATTAACGGATCGATGGACTGCTGTCATGAGTTGATTGCACCACGTCCCTTTTTCTGTTCGGAATTTGTTCTTCTTTTGTTTTTTTTTTTATAGAGGTATAGCTCCGAAAGGGAAAGTAAACCGTTTCGTTTTCGGGAGCCGGCGTATTTCTACGAGCCAGGGTTAATCGAAAAGAGAGACAGACAAACGGAAATACGTCAAGAGATAGGTGGATAAAAAAACAATGAAATCGGGCATGCTTGTCTTGGCGAATAGCATTGTACCCGTCAGGGGGACCACGACGAAAAGGTCTGGTCGCCTGCGGGGTGTGCGAGAGAGGAAGGAGAGTGGAAAAATTAACGGTCCGATTGAGATTAAGCAGATTCCCAAAGCTTTCGCTCACCCACCACTGGTGTAAATAAACAACAACAACAACAAAAGAAGACAGCGCCTCACCAATTCTCTCTTTGCTACAAAATTATTCTCTTCGATCCACGCAAAACAGGTTAATCGTATACAACGAATAGTTAAAGCGTCTGTTGAACGCGAGCAATCTTTTTTGAAGTATGGACACCGTTGCCAATACGTCTCAGGTTGACCAGATCAGAGATCGATCTTCAGAAATATGGGTAATGTGGACAACAAGCGAGGCTATGAGAAATAATCAAACTTCGGCAAACATAAAGCGGACAACACATCATCTCCCCTTTTCAAATCCGTAATGCAAGCGAAAGTACCGCGATAAATGTCTGATCAAGCAGTGTTTTTTTTACTAGCGAATTCAATTCCTTTTCTGATGTTTATTATTCATGAAACCCTTTTGATCGTCACGGAGTGGAATTACATATAAGAGCCAGTAAAATCAGAGAACTTAAGCACTTTTATTCAGTTTGTGTAATTATCCATTGATTAATTATTTATCTCACACAGTTCTGGTGACAAGTGCTCAGGCGTTATAGTTTGTGTGTATTAAACTGGTTAGATTTTTTTTCTTCTCCTTTTTAAAGAAGTAAAAACGCATCTGAAGATTAGGGGTTTTGTTGGACATCACCCAAGGGAAAGAAGGGGAAAAAAGACTATATGTAATTGTCCCGAAGGCTCTCGTGGAACATCAAGAACGAAACCATCGCTCGCAAATCCTCACATAAGATCAATTTATATTTAAATCTTTAGGAGTCTTGTGTCTGAGCAGTTTGTTTTGTTATTTTACAAATATTTCAGCCACGGTGTCGCAATGTGTCGCCCGTTAGACGACTTAGCGTCGAACAATACCACCGTGCTAACCAATGTCGTTAGAGCGACCAGGCCATGTGACTTGCCGAAATAGATCTGGGGATTTTCATCATTATTTGATTAGACAAAAATCTTCCATTGATGGAAATAATCAGTGATGTTTTAAAATTAACTTGCAGGTGACTGACTGTGGTTAGCTGGGGGTAACTAGAAGTAAAAATGCACATCTGTTTTTAAAGATTTTAAAATCGTTAACTAAATATGACAGAGTTAGAAGTAGGACAAAAATACTCAATCAAGGCGTGAGATGTCCTTTTAATTCTCGTAGATCCTGTCAAAAAAAAAAAAAATTAAGCAAAAGCGGAGAGACAACGACAGGGTACAAGTTATGCTTCAGCGGTGTCGTTCAGGTGTAGGGACATCACGGGAACGGTTGGTTCGGTAAGGTATCGATTGCTGAGTAAGAAATGGCTAGCCGCCCACTGTCAGACTGGAATCGACGGCATGGACATTAGGATGTAAAGTTCACCCTTACTACGAACCTCGTGACCCGTTGAAATGCTTCGTTAGAAGCGATAAAAACTGCACGCCTTCAGCCTTTGCTGTGATACACTTTGCTGACATCAATAGATCACCACCGCTACCTTACCGGCTCCTAAGGTTAGCTATTTATGGTAAACGTTTGTGTTCCACAGCATCTTAAGGCGGATTATTGCAATACCACCCTCATTCTCTCTCATTTTCTGATATATATATATATATTTGGCGCATACAAACCTAAAATTTCTGTTGAGGATGGATAAAATAAAATAATACCAACATCCTGGGGAGACTTTTCAAGAGGGTTAATTATCCAATCTGTTTATTTTAAACATTATTCTGGCTCTTATCCATGTTGAGAAAAGTGTTTGAGTTTCGTTCATCATTTAAAAATGGTGTTGCTAATTGATATAAACTTTCAATAATACCGCGATGGAAACGACATTTTGCATTTTATTTCATGCTGCCAGACACAAAACTCATATATCGGGGTCCAGAAAATCCCTTAACTGGCTACATCGTGAATAAGTACACGGTATTTCGACGGTTAAACGCCATAATTTTGGATTCCACCGTGATAAGGCAAGCAAGAAGTATATGAAGCAGGAGAGGAGAGTTGGAAGCACTAATGCAAATAAAAAAATTTAAATATGTGAACACAGTTAACATTTTTTGCCAATGAAGACCGTACAGCTATTCTGGTGCATCTTAGAGCGAAAATAAAAGGAAATACCCTTCATTGTAAATCTTCGTAAATTAGAAACCCAAATAGGTGTCAAGCTATCATCGCATTACCAGGAAAACCGATCTAGAAACAATATTTTTAATGTGTATAGAATTGCGAAGATAAGGTGTTATTTTGAACCCTATCCACTTCATTACGATCTAGGTACTCTTTCAGGCGTGGGCCTGATCTGATTTGCAGATGCAAATTAGGTTGATCCCCATTGATGTGACAGGCGACCTCTGCAGCACGATCCGTGACTTTGACAAGTACATTGGCGTTCAGTTTTACAGGGTTTGAAAAAGACATCATAATAGGTACCTGTATAGCAGGGGAGCCACAGTGGGCCGGACAGTTTTGTTGATAGCCTGCTCCAAGACATCGGTCCTTCCGAGTTCATCGCCAATGGAAAAGGGTGAAGAAAATGTCTGCTGCGAGAGGGAGTTGTGGTTCCAAACGCGTGGTGGCAGAAAAGGGAGAAAGGAATTTAAGCAAGCTAGTAAAGTCTGGCGCCCGTTAAGCAATAGGCCAAATGACAGAGACGCTAAACACAGGACAATCCGCACCCATTTCCAGCCGTAACTTGCAAAAAAACTGTCAGACCACCTCAGGAGCCACTCGACACTTTTCGTCTTCCCAGCCTTTCACAGTGGACTCATGATTCGGGGCATCTTCCGCTAGGGGCTTCAAAAGGTAGCATCATTTCCGACTAAGCGCATTCAGCGATGCATTAATTGCCCTGAGGAAGACGGATACTTTCGAGACGACAATGCTCTCCTCCGCCGTGGCTTTCGTCATGGTTGGAGGGAGATGCCAAAATTTTCAGGCGTCCTCCACGGCCAGCGCAATTCTCAGGACTTTAATCCAATTGAGCGTTCTACGATTAACTTGAAACACGTAATCGCTCGCTCGATACTCCCTGCCCACGTCGCTCAATAACGGCGTACAATATTAATGACTGAACACATCCCCAGCATCTCGTGGGTTCTATGGCAGCGCCGTGTCCTGGCTGTTATTCAGGCAAAAATGAATTCAACCAATTATTAGGTTCAAATTCTAATAAAGTATCCCTGTATTGCTTTTCAAATCTGTTTATTTTCCGCATAATAATAATAATAATAATAATAATAATAATAATAAATAATAATAATAATAATATAATAAGAAGAAAAAGTCCGCGAAGGCGCCATAAGAACAGGCTTGCAAGACTATGTAAAGCTCCTCCCCCCTTTCCCAGCCAAACCCCGATTACCCTAATTATTACCGGGGACAATATTTTCGACCTATAAACCCGATATTTCTTTCCTTTTTGTTTCTGTCTTCCTTCCGCCCACCCAACGATGCAAAGACTGTATTGGTTTTAATTTATCTCATTAGCTTTAACATCCCGTCTCTGGTGCGGCATCGATTTGTCAGCCAGAAACAGACTTCAGAGCGAGGTTTTTTTATTTATTAACTCTGAGGGTCACTCGCCACTCTTTCGTATTCAGAAAGTTATGCTAATGCCCAAATGCTCCATTAACCCTTGTCATTTATGGGATTCTAGCCGCCAAGTATAATTATCAGGTTACTTTTTTCTTTTTTTTAAACTTCTAATAAAATTAGCTTATCATAGACTTTAGTAATTATTCAGTTTGTCTCTCGACGCGCCCGACTGGAGATTACTCGCAATTTGTAACAAATGAAGAATTCAACTAAATTTCCGTAGCAGTGATATTGGTTAAGGCATGAGAGTTTCCAATTTCAGCAAAACTTATTCCAAGACCACTATGAAAGTTTTCTGGAAGTCTAATGATCAGATGCTTTTTTCTTTTTTTTTGCCCTTTAATTATAAAAGAGCTGTACACAAAGCAGACCGTCAAAGGGAGTATGGATAATAAGCATCTCTAACTGAGCGCTTTTATATTTTTGACTGAACAAACCCACTGACTGCTCTCTAACAGGAACGAGAGGAAGATATAAGAAATCCAGGATCTAAACTATGGTCTCTAAACGTTATTTAAATAAAATGACATCCAGGTTAAATTCTTTAAGGATTTCTAAATAAGTCACCTCTTCATTTCTTTTAATTAGAATTCTACGATAGGCATACCGCTTCCCATGCAATACGCGAGCATAGTTGCAAGAAATCGCTCTTATATGACATTACAAAATGTAAGGATATAAATTTGAAGATCCCGGTTTATTCCGTGTGCAATATACTTCCAATCTGAGTATCGAGTTAGCAAAACGAGTAGCCAGCTCGCTTGTCGTGTTTACGGAAACGGAAATTGGCAGATTTCCTGAAATGCCTATATTTTAGAAAAGGGGACGACGCTGTCTGTCCTCAAGGTGAACAGGAATAGGGCCTAGTTCAATGTTTGGAGCAGTACATCAAATAGCCTTAACAAACTTGATCTGTACAGGCGCACCATTGGCTTCTCAGCACGAAACAGTTGGCATCGCCTCTTAACGGTTTAATATTTCCGACCTATCAGGTGATCTGGAGCAGCCCAAAGGAAAATCTTATCACTGGAATTACTATTCAAAGTAAGAAGTTGTGGAAACAGCACGCACTTCCAAGGTTCAGCGCTATCGACCTTCTGAGTACCTTTTCGGACAGCTGTTTAATCAGCAACGTATTTACCGAAGCAGTACATTAACTGCGCAGGTTTTGAAAAACGCGTGTATACGTCGGCAGCTGATCCTAGCGTCTCCATTTGGTCAGAACAGACACTAAACTTCTTTGTCCTTTTCTTTTCAGGTGAGCAAGCAAACCGAAATGTTACCACAACAGCATGCGTTCTACGTCTCGGACCTTTAATGATTCCTTCCTTTTTCTTTTCAGCTTATGGAGAATGCGCAAGTATTTAAACTCTTGTTTATGAGGCGAGCAGTTCGGGGAAAATCATATTTCTGTCCCCAGGAAGAAGTTGGATTGCTTATTACGTCACACCACACGGAGTTTTTTACGTCTTCAGAAACTCTACACTTAACGATTTCATTAATTTGTCTTTTGGAGCACACAAAGGAACGCAAACAATAACCTCTACCGTTGATAGAAAGTCTGCAGGAAAATCAACACGTACAAGGAAGTAAAATATTAAAAACTTAAAATACACGAACCACGTTTTTGTTAACCATTTTTTTTCAAGTTACGATCGACGCCCGATTTCATTATGAATAATAAATGCTACTTCTTTGGGGGGGGTTTAAATGCAGGAATGAGTTATCTAAAGTAAAAAAAATCGATAGCTTTCTTCCAAACGGTGTTTGTATGTATATACAGAGGCCTGCTAGAATAGAACGAGCAGTCACAGAAAGTCACGCGCTCGGGCTATAAATAGCACGAATCACGAGGGGGGGGTAGATTTGGTAGAATGTTGGAGATTCTTCGCGCTCGGCATTTACTAGATGCCGTCATGACTGGACAATCAGGCTGCGGTCAGGGTGAAAGGAAGGAAGGCAGCGTGACGTCTTGGACTTACAAATGACAAATGAGACAGTACCTAACGTCGCTGTATGAATGCTGAATGAGCGGATAACCGTCGACCAAGACGGCCATCAGCTATTAAAGAAACAAAGCCCTTGTTTTCAGGCGAAGTCCAATCTAAGAAGGCTCGCAGACTCTTCCGGTACTCTACCTATGTCACAAAAGTATAGCTCTAAGCTATTTTCAAAAACATCCAGGCTACAAAGGATGCGTGGGGGCTCGGCGAAAGCCGCATCTATCGGGAGTGAGCGTAAAGCGCAGATTTGGCACGAGCTCAGCGAATAATACACAAGACTTATGGGATGCTGAGCATCTGTTCTGTTCTCTGACGAGATTTCAGTTCGCCAATTCACATCGAAAGGTGGACGTGGATGGGAGAGAGAGAGAGGAGAGAGAGAGAGAGGAGAGGAGAGAGAGAGATGAGAGAGAGAGAGAGAGAGGATGGTCAAGAACTTCAGGAGGTCCGCTTGCAACCCACAGTTCAACTCGGTGGATTTAGCGTTATGGTGTAGTGGACGATTTGTGGTGCTGGATAGTCTGACCTGGAGCTCATTGCCGGACGTCTGAATTCTGTTGCATGCACCTCCAAGTCTGCTAATCATCCATTGCGACTTTTTTTTTTTTTTTCAAAAACGAGTTTTGCAGTTCAAGGCGCATTTGCTGCAAGAATAACTCGCTCCGATAGAGCTCCCCCTCTTTTCTTTTGTTCCTGGGCCCATAAATCCGGTTAAACAGATGTGGGAACACCTTGATTGCCAACTACTGCGAAAAACAAGACTTCCTCCCACATCTTGAAAGAGAAGGTCGACTAAACTTTCACAGAAGTGATGCCATTTTGACAATTTTTCACGGCACCCTTGCTGCAGCATGTCCTGGCCCTCACGAAGCACGTGACTTCTGTGTGACTCTTAGAGGTACATTAAAAATTACTTACACTTCAGGTGTGCTCGATTCTTTTCACTGCATGTGCGTGTTACTTATAATGCAAAAATATTTCGAAATTAGCGGTT
This sequence comes from Nautilus pompilius, assembly GCA_018389105.1. NCBI lineage: Eukaryota > Metazoa > Mollusca > Cephalopoda > Nautilida > Nautilidae > Nautilus > Nautilus pompilius. Next base: position 696,263 of record JACATO010000127.1, on the reverse strand, counting down.
TGGAAACAACCTTTATATAGATTGTCCTTTTTTCACAAAATAACGATTTGTTTTTCTTTTCTATTACCGTCTTGCTAACCCCGTACCCCCTTTTTTGTGACTTCGTCAGGATTATTAATCATCGTAACGGAATTCTAAAGTATGCAGTAGGCTCTTTAGAAAGAGTTAGAACTTGCATGGCGTTTTATAGATATAGAAATAGTCATTCACATAGCACTGAACAATAAAAGACAATGTAACGGGTTACGGACACACGGCAGGTGCGACACGACACCCAGGTACAAAGGGCCCTAAACGTATCGCTATGGAGCCAGAATCCTTTGTTGATCTGTCCCTTTTTTTTAGAGGGGAGAGGAAGAGAGTGAGATATACGAGTATATACTGTATACATTATAATACGTGCGCATGCTTATTTGTACGTACCTATGTATTATTAATTTTATGTCTATCTTAAATAAATATATATAAGATCAAATTATGATACGTGAACCGTGATATGTAGCGCAGATGACTATAAAACATTTATTCGGTAACACCGCTAACTATTAAGGAAAAAAATTTGGTGTAAAACACAGCTAGATAGGAGATGGTCTTCGTAAAGGCCTCTTGTCAAACAGTCAGCAGCGCCGCTAGATAAAAGAGATTTAATACTATAAACGACGTGTAACTGATCCATAAATCTTTCTATAGAGACACGTCATTCATAAATAGACAGTCTCGGTCGTCGTCTAGTTCAGAAAAACAAAACAAAGAATACCAATGTCATTAACTTGTGTCTGTGTATCAAAGTATCGTGTTTTTGTTGTTGTTGTTTTTTTGAGCTAGGTACAGCGTCATTAACTTGGAATAGATTCAGCAAAAGACAGTATCGTCGAAAACGCACATTGAGTCGGCTAGGTTTCGTGTCATCGACGCTTGCTTGAACGTGGTATTTTTGACCTTGAGTTGAATAAGTCTAGGGAGTGTCTTTTATATCAGATGCTGAAGCATACTAGTCATTCCGTCTTTGAGAGATTGGGCAAGTGACAAGCCGCAGTCTCAGAAAACTTAGTAGCCGGATAGCGTCACTAATAAACTGGTACACAATTTTTTTTCTTCCTTCAAATGCTTGCATAGAAATTTAAAAAAAAATTCTTTTTTTCCATTGCCCGCAGCAGCAGTGAGCTGATGGACTTTATGAAGAAAGGGTTCCAATTACAGCCGCGGTCAAAAGATTTTTTCATCGCCATAGAATTTCTTAGTTTTGCTTCATGAAGTCGAACTAAACCCGCCGAGTTTAGCTTTTTTTATGGCTTACCAAATACTTGATGGAGGGGAAATAAACTAAATTTGAAAAATGTGACAATCTGAAATCAAATGCACGATTTACACCAAGACCAAATATATGACGAAAAGTCTTGTCTCAAATACAACTGGTCTTGGGTGCAGTGTCGAGCTGCAGGAGCTTGATTTCACGACAGACTTTATTTTTATTTCTAAGGTGATGTAAAATGTTTGTCCATGGTTATGGGTTTTCTATCATGTTTCATATTTTTAAATATTCCATTATGCTAAGCGAATAAAAATATTACTCTCACCTACATCTGGACCGGACTGAACCGAGAAGATAATCTGGCTGTTTTTATCAAGCGGACAATCGGAAACCATTTTCAGCTTTCTAGAGATTAACATAAGAAAGATCAACGGTAATCTGGTTAAAGTATCAGCATCTTTTAATGAAAGTAAAAGAACAGAAAATAGCTGTCAGCATCAAGGACAGATTCTGAGAGATCTCGAGGTTTCTCGGGAATCTTCGGGAAATATTGTCGCGCATCGGCGAATGTCTCTGCTGGGGAAAGCGGCCTAGGTATTCAGCAATGACGTCATAACAAGAATGTGACCAAGAGTTGTGCCATCTGCATTTACCGTCAATATTCTCTTGCAGACGTCGCCCGTGCTCCAACATGTTCACCAACTTTACTACTTGTTTAGGAGATAAGAAATATCTCCCTTTCAACAAATATAAAATGTTTTACATCATTCAGTTTCTTTACTGGATGCCTAAAAGTCCTGATGGGTAGCAGCAGCGTCTGCATCGTTCGCCAATATGAGAAAAATCATGTTCAGTTTTCCTGATAAAAAGTGGCTCCACCAAGAATTAAGTAATAACGTAAAGAATTTCACTCCGTTTGTAGATTCTGCAAAGAATCTTCTTAACCCTACGGTGCCTTAGATCTTTCGATGAGTGAAAGACTTGGAAACGTGGCTGGTCAGTCCATTGTGTTGAAGTAGCAAGCCCTAACTATGTATGCCCTGATGCTATCGTTCTAGAACACAAGCCCTAGTGCCGGTTCGTGATGGTGATGACGTGGAACTGTCGGCTCAGTCTCATCCAGGTACCTCTGACCAATTAAGTGACTTTGAACAACGACCATGGGAGTCCTTATGTTAGGCATCGATTCTCCTCCACACCATTATGCTGCCGCAACCATATCGATCGCGCTGCACAACAAGGATGGCAACACACCTTTCTCCTCGACGACGCCGCGGTCAGAGAAAATTCAAATTGACTCGAACTTTTTGCCAGAAAACATCACCTGCTGCCACTGGACTCTTGTGCAACGGTTAGATTCTTGCCCAGGCTAATCAAAATTTGTGGACGTTTGAAGCGCAACTCGCATCATGAAGGCGATTTTTTCCTTATGATTTTCCTGGATATTCGAGTACCACTAACTGCCCACAAATGTTCCTAGATCTAGAAGGCAGGGCCATGCCACAGATTTTGTTCGGTAATTATTTTACTGGTAACATAATAAAGGCGATAAACTTAAAAGTATGCTACTCATCTAAATGGTGTCAGCAGCAACCTGCATCGATTATAAATTACGTAATGAGCAATTTGACCGCACGAGTTGTCCCCCCTTTGAAGTTTATGTTTAGACGTCATTTGCTATGTTTCGTTCTGGCTGCTAAATAGAATTGGTAAAGGAAATCATTTAGTTTTGTGTCAATAAAAATATTATAACCGAATTAAAGACAAAAAAAAATTTTATCCTGCTAAAGATAATACCAAAAATGGTACACCTCGTCCTAATTACTAAAGACATCCGTGCTTATTTTTCATACTACATTTCATACTGATGCTAATTATATAGAGACATTTTTTTTTTATTTTAGGAAAACTAGCTTTAAACACAGTATCTGATATGTAGATTAATTAAAGAAAGGATGAATTTACTTGTTGACATTTACTGATAGTACGACCTTGTATGCAGCTTGTTTTGTTGTCTACTATGGCACCTTAAGCTTGTCTCTTTTTTGTTTACTGGATAGCTATTTCGGTGTTTTTACAAATAAGAAGACGGTTTTGGACATATTCGCTTTATCGTTGGAATTCTAGCTGAGCTCTTTCTTGGCTGCTGTTTACGAATTTGCTTGCACAAAACAAGTTTTATAGTTGTTTTGCATCTCATCAGGTAAATTTAACAGAGTTAAAGTATTAATTTAAACAAGGAAATAACACAAAAGCACAAGAAGAACATATGGGTAAATAACTGAATCTTCCCAAAGTACGTGTACACGCATCTTAGTAGAAGTGAAGAACTTCGATATCGGTTCTAGTTCCTTTTATGTTTACATTATTGTTTTCGCCTGATTTTGCGTTTGAACTGCTTTCTGATTGATCAGACGACACGGCTGCCAAACTGAAAGTACAAAACTCGGCCACCGCCGCGAGTGATGAGAAGAGGAGAGAGAGGTCAGAGGTCAGGAGCTTGAAGGTTAAATAACGATTTGTAGCGTGTCGTTGAGCATGAGATCGTAACGCAGTACCCCGACACCAGGCGAAGAAGTTGGGGTGGGTGGGGAAGAGAAATCTTGTCTGTCCGTCTTCACCGGCCCGACGCCATTCGAGAGGGCCACTACGCTACTTTCCGTGTTTTAAATTTTTTGATGGCTGCTTAACTCCAAATACAATTAATATTCGGCTGTGGAGAAGAAAAATAATTCATTTCGTCGACTGGCTCCGCTGTCAGACATCGATGCTGCTCTTTCCTCGTCAGTTCTGACTTTTTAGGCGTCAAATGGAAAATTAAATTAACCGCCACCAGGGCGAAGCGTAGTTTCGGATTTTAACCCTCCGCATCCTACTGCCCCCTCTTCAGATCTGCGTCCACACGGCGCAGGGGCCGCGACACCCAGTAGCACTTCCACGAGACAAGCCAGCGCGTGATTTCCACCCCGCCCCGCCTGTTCCTACACTGGGACCGACTTTCGCAGCTAACCCCGGTACTAACTGCTGCTTCGACCGTGGGAGAGAGGAAGAAGCAAAAAAAAAACAACAAACAAAAACTAACGGAATATTTTCACAAATGGGACATAAACTGGGTAGAAACGGTGTCCGGTTAAGTATTTTAGGGTGGGAGTTACCCGAATACTGGCAGTGGAATACCCACGAAAGCGATAGAAAAACGGATGGTTCTCATTCAGTGAACTTGTATTTTAACTTCTTTTGTCCAGGTTGCTCGATAATCGATTAGAGGAATTCGTTAGTTAATATCTATTAATCATCATATATGCTGAATTATTTCTATTTTAAAAAATTAATTAATTAATTAATCTCTCTTCTCGCATACACTCGGGTTATATCTGTGGGATTGAGAGCTGTATTTATAGGTGCTTGTTGGCCGCACTATGAAATCCGAATTATTATTATTATTATTATTATTATTATTATTATTATTATTATTATTATTATTATTCTTCGTTTATCGTTCTAAGATTACGTGCTAAAACATTAGAATTTGCTTAAAAACGATAAATAAAAGAAATAAATTGCAAATAGCCAACTAATACACGCACACACGGCACCAAACTACATTCTTAACGTGTAGATGTCCCGGATGTTGCTGGACAAACGTCTCCTACGTCATCGGACGCCCGAGTGATGATTATCCAGCTTTCTCTCTGCTACCCGCTGCTATCCTCCATCCTTTTTCTTTGGATTGGTGTTCGCGAACCGTACGCGTGGTGTAGAAAGTTCGTGTCTCCGTATTTCTGGAGAGAAGGGATTGACTAGAGAGGTCAAAACCTCTAGTGGAGCGAGCTCCGAGCCGGGGGGACCGAAACCAAAAGCACCTCGTTATCGGGACCGAAACCCATTTTTGTGGCGCCGAAGCGCCTCGTGTTGTGGGGGGTGGGGAGACAAAATGCCCCAAATGTGGAGCGAAACTTCGTTAGAGCGATCGCTTCCCCAGCCAAAAAACCTCTTTGAGAAAAAAGCCTCGGAACCTCAAGTCCGAAAATCGGACCGGAGCTGCCCAATCTTTCCGGCCAGAGGACTGAAGGCCCGGGGCAAAAAGGATCCCTGGCCCCCATCCTTTCGACCAGGGGACTTTCAGCTGTGCTGCCACCACAAGCGTACCCGGATCCCGCCCATCCAAGCCCCCAGGGGAATCCTTTTCCGCCATGGAGACGCCCGAACTCTACGACAGGGAAAGGGTTACCCCGAGTTGGACGGAAGGAACCAAGATACCCAGAGTGCTACACTCCGATCTTTTTTTCTTCCCTTGGTACGCTTAACGTTATTACGTAAAACTATAAAGTTCTATATGTGTGGTGTGTGTGTGTTTGTGTGTGGGGCCAGATCGGTTCCACGTTCGGCCGTCCTAGCTGTTTATTTTTGAGGGACTCAAATGCTATCCAGAACAACTCGTCAGTCTCTGTCTCTAACTTGTACCTACCGAAACATTAGATTCAACATCCGAATATTACACTTATCTTAAAACCAAGTGAAGACGAAACGATTTCTGTATGTGCACTAATCGCGATTCCCATTCTACTAGAAACCAAAGGAAGGAAAGTACATAGATACAGTCGAAACTCTACTTTGATACAGAGATACATCGACATGGCTATTTAATAAGTATTCATTCAAACAGAGACATGTCTCAAATTATACATCAGAAAATGCTTAATACACTAAAAGTATATATATTTAAAATAATTACATAATAAAATGTAATTAGACTAACTCATAAAATACCATTCTCTTCTAGTTCTTTTAAAAATACACTTAAATCTTTATATTGAATTATGGATTCATTTTTCTTATCTCACCAGACCTGTCGCTTTAATACATCTTTAAAAGACTTATCATTTCCTTTAGCGGCATTTATTAGCAATAAACACGATGACCATTAGCTATATTAAACTGTCAGAAGTAATTACATGCGATTTTTGCTTTAATAGGGCAAACCAAAATGTATCTAATCGGGATAAAGGCAAATTCTGTTTAAATGAGTGATAGATAGAAGATGATGTATTATATTTATACGTGTGAATAATTTATCCTGAAAAATCGTTGTTTTTCTATGGAATGGACGAACCATAAGGCTCGATTATCTTCATTTCAAATTCAAACCTTACGGAAAAGCGAAAACAAACTATGAGATAATTCTTGTTTCAAAGGATTTTGTAAACAGAATATTTATCTGTTATTTGGGGAAGTGCACACTTCGCAAAAATAGGGCGATAATTGTGTTTTATGGTAGAATGATTTTTTCTTTAGATATCTTAAGCAACAGTCCGGGGTATACTATTAACCAAAATAATGGACCCTATTTTTCTTCGTGTGAGATGCTCGCACTTCAGCTTTTTAAACAAAATATGTAGATAAAAGACAAAGAATGTACGTATCATTTTGTGAGCGTGTGTGTAGGAAACAGTTTTGAACAATTCGTTTGAGAAATAGCCGAAACTTCTCTTCTTTTAATCCGATAGTTTACCTTTGTGCTCCACACCTGGAGTTTCGTTCGCCTTTTATTTCGCCTGTCTTCTACCTGAGCGAACGATTTTCTTACTCACCTACGGGAAACAAGCGATCTATGGAGGAGGTGGGTGGGTGGGTGTGTGTGTGTGGGGGGGGGCATCGCTTTGTTTTCGCATTCTGGTGGAATCGAACGCGGTTTCTTCACCGTGATAACAAAGGGTAATTTTCCTAAAACCGAAGTTAGTCCAGCAGCAGCAACAGGCAGCTCGGCGGTGTGGCCCTGTTCGGCTCTACACGGCGAATACAACTGATTCTCTCTTTGGCTTTTAACGGCAAAGAGATAAACCAACACAACAACGGCAATAACAGAGTAAATAAATACATTATTACTACTACTACTACCACTAATAATAATAATAATAATAATAATAATAATAATAATAATAATAATAATAATAATAATGATGAGGATGATGATAGTCGCAATAAACAAAGCAAACTAAATAAATAATAAAATATCAGCAATAATTTTTTTACAGGAGATGTTATTGTTGTCGGCCCTACTAACATCCCGAGGACTATCCCCTTTATTTATTTAGTTCCTAACACTAAAGTTACCTCACGTTTCTTTCACAATGTGTTTTTCAGTGTGACCGGTTTATATGCGCAGAGAGAGAGAGAGAGAGAGAGAGGGAGGGAGGAAGGAGGGAGGGAGGGAGAGAGAAAGAGGGGGGAGAAAGAGAGAGAGAGAGAGAGAGAGAGGGGGGGAGAGAGATGAGAGAGAGGGGAGAGAGAGAGGAGAGAAGAGAGAGAGAGGAGGGAGGGAAGGAAGGAGTGATGGATTGAGAGCGGGAGAGAGAGAGAGAGGAGGGAGGGAAGGAAGGAGGGTGAGGCGTGAAAGCTAAAGAGACTAAGAATCTGTTGTCTAGAGCTCTCATCATTCTCTCGCTGCTCGACTTTTGGCGTACGCTTCAACTCTCGTTTGTTTGTAGGAAAGCGATTTCTCAGCTCTCTACGCTAGACTCTCTCCTACTATCTCTTCTCTCTCACTCTCTCTCCCTTCTTTCTTCGTCTCGCCGGTCGATGATTTTCATTCTGCGCTTTCTCTCTACTCTCTCGCTAAGTCGTCTCTCTTTCTTCTCCCTCCCAACTTTTTTTTCTACTCTTGAACTAAACTAGCGATTTGGACTTTTTTTATTGTACTTCACATCATTACGGTAGATCTATTAATCACGCCCGTCTCCCTGCCTTATAAAACATTGATCACGTGTTCAAGCAACAAAACCGCGTTCTCATTTCGCGATGTGGAAACCATGAAAAATTTATTCTTGAGTCGGGCGGAGTGGAGTGGAAGAAAAGAGCGAGATGGGGATGGATTGCGAGACCGGTTGACAGGTGTTGGTGAAACGATTTTGCATACTGTACTTACAAGAATTTAATTCATTGAAGAGATCCCGGCCGGTCCGCGTACGACAGACAGACAGACAGACAGACAGAACAGCGCTGTGTCAGTCACACCTTTGCCGGGAATAATTTACCGTATGTACGCTGCTTGCCAGTGGAATCTACGAGCGATCCCTGACAGTTTTCCAATATGTCAAGGCTTGCATTTTATCGCGACAAAAAAGGAGACAAAACGTATAGAATAACGCGATAAACTACGACAGCACGCAAGCTTTTCATCAGGAGAACTGAAGCAGACTTACTGATTTATAATGATTCAAACCAGTAAAAAATGAAATAGTGTGAAACTCAAAATTATATATATATATATATGAGAGAGAGAGATGAGATGGAGATGGAGAGAGAGAGAGAGAGAGAGAGAGAGAAGAGAGAGAGAAAGAGCGATGAGAGAGATGGAGAGAGAGAGAGAGAGAGAGAGAGATGGAGAGAGAGAGAGATGGATATGGAGAGAGAGAGAGAGATAGAGAGAGATTGGAGATGGAGATGGAGAGAGACGAGAGAGAGAGCGATGTAAGCTAGAGATAGCGAGACGAGAGAGAGAGATGGAGAGCGGAGAGAGATGAGATGGATGGGATTTTAAAAGTAATAGGAAAGAGACGAAAAATCGAATTTGCTTTAACACACATTAAATAAATGAAGAAGTAGCGCCCAAGAAGAGAGGAGGGTTAAAATAGAAGTGTCAGCCTCAGCCGAGCCGTCCGGACGAGGTGTTATGTCAATGCGAATACCCCGGAAGGTTCGTGCGAGACGGACGGACGCACGTTGTTGTTTATCTTAGAGGGATGGCGCGATTGTAAGGGGTCCGGGTAAAACAAAGAGCGCCGAATGATGGATGGAGGGGAGCCGCTGGTAGTAAACTAATTGGCTCCAGTAAATTGAAGTGGCGACTTCGTAGAGTTCATAGCGGATTTTCCATACCTGACACACCACACACACACAAAAGAGAAAGACTGGGGTAAACAATAATCATGATAAAAAGTCGATGGTTGCGACCTGTTCTCCCCTGACTCCGGAACACCTTTTCAAAAGCTCTCCCCGGTTGCTTTGGCGCTGTTTTGCGTGCACTGACATAAATCAAAGGAGAAGAATGTAAGTTTGCTTCCACTGATGGCATCTACAGCTATCTCCCCTCCCCCACATGTGATTTATACCCGTTTCTTTCCGCGTGTAACGAAAGATTGCGTATCCCGCTTGCTTTAAAAAAATTTTTTTTAAAAAAAGTAGGGGAGATATATTGGCCCCCTTTTCTTTTGTTCAAGATGCCGACCGATGCGGAATCAGAAGAAGGCTGCGGTTACTCCGCGAGATGCGATACAGGTGACAATCTGCACTCATACAACAAACGCGGACTTCCGTTTACAGCCGTGGAGTCCGAGCGTTTTCTAACAAACCCTGGACTTTTCCCGGCTAAGCTGAATTAACCCTTCCACCCGCGGAATTTACTTAATAAAATATCTACAAAAGGATATAAATACAAATCATGACAAGTGCGACTCAACTAAAACTATTCGGAGAAGAAGGATTTGCTTTTGAAGATCTGGGATAAAGCGAAACTTTTGGCCATCGGCCGAGAAAGAAGGACCAACATGGAACAGTTTTGCAATAGGTAACGTTTCTCTTGTCTTTACAGCAGACCCTAAGGTATTTTAAGGACTCTTTCGGAAGGTACACGGGAAAGAAGATTAACGTCTAAACCGGTCACTAAAGAGGGCTGGGATAGGATACTTGCATGCGCAAAAGTCGATTTAAAAAAATTGTGATGGTGCGTCCGACTTATTTTTTTTTTTTACAGATGCGCTCGAATTTTGAAGGTAGTGTACTTCTAAACCCTACCGTGCTGCGCGGTACCCGGAGGAGACACTCGATTATAAGCTGGCGAACGGCCGAACGGCAGGTAGTCAACTGGCGATCTACGCATGTGACAAGGAAATGTTACTTACGTGGTAAACTTTGAAACTCATGTAGTGGTGACGTTACCCTAGAACAAGCTTCAGGTAAGGTGCGGAGGCGCTAAAGATTAATATAAGGGAACGTTTCTGCTTCTTCTTCTTCTTTTTTTTTAAACTAGAGGGTACAAATTGATTTTTGGGTGGGAACTAGTGCACCAGCGCAGATATTTGCTACACCGAGGGGTTTTGATGTAGACATGAGAACCACACCCACTTCTAAGTAACCGATGTTTGATTGACAAGTCAGATGAATACGAACTGGGTTGTCATGGCATATCTCGACTACCGCACACGTTCAACTTCTCTCTATCTCCATCGAGCCAGTGTCGCGTTCAAATGTGGCAATTAAATATCTAAGTCTAGTTTCTTACCTAGTTCAGCAATATTTAAATGACTGACATTTGGTGCATCTACTTTTTAATATATATATATATAATATAACTTATAACTTAAATGATCCGGACGAAAATTATTCATCAGTGGAGATTAAATTATAGAGGTAAAATAATTTTGATGTTTTTTTTCCGCATCTACTTCGAGAGAGAGATAGATACAGAGATAGAGAGAGAGAGAAGAGATGAGAGAGAGAGAGAGATACAGAGATAGATAGAGATAGAGAGAGAGATAAGAGAGATACAGAGAGAGATACAGAGGAGAGAGAGAACGATACAGAGAGAGAGAGAGAGAGATAGATAGAGACAGAGAGGGAGAGAGATACAGAGAGAGAGGAGAGAGAGAGAGATACATAGAGAAGATACAGAGAGAGAGAGAGATAGATAGATAGAGACAGAGAGGGAGATAGATACAGAGAGAGAGAGAGAGGAGAGAGAGAGATAGAGAGAGAGAGAGGATAGCGAGAGATACAGAGAGAGATACAGAGAGATCAAGATACAGAGAGAGAGAGAGATAGATAGATAGAGAGAGAGAGAGAGAGATAGATTACAGAGAGGAGAGAGAGAGAGAGGAGAGAGAGAGAGAGAGAGGAGAGAGAGAGAGAGCGAGAGAGAGATAGAGAGAGACCAGATAGACAGAGAGAGAGCGGAGAGAGAGAGAGATAGATAGACAGAGAGAGGAGAGAGATAAGATACAGAGAGAGAGAGAGAGATAGACAGAGATAGAGAGAGATAGATACAGAGAGAGAGAGAGAGATATAGAGACAGAGAGGGAGATAGATACAGAGAGAGAGAGAGAGAGAGAGAGATACAGAGACAGACAGAGAGAGAGAGAGATACAGAGACAGAGAGAGAGATAGAGATAGATAGAGTAGAGAGATAGAGAGAGAGAGAGATAAGAGTAGAGCGAGAGAGATAAGAGAGAGAGAGAGAGAGAGAGATAGGAGCGAGAGATACAGAGAGAGAGAGAGAGAGAGAGATACAGAGACAGAGAGAGAGATAGATACAGAGAGAGAGAGAGAGAGGAGAGAGAGAGAGAGAGAGAAGCACACAGCTTGTCACCTCCATGATTTATGTGTTTAACTAGCCAGCTTCGATTTTTCTTTAGATCACGGATAATGAATGATAAACAAATCCCACTGCATGCTACAGTATATATATAGTAGGGAACGTGGTCTTTCTTTTTTCAGCGATCCCAAAAGTAGAGAAGGGCTCTCAGTAATTTTGCGCGCTCGCGGGCACCAGGCGCGGCGCGAGACAATAAAACGTAGTGGCACAAAGAAGCCGACAAATAATAATACTGGCTCCTCTTCCCTAACAGATGATTACCAGACGTGGGGTCAACGCCAGAAGTTTCTAGAGAAAGCGGAATTAAGAGCTAAAGGCCAAGTGGACGGGGGATTAGATGCGCAGACTTTAATACGACCTTTTACAAAAAAATATGAAATAAGAGACTGTGTTCCTTTCTGCGCCGTAGTAACTTGGGGATGGCGCTAAGCCGCATAACTTCTTGGTTCTCCGCCTGCTTCTCCATCTTTCAGACGGAACAAAATATATATTTTTTTTAATTAAAAAAAGGAAAAGAATAAATAGATAAATAAGATCAAGATGGGCGTAGGAAACCTCAGAAATGAACTCCTACCACATACAGCATTAATCGGACATTTTGCTGATTCGAAAGTATTCAGTAATAATTTAAACTGAAAGCTGAAATAATTCAGTAGTATGGATTTCAGCCTGTATGATTGTTGCTGTCGGGTTGTACATCTGGAACTGCTGTATGGGGACAATAATAATTTTAATAATAATTTTAAAAAAACATTTTATTAATCAGATTCGAAGAAATAATTCTGAAACTCGATTTATGGTTTGGTGTTTTTGAGTCCGTTTGGCGTAAGGGGGAATTTATTAAGTAACAGACAGATAAGTTTTACCATTTAAATAAAAAATAGAATCCTTCTGTGTGGATGAAGAATAATAATTTAGAATGTTAAAACATGGTAATATACTGTTCTGTTTTTGTATTTAACAAAGAGCAATGATTTACACCTGAAATATAACAGACCTTTAGTATACAGGTATTCCTGCAAAGTGGGTTATATACAAAGCGTGGGTCCATTATTGGTAGCGCGACACCAAATGATGATGGGAACGGAGGAAAGAGATGTGGTAAAATTACAAAAACAAAATCAACACAGCTTTCAGAAATCAAAGTTACAAAGTTACCTAATACACAAAACCTCCGTAAGTTTTTTTAAAAAGCCAGATTAATATTTGACTTTATTCATCTTTAAGCGGCCCAGACAAACCAGAACCTAAAAAAAAAAAAAAAACTTAATGCAGACATCGGAGTCTGATTGACATCAATATCGTCCAAAATTTAAATATTTTACTACAACAAATTTATTATGCATATTATGGTAAATAAGACTATGAATGCAAATCATTTATTATTATTAGTAGATCTCCTTATGATTCACTCCAAACTAATACAAATATATACATCTAGTGTAAAATATATTTAATCTCTATTTAATTCAGTATATACATATATAAATTTTATATAGAATATTATATTTTTATTCATTAAAACAGATCACGAAACGTTTGTTTGCTTCTTTGTTGATATAAAAAAAAATTGTTAATAATTATTCTGCTTTGTATTTTTTTTTTGAAAAATTAATCTGTTTTAAGAAAACAAGATAAATAAATAAGATACAATTTTCTGCAAATAATTTTATTAAAATTGATAAGGACCATAATGTGCATATTTCCTATTAGGGTATTAAAAAAATTATAAATAGTTTTAAAACAGTTAATTTTCTTTGAACTAATTAATACAAATACCGACAAAAATAATTCACTATATTTAAATGTAAATGTAATTTCTTCGTTAGAATTTTTTTTAATTAAAAACCAAGCGAAAAAAACATGGAATTTTGCTTGATTTGAAGTAATCCTTAAACACATATCTAATTGCACACCTAATTTAGCTTCAGTATTCCTATTCTACACGAATAATCTTTCCTAAAAACCAAAGAGAATCTGTGTGTCTAAAATTGGTGGTTGGAACTTGTCATGCTAAACTACGAACAGGTTAGATTTCCGAAAGGATATCCCGATTTTTTTCAAAAGCTAGCCTGATCTAAATAACTAGTCTCCCCCCACTAAGAGTCTTCGTTGACGTTTAAAGCACGCAACTCGTAGAATTCTATATGGAAATTCTTTACTATACAATGTTATGTAATATTTTACAGGTACGAAATGATTTTCAGCCGACTTCGCCAGTTTGGCGGTACAGTAATTAACAGCGTACTGTCCGTCAGGTTATCTAAACAGTAGAGTCTGGAAAAAGATCTGCAGGAATAAGATAAGCTCGAAGTTACAGAAATACTTGTTAAGTACAACCCAGCGCGAGTACAGGTGTGGTAGGTAAGTAAGATTGCAGGTGGCCAGAAAAAGGTCCAGTAACCGACCTTTTTGATAACGTAAAGCGCGTTCTCGTCAGCATGAATCTGTCTCCATTAAGGATTTTTTGTCGAATTTTCTAATAATTAAAATTACGCTTCGATGCGAACAGAATAAAAAATTTTAAAAAAACAACAAATATTTATTAAATTTAGACAACTCCAACTAAATGTGAATTTTACTCGCGTTAGAATATTTGTTTTTGAAGTAGTAGTGATCAGATTTTTGTTGCTTGGAATCTCTTAAAAGAGACTACAGCGAGCCTTTAAATGGCGCTATAGAACTGAAGGGCTGGTTTAACTTTCTCTGGGCACTAATGTAACTTATGTAACTTACTTGGGGCTTTCGCATCACGTGACTAGATTAGAACTGACGTAGTAGCCGAAAAGCGGTCAATCCATGAGAATGCTTGGAACAAAAGTTAAAATATCGTGGTTATCAAACAAATGTTTCCTACCCTGGCTCAGAAAAGTGGTTTTGTTCAGGATCAACATGAAGATTCTTGACTCTGAAATTCATTAAAACACCAAAAAAAAAAAAAGAATCTCTCTCTCTCTCTGTTATCTCTCTGTCTCTGTCTCTCTCTCTCTCTCTCTCTGTATCTCTCTGTCTCTGTCTCTCTCTCTCTCTCTCTGTATCTCTCTCTCTCTCTGTATCTCTCTCTCTCTCTCTCTCTCTCTCTCTCTCTCTCTCTCACACACACACACACACACACACACACACACAAATAGTGGTACTTAACATTTAGTACTATATAACAAGGTAGTTTTAAATCATTAATCTTTTAAGCGGGGCAAGTCTAAAGAATTTTAAATTTTAAAAGAGTCAAAGTTAATTTTCATAGAAGTACTATGGACTCTCTTTAATAATTTGCCCTTGTTGGTTGAATCAGATAGGTCAGACTAAATAGAAATCAAAACGGTTAATTCTACTTAATACTTCATGATTTCAATGACATGTGTGTATTCCACAGAAATTGTCAACCCCCCCACTAACCAATTGAAAGACGCGTCGCCCAATCTCGCAGTGAGCTAGATTCTACTTTAAAAAGAAACTGTAAATAAGTAACCGCTGAGCATTGGGTTAGTAGGCGTCTAACCACATCTAATCATCATCATCACGATGGAACAGCAAATGAAGTTGTGACCAGCCATCTAATTCATCAGATTTATAGCAGATTTTAAACCGTAGTTTTTGTTTGTTTTCCTGGGCAAGAAAATTTATTAAAATGTGACGTAGACTGCGTTAATTAATCAGCGAAGGAGACGCACGCGCTGATGAAGTCTAACAGCGTAGAAGGTTGGGAATTAATTATGCAAATGTAAGCAGATGAACTCTCGTCGCCGTCATCGTTTCTTCGCGAAGCTACATTTCGCTCTTCTTTAAAGGGTTGGATTGCTATGACATAGAAAGATTCGCTTCTTGGTTTCCATACTTTGGACATTTGTAAATTGATGCATTGCGCTGATTCGTAGTATCGACGTCCAATCGAACATGATATCACCCTCTGGCCGGCCGCAAGCACGTGTTAACTCGATTTCGGCGAGTTTGCTTATGTCTATTAAAACTATATTACTAACAAATAAAACAAGAGTAAATTTATTGCTCTGCTGCATAGATAAACACTAGGATTTGGTACAACATATCAGTGCATAGTGCCTCGTAAACGAAACATTTTTGAAATTTTATAACGTATAGTATGCTCATACCGCCGATGTAAACAATTCGTTTTGGTTAATTTAAATTATTTATAACAAGAAATCAGGCAATCCAATCATTTACTCTGTGCGAGTGTGAGTGCGTATACATATAAAGTTAAGCGTATTTTTATACACAAAAATTTGTAATAGTAAGTACAAAAAGGTTATACATCACAACTGCTGTAACCTCCTCCTGTTGCGCTATCCGATTTTCTAATTTGTCAGATCAGCCAAAAACAAAACAAACAACAACGCGTCAGAATGAGGGCGTTCATCGGTTAATAAATCGTAAGACAATTTAAAAGCACCAACTTTAAACTAAACCGTCTCCATCGATTGAAAAGGTAAAATACCGGCTTAAAATAGTGGAACTGATACTAAGAATGGATGGTTTTCGGTCGGTCTAGTGTCATCCGCAGAAGCGAGAAAATTATTTCGCGCTTTTACCACCGTCTTGTAATAAGTAATAGCACGAGCTGATAAATCCACGTTTCGACGGCCATTCCAAGTCGTTGCCATCTTCTGGTCTTGAAAAAGAAACAACTGTTCTTGGCATGAAAACATTGGTGCTAATTCAATCCCAATATTATTTGCACGCCAGAAACAAGTCTACCTTTTCTGGTTTTTATTGATAAAAGAAAAAGGGCAATAACTCTGTTATTTCTAGTTGCAATCGTTCTAAGGAGTCAAAGACGGAATCAAAATATATTCAACTTAAATATTGTAATTAAATAACTATATTTATGTAATGGCATTTAGAAACAAAAGGCGAAAGAATTTAAGAAAAAAAATTAGCAATAAAACTGTTTAAAGAGCATTATGCTAAGTTTACCTTTCTTAACAAGTCCATCCATTGGTGAATCCGCTTCATTCTCACACTGATTCCAGTTACTATCTTTTCATCTTCATGGAGATACGTTTTCTTCCCCCCCACATGAATGGCGCTAAGTCTTCTACTTCGGTCGTCTTCTCGTTTGTTTGGGTAGCCGCTGACAACCGCATGTCCGTATTTCTGCAAATACTTTAGAAACATAACATTGTGTAGAAATCAAAAAAGCTGTCGAGAGAGAGATAATGATGATGATGATGATGATGAGACGGCATCTTTTTTTTTTTTTTTTCCTTTCTGGATAATTGATGTCCCTGGATTTATTGTTTTTTTTTTTAATGTTACTGATACAAAAATTAGTAAAATGTCAACAAAACGACTTAACAACCAGCAGGCTGCGGGTCAGAGTCGGGGCTTTCTGAACAACAACAACAAAAAAAAACAGCGAGTAAACTTAAAGCTGATATTCCTACAGAGAGAACAGTGTCGGGCAATGGAGCCTCTGATGGTGACAACAGAGAATTCGGTACGTTTTTTTGGAATATAGACATCTAGGAAAACAATGCGGTTAATAGCCGGAAAATTTGCCATGCTAGAATATCAATCTTTGGTAAATTCATTTTGAGCTGCTTGCATCGACGTTGAATAAAAGCAAAGAAAAAAGAAGACAGGATACACGAATTGGTAATATTCTGGAACAAATAAGCCTTGCGGATTGCCAGAGAGTGTAACTAGGTTCAGCGCTCACCAGCTGGTGACCCAGTTTACAGTGAGGAGACCCTCTCATGGATTAAATGTCGGCTTGACATCCAGTTGCATCATGGTCATTTGCATTCGTTTTTAACATAAATACATTTTGTGAAGATTAGTAATTGATATGTTTTAAAGATTTATTATTATTAATCAATCTGCAACGCATCCGTTAAAGATATTTGATATTCCAAGTAAAGTCTCCCGCACACAGACTGTACCTGCCAATAAAAGTAACCCGCGCACTTAGCATTAAAATTACAATCCGAGGTTAAAAGCCACGCCGCTATCCTCTGCCAGAGAGCTTTGCCAGACTCATGAGGTTGTGAGAATTTTTTAAAAAGAAAATGCATCAATCTGTTGTCTCCAGCGTATACCTTCCACTACGTCGCTACCAACAATATAATATCTAAAAATTTATGATTGGAAATATTAATATTTGTACTACTAGCTTTCTTTGCCCATCTAACCACAGTAAATAGTACATACTCAGTGGGCCGCTTAATCGTTTGTTATCATAAAACTGCCTCTCTTTCGTCTAGTTAAGTTGATATTCCTTTTACAAAATGCCCCTTAGCTTTGGTCATTCGTACTTTATTGCCAGTGTCGACCTTAAACAGTATTACGGAAGATGGTTGTAGTAAATGTCCGTAGAAAAGCATCCAAACACCAGGCGGGCGAGTTTCCGGAGTTAATGAACTGGGGCGTTCGCTCGGTTGATGTTACGACGCCAGTAGTGAATGCAGGACTTAGCAGGATACAGAAGAACATCGACGTTAAGCACTTGCAACTTTTCGCGTAACGTTCCACAGAAGCCGCGTTGTTCGAAGCGAGAAAAACTGCAGAGGTTTGATACTTCTAACCTTTATGCAAATGTCGCCAACTGAGTTTCTTTCACGGGGGTCGACCATGCAACTACCGGCCCTAGTAAAACAAAGACCAATAGAAAGAAAAACGAATGGGTGTGAGAACACGTGAATGGAAAAGCCAATCGCAGAAGGTTTAAAAAGTTAAAATCATTGTCCACAAATAAGAAATCGACCCGTACTAAATGGCACAGAACTCTTACTTTCCTCCATACTAAAAGTGTTAAAAGTTATCGTCAAGGGTAAAGTTGTCTGTATTAAGTATTAAAAAACAACAAAAAACACTTATTTAAGATGCAAAACAATACCTGTTATGTAATGAATCAAATTGACGGGTACTAGAAAAGAACATGAGGTATGCACCATTTCCAAGTATTCCAACGAAGTCGTTTTGAGCTGTGCCTGATAAAACAAGTTCTAGTATCATTAAAAGAACAAGACAGTTCGCTTACATCCTGAATATTAGGAGACACGGTCAAGCTCATGACCGCATAAGCACAATCCTTTTAAAATTCTGCATCATACGTGATCATACGCATATGATACAAGACATGGGTGTTAAGAATAAACTGACATTTTTCGTTACCGAAATAGGTGTGGTTTTAAATATAGTCGCGTGGAATTACTTAATTTCATCGGTAGATCTCATCTTACACAAAATCAAATGGACGTATTCCAGTTGCAAATGATACAAAATCCACATGTTGTGTTTCTCCCGGAATAGTTGACTGTTTAAAACACAACTTTAATGGTTTTAAGGTGAAGTACAGAGGGTATCTTTTACAATGTTTGTAGTCTCTGTAAATGGTTTTTCGCTTGAAGATCTTACACAGCTTAAGAAAATTTCTTTGATCGCGAAGTAAGAAACAGATGATTGATTCAACAAAAGGAGAGTAATTTCTTTTTAGAAAAATAGACTTCGTGTACTTTCAAAATCTCTTTCTTGGTGCATTAACAACCGATATTTAACTACTACTTTTCTATAGCTTTAATTTCGTATTTGGTTGAAAGGAAGGCACTAACTTTTAATTAAAATCAAACTTTTGTTTCAAAAATGTTTACTAAGAAAGGCCACGATTGTAGAGTTTTTATCTTACTCTCTGGTCTTCTCAATTCCAGAATCCCTCAAACATGTTACTTCACTGTACTGTCTTCCGCTTTACCAAAAGCATCTTTTCTACCTCAGTCAACAGACGAAATTCACTTTATAACTTTTCTCTCAATCCTGGAATAACTGCACCGCAAGATGATAAACACTCAACGGAGGTTATCATTCCAAAAAACAGACATACATTAAAAAACTTAATTTTATGATACAAGAAAGAATCGCAGATGGAAAATGCCAACCTACTACAGGCACTACCATATCAGACCCACGACATTTCCGAACCAATAGCGGTCCTCAACAATACTACAAGATTCTATTCGCCCGAAACAAACCATTTATTTTATATAGTAAATACAAATTTCAAGAATTTCAGAAATTACTGGTGAAAACTCCCAAACTACGACCAACCGTTTGTACCTGTGCCTCATTTCATTGTAAAACCATTGGAAGTCTAACTAGTTATATATATATATATTTCCATACTGGGAAAAACTCCTCGATCAAGAATACCTCGGATTCTGCTAATCGCCCAGACATTCACAGTTTAGATGATAAAATAATTGTATCATATGACGTAAAAACCCTTTTTCACAGACGTACCTCTAAAAGAAACGATTAACTATTTACCATTCATTTACCAGTTCTACGTGAATCCCCGAAATTGTTTTTTTTACCATCCTAATATCAATTTCAGGAAAACAGGTTCTCTAATTCTATATGCAGAAAATCTGGGGAAAATGCATACCCAGTGAAACTCGAGACCGCATTAATTGGAAACGCAACCTCTTACTGAATTCCCCTATATGGTGCCAAACGCGTGACTACTAAGCAAACTTAAAATAAGTTCTGTTATAAACGATTTTTCTTAAGGACGGTCACCCTTACAAGGTAATCATTGACATAATGAACAACTCTGGTAAACCTAACCTACAAGAAACCATTATTCCCAGGAATTAAAAAAAACAACAACAACCAAAGCCAAAAATTCCTAAAGAAACTTGACAATTTCACACAAGGCTGACTTAATTTCTCTATTATTTGGAAGATACGATAAAGGGTAGTGTTCTACCGAAAGGAAAACAAAAACACGTACACGCCCTTTAGATGTTACCTATGCAGGCGCGTGTATATGATGTAATAGATCATACATCGAAGAAACATCACGCAATTTATAACTTTGCGCACAATAATATAAAAATCTCACAAAAAGGTCCTCGAGGCAAGTCGAGGGTGCTCTCCCCACTTGGCGAATTATAGCAGCCCACCCACCCTTCGATGAACAATGAAATCTCTTTGCATTACTTTATTCTGCCCTAACCTCAATAGGCAATTCCCAACTTACTATCTGGTGCTATATTACACGGAAATATGTTTGACTTTGAACTCTTTTTTTGTATAAATAAACGGAGATTTTCCTTACCCAGTCCATACCCGAAGATAATCTCAGTGTTTGAAAACATTCATCTGAACTGCTGATATAAAAAGTCTGTTGTCTTAGCCCATTTTTCTTAAAAGTTATCACTGGTTAAATTAAATGAGAGAAATTATTCTTCTGTGGAAACAATACCAAAAAAAAAAAAAAACACATTACGCAGAACGTAATATAAAGATAATAAATGTATGCCGTATACTTTAACAAAAACTAACATAAAATTTTGCATTTTATTTACTACTTTTGCATTTGTTTCTCAGATTTTGAAAACGACCCGTTTTTTCGATACCTATTTAAAAACCCTGCGAATTTGCATAACAACGTTACGTTAACGTTTTGAAGTACATACTTCTTTGCAGGTTTTAACCATTAATGGAATTAAGAAATGTCCATTTTTTTTTTAATCTGACAATTTGAAATCTAACAAGCAAGTATATGGTTCTCGAAAAGACCTTATGAATCATGAGAACTCCATCAGACGCAGTCAGATGCAAACATTATGATGTAAAACGTTTGGCCATAGCTTTAGACTTTTTACAATAACATTAATTACTTCAAGGCTGAAACGAAACTTATAGAAAAATAGACAAAAATATTATACTATAAAAGAAATTTTAAAAAAATTAATTAACTAATTATAAATAAAAAGTTATTGGGCAAGCATTAAGACAGTGACGACTTTGATATTCTATAATGAAGAGCAAGAAAAATTAATAAGACGAAGACTGCTTTGAATTTATAACTACAGATTAATAAAGAAACGAAAATAGTTTACACCAGACGTAGTAGGAGGAGGAGAGTGAGAGAGGGGAGGCAGACAGAAAATATAAAATGACTTCATTAAATAAGCATTATGCGAGATTGAAATGCCAAACAATATTGGGGAGGATTAAGGAAAGCCGGAGGATTGTGGAAGAAGGGTTTGTCTGTTTTGATTACAACAGCGGCCTGTATTTTGAGAAAGATGGATGGTATTATTGTAATGAAGCTCGAAAATTACTGAAAGACATTCACGTAAAAGTAAAGAGCATCCCTAGCCCGGCTTTGATACGCCAACCTTCTTGAAGAGCCGGGGGGATATTTGAGTACTTAATGAAGAAACCAAAAACCAATGAATATTAAAAGCGAACGTTCAGAAGTAGAGAATGTACTTGAGTGACGATTCTAAATTTCTGTTTCCTATGAACGAACTCGTCCATACGACATTTTGATGAATGCATTCTAAACTATAGTTAGTTACCGTTAATTGGTCCATGTTTAGAGATCTCTTTTGACTCTCGTAAAGGCTACATTTAAAATGTCAGCCTCGTAAATTTCTCTTATAGCTTCTTTTTATTTCTTCTTATAACGGCCAACAATTGCGTTCCATACATTACGCAAATTTAATTTATAAAAAAAAGAAGAATTTAAAGAATATATAAGAATGTCTTGAAGCGCAAATGTGTGGTACAGTCGAATAAGTTTGCTATCAGTACATTCTGTAATTTATTTACCTATAATGTAGATAAACATTACGGAATTTGCGAGCCAGTAAGCCCGGTCCGCTTCTTTCTCAGCTGTGTGGTTTTTAAAACTTATCGTTGCATAAGATATAATAAAAATTAATACTATGCATATAAAATTTTTTAAAAATGATATACGGTACTGGCGTGAAGTCTTGTTGGATACAGGAACATTGGTAAATGGTCTTCATATCTACATATCGATGATCATTCACTGCCATTGTCAACAAGATTGTCCACGATGACTTACTCTGATGCTTGTTGTTTTCAGGCTGAAATACATTGCTAACCAACGTCTCAGGAACTACCTTTAGCTGAGGTAAATACGGCTTGTCATAACCGTGTGACGAGCGTCCCAGCATCACCTGCCTCTTCGAGACAGGTCTAATAATTTCCAAAACGTTTTCTATTGGCATTTTCTAATTTTTCATTTAGAAACTACGTCATGTATTCACTAGTCATTCAGCAGCGAGTGCCCTTATAAACATCTTTTAAATATTTTATCGTCGTCGTTCTCATTACTTCTTTTCTGTTATCCCCGACATTTAAGATAGTGTCGGCTAAACAAGTCAGCAGTTTGTGGCCGAATCGTAAGCACCTGACTGTAGCTAAACCTGTTTGTGATTGTCATCTTTTTTTACGGGAACAGTTGACTGCCAATACATAATGCAAACTAGGAAACGCTTTTATGTTGCAGAGGTGTAATGATGTTCTCTGGCAGCTTCTGTTGGATCGATTTCTGTTACTAAGTAACCTAACAAACAAACAAACACAAATATAAAAAAATATATTTATAAATAGGAAATGGTTTACGAGAATATATATTCCATTTATGGCTTTATTTAGAAATCGGGAGTTAGTAACGGTAGAAATCATGGTTATACTTTCTATAAGGTGGTTCATTGTTTTGCTGCTTGATAAAGCCAAGGTCCATCGATCAATGCTCAGAAGAAATAGTATGCTGTTAATTACATGCTAATTTTTGTTCGCAAGAATTCCATCGTGCTGATTAACCTTCCAACCATCTTCTATGTTCAGATTTCCTTTTCGATTCTTAACTGAACGCATCACATAAATCTCCTAAGGCCGTGTGTTTTTTTTCTTCTTTTCACTTCCAAATCTATGGTAGAATTTGTGCAAACCTTTCCTCCACCAAGCCAACCTTTTTCGTGGGATCTAGGTGGAGCAGAAACGTGGCCAGCCACGGATTGCGCGTTCGTCTCTGGTAAGCTGAGAAATCGACTTTACCTACTCCAGATTGAAAGATTCGGGCTTCTCTGGGTATTTTACGTTAAGAATGACCATGACAGAAATCCGCTGCTTTGTGTATCTGCAATTCCTTGTCTTCAAACCATATTACTGTTTGCTTACTACAAAACCTAAGCGCATTTTAATAGAGTTAATATTATTTTTACAAGTATTCCTGTACCGATGTTATGACTCAGTTAATAAGTATAATACTCAGTAATAATATTTAAGATGGAAAGAAATCATGTGATGAAACTTTTCGCATAAATTTGTTATCACACATTTTTGTCATGAACATATCTCATGAGAGTCATATATATGTATGTATGGATTTTATTGGTAAGTCCAAAAATGGTCGCCGTCAGTGCGTGCATGTTGTATAAAATACGTTAAGAACCAGTTACACGCAGTATATTGTAGAATATGCTAAAACTGATATAAACCAAATTTTGCGTTTTAGATGTTATTTATAAAAGACTTCTAGAAGTCTAAATTAATTTACGTAAATAAATTAATTACATTGTAATTGGCTACTCGGTAGTCCGGTGGTTAGTTTTCTGGACTTCTAAGATAGGAGGTCAGAGTTCGGTTAGGCCGTCCGTACGTCCATGGAACGGCTAGCTGCTCCTTCTCGTTCTTCTTCATCGAGCGCTCCTGTTTCCTCCCATATCTAAGAACGAAAATCTATAGTGAGGATTTATTTCCCTGCTGAAAATCGGAAGTTCCGTTCCTAATTATTGTACTAATTAACTGGAATTTGAAACTATAGGAACAATTGGATTTAAATTTAATAAAATTAGTGACAAGTTCGCGATTTCTAAAGAGTCTTTTTGAATATTTTAAATTTTTTTAACGAAATTTTTATAATTGAAGAATACTTTCAATTAAATCATACCCGAGATACTTTATGGTTATTAAGCGGGTTCCCGGAAATTGCGTTAATTTTTTATTATTATAAATAAACTAATTAATTAATTAGTTAATTAACTAATAACTAGTCGTCGAAATAATGCATCCTATCATCTGTATTATCAATAAATCAACAAATCAGTCAGCCAACCAACTGGTAAAATTTGGTAAATAGAAAAGAAACAAAAGGATTATTCATTGTGCTATTTCTATTTAAAAGAGAAAAACGAATAGTATGGTAGAGCTTCATTTTCCAAAAGGTTAATCAATTAAGAGGTAGCTATGCATACAAATGACTGGTCAACTGATTTGTATGAAAAGAGAATAGAGTTTGGTTTTTATGAAAACAAAAAATAAAGTTCTGACAAAGGGTGAAAAAAAGAGGAAACTATCCGTTCGGCACGGTTGTTTATTGGACAGGTTTCGCGTTGCATTTTCCTTCAGTATTTCGAGTTCTGTCGCGTAAGTTATCAAACAAAAATACGCCAGTTTCGTTAGAAGAAGCGTTACATAAATCATACCTGACCCGACCCTTTCATCTGCAATTTATATTTCTTGTATTCTGTTGCGGGCCTAACAACCCCTCTGCGGACACAATAGCTACTTTACAGCACGGATACCGAAATTATTGACTTTTATACATAATATAATTAATGTGTGACAATGATTTATCAGCCAGCGGACGAAAAGTGAGAATCGCATCGTTTTACGTGGCTTGGTAGTGTGCCTTGCCCAGGCCCCATATCCACCGATAATAAAATTACACACGTAGATTGTTGTATGTCAACAACCTCGCTGTACAACAAATTAATTAGATTATAGCGATGCAGAACCTGCGGATGAAAACGTAAAGTAAACAATAAACCGAAGTACGAATTTCCAAGCATCCGAAACGATATAGGTGAGGTGAAGACATTTGATTAATGTACAGAAATTACCGTGTTGGTAAAACTGGGCGTTGTGGTAGTTCATATATCAAACCAGAATTACAGGGTAAATAGGGATCCATTACAAGAAATTTATTGTTTACTTTGCAAAACGATACTTAAAGAGACCCTTTTACGAAATTATAACAAAAAGCGTATTGCAGTCGAAAACGTAGCATGAGCGAAACCTTGCGTATAGATATGGAAACCAGATTGTCCCTACATATACCAGAAAATGGCATTTTTTTTTAAGGTAGAGATTTAAAAACCTAATTACGTGCGACATGCTGCACAAGTAACAGTTGTCCATATTCTACTCTCGAGTTTGATGCAAATAATGATTAATGTAACTTTTTTCCTTCTCCCTTTTTTAAAAATTTTGCTTTATGTAAAATAATAGCCGATCGTTCAGCAGTGCAATAGATTAACAATAAATCTTGCGAAACAATCATGAATTCTAAAAATTCACTCTTAACAAATAGTTATTTTAACGTTTATATTCTTGCCAATAATCAACTATCTTTGACGCATCTTTAAAAGCTCTGTCCAGACTGCGTTATTATATACACGATGGTTTTCGTAAAACTTAGCAATAAAAATCTCGATTGAGATGCTAACCTTCGAGTAATATCATTAAATCTTGATAAAGCTTAGAAATTTCCTGGGTGTGTTCCAAACATGAAGAAATAAAAGAAACGATCTTCAAATTTAAAAAAAAGAGTGTAGACAAAACCACAAGAAAGGCAATAAGTTTATGAAGAGGGGGTGTTAGTTGCATTATTCTTATCTTTACAGGCTAAACTTGAGAGAGAGAGCGAGAGAGAGAGATGAGAGAGAGATGAGAGAGATAGAGATGAGAGAATGAAGAGAGAGAGAGATGAGAGATAGAGAGAGCGAGAGATGAGAGATGAGAGAGAGAGATATGAAGAGAGAGAGAGAGAGAGAGAGAGAGAGAGAGAGAGAGAGAGAGAGAGAGATAGAGAGAGAGAGAGAGAGAGATGAGAGAGAGAGAGAGAGAGAGATGAGAGAGATGAGAGAGAGAGAGAGAGAGAGAGAGAGAGAGAGAGAGATGAGAGAGATGAAGAGATGAAGAGAGAGATGAAGAGATGAGAGAGGATGAGAGAGAGAGAGATGAAGAGAGAGAGAGAGAGATGAAGAGAGAGAGAGAGATGAGAAGAGAGAGAGAGAGAGAGAGAGAGAGAGAGAGAGAGAGCGAGAGCGGAGAGAGAGAGATTAATAGTAGTTAACATTCTCGGTTCTAAATACACTATTTAACGATCATGTCTTCGACTGATCTTTACTGGATCTTTTCACTTAAACAGGTACAGGTATATTGCGATGCGTTATCTGCCTTAATGTTTCCTTCATTTGGTGCTACATTATGCGCACAAAAGAAATATGATTGACTACTGAACACAGCCTAGATCCTGGAAAAGATTCCTTTGCTTTTGGTGCAAAAGGTTCCATGTAGAGGTAGATACAACTCTTTAGATAAAATTTCGATAATTGCGCAATTATTTTACGTTTATTCAAACATTCGCATGTTCACAGATAATACAGTGCCCAACCTGACACCGCCTATGCAACTGAAAGGGACTATAGAGCTGTCATGGCTACTGACTTGACTACAGAGGACGTGTAGCAGATAGAAAATCCCTTCAGTCTAGACAGGTATAAAACGCTTTATAAAAGATTTGTTCGAAGGATATCTCAGACAAGACTCTTGAGTACTGACGGCGTTTGTCTGCTAAGTTCAGATTTTAGCACATCATATTTGGACCTATCCCAAGTGCCTTCGGCCCACTGTCAAGTATGGATATAGGCGGGAGTGTCATGATGTAAGTGGCAAAGATGGCGTGGTGGGAAGACAGAGATGATTTTTGTTGATGGATCTCTTATTTCTGCCGTGCACATTTCTACTTTGAAAACACATCCATCATTGTACCAACGAGGCCTACTGAGATTCGAACTCATATTTTCCAAGTGGATGGCACTGCATCTCACACTCCTCTTGCGATCACAGGAATCAGTAAATTACACACATTTCCCGGGTTCCTCAAAGTTCCGATATAAATTCGATCGAGCACGTAAGAATGAGCATCCCTCTCGTCAGCTGAAAACAAGCAATCAGTCTACGTCCAGCTAATATGATGGCATTAAGGAAACTTTCACGCGGACGTGCAGTAGCCCATGGTACTAAATTCGGCAGATTTTAATGTCAAGCAGTGTATAGGGCTTCTTTGTGCTTTAATGGGTGCACGAGCAGGTACTAACCTAAAAACATTTCACTCTATTGCTTTTCTTTATTTGCCGTTTTCTGCAACAGCGTAATGTACTACGATAACAATACAAGGACAAATTACTATGGTAGAGCGCAATATCTTTAGCTTGCAGCTCGATCTTTATACAATGACATTGACATTTATTAATGTTCAGGTTTTCAGCTAAGAACATGTACACAGAAAGCTGTCACTTTAGCGTACACGTGATCTCATGAAACAACAAATGGACATATTAGGAGATCTCTACCAGACCCCGCTCGCGTCACTTCCTCTCTGATATAACGATAAGCCATCAGCCATGTTATGCGTGTGTGTGTGTGTCTGTGTGTTGTTTTCTCGTTGTTAGCATAAATGAGCAAAGTTTCGGCTGCATTTGATTTTTGGGAGTGAAAGATTACTGAACGCTCTACTGGCTTGCAATCTGCTTGGTGAAATAACGTAGCTGATTTGTTTGCACTGCATATGCTGAATTGATAAAGGCGATCTTTTAGAAATGTCCTCGGTTACTAATCAGATTATATGCCCACCAGAAAAAAACGAAATGGTACCTTACCTTCTAAAGCTGCAGTACTCAACCCTAAGCGAATGCAAGCGGTGAATGTAATAGTTTCCATGGCGATGAAAATATGTTTTCCTCTTTGTCTCAAGTTTTACTCTGGGGGATCGGACTGTTGCTTAAATATATATTCTGGAAGAAAAAATTAACCAGCAAAAATTTTAAGTTTTAAAGACCTTGGCACAATTTATCACGTCGCAAATAATATCGTCTTTTGTATTTTAATATCTCTAACGATCTTTTAACAATATGTTAAACCATTTCGGATAAGAATTATTATTTATCCTAATAAATTACTCGTATACTGTGTCTGCGTGTATACTCAAATATTTATTAACATTACTGTTACAACTCTTTTTATTTTTATGTTTCTTTTGATTTGTACAGTTAAATAATATCAGAAGACGATGGCAGTATAGAGGTACGTAAAGCAGCGCGCTCTCATTCTCGCGCTGTTCTCTGGTCATCGACCGCAGCAGTGTAACCGAGATCAGTTAATTTAACACGCACGGCTCACTGGCTACATTCCCAGATGGGTTATTATGAGTTTTAATTGAACTGGCGATATTACAAAAGATCCCTCTTCTTTAAAGTTGGAAAGTTTCAGAAAATAAGAATTCACACTCTAAATGTCGCACCAGTGGTTGTAGTTGTTTTCGCTATTTCTTTTAGCCAAATCTATAGAGTTCTTGGACGATAGTTTCTGTTATTGCACAGTTTATATATATGTAGATTATTTTAAAAATGGCATAAATGTCTACATGCTCCAGCTAACAAAAGGAAAAAAAAACAACAACAACAACATCAATCCTTAACATCTTTGGCATAAAAATATTTTTCGATAAACCCAGAATTCCAAAGCGAGTCCATAAAAATAGTTTGGGAATCAATCCACTGATACTTGGAAATTACAAAACTGGGTTTGTAACGTTTTTAGTTACGGGCAAAAGGTTGCAATGCAATCGATGGAGATGATATTTATATCGTATCATTTGAGATTCCAATTAATTTGTGGTTGTTTTCTGTGCTCGTGGGTATGCTTAATTCTGAATATACCCTCTAGATTTTGGTTTTTAGAAACGTGGTAAACATATAGCGAGTGCCCTGTCAAACTAATTTAGTTGATGCCTCCAAATAAATGCTCCTGACCAAAAGTTACATATTTCAGATGCATATTAGACGTCTAGATAGGGCGTGTCCTATCACCGGTGGTGATATTTCTACGTGTATCAAGCATCTTGCTATATATAGGGCGCGGCTACAAATCAGCGGAAGACTGACAACGATCTCGATATTTCTAGTGGATCTGTAACCAGTATTATCCAAGAGACCCGTAAAGCCTTCAACAGTTACACCATTAGCCGCCGCATTGGCGTTCAAAATCGAGATTCTCTGGCCAACATCCCTCGTGCTGTTAACCGGAGCCACAGAACGATCCGCCCCACAAACTTGGCTACAGAGGGCGCGTCGGGGGTGGGGCTGTCCAATAAGATTAAAACGCTTCGAAGAGGTCTGGTAAGAGTTCGTGTCTGACCGTTGAGTAATGGTAGTGTCTGCTCTTTTCTCGTCAGTAGAACGGACAGAAATTCCCAACTGGAAGTTTCTCGAGTGAGATTAGGCTTGAAAGGGTAGGTTCATTCTGCGTCTAAGGCGGCCATTTTCACCCTCCTTACGTAGGCGAGCGACGTTCCTATGGGAAAAAAAGGAAACCGTGCAATTTTATTTATTTTATTTTTTTTACAAAAAAAAATACAATACCGTGACGTTAGGAGGGAACAAAAAAAAACTTTTTGAAAAGATGCCGATAGATTAAAAAGGAAAGGAAATAACGAACCTTTCGGTAGCTAAAGTAGTTTTCAATGAACAGTGTAGGCAAAAACGACTCTCTGTGTAATGACGTCATCTCTATCTCTCTCTCTCCGTCGGTTCTTATTTACATGATAAATACACGGAAATCATATTTGGCTTTTTCCTTGTCACAACTTGTTGAAAGCATTGCATGCAAACGACAAATAAAATTTCTACCGAATTAGCATGCACTTGCATCTTTCTTGCATTGCATTGATTAGCAGAAGCCCTGTGATCTACAAAGCTGGTACGTTCTCAAAGGATACCAATTTATTCGTTTGAACCGAATCTGTTGCTGAACGTCGGTCTAGAAAGCGAAATGCGAGCAACTAAAGAAAAGTTTGCGGCTAATTAGGGGATTTTGTAAAAAGTGACAACAACAACAACAAAAAAACGCCCGATCACAGGACGCAATGACAATGACTACTAAGTTCTTTTGCTGCACAGAAATGGATCGCAATAATTAGAAAATTTTTTTTAAAAAACAAGAGAAAAAAAGAAATAGTGATGAAAGAGTGAGTTATCAGTGTGCTGCTTCTCGATGTTCGGTGTGATTCAGAGTTTTCTGCTTGGCTACGAAACATTGGTTATAAACTTTATTTTTAAGGGAGTACGCAAAAATACCTTTTTTTTTAAAATACTGACTTATGTTAATTGAATTTATGAACACGATGCTAAATAGTATTAAACGCACTTTCTTTAAAAAAAAAAATACATGTGAATAAACTAATGGAAAACATTTGCATAGAGGTTAACTTTGATTTACCTTGTTCTTCCATGGCGTGACTATCTCAGATACAGATTCTGGCAGACTGAAGTTTCGAGAGTAACCGTGTGAAAGTCAGGGACAGAGTTGAATCAGGTGAAGAACCAGCGAAACGTCGCTAACAGATTTTATATATTGTCTTCATAAATAATTCATCAACACTCGTACACCATGGAATCAATCATCAAGCTGCTTATTTATGGATACTAACATTTTTTTAAAAAAATTACTATTTGCGGCTGGAAGTATTTCAGTTCTTTAACATCGAATGCTAAATATTATCTCTTAATTATTTACATTTATTTCTATTGATTTTACTTTCGTTTTTATATACAATGTATTTCATCTAGCCATTGCAACTCATACTCAGCATATTTTACGAGTTTGTACATAAATATATATATTATTCTTTAAAAAAAAACTATTTAAAATAGTCTTGATAATATATATGAAGTATTTCTTTATTGGAGGTTTACGTTAGAGGCACAATAACTCAAACGCCTCGCGCGAGTTAATAAGTGGATTGAGTTCAGCACCAAAGCTGTGCGTAGTCATCAGATCGATGATCGTTCAAAAGAAACCTCATTTTTCAAAAATTTTATACTGCGATCAGCCGATTTTTCGAAAAACCAATATGGATGTCGTGCAGTGTTTTTTTCGTACCTGCACACACACAAAAAAAAAACCACAACAGAAGAGTGGACCAGAGGACGATATGGCGAAAGGATCGTTTGGAAAAAAAAAGATAAAAGACAAGAAAAAATATACTGACAACCAATCTCCCAATAAATTATTTATTTTCTGCTGTTCAGTTCCCGTCACGTGACGTACACCTCGGGTAATGATTTACGAACCACGTGGCAATTGACAAAGCCTGACGGCAGCTGGATAAATACCAAATGTGCTGTTAAATACTAACACCAAAAGAGCATAAATAACAGCAGAAACCCAGAGCCATTTCGGCTTTTGTAAATAACTTTAAACGTTAAAAAATTATCTGTTGGTTTTTTGCTTGTTTTTTTTTTATATTTTAATGATACCGTACTTATCCAATGTGCGACCAATTTCATTTTGAAATAAAAAATTTAAAAAAATATTTAAGTGGCAAAAAAAAAAGAGGATCAAATAATGTTGAGCTGGTTTCCAAATGCTTAGCAAAAGCAAATCGAAAAAACTTCAAAAACGGTAAGTTTTATCCAGCAAATAGTCAACACACTTCTTGCTATGTAAAACAACCTTCATCAAGGAAACGTAAATTAAAAGTAACCGTGTGTCATGTTCAAAAACAACAAGGAATTCTAACAAATAATGCAAACAAGTTTAATAGAGGTAGTGAGTGAAGGATATGACGGCAGTACACGACTCTCAGTGGCTTTGCTCGTTGTTCATCACCGTCAACAAGAGCAGGGCGCAGTAAAGTCTATTGTCTGATCAAAGACGTTGGCAGAGTGATCGTCGAGAATATGAATGAAGGAAACGTTTTCATAGAGTCTCCCAAACATCCACAATAGGATTTATCTGTGTTCATGATATTGGTGGATAGCAGGTGCCCTAGGTGGACAAGCGTTCATTAAAATAAAGCTTTCACGAATTTCTCCCGCTTAAGGTTTGACAAAGGGATTCAGAATATCGTCCCTACACCTCATTGCATCCAGTGTACCTCTCTCAAACGCATGCAGGTCGCTACACCTACCTAATGAAATTCCTGCCCAGACCACACCACCGCCGTAGTGATCCCTTTCTATAATGGTTCAAATGTTTGCGTGTTCCACGTTCCTCTCAAACGAATGCCTGTTGCGAATCATATTACAGGTTAAATCTTTACTCGTCGGTGAAGAGGCCATGGTTCCAGTCATGTAGTGTTCAAGCGTCATGTTCACGGCATTCGTCTAACCGCCCTTGCCTACGTCGGCTGGAATTACACAGAGGGTCGTTTTACATAAAGCCCTATTTCTTGATGGTCAAAGCTGATAGTGAGCTCCCCGCGGCCGCAGAGAGGTCAGAAGCAACTCGAGTCGGTGGTGAAGTTCCGGTTCGTCGAGCCGAAAGTAACTTCTTTTTTTTTTGTTTGCTGAATAACTTTTGGAAACCAGTGTATTTGATTCCCCTTAATGATTAAAAATAATTTACCTACATTCACGCGCACAACATTGGGTAACTTTTGAAAATACCTAAATCATTCGTAGCCTAATTAGTAATTCCCCCATTCCCACCCGTTGTTCTGGAGACGATTTAGTAGTGAATCTGCCCCCTCTTTTTTTTAATTATTAAACCCTGGCCGAACCCGAGGATAATAACGTGCGCTGTTTGTGCGATGCATTGGACTTGTCAGTCGACCAGTCTTTCCGTAAAGACAGCCCGGAGGCGAGCTTAACAGGATGGCTTGGAGATGGGGAGGGGATGGGTGGATCTCCCCTAAGATGCAGCTGACAAGATGTTATTAGTAGGCCGAGAGGCCTGGGTCGTACATCGTTTGTATTGAATATTTCAGATAAGCACCCTGAACAACGCTGATTTGCTGTACTGTGACATTTCTAACGGAAATGAATATTAAACGAAGTGTTGGCGCAAGAAAAGAGAAAAGAGGGGCAAAAAATCCAGAATCGGGCTCGGTTTGATTAATGTTCCTACTGTCAGAGTGAAATTGTATAATTTGTATTTTCTTCTTTTTTTTTAAATGGAATAATCTATTTTATCACGAAATAAAGCAAAACCGGCCTCCCAGCTCTTTGTCGTTCTTTATAGAAAGTTGCTTTTGTTCTTCTCATTTCTAATGAACAAACAAACATAAGAGAGCTGATATATACTCAGTTTGCATTATAAATATATTCAAACACCTCCACGTTCCTATCCAAGCGAATGTTTTTTTTATTCGTAGTAAATAAAATAAACTGCATTCAGGAAACCTAAAACTTTAATGCGAGATTTACGCACGACATTCTGTCAGTCAAACAGTCGTAGACTGTATCGCGACGCAGAGTTTAATGTCCACAAAACAGACAACCATGGTGGGAGGGGCGCGGCGTAGTTCCGCGGATATCCGTTGGGGGGAAACATTGCCAATCGTGCGCCGCGTGGAGTCCGGCGCTACCAACTTCGCCAGAGAAATTCTTATTATGGCTTTCTAGAGCCCAGAATTCGGAGGAAAGGCAGCGGGCAAGAAATGACGCTAGGGAATATTAGTCTAAAAGGTGGAGAACTTGTGAAGTTGGCGAAAGCTGACTTCATTCGCGCGTAAACTATTCGGAGAAACATTAATCTTTTACAGATCGAGTAGATGTCGAAAAGAAACCGAAATTTCCATAATAAAACATGAATTTAACGAGTCCGCAAATATCGTGTAAAGTTTAGCATTATTGGTTAGGTGTTGCTTTTTGACACCTGGAGGCGTTTTAAAACATTTAGTTAACCGAGTAATATGTTATTAGCTGGTCTGTGACTAACGCTATTAATTAGATAGAATCTCAAGAGGCGCACAATAGTCCAAGAGTTCTCAGAATGCTGCTGGTAGCGAATATGGTTTGGCAAAACACTTCGACAGAGCAGCACACGCTCAATAGGCTATAACAGTCTCTGTTAAGCCACAGCAGAACTCTTTAACTCTTTCACTACGGATTTCGAATTATTTAAAATAGTTTACTGCTAGCAAAGAAAAACTGTCTGCGGTTTTAATAAATCAACTAATTAAGCAATATTTTAATCGCTTCTTAATAAGGATTCCAGGCACACACAAAATTGGATTATTTCATTTTAAAAATGATTATAAATGTTAAGTGAATGCGGCTTATATAGACTTTTAAAAGCAATTTTGGTAGAATTCTACCCGAACTCAAATAAGAGAAAAAAAAATTAAAATTAAACCTTGTGTGTGTGTGTGAGTGTGTGTGTGTGTGTGTGTGTGTGTGGTGTGTGTGTGTGTGTGTGTATTTTACCAGAGATAGTGCATAATTTGAAAAGATAAATCGTCTTTACATCAACGAGCTGGTAGAAATGTGCACAATTTACCTATAAAACCTTTCTATTTTCTTGATTTGCATAAGTGAAGCGTATCGGATGAAAATGTAAAGAAACTTGCAAATAATTATACAATTTACATTCTCGGTAATACAGACAACAATAGATATAAAAGCGAAATATATACTAGAATTTTTTAAAGATCAAAGTATTCTTGATAGGTAGCATAAAAAAGCAAAGTTAAAATGTGTATAAACTAGAGTTTAAGGTATTAATGTTACAAATGTCAAAAATATCATTAAATAAATACGTCACAAGGGTCCAAAATGGCACGAAAAAACAAAATTGTAGTTATAAAGGCAGAAAGTATGAAACATGACAATTTTCTCTCAGGTAGCAAATTCCTGTCCATTGTCTTGTGACAGAATGACACCGGTGCTTCGCCCTCCTGACGAGTCAATGATTATTGATCTCGGCCAGATCGCCCCATTTTATTAAGAAGGTTTCACCAAGTTTCCGAACTCTTAAGCACTGGTCAGCAGACAGGGCACGATGTAGACGGTTGCTATCACCCATTACAATGAAGGTATACCAAATAGCATCAGCGTATGGGCATCGCGTAAACGCCAAAGACACTTTATTTTAGAGCCGTCCTGATGATTTGGTGATCTTAACTGTACAATTCTCTCATGACTTTCTCAGGCATCTTTTATGCGGATATTTCTTTTATCTTATAGTTTTCTTTTCCATAAAAAGGATAATTCTTTGTCATGTGTTTCCTTTTGTTTTCACGGGATTAACTTCTTGTGAAGGTCAGACGAAATCTGCAGCCATCCTCGAAAGGTACAGGGGGATGATCCAGTCTCTCACGGTCCATCCTATATATCTATAGCCTACAGGCCCGTCCCGTCGCACTATATGCGGATACCGGCTTTTCTTGACAAGGTCAGAGTTCAACTGGGTTGCTGGTCCTGCACGGTCTTTTCCCTGCGTGCAAGACCAAACAAGCGATTCTGGCGAGCTCTGTGGCTGCCAGATGTCGATTCTTTGGCCACTGTGCTATTCTGTACCAACCAGCAACGAAGAATATGGCGATGAAGCGCTTCTTGATTGCCAATATAACAACTTGCGGGAGATCCGAAGAATTTTCGCGAGAATGACGGGGGTCATATATCCTTGTGGATCTCGGGCATTGACGCAGATTTGGTGCCACCGTGAGTTCGTCCCAAAGAACGGATTAAGGTTACGAACCGAGAATAAATTGTACTGGCGCCCGACTTAATATTCACGGTTTGTCGGTGATCTTTTTGATTTGTTCAATGTTTAAGCGGGTAGTCTACATTTGGAAAAAAACACATACCGACTCCTAAAAACGTCAGCATGGATGAGAAAAGTATTCCCAGGTCCTTTTAGATTCAGAGAAAGCTGAAAGATGAAAAATACTAGTTTTTTTTTTTTTAAATTTGAAATTTTACACATTTGAGGAAACATGCCGAGGGGGAGGGGTTCGAGCGCGAGCGATGAATCTACGACGTACAGCTGCTGTGGTTGTAGATCGGTATCTTGGTTACATGATAGAACACCCCCCCCCTCTGACAAGTTCTCTTAATTCTCAGATGTAAAAGGAAACTACATAAACGAGGGTCATAATAATAAATTAATTAAAACACGACAAGAATTTAAAATAAATGTAGTAGGAGAGTTTGTTGTTGTTGTGTTTTTTTTAAAATAAATCCAATAAATTACTACTGATTGTGCATTTCTATGTCTCGTGTTACAAATAAGGGTGAATAATGAAGCATGGATCGCATTAAAATTACGCTGATGAGAATTTCTTTGACGTTGGGGGGACCTTCTATTAGCCAGATGTTTTCCTGCCTCCGTTTAATAGCTAAAATAATCACAATGTACCATTTAGAAACTTTTTTAAAAATCTTTCTAATTGTTATGGTTAGCAAAATAAACCTTAAAATTTTCTCTGCTAAATCTGATCGCTACACGCACTGTTTAATCACATCAAAGGATCTATATAATGATTGTAATACTGAATGACTGACTAGAACAGGCCTAGGAACATAATACGGAAGATTTTACGGGAATGGTTGTTGTTGCGGCACCAGTAGTTCCTAATTAAATGCATAGATGAAGCTACCGCTCTATACATTTAATTAAGACTTCCTGGTGGTTGCTACAGCTTAACCCTGTGACAAATATCCCCAATATCCCGCCACAATACTTATGGACCATCGCTCACTACAACCAAACTTAAATAACCGAATCGCAAAAGCCGGAAACTTTGAAGTCACTCCAACACAACCGACGAGAAGTATTTCCGATTGTCGCTGGACATTAATGTCTTTTTGAGATCTACACTAACAGCAAAACATAAATGGCTAAAACTGACCTGGTTTTCTGTGGTGCAGTAAGGTCACGAGATCTGTTGAGCAGTGTTGTATTGAACGAATTCTGTAGTTGGTTCTAGCTGATTCCGCCCTGGACGTAAAGTTTTGCTCTATTTCTTCTATGGAGTCTCCCCGCTATAAATGAGTGTATCCTGCAGCAGCGATACTTCAACGGAAAAGTTCTAACCTCCTCTCCCGTATCCTTTGACAGTACCGGCGAACGTTCTAACATCCTAGGTCTGCGCATCTTTTTCTTTTTTTTTCGTTCGACTGATCGTGATTTCCTGTTACTCTATCTACCATCCAACCCACCCGAATGTGATGATGTCGCCGTCTTTGGCCGTTTTAAAAACGGACTTACATACTCTATCGTGTAGCACGTGGCTGATAGAGGTTAATGACTCACCCGAAAGATTTTTGCCTTTCTCCACTTTCCACGATCTCTTCGGTTCTGTCGTAGCCTTTTATAAAACTGACAAGCCAGCATTTTGTAAATAAATGCAAGATGAGGTACTTTTTCCATCCACCTTACACGCAGTCGTGCCACTCGGGTTACCACCTAAATTACTCCATGCTTGATGAGAAATTCAGGACTAAAGCGACAACTTCCGCATGCTAAGGAGCCTCGCTAGCTCTCCTGAATCTGTCACAAAGAGGTTCAAAGTGCAGAAAAACGTTGACCAGAAATCTCAAACCTGCATTGTGTTTGACATTACAACATAGATCACCAATTACCGCGGCTTCAGAGTGTTCCGGTTTTAGGAAGTGAGTCTCTTTTGCGGGAAATTCATCTCTATATTTTACAATGTAATGGCAAAATAATATTTGTGATTGTT
This sequence comes from Nautilus pompilius, assembly GCA_018389105.1. Classification (NCBI taxonomy): domain Eukaryota; kingdom Metazoa; phylum Mollusca; class Cephalopoda; order Nautilida; family Nautilidae; genus Nautilus; species Nautilus pompilius. Next base: position 658,328 of record JACATO010000127.1, on the reverse strand, counting down.
TTCTGATCTACGTCATTCCGAAATAAATAATTCACTGTGCAATATTTTTTACGGATTACTCACACTCAATCATTTTAAGTGTTTACAATTGTTAATCACTGGAAATTAATTTCTCCGTTGTCATTACATTCAATTAACGGTAAGTAATTACTGCTTTCATCTCTTGAAGCTATAATTATTGTTGCATTGAGGTTCACCAGTTAAATCTACCTTTTCTCTCGCTTGAGTTTCAATATACGCGACTAAGTATTGTATCCGTTCACACTTTTGACACCAATCTCTATCAAATACCTCCAGACATTAAGACTAATAATCACTGTCTATGTCCAACACCTCCACTCATTAAAATCAATCATTGGCAATGAGTGATCGTTTTCCTCGCTTAACCTAATTAACGTCAGATTCTAGTAATTTTACTCTTCAAAACCAATTATTGTGATGTCGAATACTTCTAATCCGTGAACCCAATCATTGCATCTGCCCATTTAATAGAAGCAACTTAGTAAGACATCTCATTTCATTCCAGTGAAATCTTTTAAATAACAAAAATTAATATCTGTTGTTATTTGGTATATGGCTATAAATATGAAGTATCGAAACTTCAGAACATTATGCCAACCAAAAAAGTTATCGTATTTGTCAGGTATTTACTGATTGGACAATTATTTAAAAATTGGGCCGTGTACATGTCAACGCTTATTGTAAAAAGTTCAAAACATTTTAGCAAAATGCAAACAAAGTTTCGTTTCAGTAACACAATTTTTCAGTTTTCTCTCACAGCCAGGTACATATCGATTTTAGAAGAAACTCCGAATTGGCATGATCGGTTCAGGGGTGACGTCAGACAGCGGTAAGTGCCCCCACCCCTTTCCAGTGAAAAAAAAAAAAATTCTACAAAGTCTGGGAATGCATTTTTCTTAACTTCCTGTGTATGCACAGTTACCTCAAATAACACATGTGTTACAGTTTGGTAGTTAAAAGCAATCGACTGCAGGAAGTAACTTTACGGCTGCTCAGTAGGGAAGGCAGAGACTAGTTGTTACAGTAGGTAGGTTGTTACAGCAGATGAGCTACAATCAACGTCATATGATTTGACCTTCGATCGAAGTATATGACATTGATTATAGCTCATCTATACGTTTTAATTAGGAGTTACTGGCGCTGTAACGACTCACCTCTGTAACGTAGCCTCAATCTCTCCTATATATATATATATCATGTATGCTACTTTGAGCATCTTTTAGCTAGTTAAGTAACCTAATCGGCATCTGAGTTTCAGATCTTAAATAACTGTCTAATCGCCAGAATACCTGCCATATATAACAATCTGTTTGATTGGTAACATAAACGGAAGTTACCTATCATGTGACTGTTGTGAACAGCTATTTTTTGCTACAAACGCGAGATAAATAATCTAGCTTATAATTCGACTGACTTAGTTTTGATGAATGGAAAGTCCTTAATATAAAATTGAAAGATTATATATATATATATATATATGTTTTTCTAGTTTGAATTAATTTAAAAGTTATATATATATATATATATATAAGGTTTTTAATGTATTTCTGTTTTGTTGATTTAGTTTCGAATTTTTTGCACAATGATAAATTAACCCTTACATTATATTGAAGCAAAACTAAACATTAATAATAAACAATTATGCATGAGATACAGTTAATATAAAATAGCCCTTATTTTATGCGTTAGTAATATATTAATGATTATATATCTATATCGGAAATGACTGTTAGAAAATATATACATGCCAAAAGGTGCTACAAGAAAATTTGCTGAAACTTTGATGGCAAAGAAAATTTTTTGTTGAAAAACTGCTGGGATATTTTTCCAGTCCCATGATTATGACCAGTAGTGTATTTACTAATGATCTAGAGCGCAGTGATTAGCACGTTTTCTTGTTTGTAGCTTTACCAGAAATTTATGCCGTTGACTTACATTCTTATCTTTTGTTTGCTAAATTATTTATTTTTATAGTGTAGATTAACCCTTTTATCGTTGTTTCCACTAGTATCCGTAACTGTAGACAGATATGCGAACATACAGCTTTTCCTTAAATGTGTACAATCCAAGATGATAATCTTAGTATCAGTACATATTTTAAATGCCTGAAATCTGGTAACATTCTAGCAAATCGTAGCTAAATCCTTTCCAACACGTAGACTTCGCACCTGCACATTCGTATCCAAGAATTTACATTTTCTCATTATAATCAGCCGTTTCTTTTATGGTTTCCAACATTTTTGTTCTTATTAATGACCGCTGTTGCATGTTGTGGCCCATATTTAATTATTCTCATATTATAATAAATCACAGGACTTTCTATCTCGCATTTCCGCTCATTATAACAAATCTTTGTACCTGTACAACAAAAAAACACCGTCCGCTCAGTTCAAGTGAATATTGGATCCGACGTGCATTTATTCTCATTAAAAAGTCTTTCTTTTTTTTATTCGCTGCTCGCCCTCCACCATCCTGTAATAGGGAAATATTTTTATCCTTTAAGACAAGACCGCGAAGCTGCTTCTATCTAGACCTTTCTCTGCGAAAGCTTGTACGTTTTATTTATCTGCCCAGTTAAAGATATCCACCCATTAGCACCAGTCACCTTTAACTGGCCAGTTGTCTTCGGTCATTATAGCGAATTATTTTAACTGTCAAATCCGTGCACATATTGAGAACATTCATTATCAGGGCTCTCCCGGCATCGTCATGAGTCACTAAAACCGTCAGTCTACTTGTTCGCACCCCTGTAGGAGATCCGGGTAGCCACTTAGCGTAAACGAAGGTATGAATCTGGCCATTGGATGGAAAACTTACAATTATAAATTTATCGACGTCGGATCCCTGTCGATCAGATATACACAATGCCATACGTCTATACTTTAATGGCTGGCCACGTCTTTTACTCTTCTCAAGTGCAGTTGACCCTTTGATTTCCAAAAATCGCATAATTCATGTTTGGGGAGAAAGACAACTGGACCGTTATTTATTTATTTTAACTGAGAGGCCCAGTGGTCGGGATTTTGCTTTAAACTACGGGAAAGTGAAACAAAACAACTTCACTCTTACCTTTCCTTCCTCTGGACCAGTCGTCGACCGGAATTATACGAATATGTCTCAGCGCTTCTCAGGATCACCGAACCACAGACTTTGACCGAAAGTGTAATCCGGCATTTTTTGGGCTTCCCGATAAAACAGCATGGTGTTCGCTTCTGAGATATCCTGCAATAAACAGACAAAAGTGAACAAACAATAACACGCTACCTGATCCATGTGTTTTACAATTTGCAACCGTAAAGCGACGAGG